>CM057341.1:744236775-744836775 GCA_030015575.1 Agapanthus africanus
GCCAGGTTGCTGAGATTTACTGGTAAGTGTTACCAGTAGTTTCTCGAATTGTTATAGACCTCATATCGACACGACTTATCGAGCTATTGGGGTCTGACGTTTACCACCCCTAGGCGAGATATGCGACATATCAGACGATCAGACCGAACTGTACGGTAAGTGTTACTGGTTGGATTCATAGGAGTGTGAGCGGGCTTGCTCGTCGATCTTCTCATCGCTCAATACCCGGGTGGCCGTTACGTTTAGCAGACCGCTTGCGGCTTGTGGGTGTTTGATATGATCATCACCTGCTGCCGGCGTATTGACGAGTCTTTAGAGTCCTACACAGAGGTTTCCTGGCTCAAGCAAAACGAAATAGGAGCGCATATGAGATATGTGCGGGACCGAGAATAATGCGTGTATGTGATACCGTATTCTATTCTCGCGATGAATGTATCGATTGGTTGTATGCGATATAACCTAGTTATCGAATCAAGTATTGATTCGATAAGCCGATACATAGGATACTAGTCGGTTATATGCGATATGACAGGATCGTTAAATCAAGTGTTGATTTAATGATTTAATGTATAATTATATATTTGATATATTACTTTGCATTAACTAGTATCGGTTCACTTTAAATGGATATTCTCACTCGGATGTGCACATTGTATATGTGATATACTTTTGTGCACTTGATTGTATCATGTTTGATGATACATGTTTGATGATACATGATAATGGTTAGGGTTTTGTTTTATTTACTTATTTATTTATCTATTGACTTTTTGGAAAATGAAAAGCATAAAGAAAATGGTGGCTAACTTTGTTGTATATTGAAGCTTCATGAAGCTTTGACTATGTGACCATTTTGTCTCATGCTTAACCCTAACCATTCCCACTAACCCTAGTTTAGTCTCTACACTTGACCATAGTTGGTAGATGATAAGTATTATTATTATTTTGATTTTACTTAATACTTATCATATTATCTTCTTCTTCTTCTTCATCTTCTACTTGAAGAAAAAGCTTGTCTCATCAATGGCAACTTGAGAAAAGAGTGAGAATCCAATTCTAAAGTGAACCCACCTCCTATTTCTTCATCCTCTACCTCTTGCCAAGTAGTATAGGGTGTTTCCTTCACAAGTTTTCTTGACTTGGTGAAGTTGGAGCTTGATCTAGCGATGCCTCGACATAGATCATCTTCGGCATCGTCGTCGATGACCTAGCCCGCTTTTTCTCCGATGAAGCCGATGCTAGAGCCCAAGATCCGATTTGTACAGAGAGGAGACTTCATCGCGGAGCCATGGAGGTGGAGAACCGGATCTACAAAGGTTGTATTTCCATTTACCATTTAGTTAAGTTGTTAACTAGTTTCTTTTTCGCCTAAACTTCTAGCCAACGATCCGTATTAGGGTTTCTCGGCACCGTAATTTTTGAAATTGGCATGGTTAATGCCTTGTGAGACTTCATTAGTGTGCCTAGGAACCCTACACACAGATCACAAAAGTTTGAAGTATGTTTTCACTCAGAAGGAACTGAACATGAGGCAGCGCCGATGGCTAGAGTTGATGGCAGATTATGACTTAGACCTTCAGTATCACCCGGAGAAGGTCAATGTTGTACCAGATGCGCTCAGTCGCAAACCAGCGGTCATGATGTTGACCGATCAGAGGAGCATTATTGAGGATTTCCAGAGACTTGAACTTGATGTCGTTACGCCGAATGCACTCAGTCAATTTTGGCAACTACAGGTGCAATCTTCCCTGGTGGATCGCATCAAGATTGCACAAGCGGATGATCCCGATTGCAAAAGTTCAGAGAGCAAGTGGAAGCTGGACTGAGAACGGATCTGATTATACATGATGATGGCTCTCTGAGATTTGGTAGCAGACTCTGCGTACCCAAAGGAGATGTTCGAGAAGAAGTTTTGGCTGAAGCACACAGTTCAGCTTATTCTGTGCATCCAGGAGGTACAAAAATGTATCAGGACCTAAAGCAGCACTTTTGGTGGAACAGAATGAAGTGGGAAATTGCGAGGTTCGTATCCAGGTGCTTGGTATGTCAGCAGGTGAAGGCGGAACATCAGCGGACAGCAGGATTGTTACAACCACTGCCGATACCTGAATGGAAGTGGGAGCACATTACCATGGATTTTGTGACGGCCTTACCACGGAGCCCTAGGGGCAATAATGCCATTTGGGTTATCGTCGATCGCCTCACAAAAGCTGCACACTTCCTACCTTTCCGAGTGGGACAGTCGACAGAGTCACTGGCAGAAAGATATATGCAAGAGATTGTACGACTTCACGGTGTTCCAGTCAGCATTGTGTCAGACCGGGACACCAGATTTTTGTCACACTTTTGGAAGAGTCTACAGGAGAGTTTGGGAACCTGACTTAAATTCAGCACAGCTTATCACCCGCAGACGGATGGACAATCCGAGCGTACGATTCAGACGCTCGAGGATATGTTGAGAGCCTGTATGTTGGACTTTCAGGGTTCCTGGGAGGACCATCTGCATCTAGTCGAGTTCTCTTATAACAATAGTTATCAGGCTAGTATTCAGATGGCTCCTTTTGAAGCACTATACGGGCGGAAATGTCGATCCCCAATATGTTGGGATGATGTAGGAGAACGAAGATTACTGGGCCCCGAACTCATTGTTCAGACAGTCGACAAGGTCCAAATGATCAGACAGCGTATCAAGGCGGCTCAGGATCGACAGAAGAGTTGGACAAATACCAGCAGGAGGGCACTAGAATTCAAAGTCGGAGATCACGTATTCTTGAAGATTTCCCCTACTCGTGGAGTTATCAGGTTCGGAGGTCGGGGAAAACTCAGTCCCCGTTTTATCGGACCTTTTGAGGTGCTAGAGCAAGTAGGAGAGGTGGCCTATCGACTCGCCTTGCCTCCATCGCTAGCTGGTTTGCACAATACCTTCCACGTGTCACAGTTGCGGCGTTATGTTCGGGATGAGAGCCATGTTCTGGACCATTCGGAGCTAGTTTTAGGTACCGATCTGTCATGCGAGGAGCAGCCCACTACCATCCTCGACCGCAGAGAGAAAGTGCTAAAGAATAAGATCATTCCGTTAGTCCGAGTGTCTTGGGGCGGTCGTTCCCCAGGAGAATCCACCTGGGAGCGGGAGGAAGATATTCGTGATCGTTATCCACATCTCTTTGTTTAGTACATTGTCTCCTTGTGTCCTTGTTAAATTTCGAGGACGAAATTTTTGTTAAGGGGGGTATGATGTAAATCCCCGTTTCCATTTTAATAAAAATTTCCTATTTTCTAAAAGTCCAGTGATTTCCTTTCTTTTCCCTTCGTATTTTAATTGGTTGTTAAGCTTAATACTTAAACCTTATTTTTCCAATGCTTTGAAATCACAGTCCAAACCCTAAAAGCCAAATTATGTTAATACCAAAACCAAAACAAGTAAAACATTTTAAATTTAAACCCAACCTTACTTTAGCCCATTACTTCAACCCTCAGCCCACTAAAATTTTTCTTTATTAATCCCTTTATAAACCCCGGCCCACTCTTCCCTCTTTCAGCCCACTCATATTTCTATTTTAAAATTCTGCAATTAAGTTCCGGCCCATTCTAAACTAAGCCCACGATTTTAAAAGGGAATTTTATTTTAAAAATATTTCCAGAGCCAGCCCACTCCCTTGCCGCTACTGTTCTTCTCCTCCAACGGCTCTCCCCCAGTTTCCGCGCGATCCACTTCCTCCGCCGCGCCTTACGCCCACGCCCTCGCTCCTGCCGTTACAACCGCGACGCGCACCCTCCTCGTCTCCATTATCTCCTTCACACTAGTTTTTCCCCTCATTTTTTTCCAAATCCCTCACCTCTCTCCTCTCGAAACTCACCCTCGACGCCAACTCCAGTCAACCCCTCCGACGACGACGACCCCCTCAACGATCCCTCACTCCTCCTCCACCAACCTTCTCCCTCTACGACTCCATCTTCATCAACCCGAGCGCCTGCCGAGCCCCCTGCACACCAACCCAGTGCACCCGAGCCGACCACCACCTTGCACCCTCGATGCCGGCGAACTCCCCACCACATTGTCGACCACCCTACGACCTCCTCATCATCAGCATCAACATCCTCACACCCCCTACACCCACACCTGAGCACCACCATTGCTCCCTCTCTCCAAAACCACACAAAACCCATTTTTGTTCCAAGCCCTCGCTGTAAGCTTCACTGTGCACGTCGCCGGAGCGACCACCGCCGACACCGTCGACCCTAGCGCACCCGGGAGATCCACAGAGCCTCCTCTACATTTCCAGCGAGCACAAGACGACTCCAGGAAACTCCGACGTCAAACCGTGTCTCGAGCCAAGCTCGCGCAAATCCGTTTCACGGCGTACATCACGCGTTCATGACGCCGCTGCTGCCGTGCGACCCCGAGATATTTTCCAGGCAAGTGTTTACTTGCTACATGCTAATATGATAGTGGTACAAACTAAATCATCTAGTTTACGAATTTACCGATTCCCGATATATATTGTGACTATGTGTTCGATGCTAGATCCCAATGAATATAATAGTTTAATTTGACGGAAATATATGTTTTCTGTTGGCCCTCATAATGATAAACGTCGTGTATAAAAATTACTGGAAAATACGATTGTTAGTGACTAAAATTGATACCCCCAATTATGCCGTTAAAACTAGAAGTTTTCTCGTATCTGAAAATGAATAAAATCACCGTAAATTATATACATACTGGAATGATACGTTCGAGGGTTTAAATCTAAGACGACTCGACGAACTTTAACCCTATGTAAAATTTTAATGGTTTCTGTTCTGTAATTGCAATGATAATTAGATCGGAGTGCGACTCTGGACTGCAGTCCAGAGCGTTTCTGATTATTGTGTACTGTCCTAAGACCTGTGTCACTGTGTTTCCTGAAGTCGTACGTTATGGAAATCTACAGTATATTAAAGATAATTCTGTTATCTAAAGAAAACAAGTGGTTCCATTCCGTTTCATCGCCGTTTGCTATTTTAAACTGTATTTAAAAGGGCAGAACGTATAACTGTCCAGAACAGATTCAGAAATGACACACTGAGATTAAACTGTGTATAACTTTCAACGTACAGATGCGATTGATGACCCGTCTGTTGTGTTGAATACTCTATTGAAAACCCTAGATTTCATTCAACAGTAACATCGCTAAATTCTGAGCCCAACTGGGTGCAATTCGTGTCACAAAACGGACGTTCAGTTCTGAAACTGAATTTCCAGCACGAGCACTTAAAATGAAACAGCTATATCGTGAAAACCGGAATCCCGATTGAACTGAAACAAATTTTGATGAATTGCTGACTGAGTGTTCTATTTATCTTACTTGTATCATTTTGCTGAATTCTTAACATATTAATTTATGTAATTTATGTAATTTAGTGACATGCATGTTGATTCATAACATACAGAGCTTATTGGTAGCATACATACATATATCATACCCTTGCCATATACTCGGTGTTAGTGCGTGTTAGGATCAGTGGACATTGAATTATCGTGCGTGATAGATGTTGGTTGTCACGACCCGAAAGTACGGAACGTGACTGGCACTTAGATTACGAGACGTCTAAAGGCATAACGTAACCTAAGTCAGCCAAAGCCCAAAAAAATCTAAACCAAAATCAAAAGAGAGTGAAGGAAAACCTTACATGAAAGCAATTTTTTAAATCAATCAAGTTGCGTAGAATCCCTTTTTAAAAAAAAACATCAAAATTTCCGAAAATTTCAACAGAGTCTCCCCTGTATTTTCTATCTCCCAAAATGGGTACAACAAGATATATATAACCTGTAATCATAAATGGCATCCCCAAGCGGGAGCTAGCTCTTCGCCCAAAGCGGATCACAACCACATGCAATATATAAGTAATATCAAGAAAAGAGCATAAAAGAAACGCAAAATATCAGAAAACACAACGCCGGCTCAAGTGAGCTCGACCCAAAAGAAACCCCAAATATACATATCTCTCAGTGTCATCACTAGGTCACATATACAATATAAAGTGGTAGATGGAGAATACTAGATACAATGATAGAGCAAAAAGAAATAAAGTGTGCTCGCAACCCACCTACGGGCGATGTCGCGAGTCTGAGCAAAAGGAGCTGATGATAAGATAGCCCGCCGCTACAAGGGTGACGGGTCCGACCTGCAAAACACTGTGGCACAACGGGGGTGAGTTGCCAGCTCGTGAGTAGAATATAACATCTAATAAGGCAATCGTAAAAATGCACGCAATGCCTCACAACATGTATGTCCATATGTGATATAATATCTCTAGTATGCATGCACATGTATGCAATGTCATTACTAACTCTTTAAGTGTTTTAAATGCTAAGGGTACTGCATTCTTAATTTTAGAAAATGAATATCTGTATAATAGCTAAGTACCATCAAGAAATCATCTGAAACCCTGTGTCAAGCATCGACACCAAAATATGAAATCATATCTGTCTCAATATCTCACTGTAACAATGTCTCAAATATCGGGCTCGTCAGTCCGGATCGGCCCATATCATCAAATCTCACGACAACGGTCGGTATCCTCCGGATATCGCCGCGCCAGACATCACCGGTAGGTAGTCTTTCCCTGCCAGGCTCATCGTCTACAACTCGATCTTCTTGCCCCGGGGGTACCATACCGGGCCCACCATATACCCGAGACGGTTCATCCACTCCTCGAATAGGGTCTCGAAATCCAACAGAAAATATGAAAACTCATGGAGGACGACACATACATCACGAGAAAACCGCAACTTTGTTTTCAAAATGATAAATATAAGCTTTTGTTAAATTCTTGCGGTTTTCCCCAAAAATCCAGAAATCGCAGCAATACTGAAATCCTCAAGAAAAATCATAATGTATACATGTTATATATGATAAATGTCTATGATAACAAGGTATGCAATGTGAATTGTGGCTAAAAATCCATGTAAGTATGATGATGATGCGAGGTATATACATGCTATGCAATTTCATATATCATGTATGATGCAAGTGGCGATACTAAACTAAACAGGTTTTATGGTGCACGTGGCATGGCAATTACCAAAGGCGTGTGTGTCACATGAATAGTGCGCGTGCAACAGATGCCAATGGTAATGGTGTTCGTGTCCTACGAAGTGATATCGCATATGTGTATATGAATGTTATATGAATGTCCATGCAATCTAGTTTACGGTTAGCTGTGAGGGTATGCAATGTAAATAAAGGGGTAAGCTATCTAGCAATACAAGTCTTGCAAGAAATAGGGTAATCCTAACTAGGGGGCGCCTCGCGCCATCCAGACGATTCCCCCATAGATGAATACATCTACTCACCTGAATGCCTCGCTAATCCGATCCGACCACTGCCTTGTCTTTACGCGTCGTGTCCGAAGTTTCCCCGACCGAGCCTATATTTGCATAACACCAAGCATAAGATTACATATCCTAAAACGATGCAAGTCAAAATATACAAATATCGACGCTCTCGAATTAAACATAACGTGCACTCGGTGCGCGGGAAAACACACGAAAATCGCTAAATCTTAACTAGAATCGTCATTTCGGGGAAATCGACAAAACTAAAACCCGACTAGACAAAACCCCGCGTTCGCGCACACTAATAGTCATTTATGAAGCTAATTATATCGCTAATATAACGCAATTAGATCACATTCTAATTTTTATAAAAAATCTAGTAAGCAAAAAGCATACCGATTCGATGCAAATATCGCAATTTTACCGATCTAGCGAGCGCAACATCGCACAATTCACCACTCTAACTAATTAGATAACCAAACCCTAACTTAACTCCATCAACCATGCTACAAACCCTAATTTGAAATCAAATCCCTCTCTTGATTTTCATGAACAAGTAATTACAACTAAATTAATACTTCAAAATTCAATTTTTAGCACATTCAATCTACAATTTAACAACTAGTTTAGAAATTTCACCTCACAAGTTGAATCCTAGCATGCTCAAGCCACCAAAGAAGTCTCCTTTCTTCAAGTTTTGAACTAATTTGGCTTGAGGAGAGAGTGGATTAGGGTTTTGTTTTGAATTTGAGATGGAAATTTGTGAATTTTTAATGAATTTTAACAAGAAAATGAAGCAAGAAAGAAGTGAGAAATGAGGGGATTAGTGCAGGTTGAGCTCGGCCAGCAACAAGGGAGGGGGTTTGTGGGTTTTTTGTAGAAGTTTCTAGGTCAAAAAACCCTTTATGTTCTCATTTAATGCTTTTCACATCAACTTTTTACAAAAAATCCCATTTTACATCATTTTTTTCATAAATTTCACACCATAAAACTAAAATGTTGCAAGTCATGACACAATTTATTAACACTATATTTTAGCTTATAAAGATTCCTAATTATGAAATTTACCTAATTAAATTTGTATTTATCACTAATTTAATGTATTTTTAAAAGCTTAAAATAATAAAAAAATAATTAATTACGATAAAAAAATTTATTTAACTAGAAAATTATAAATGGTATTTTAGTGACAAAATTATAGTAATATCTTATCTAAATTTTTTATAATTAGGTCTACAATGAAAAATACCTAATTTGACTTTTTACGGAAAAAGCCAAAAAATTAGCCGATTACCGAAAAATTGCCTAAACGGTTTTCGAAGGGTTACATTGGTTTAGGAGTGACGAGTACACCAATGGAAAGTGAATATTCATGACAGTGATTGATACAGTGAACAGCGATAAAACCGTGTCATTGGTATACTTGTACACGACTAGATCAAGATCATAAATAGTGTAAACCTGGGGAAAAAGGGGAAATCAAAGTGGAAAAAGCATCGTATTTAGCGGGACCGTATTTTAGAGGATGATCATTCGAACAGTGATACTGATACATGTAGGGTAGGATCTAGCGATCCGGCTGACAGGGTTATGTCCCGGCATGTGGGCCGTTGTCTCGGGTATGTACAAGACTCCTGTTAAACATGATCTTCCTTCCACTATGCGATTTCAAACA
Source organism: Agapanthus africanus (assembly GCA_030015575.1). NCBI lineage: Eukaryota > Viridiplantae > Streptophyta > Magnoliopsida > Asparagales > Amaryllidaceae > Agapanthus > Agapanthus africanus. The sequence goes on from CM057341.1 coordinate 744,245,772, forward strand.
TGACCTAGAGACCGATAGGGACACAGAACATATTCTGCATCATATAGTGACATAGTGATTACTTGCAAAGTTCTTACATTAGTATTACCTCATTTATCTGTTTCATCTTATCATAATAATATTGTTATTATGTCGCTCTGACGACCTGAGTATGCATGCTCAGATTCCGCGGAAGGACCAGCACAGGAGACGGATCTACCCTTCGAGTTCACAGAGATATAGTTTGGTGTACCTTCTTCATTTACTGCTTTCCATAAAAGTGATCGTGAGATCGAACTTGGTTAGTAATGGTTCTTGTTATCTGTAATTTGTGAACAATGGATTTTAATGTAATAAATTAGTGATGTGATTCATTTACTACTGTGCTTTATTTACTGATTACCATGTAATGCTAGAAGCCGAAGTGTGACTACGGCGGGATGATTCCTTGACCGTAGGAGCATGGCTGGCCTAGTTATTTCTCGTTTTCCGTATTTTGGGAAGCGGGGTGTGACACAACCCAGTTATTGCTGAGGAGAAGAGATTTCTTCTTGGCTATAGCGCTCTTGCTCCGGCTCAGGCCGCGGGAATTCCGCTGCGGCCGCGCGCACCGGTCCGCTTTCCCCTGAGGGACACCAGTGTTGCGCTCATTCCAGGGGAGTCGGAGGTAGACCTTACCCCCACAATTGGTATGCCGTTAGATACCTGAGCTCAGTCAAGGGGTAAAAGGGCGCCAGTAGCAGTACCACCACTGGCGGCGTCGACAATGGCCGTGTCGTCCTCGGCAGCATCGCCAAGTGAGGGTGCTGGAAATGAGGGTGTTGAAGGTGAGGTGGGTCAGCGTGGTGTCAAGGCTCCACGGGGGAGGAAACAGTCGTCTTCGGCGGTCGGTTCTGGACCCAAGCGGAGGAGGAAGGTGGCTACCAACCTGCTCGACTCTTTAGTAGAGTCTGAGCTCATTCTTCAGGATGAACCATTGACCGTGCAAGAGTCGGATGCTGGCTTACTTTTTCCGGGTTCAGCTGCCGAGGAAGCCGCACAATTGGATGAGGCTATAAGACGTTCTAAAGATGAGTCTCAGAACGTAAGGGTTCCGAAGAAACCCTATCCTGCCGTAATCTTTTACGTAGACCCTTCGTGGATCCGGCGGCGATTCATCAGCCCTTTGGAGGAATGGGGAGAAAGGGCCCTTAAGCAGGCTGCTTCAGAGGATGCTGCGGACGCGCTTTCATTGTGGACTGGCGGCCACGAGTCCACTCTTGAACCTCAGCGAGCACACCTCCTTGAGAAGGAGCATCGGCTTAAAGAAGCCATATTGAAAGCTTCCTTACGCATTGGTATTTTCCTGTATTTCTTTGTAATATTTCATATTGCCTGCACTTGTATATATGTATTCTTATTCTTGTGTGTATGTTGTAGAGACTTCGGCGATGAGGGAGGTTCCCACAGGATTACTGACGGTAGAGCCTATTGACACTCCTAATAAAACATTGCTCGATGTGGAGGGGGTTGACGACACTGTCCCTCTCGGGATAGAGCCTCCTGCGGTGGTCCTTGCTCCCGAAGCACTCGCTCCTTCGGGAGAGGCACCCTTGGTGGTCGCCGTCCCCATGGATCTTCCTGAGGGTGGCCCAGAGGCTGGGATGGATATAGTCGAGACCACCCCCTTTCGTTGGAGCCCGCAGTGGCTGCTGCTGCTCCTTCTTCAGAGGCCGTTACACCAGCTAGTGTCCCTGATACTGTACCCGAGATTGCGGCGGAAGCCGTTGAAGCTGCTATCCCTCCAGCTCAGAATGGGAGGAGCGTCGAAGGTAACCTTCCACTTTTTAAACTAGTAATCTTTCCGTTATCTGAACTCTTTTGTTTTTTCAGAATTGCGCGGACTTGCGGCCTCTATTGCCGATCTGTCTCCCCGGCGATCCTTTCAGCGTTCGTTCCGCAGGCGATATCTCCTCAACGCATTGTCCTCTCGTCTGGGCAAGGTGAGTGTTGTTTACCATCTTTTCATAGAATTGTTGTTATTTCACGAAATGACGTTGATGTCCTTTACAGTTCTGGAGGCCGACGACGAGGTTGAGTTCCTCGAAGGACCAGGGGAGTTTTCAGCTCCTTCTTGTATGACTGTAGGTAAGTGAAGTCTCAATATTGTCCCACTTGTTCTTTTGTTTAAAAGTTTCACTGATCTTTTTATAAATTTGAACAGCCCTGCCAGTTCTCACAGTGCCGAAGTCGCGCATCGTCATGCCGCCCTGCCCTTATGCTTTGCGAGCCTCAAACCGTCTGGCGAAATTAATCCTCGACTCCCTGTCATCCCTGATCGAGGAGCTTCATGCGGGCAGTGTAATCACAGCCGAAGCGTTTTCTGCTGAAGCTAACGGCTCTCTTCCCTTTCTTGCTACCTATCATAATGAGGCGGTGGTGCAAGTCTAGGTTGAGTTTTGTCGGCAGGTGGAGGCTTGCTTGCATGTGCTTAAGTGTACTCGCCTTTCTTCGGAGGCTATGGCTGCGAAGGCGAGCTTACGGGGCTTAATCAAGCGGTGCGCGGCGAATATGGTGTCATGTGAGAAGAGGCTCGGCCGCAAGTTTTCGGAGAGGGAGCTGGCTTCGAAGGCGCTGAACGAGCTCTAAGCCAACCTTACAGCCAAGGCCAATAAAACGTATAAACTCTGGCGAGTACTCCAAGAGGCCATCAAAGAGGTGGTAGCCATCGATAAAGCCGCGGTGTTCACTTGCGAAAGGGTTGAGGCTCACAAAGCTACCGAGAAAGAGCTTGAAGGCCGGCTCGCTTCATAGAAGGCGCAGCAAGCTCAGGCGGAGGCCCGTCTCTTGGCGATTTTGAATTACGAAGGCGAGGCCCAGCGAAAGAGGGATGAGCTGACCAAGCTGCTAAATCGCCCACTGGCCTGAAGACTTTTAGATGTTTTTTGTTTGTTTTTCATTTGTACATACTCCTGAATAAGAGTACATTATTTTGTTCTTTCACGAATTGTACTTTGTATCCATTTTGGTTCATGAATAAAAGACATATTTTTCTTCTCAACGGTGCGTCCCTTTTTATTGAATGTATTCTGCGGATAGCCTATCTTGATCTCTTTGTAGGACAACGATGGCTTAGGATTCAGGGTTAAGATCTGCCTCCTAAGACTTTTCAACTTTATGAGCCATGAGGGTCTCATAAAGAGTTTTTCTCCCTACAGGTCGAGGGGATCCCGTAGGTGTAATTTCTCCTTAAGAATCGTGAGGATTCCTAAGCGTGTTTTCTCTTGAAGGTCGTAAGGATCTCACAAGAGGATTTTCCCCCTTACAAGTCGTGAGGACCCGTAAGTGATGGGTGAAGTTGTCCTTATCCGTATTTCACGAGGTCAGAGGTTGCTCTGGATGCTTCCCACGGGTTCACTGCCGTATTCTGCGAGGACCAGGCTCCGCACTGGATGTTCTCCGGGGTACCGTAGTTTAAAGACATCGCGGTCGAGGTTAAGGACATCATAGTCCGTGGATTTAAGGACTCCACAGTTCGTTGCTAGTTTTAAGACATTACGGTCGAGGTTAAGGACATCATAGTCCGTGGATTTAAGGACTCCACAGTCTGTTGTTAGTTTTAAGACATCACGGTCGAAGTTAAGGATATCATAGTCCGTGAGTTTTAAGGACCTCACAATCCAATGTTAGTTTTAAGACATCACGGTCAAGGTTAAGGACATCATAGTCCATGGATTTAAGGACTCCACAGTCCGTTGTTAGTTTTAAGACATCACGGTCGAGGTTAAGGACATCATAGTCCGTGAGTTTTAAGGACCTCATAGTCCAATATTAGTTTTAAGATATCACGGTCAAGGTTAAGGTCATCATAGTCCATGGGTTTAAGGACCACACAGTCCAATGTTAGTTTTAAGACATCACGGTCAAGGTTAAGGACATCATAGTCCGTGAGTTTCAAGGACCTCACAGTCCAATTTTTGCTCTGGATGCTTCCCACAGGTTCATTGCCGTGTTCGGCGAGGACCAGGCTCCGCTCTGGATGTTTCCCACGGGTCAGGATTGACATAAGCCGCGTTCCACGTAATTAGGAATTTTGCTCTAGATGCTTCCTACGGGTTCACTGCCGTGTTCGGCGAGGACTAAGCTCCGCTCTGGATGCTTCACACGGGTTCACTGCCGTGCTCTGCGAGGACCAGGATCTGCTCTGGACGTTTCCCACGGGGTCAGAAGTGACATAATCCGCGTTCCACGTAGCCAGGAATTTTGCTCTGGATGCTTCCCACGGGTTCACTGCCGTGTTCGGCGAGGACCAGGCTCCGCTCTGGATGCTTCACACGGGGTCATTGCTGTGCTCTGCGAGGACCAGGATCCGCTCTGGACGTTTTCCACGGGGTCAGAAGTGACATAATCTGCGTTCTACGTAGCCCGGAATTTTTGCTCTGGATGCTTCCCACGGGTTCACTGCCGTGTTTGGCGAGGACCAGGCTCCGCTCTGGATGCTTCATATGGGTTCACTACTGTTCCCCCAATCAGAGCAAGGCTCTGCTTGAATTTGAAAATTCAAATTTTGAAGCAACGCTTCAGTTCCCATGCGCTGCGCACAACGCGCCACGTGTCAGAAGTTGACACGGCAGCACAACGCCCAAGGCAGTACGTCCAATCAGAGCAAGGCTCTTTAAAAAACATAAGCAACGGCAGCGCGACACGTGTCTGCGCAGTTGCGCAAGCACAACTGTGCAAGCGCACGGCAGCGCGACACGTGTCTGCGCAGTTGCGCAAGCACAACTGCGCAAGCGCACGGCTGCGCGACACGTGTCTGCGCAGTTGCGCAAGCGCTGTTGCGCAAGTGCCTCACTGCGCGACACGTGTCTGCGCAGTTGCGCAAGCGCTGCTGCGCAAGCCTTCCACTGCGCGACACGTGTCAAACACTGGGGAGTTGCGCAGAAACAGAATGAAATTTAATGAAATCTTTTCTATTCTTGTTAAAACAAGAAGATTTCCTTCTGTAAATCAGGGGCCTTTGGATCAAAGATCCAACGGTGGGAAAAATTCCCCAAATCACTCAGGAAAAGATCTTTTTAACAAATTCAACTAATTTATGAGCACTATAAAAAGGACCCCAGACTTCATTTGATCATCATCAACATTGGAGAGAAAAGAGAAAGAATTCTTGAAGAACCTTGGAAGAACAAAAAAAAAGGTAAAACCTTTTAAAGAAAAAAAGAGAAAAATCTCTGAAGTACAGATCATTGATCTTCAAGGAACAAATAAATAAAATAAAAATAAATAAATAAAAATAGTGCCTTGCACTTATTATGAACCCTTGGTTTTCTGAGAAAAGGAAAAACAAGAGAGAAACTTGTTTTCCTTTGATCTAAATTTAGATCAAAAGTGCTCTGCACTTTTGTTCTTGAATCTAAAAGATTCTTGATGCTTTGCACCAATGCAATGCATTATTTAAAGGGCCTGGCCCAAATCAAATTGCAAAGCAATAAAAAGGGCAGAGCCCTATTTGGATTAATATTCTGTTTGAGCAAAGCCCAAAATAAATAAAAATTTGGACTTAACCCAATCGTGGCCATAAGTCCTTAAATTAAATCGATTGAGCAAAATGGCGCTCCTAAATCAATTCACAACCGGTTCGAGGGTACATCCCCGAACTCCTTTGACATCCATCGTTGTAATTCCTCAACGACGTCAAAGAGGTGATAGGTCCCAACGACCACACATCGTCATGGACTGCGGGGTCCTTAAACTCGTGGACCGAAACGTCCATAAACTAATATTGGACCGAAACGTCCCTAAAACTAACATCGGACCGAAACGTCCCTAAAACTAACATCGGACCGAAACGTCCCTAAACTAATAATGGACCGAAACGTCCATAAACTAATATCGGACCGAAACGTCCCTAAAACTAATATCGGACCGAAACGTCCCTAAACTAATATCGGACCACCACGTCCCTAAACTGGGATAATAGAGCCCAAATGCTCTTTTATCGGATCTAAACGGTCCCATTAAGTTGATCTTAGTCTCAAACTGGATTAACGTATCCTTAACAAACGTTTAAGTTGATCTTAGCCCCAAACACGGCTAATGTATCCTTAAATATTCAAATGGATTATAAAACTCCCAATCAACTCTGGTTCGAGGGTACATCTCCGAGCTCCTTTGATACATGTCGTTGTAATCCTTCAACGACGTCAGAGAGGTGACGAGTCCCGATGGCCATACATTAAATTAATCACTACGTTGAGTTGACCTTAGTCTAAAACAGGACTAACGTATCCTTGACGAACGTTTAAGTTGATCTTAGCCGCAATGCGACTAATGCATCCTTAGACTGAAAACACCAAACCCAAATCTAAGTAAATATGGATTTGGACTAATCCACGTCCTACGGGCGACGGCATTACTCAGTCTCCGAATACAATCCACGGGCAACCACAAACAAAATGAACACACACGACACGAAGTGAAATTCTGGAGAAGGAGAAAGTTGTTACCGCGATGCGGTAGCGTAATTAACCGCAAGGGCTTGCGCCTGCAGGGAAGAGCGTCCCCATAATCAAAAACCCCTCATCCTGAGGGGGAATCTGACGAAGTCTGCTATATCGGCCGCATCCGTCTAAACCTCCGATACACGGTGCCATAAATCAACTTGGCATCTTCGGAGAGATAAACGGATAAAACCAAATAGCATCTGCCCCGAACATCAGGCATGGACGCCCAAGTCCAGGCCGCCGTTCGGAGGGGAACAGATTCTGGCACGCCCGGTGGGACCTCTTCCTCTTTCCACTCCACACTTCGTGTGCCGTCTTCGCGAACCAATCGCGGTTCATTAAATGGTTGTCTTCGGATTTCAAGTTACTAAGATTTGGTCTTTTACCTGGCGCAGAATTCAAGATTCAATGGCCTCTAGCTGTACCAACTGCTCGAAATGCCGCTGCAACGGACGCTCCACCTCACCAGGAGGTGTAGCATATGGGCCCCAAGCGGCTTCCTTCCTTACTCTGCCGGTAGACCAAGTGACCCAAGCCACCACCGGCTTGTTCTTCGGAACTATGATCCCACCTGCAAGCTTTTCTGCACCAATACCTGCACCGGAAGTGGGGGAAAAGTCGGTCTTCAACCGGCTCACTATTCCGACGGCCCCTATCAACGGGTCGCCCGCTACTAAACCGACAGCCTCCGTTTTCACCAGGCTAGGTCAGAACTATAAAGTGGCCGTCCCAAAGAGGGCAACGGCCGCTGCTTCGGAAGTCATTAAAGCGGCCTTTCCCATCAGAGAGTCGGTCTTCACAAGATTGACGGTTCCCACTCCTCCCCCAGCTGGTCAAAAGGCATCAGTCTTCGACAGGCTAACATCGGCAGTTACCCCACACTCAAACAGGGGGCAACAAGAAACCATCTCGATTTCCGAGCCAGTCCCAACGACTCGTCGTGCGCGACGTCGCCATTGGCAACGAGTAAGGAAAGCCGAGGGCAACTCCCCCTCAGGGATAACTCCACCGCTCCAATGGTGGAAGTCAACGCTGCTGTTCCAACTGGGAACAGCTTTGAACTACTGAGGAGAGTGCGTAAGAACTCTCCAACCGCTACCTTGAAAAGATCTCCTCCACCTGCGGAGAGAGTTCTAGAAACAAAACAAGAACAGCCCCCTCAACGGCTATCCTCAAAAGTTTACAAGGTTTGGCGGAGGGTTCAAGACTCCGTGATTGACCCAGACCACTTTCATCGCCAGAAAAAGGCAAAGGTGGAAAAGGACAAAAACCGCCCCATTAAACAGCAGAGGGCAACAAATGCTAGGATGCCCACTTCAACGGCTCCTTCAACCTCAATGGTCCACAAAAGAAAAAGGCCAGAGAAAGCTCCCGTGACGCTGACAAAGTTTAAAAGCGGTGAACCTAAACGCCCCAAGTCAGGAGGCATAATTGTTCATACGGTTTATATGGCTTCTGGAAAGGAAGAAAGCCGTACTTCTACGGGTCACCGACCGCTCACCCGATCAGTGACCAAGGCTCAGGAGCAGCAACAAAAGCTCCAGGAGATGATGACCACGATGGCTGCACTCATTGGGCCAAAAGAGAACCCTGAGGCGTCCTTAGATGAGCGCCAGGAGGAAGAGACCGACGCCGAGTTCCTTCGCCGAGTACTGGAAAAGAGGGACAAAGAGGCTGCTGAACAAGCGGCCAACATACAGCGGATGGGCCTCCTCTTCCAGGACATGATAGGGATGATGATACAACAAGATCCTCCCGCTGAAGAACCCCTAACCGTCCTTGGAGATGATAAGGGAGATACATTAAATCCGCAGCCCGCTCTATTGACAGCTAACGAGGATACAATCTCTAAGACTGATCTGGACGAATACATAGCCCAGCAAATAAAGGTTCATCATGCGGCCGAAGCAGCCGGCCACGTCGTAAAAACGGGGCGACCATATCCAGGCTGGTATGACCAAATCAAGTACCCGCCGGGTTACACAATTCCCAAGTTTCATGTCTATAAAGGGACTGGCAATCCCCATCAGCATGTCGCCCAGTTCAGGGCGCTTTGCGGTAACACCGGCGGCGATGATAAGCTTTTGCTCCGCCAGTTTGTCGGAAGTCTATCAGATACGGCGTTCGAGTGGTACTCTGAACTCCCTAATGATTCTATTAAAACCTTCGCGGAGATGGAGCTGCTGTTTACCCAACGCTTTGCAAGTGCCAGTGAACGTACCCCGATGACGGCACTGATTAACGCTAGGGTAAAACCCGGCGAGACATGGGTTCAGTACGCTATACGGTGGCGTAATCTATGGTCAAAGTGTGAGCAGCGCATAGAAGAAGCCCCTGCGGTGGGAATGTTTGTTGGAACTCTTGATCCACAAGCAACCATCTCACAGTTTATGATGTTTTTCAAGCCGACTTCCTTCCAGGCTTTGATTGACAAACTGGCGCAGATGGACCAGATGGGCCATAAACCCCCTCTCCCAAAACCGGATTCCCGAACTGACAAAGGAAAGGGAAAAGCGATCATTGTCGCTAATGCTCAATAACAACCGAACGACTTGAAGCCGGTTGCTCGTCCAAACAATACGCGCCCTTACGTACCCCTTGAACATAGGATGGGACGTCCTTATTCCTTTCCCCGCGATAAAACGAAGAGGTTATTCGAGCTGGCATTACGCAACAGACTCATAAATCTGCCAGATCCAAAACGTCCGTTGCAACCAAGTGACGTCAACGAACCTAATTACTGCCCCTATCATCGAGTGCTAGGCCATCCAATTGAGGACTGCTACGTTTTCAAAAATTGGCTTGAAAACCAGTATAGACAGGGAAAATTTGCGTTATCTGACAAATGGAAGGTGAATCCCCCGCAGCCCCACACCTCTAAAGGGACGAATACGCCGGGGGCAACATGCTCTGTCATTGAAGAAAATCCGTGGGAGGTCGTATTATCATCAAAAACGAAGAGAATGCTAAATGATCTTCGGACATGTCCGGCGATCAAGTGGAAAAGCCCATTGGAACCGCAGGTCGTCGAGGGGATGTTAAAGCCACGTCCAACTCCAAAGACCAGTGATGGGGGTTCAAGCACTAGTAGCCAGTCGTCAAAGTCTTCGAAGAAAAAGAAGAAGGCCAAGAAACCGGTGAAGCCTAGCGATAGGCGCACGGACTTGCAAAAGCAAATTGACGCACTGGAAGAGTACAACCAGAAGGCGCGGACTCCCGTCACATTGCAAGAGTTCCTCAACCACGTCTTCCAAGCAGAAGATGAGGGAAGTAGTTCGTCAAATGAATCTGAGAAACATGTAGCAAGTTGCCATGTGATTTCCCATTTGTCCACAAGCGATGAGGAGACTCCTCACGCTGAAAAGCTGGGGGCAGAGCCTACACTAAAAATCCTGGAGCCGTCGGATGAAGCGATTGATGCATTCCTAAATCAGGCGTTTTTAAAGGGCAAAGCTGATCGGGATAACGAAGCGGTTATATTCGAAAAGGCCAAACGCCAGCGCCTTGGCGAAAGAATTGCGGTACTCCCACTAGAACAAAATACACCCACCACAAATAAAATCAAGTTCAAGATAAAGAAGAGATTCGCTAAGGCTGTGTCAATGGGTATAAAGCTACCACCCTCCGAGAAAAACATTACGGGTGAAATGGAAAATCACCCCTCCTATTGCTTGTACCATCGGAAGGTGTCGCATCCCACCGAAGAGTGCAAAGCTTTCGGTAAGTGGTGGCAAGGATATGTTACTCACCGGCAACAGTTTAAGTGGGAAAAGTGCAAAGCCCGCCTAGAGCAGAACGGAATAAACGAAGTGCTTGATAAAACTAGCAGTGGTTGTTGCATGATTGACGCCGGGGAATCACAAGTACCTGTATTTGGGAGCGATTCTGATGAGGAGCTAGATCTTGGCCCCCTCTTTAAAGAATCCACTTCGGGAAAAGAAGAAGGACCAAAGGCTTGCGAGAATATACAGCTACGCAACCGGACATTACCCGAAAAGAATCTGGGACCCTTAAACAAGAAAGACAAAGGAAAAGAGAAGGCCTCTGAAGACATCGCCTTGGATGATCGAGTTGCGGAAAAGTTAACCGCCAAGAACCCGCCAAAGAAGAATAAAGTGGATTACAATGTCTTGGCGCATCTGAGGAAGCTACCCTCACAACTCAGTATTCTCGATGCCCTGTTGCTATCAAAAGAGGCGAGGGATTCTTTGATTAAAGCCTTACAAGAACCAGAACAATTCCAAGCATGCCTGGCCGAGGAAAAGATGAAGGATGAGTTGGAGGAAGTACACACGGCTGATGTTACTTTTGGCGATGAGGACCTTCTACTTGGGACTTGCGAACACAATCGCCCTCTCTACATTTCAGGATACTTCCATGATATAAAGATAGGCAAAATTCTGATCGATAACGGGTCGTCTGTTAACCTACTCAACGTGCGGGTGTTGAAGGAAATCTGCATGAGCGTCCAGCACCTTGCTCGGGACAAGATCACCATATCCGGGTTCGACTCCCAATCGTCAAAGACTCTTGGATCTGTGATACTAACGCTACGCTTCGGATTACTCGTCACGGACATTAAGTTCCACGTCATAGATGCCAAGACATGCTACAACGCTTTGCTCGGCCGACCATGGTTACACGAGTACAACATCATCCCTTCTACACAACATCAGTGTATGAAGTATTTTTAGGATGGTTTCGAGTATACCGTGACGGGAGAACTGAACCCGTTCTCTGTGAACGAGGTCCGCAAATACGAAGATGCCAAATACTTCTTGATGGATTTCGAAGACACGGAGAAGTGTCACAAGCCGGAAAATAAAACTAACGCCACCATCCCTGTCTTCGGCAGTGATACCGAGGAAGAAGAGGAGATCGTTTATTCGGGTCCACCCCAACACAACAAGCCAGGACTGTCCACTCCTACATTGGTCTTTGGTAGTGACTCGGAGGATGAGGTCCATGTCGTATTCTCTGCTCGACCTTCAATAAAAGCTTCCGCTGACGAAGAGCAAAGTCTGCAAGTCGCCATGGTGCCGCCTAAACATCATAAAGAACTGAACGCACTTAATATCTACAGCATAGAAGAGCTGCGGACATTCTATATCCCTCCCAGGCGAGAAAACGAGAAGGCAATCCTATTCTACCGTTCTGAAGAAAACAAGGTGGAAAAAGAAGTTTGGCATGGCGTGGATCCCACGCTCGACAGGCTTCAGCCTATCCGTCTTCCCAGATATTATACCGAAGGTTTGAAGAAACTGCTGAAACGCCAGGGGATATCCTTCAGACAGACCGTTAGAGAGGACAAATTCTATGACAGGGTCTGGAATGTTCCCGGAATCCAACGCAAACTGCCTAACGGGAGAATGGAAACAAAAGGGCTTGGGTACATCCGGCTAAAGAAACGAGAGCTAGTAAATAGCTATTATGTTATGTATGACTTTGATGAAGATGCGGAAGCTCAATGGGAGGACGTTAATCCTAAGTCAGTAAAAGTTTCTGATGAAAAAGTGCCCGGTCCATCATTTGAAGAACAAATGGACAGGCTTATAAGGGAAGCTGGTCAAAAAGTCCGAGATGACCACAATCGCGAGACGGCCATCTATGAGAAAGCCAAGACGCAACGCCTTCTCCGACAGGCCGTGAAGGATGGAAAGGCCGCTCAACCTGCTACAAAAAAGGTTCGACGCGAAAGCAAAAACAAGTCAGAGGGCAGAAAAGACGTTCAACAATCACAAGGCAGAGCTAAGAAACCACGTATCCGAGAGTCGAGCGTTATTGACTTAGCCCTCATGAAGAAAATGAGTCGAGCATACTCTTTTCCTCGGAACAAAACAAGGAAGATATTTGAGCTTGCTCTAAAACATCAAATGCTTACATTGCCGGAGTCCAAGCACCCCGAACAAGCAGGCGAAGCCTCACACCCGGACTATTGCTCTTACCATCGAGTAGTAGGTTATCCTCTTGAAGATTGCTTCACCTTCAAGAATTGGGTCGAAGATCAATATCAGCTTGGTAAATTCGCTCTGTCCAACAACTGGAGGGTAGCACCACCACAAAAGCACGAGCCTAAGGCCACGAAAGAAGAACCAGTTCCACATTGGGATTGGCAGAAAATTCGCACCTGTCGTATGATAACGATATTAAAAGAAGAGTCCGAGAATGTGGACAGCCTTCCCTGGTGCTTTGAAAACAGCAATGATGAGGTGATCTCAGAATTTCCCCCAGCTCCGAAAGAACTGGAGGATGGCATACATACCACTGCGGATAACCTCAAGAAAATTGAGTTGGGGACGATAAACGATCCGCGACCGACGTTCGTCAACGAACTGCTGTCCGAGGAAAAGGTGGCTGCGTTAAAGGACGTCCTTGTACAGCATAAAGATTGCTTCGCATGGAACTATTCCAAGATGCCGGGACTTGATCCAGAGGTTGCTGTACATAGACTGGCAATATCCCCGAGTGTCAAGCCGGTCAAACAAGCGCCGAGAAGAATGCGGCTTGAGCTCGAAATGAGCATCAACGCGGAAGTCAAAAAGCTGATAGACTCCGGCTTTATCCAAGAGGTTCAATACCCTGAATGGATTGCTAATATCGTCCCAATGATGAAGAAAAATGGTACGGTACGCATATGCGTGGACTTTCGGGATCTCAACAGAGCCTGCCCGAAGGATGATTTCCCAGTACCAGTCACCGAACTAATGATAGACAATACGTCCACGCATGAGATTTTCTCATTCATGGACGGCTCATCAGGATATAATCAAATAAAAATGCACCCTGAAGACCAGAAACATACGGCTTTCCGGACTCCTTTGGGAATATTCTGTTACAAGGTGATGCCCTTCGGTTTAATGAACGCCGGTGCAACCTACCAAAGGGCCATGACGAAGATTTTCGATAACCTTATACACGAAATTGTTGAATGCTATATCGACGACCTCGTTGTTAAAAGCAAATCATATGAGGAACATCTCGAGCATCTGAAGACCGTATTTCAACGTCTTCGACAATACAACTTGAAGATGAACCCTCTGAAGTGTGCATTCGGGGTTTCCTCGGGCAAATTCCTAGGATTCGTCGTTCGACACCGAGGTATCGAGGTAGATCCGTCCAAGATCAAGGCAATCATAGGAATGCCTCCGCCGAGAACTCTCAAACAGCTGCGGTCTCTCCAAGGAAAGCTCGCGTACATACGACGATTTATAGCCAACCTCTCAGGAAAGTGCCGCCCTTACAGTCACCTGATGAAGAAGGGAACCCCGTTCGTCTGGGATCAAAAGTACCAAAACGCACTAGACGAAATCAAACAGTACCTGCAAAACCCTCCAGTGTTGGCTGCTCCAGTGAAGGGAAAGCCTCTCATTCTTTACACGGCCGCCCTTGAAGGTTCTTTGGGCGCATTATGGGCACAAGAGAATGACCAAGGGAAAGAAAGAGCACTTTACTATTTAAGTCGAGTGCTGCTGGGGGCAGAAAGCAATTATTCCCCCATTGAAAAACACTGCCTGGCGTTGATCTTCGCAATAACAAAGCTTAGACATTACGCATTAGCGCATGAAGTCTATCTCATTTCAAAGGTGGACCCTCTCAAATATCTAATGTCAAAGGCCATATTGACAGGACGACTCGCTAAATGGGCCCTGCTCTTAATGGAGTTTTCGATAGCATATCGACCACTCAAAGCAGTAAAAGGCCAGGCCATCGCCGACTTCCTTGCTGAGCACCCGATACCAGCTGACTCTCCTTTAAACTGCGATCTTCCAGACGAACATGCGTTTGATGCGATCGATGGTGATAATACCCGATGGGAGCTTTATTTTGACGGAGCATCTTCCATGAAGAAACGCAAATAAAGTATCCCTATAATCAAATCGGGGGTAGGACTCATCTTTATAACTCCATAAGGAGGGATAATGCGCTACGCGTTCTCCCTGACGGAACCGAGGACAAACAACGAAGCCGAATACGAAGCTCTGATAGCGGGCCTCGAGATCGCCATTGATATGGGAATTGAAAACCTCCTCATATACGGAGATTCGCAACTGGTCGTTAGTCAAGTAAACGGCGATTACCAAACATGCAAACCGGAGTTAGTAAAATACGGTGAAAAGGTGCAACAACTGCTAACCCAAATTCCCTCCTATACTTTGGAGAGCATACCACGCGCGGATAACAGCAAAGCGGACGCGTTGGCCAAACTCGCTAAAGAAATGGCTGACGAGAACTTCGATGACGTTAGAATCATGGTACAAAGTCGTCAGGTGCTCGCCCCCGCAGAAATACCTTCGGAATCACCCGAAGAGAAGGGAGTGACTAGACAAGCGACCTTGCAAATAAAAGAACATGAGAAGGTTGAGGATTGGAGGGAAGTCTTTATAGACTACTTCAAGTCCCACCAAATGCCCGAAGATGCGTCCGCAAGACATCAACTCATAAAATGAGCTCTGTCCTTCGCCTTCGTCAATGATACTCTCTACAAGAGGTCATTCGATTCTCTGTGGCTGAGATGCTTAGGACCGGACGAATCGGAAAGAGTCGTTCAGGAAATTCATGACGGAATCTGCGGTTCTCACCAAGCAGGTCCAAAGATGAAGTTGAAGATCAAACGGATGGGCTACTACTGGCCCACGATGATGCAGGATTGCCTGGAATACGCGAAGCAATGTCATTCATGCCAAATTCATGGGGACTTCATCCATCAGCATCCCAATCCATTTCATCCAACAGTGGCTAGTTGGCCATTCGAAATGTGGGGAACTGACATAGTCGGCCCCATCGAACCAGCATCGTCCAAGGGACATCGTTTCATCCTAGCGACGACTGACTACTTCTCTAAGTGGGCAGAAGCAGTACCATTGAGAGAAGTGAAGACGGAGAATATCCTCCATTTCTTCAAAATGCACGTCATATATCGGTTTGGAACTCCGAGGCGGATCATCTCCGATAACGGGCCAGCTTACCGAAGTCATAAAATCAGCCGCTTCGCACAGCAGCATAACATAGACTGGAGATATTCCTCAGTCTATAATCCACGAGCTAACGGTCTCGCCGAGGCCTTCAACAAGACCTTGACGAAAATTATAAAGAAAACAGTGTCCCGAAATAAGAAAGACTGGCATGAGAGACTGCAAGAAGCTTCAAGACAGCCACAAACACAACACCATACGCGTTGGTGTTCGGCACGGAAGCAGTACTCCCTCTCGAGATAGAGTTACCCTCTCTACGAGTGGCAGTCCATTACGAGCTGACGGACGAAGAAAATGCTCATCTTCGGCTTGAGGAGCTTGACGCCCTTGAAGAAACACGGCTCATAGCGCAACAAAATCTGGAGGCCTATAAAGCAAAGATGATGCGCTCATACGAAAGATTGACCCGACCGAGGACATTCCACCAAGGCGAACTCGTGCTAGTGGTCAAAAGGCCTATGATCCCCAATCGCGCCAAGCGGGGAAAATTCGAGCCGAACTATGAAGGCCCGTACATCATAGATAAAGTTTACCAGGGTGGGGCCTATCTACTTATGGACATGCATGGTGAAAGGCCTTTCAGGCCGATAAACGGTCGCTTCCTAAAGAAATACTACGCTTAATGAGCCACAGCCTATGTCAATGGTAGATGACGACGACTGTGTCCGCTCGCTATCTTCCTAAGCTCAAACTCTATCAGCAGTAGCCCGCCTTCTCAAGTGATGGACCGAAATGTCCTTAAACTAATAGCAGACCGAAACGTCTTTAAACTAATACCGCAGCATCCTTAGGCTGACGAGATAAAAAAAAACATATAAAAATAAAATAAACGGTATGTCCATAAGCAAAAAGGGCACGGATGAAAACCCGAAAGGGCTCCGTGAGTAAAAACAGCAAGGCTGCCGGCGAGTGTTCGTGAAAACCCGAAAGGGCGCGACCTCGTAAAAAAAAGGGGAAAAAGAATAAAAAAAAAGGGGATGGTATGTCCATAAGAAAAATGGGCACGGATGAAAACCCGAAAGGGCTCCGTGAGTAAAAACAGCAGGACTACCGGCGAGTGTTTGTGAAAACCTGAAAGGGCGCAACCTCGTTAAAGAACACTTACAAGATCCTCTCGACCTTGTAAGGAGAAACCACCTGCGTGAGATCCTTACGACTCACAAAGGAGCAACACACTTAGGGATCCTCACGATTCCTAAGGAGAAAATACACTTACGAGATCCTCACGACTCGTAAGGAGAATTCTCTTATGGGACCCTCCCGGCTCATGAGATTTGAAAGTCTTAAGTTACAGAAACCTAAACCTGTTCTTAAGCAAACCCCCCACAACCTTCGATATTGCCCTACAAGAGGCTCGATACTGACTCTTGTATACAATCCACGGGCACGAATAAACATTTCCCTAACCAAGGTCCATCCGTGACTGGGGATATACTCGCATAACCCTTGTAAATCCTCTCGATTTGCAAAGAGAAAACCCTCCTGTAGGATCCTTACGACTTACAGAGGAACAAAACACTTAGGAACCCTCACGATTCCTAGGGAGAAAATACACCTATAAGATCCTCACGACTTGTAGGGAGAAATACCTTTATGAGACCCTTACGGCTCATGAAGTCAAAGCCTTAGTCGACAGGACCCTAACCCTGGTCGCTAAGACACCTTTGTTCGACAGCGACAGAGGCAGATGATGATTCGCTCCTGGCAATATCCCAGTTGTAGCGGTGCTGATGCCGAAATCGGTGTCCAGTTTCAGGTTCACGGCGAAAAGCCAGTAGACCGTACATGCATACGAAATAGCCGAAATGATGGGGCAGCTTGCAATAATAAAAAGCAGCAAGTAAAATGTATGCATGCGAAATAGCCGAAATGATTGGGCAACTCGCAATAAAAAGCAGCGAGTAAAAATAAAATAAAAAGCCGAAATGATTGGGCACCGCGAAAAATAGCCGAAATGATTGGGCGATCGCGACCTTCGCGATATAAAAGCTGAAATGATAGAGCATCGCGGAAATAAAACAAAAAATAATGATGATAAAATTTTGGCCCTACAGTTAAGATCACATCGATCCCTGTATACAATCCAAGGGCGTAAAACAAAAAGGGAGCCATACTCTCCCAACAAACTCCTCGACTCACGGATACAAACACTCCTTGACGAGAGCCTCCTGATCCGCGTCGACCCGCAGAGCCACCAGTGCCTCCGTAGGAATCCTCGACTCGTTTCAAACCCCAAGGAAACAAATAATCCTTGGCGCTCGGGAAACAAAGAATCCCTAGCAAAACTCCTCGACTCACGGATACAAACACTCCTTGACGAGAGCCTCCTGATCCGCGTCGACCCACAGAGCCACCAGTGCCTCCGTAGGAATCCTCGACTCGTTTCAAACCCCAAGAAAACAAATAATCCTTGGCGCTCGGGAAACAAATAATCCCTAGCAAAACTCTTCGACTCACGGATACAAACACTCCTTGACGAGAGCCTCCTGATTCGCGTCGACCCGCCGAGCCACCAGTGCCTCCGTAGGAATCCTCGACTCGTTTCAAACCCCAAGGAAACAAATAATCCTTGGCGCTCGGGAAACAAATAATCCCTAGCAAAACTCCTCGACTCACGGATACAAACACTCCTTGACGAGAGCCTCCTGATTCGCGTCGACCCGCCGAGCCACCAGTGCCTCCGTAGGAATCCTCGACTCATTTCAAACCCCAAGGAAACAAATAATCCTTGGCGCTTGGGAAACAAATAATCCCAGCAAACTCCTCGACTCACGGATACAAACACTCCTTGACGAGAGGCTCCTGATTCGCGTCGACCCGCTTAGCCACCAGCGCCTCCGTGGGATTCCTCGACTCGTTTCAAACCCCAAGGAAACAAATAATCCTTGGTGCTCGGGAAACAAATAATCCATAGCAAACTCCTCGATTCACGGATACAAACACTCCGTGATGTGAGCCTCTTAACTCATGTCAACTCGCAGAGCCATCACCCTCTCCACGAGCAAATTCCCGATTCGTCTCAATTTGTAAGAAGAAGTCTCAGACAGCAAGGATTGAAAAGCCTGCTTCTTGAGCAATGGGGCCCTGCAAGTCAATCCAAAATGTTCTCTTGCATACTATTCACGGGTCTCACTCTCCGAAGTCGAATTTCGACGAGGAGGGAAACAACCGCTTACGAATTCTCTCGACTCGTAAGAGGGAAAATTCTCTTATAAGATCCCTACGACTTATAAGAGAAAACCACACTTAGGAATCCTCACGATTCCTAAGGAGAAAATCCATCTATGAGATCCTCTCGATCCGTAGGGAGAAAAGCCTCTATGAGACCCTCACGGCTCATAGAATTGAAAAGTCTTAGGCGGTAAACCTGAACTTGCGGCCTAAGCCATCGCTATTTCCTGAGGAAGTCGGAATACTCGTTTTAGACATCCATCAACCATGAATATTAAGACAGCCTACTGACATTAAAAGAAAGAAGATGACAGAAAGAATATCCGTACTACATTTGATCTGGCATGCGTGACGCGTTCATTTATGCATGGACAGAAGACTCAGGACGAGAAATAAGACAAGCTGAAATAGAAAAGGGGAGGGTTTTCATTCATACCGCCAAAAGTTTTTACAAGCATAAGAATAATGCATAAGAAACATTGTTCAAAATATTACAACGGTATAACCTCGGATCCGGGGCACGGATTGAGGAAATCAAAAGTAAGGCCATCCAGAGTTCTTCTGGCCTTTCTAATTATTCTTATGCGCAGTCGCGCTCCTCGGTGTCGATATCATCGGCAAGCCCTTCCGGCCTTTGATAAGCAGCAATGATCGTCGTCTGCTGAAACACTTGATGCAGGATGTCAACGAGGTCGTTCCGTCGCTTCTTTGAGATCAGCCCTGTCAGGTGCACTGAATGCACCTTGTCCTCGGCATCATCCAGCGCATTGAGTGGTAGGGCCTCGTGAAGACCCGGAAATGCCCTCCATATTGCTCCCAGCACGACTTTCAAAAGAGCCGAACGCCGAGGCAACAGCCAACCACCGCTTGCGTTTAGACGACCCATAACTTCTGCACATTCGGCATCTGTAAACTCCTGGTTTTGTTGACGACCCTGAGCGCGGATATCATCGTAGGTAATGAACTCGTGCAGACTGTATAGATGCACCGCCGCCATTATGCCTGGAGAAAATATTACAGGAAGATCAACGATGGAAAAGCAATAATATACATGGATGACTAAATTCCTAGAGAGCAAAACTGTGTTCAAAGATGAAACCCACTAGACGAGAGCTCTGCTATTTAAGATTGATCTAAGAATCGATTTTACCTGAAGTTCTTCTAAAAAACTTTTTAAAAAAAAAAGGAGCAAGGCACCGGAGTTCTTAAAGGCAAGAACAAAGCTCTGAAGTCTTCGAAAATGGAAATCTAGAAGATGATAAGTATCTGGAGGGGGACCAAAGATCCTATTTATAGGCCTCAAGTGCCTCTTCGACTCCCAAGAGTCGTCACGGCAGTTTACCCTAATTGGAGCAAATGTCCGTTCGAATTCCGAGACAGGAGATGAAGCAACGCTTCATCCTTCCCCGATTAGAGCAAAGCTCCGTCTTGAAGAAGCGACGCTTCAGCACGGAAGCGCTAGCGCAGTTGCGTTGCGTTGCGCTGCGCGCTACACGCCACGTGTCCAGCGCAAACGCATCAGCGCAACACCCCAAAGCAGCGCACCCAGCCAAAGCAAAGCTCTGTTTCAAGCAAAACCAAGGGAAGCGACGCTTCAGCGGCGTATGCGTCGTGCACTGCATGACACGTGTCGGCGTAGATGTGCTAGCGCAGTTGCGCTGCACTGTGTGCTGTGTGACACGCGTCATATCTTGGAGCATTCACGCTAAACAAAAAGGTTCTGAAGAAATCTTTTCGGTTATTATCTTCTGTAAAACAGAAGCCCCTAGATCAAAAATCCGATGGTGGGGGAAATCCCGCCAAATCTTTCAGAAAAGGGATTTCTTCAACAAATTGAACTTGCTTCTTAATCTGCAAGATGAAGTCTCAGACAGCAAGGACTAAAGAGCTTGCTTCTTAAGCAATGGGGCCCTGCAAGTCAATCCAAAATGGTCTCTTGCATACTATCCACGGGTCTCACTCTCCGAAGTCGAATTTCGACAAGGAGGGAAACAACCGCTTACGAATTCTCTCGACTCGTTAGAGGGAAAATTCTCTTATAAGATCCCTACGACTTATAAGAGAAAACCACACTTAGGAGCCCTTACGATTCCTAAGGAGAAAGCCCGTCTACGAGATCCTCTCGATCCGTAGGAAGAAAAGTCTCTATGAGACCCTCACGGCTCATAGAATTGAAAAGTCCTAGGCGGCAGATCTGAACCTGCAGTCTAGGCCATCGTTATCTCTGGGAGAAATGAAGTTATCTGTCAATAAGGTGTATTAAATATGTCATGCTGAAAAGAATAAAAAAAAGGCGAAGAAATGACACAGGACGTTACAAAAATGTGTATCTTTTATTCATGAACATTGACTGGGTACAGGATACATTGTACTAAAGAATAAAAAATATATACATATATTTTACAAGTACAAATGATACAAGGAGAAATTACTGGGAAGGAAGCGTCTTGCATAGATTTAACAATTGCTCGCATACTTCCTTCCACGTCTTCTCTCGATCGGCTACTACCACCAGCTCTGCCTCCACTTGGGCTCGCTGCTGCAAGACTGACGCAAGCTGCTCCCTGACAACCTGATAGGCAGCTTCCCGACTTGGAGTATTGCGCTCAGCTACGTCAAGCTTCCACTTCAAGTTCAGCCCATAGGAGATACGCTCCAAGAGACCCTCAAAGATAGTCTTCACTTGGGCAGCATTTGCCTCAACCTCAGCGCGCAGATGGGCCGTTTCGTTCGAGGTCTTTTGGCATTCCCTTAGTCTTGAAGCTGCTTCTTGTTCCAAGTGGCGGAGGTGCGAAGTGCTTTGCTCGAGCCAAGTTGTGCGTTGGGTGCTCAGAGCTAAAACTTCGGGAGAAGGGCGCGTCGATTCCAGCCGATTTAGACAGGCCTCGATCCCCCTGCAGTGGTTAACCCAAGATTCGACGACGCCTTCGTTATGAAAATTTACGAGCGCCGCCAACATCGGGTTAACCTCCGCAGCAAAATCTACGGCAGAAGGTAGAGCGTCCATATTGAGCTCTTCAATGTACCCGCTCAGCATGCCCAAACTCATCGCAGCACCCTTGGAAAATGGACGTCTCAAGAAAGGGTCTGCCGGTGAAAGGACGCGAGCCTCAAAGGGGACCGGAAACGGAACAATAGCTGCAAAACAAAACATGGTTAAACGATGGTTCAGAAAATGTTGAAGGGTTACCAAAAAAGGAAATTTATTATACCGGTGGAAACAGGTGGCAAGGCCGGAAGGGCTGGTGGCGCAGCCGATCTTTCTGCTCCCCCTTCGATTTGCAACGCTGCAGTCAGAACAAGAGAGAGTTGGAAATAATTCTACCGCTAAAAAGACAAAGCTACCAATCGGGAACAGTACTCACCAGCGCCACCAGACGGGGAGGCGAATTCAGATGGGAAGGAGAAGTGTGGGAGCAACACTTGATAGAGATGATCAAAAAGCACCCCTAAAAGATACAACAGTATGACTTCAGTACATAAACTGTATATCTGAAAGATAGGATTAATAAGTTATAAACCCATACCTTCCAACATCTTCGAAGGAGTAAGAGAGGGTTGAGAGGTGACCACCGCCAAGGCAGTCGTTGAAGGCGCTCTTTCAAGCAGTGGGGCATCAGCACTAGCTGCACCTGCATTACGAAAAACTGAACTTGTCAGAAAAGATTGTAAAGTTAAGAAAGGCAGTCACTTGGAGTTTACCTGAGGAGCTCCCGGCTGAAACGGAGGCGACTCCCTCCTCTATCGACATGAGACCACCGCCCGTGGCCTCGTCACCCGACTCGATGGGGACCGTCGTCGTGCTAGCAAGACCTGGGGACAGCGGAGGGCCATAGACGGGAAGGGCTATGATTGGAGTATTGCCAGATTCCAGAGAGGGAGCGGTTGGCTCGTCCTCGGGAATCATGGCCACCTCACCTACTACCCTCTCAGGTTCAGTAGCTGTGGTTGTATCGTCTATCGTCACCAAGGGACCGCCGACCTCGAGCGCCTTAGCGGCCACCACCCTAGACTCAGTTATAATGATCATATCATCTGCCACCGCTTCAGGTTCGGCATCAATGACCTTCTCGGCGGCGGATCCTTCAACTTCTGTTTCAGGCACCGTGGCCCCGACGACGGTGCCCACCGTCGGCTCAGGTTCGGCGGGCGCCGCTTCCGCCGTTTCATGGGGTCCGACGGTCTCCGCCTCCCCCTCAGTTGGACTTGGTCCTGCAAGATGGAATGCATATGAGCCAATGGCTTTATAATAATTCTTACAACAAGGTTCTGAAAGAGATGCTACCTGAAGGGGATTTATTGTTTGCACTTCGGGCCGCGTGCGCCATTTGCCTATAAGCAGTAGACAGGGCGACAGGGGCCTCTCCAGAAGGAGTGTCGGCGCGAGGAATGGTACTGGGACCCGCTCCCGTGGCCAAAGCAGCTCTACGCGCCCTTGCTTCGCGTCTCAACCGCTTCCGCTCCTCCCGAGCCGTTGAGACGGATGCCACTAGAGCTTCCCTAATTGAGGTGTCCTCGTCCGTGAATAGGGAAGCCTCTAAGGTTTTCAGGGCATCCCTCGTCGTTTTGTCAAGCCGAGGCTCTTGCGGCAACTTTGACGAGGCTGGGACTTCAGTAACAGGCTCGGGAAGGATCCCCGCATCAACTGATATAACCCCTGCTAAGAAACGAAAGAAGGTTAGGTTGACCATCATAAAAAGACAACAAACTTTCCTTATAAAAGAGAAAGGGGTGAAACATACCAGCGCCTGCTAAGGCACGCTTCTCCTCCTCCTCCTGGAAGGTTTTCAGGGAAGCAGCAATAGCCTCTTCAGTAGAGACACCTGTTGAAAGTGAAGCAAATGTTAGTTAAAGATAATAATACAAGGTGCAATAAAATGACAAATGAAGCGTCTGATGATTACCGGACTAAGCGAGTTTGCTTAGCATCGCTTCGAGCCTAGCCGATCGCTCCGAAGCTGCAATGGCGGCGGCCAGATTGGTGTCCGCGGGATCTACCACGAAACCCTCATTGCTGCCGTATTCACATATGGCCTCGACGGGAGGAGCCGCAGGCTTTAAGATGAGGATCGCGTCGAGGGATAGGGTGGACTTCTTCTTCTTCTGCTCGCCAGCTTTAGATCCACCCGGAGCAGCTTTGCGCTTGGCAGTCACTTTAGGGCGGCGAGTCCCGATATCCGCTCCTGCGCCAGACTCTGGCGATACCACTTTAACCGTCTTTGTGGGAGCACGGGGCGCCGGTGGTGCATCCACCGTAGTAGGCAGTGGCAATCCACGCGGGGGGGCAACACGCGTGGTCGGTCAGCTCCGGTCTCTTTTAGCGAAGGGACGACCGGGCGCCTTGGCTGCAAGGGAGCCTTACGATCACCACTAGGAGGCGCACCCCTATGGTCAACTAGCAAGCATTTCTCCATTAAAATGATTGGGCCCATAGCATGCGCATACCAGGCTACATACGGATGGATTATTTTAGGGGAACAGCTAGGCTCACTGATAAAAAAATAAGAGCCTGTATTGAGCCGGGTGAAATGATGCATAGCATTCCTTATTCCCCCTTGGTTGGCCGCGGGTGTTTCCAGAAAGGCTTCCATCGGGATCCCTTGATTGTAACTCGATTGTCGGGCAAATCGATGTGGGTTATACCTCATAAAGAGGGCCGTCTCATTCTGCCTAAATATTAGGTAGCCCGGCCGAATGGAGTAAAGATGAAGGATTTCCCGAGCCTTCAGTACAGAAACCCCGCCCTTAAAGTCATCACGCAGCGACACCACTGACTTAGTGGTCTCGGAGCCTATGGTGATGACCTTATCCACAAAAGAAGTCTTCGCTCCGACTAGATGTGAACGCAGGAGCAGTCCCCTAGACTCCCGCGGAGGTGCAACCACGATTGAAGCCCCGACCAACCGCATGATTCTTGGGAGCCTGTATTTCTCAAAAAACGGAGGAGTCTTATGGGCACCAAACACCCCGCGCACATGCAGCTCCATCCAAGAAGTGAAGTAGTGCATCGGGAAGTTAGCAGGCTGTACCCCAGGCTCATTAGCATCCGCCGCTACGCTAAGTCCATTGTAGAGGTAAGCCAGCCCGGCGATCCCTACTGATAACTGTAAACCAGCCGCCATTCGATGCGCCGGGTAAAAGACAGAGGACCGCATGAGGCGTGGGTGCATGGGAAGCGCGAAGCTGCATAGTCATAGACCCAAGAACCCTATGAAAAAAGTCTCCTCGTCCATGCCAGGAACGGCGATCTCTGAGAAAGGGACGCTGGCAGTGCCGGGGAAATAAAAATCCCGCTGGTCATTTTCCAATGAAGGTCGGCGGTCCAAGCCGAAACCAAAGGGGTCAGCAAGCTGAGCGAACTTCTCGTCCTGCTCTGATAGGAACTCCGGGCGGATAAAACGAGCAATGAAATCCGTGAAACTGACGCCCCGGTCGCCCGATTCCAAATGGAGTTCCTCATAAATCTCCAACACCTTCACCAAGCCGGGTGCTGATGCTGAATGGCATTTTCCGGAGTTAAGTCAAATACAAGCTGCTTGGTGGCGAAGACATACTCGTCTGGAGGAAGTAGCTCCTCGTAGTGTTCTCCCCTCATTGGCAGACCTGAAATCTCAGCAAACTCCTCCAGAGAGATGGAGACTTCCCTATCCGCTGTCAGGAAGGTATGGGTGGGGATATTCCATTGTTCGATGAAGGCCTTTATCCACCACGCCGGAGGAGAGGGATACTCGAAAAGCGAGATGTTTATCCCAATCAGAGCAAAGCTCTGTTTAAATTCCAAAGTGGAAAAAGAAGCAATGCTTCTGTTCTTTCTCCTGCCAAAAAAAAAAAATTGCGCAGTGCGCAACTACGCAGTGCGCGACACGTGTCAGCGCAGCTGCGCAGTGCGCGACACGTGTCAGCGCAGCTGCGCAGTTGCGCGACACGTGTCAGCGCAGTGCGCGACACGTGTCAGCGCGCAGCTGCGCAAGCAAAAAAAAAAATCAGTTGCGCGACACGTGTCTGCGCAGTTGCACAAGCACAGCTGCGCGACACGTGTCACGCGCTGAGGAAGTTGAGCAAAACAGAATAAATCTTTTCTGTTCTTATTAAAACAAGAAGATTTTCTTCTGTAAAGCAGGGGCCTTTGGATCGAAAATCCAACGGTGGGGAAAATTACCCAAATCACTCAGAAAACGATTTATGTAACAAATTATAACTAATTCATGGGCACTATAAAAAGGACCCTAGACCTCATTTCAAAAGGGGGAAGATCTGGCTAAAAAAAAAAGAGAAGAGAACTCTTGAGAACTCTTGAAGAATAAAAAAAAAAGGTAAAAACCTTTAAAAGAAGAGAAAATTCTCTTATGAACAAGATCATAGATCTTCAACGATAAATAAATAAATAAATAAAATAGTGCCTTGCACTTGTTTTATGAACCATCGGTTCTTGAACCTGAAAGGTTCTTAAATTAATAGTGCTTTGCACTTTCATGATTGGTTCTCTGAGATAAGAAAAACAAGAAAAACTTGTTTTTATATCTAAATCAAATAGTGCCTTGCACTTGTTTTATGAACCATCGGTTCTTGAACCTAAAAGGTTCTTAAATTAATAGTGCTTTGCACTTTTATGAACTTTTGGTTCTCTGAGATAAGAAAAATAAGAAAAAACTTGTTTTTTCTTAGATCTAAATCAAATAGTGCTTTGCACTTCTTTTTTTGAACCATCGGTTCTTGAATCTAAAAGATTCTCAAATTAACAGTGCTTTGCACAAATGCAATGCATTACTAAAAGGGCCAGGCCCAAATCAAAATGACCTGACAGGCCAAATAAATTGCAAGGCAATAAATGGGCAGAGGCCAAATAAATTAATACTTTGCATCCTTTATACAAGGGCAGAGCCCAAATAAAATTGATGCCTTGCATCATTCCTAAAAGGGCAGAGCCCAAAACAAATTGATGCTCTGCATCCTTTCTGGGCAAGGCCCAAATAAAAATAAAAAAAGAAATGCAATGCAAAAGCAAATAAAATGTTGAACATTTCAACTGGACTTAGCCCAATTTTGGCCATAAGTCCTTAAATTAAATTGACTGAGCAAAATTGCTCTTCTAAATCAATTTACATCCGGTTCGAGGGTACATCTCCGAACTCCTTTGACATCCGTCGTTGTAATTCCTCAACGACGTCAAAGAGGTGACGGGTCCCAACGACCACACATCGATATGGACTGCGGGGTCCTTAAACTCGTGGACCGAAACGTCCTTAAACTAATATCGGACCGAGACGTCCTTAAACTAATATCGGACCGAGACGTCCTTAAACTAATATCGGACCGAGACGTCCCTAAACTAATATCGGACCACCACGTCCCTAAACTGGAATATGGACCACCACGTCCCTAAACTGGCACAATAGAGCCCAAATGCTCTTTTGTCGGATCTAAACGGTCCCGTTAAGTTGATCTTAGTCTCAAACTGGACTAACGTATCCTTAACAAACGTTTGAGTCGATCTTAGCCTCAAAAATGGCTAATGTATCCTCCAAACAAACTTTAGTCCCAAATTGGACTATGAATCTCCCAAACTGGAACAATAGAGCTCAAACACTCTTTTTTCGGATCTAAACGATCCCGTTAAGTTGATCTTAGTCTCAAACTGGACTAACGTATCCTTAACGAACATTTAAGTTGATCTTAGCCGCAACGCGACTAACGTATCCTTAAACTAAAAACACCAAACCCAAATCTAAGCAAATACGGATTTGGACTAATCCATGTCCTACGGGCGACGGCATTACTCAGTCTCCGTATACAATCCACGGGCAACCACAAACAAAACAAACACACACGACACGAAGTGAAATTCTGGAGAAGGAGAAAGTTGTTACCGCGATGCGGTAGCGTAATTAACTGCAGGGGCTTGCGCCTGCAGGGAAGAGCGTCCCCACAATCAAAAACCCCTCAAGCGAGGGGGAATCTGACGAAGTCTGCTACATCGGCCGTATCCATCTAAACCTCCAATACACGGTGCCATAAATCAACTTGGCATCTTCGGAGAGGTGGACGGATAAAACCAAATAGCATCTGCCCCGAATCCCAGCGTCAGGACATCGCGGTCCTGCGCGCCGCCTTTCGGAGGGGAACAGATTCTGGCACGCCCGGTGGGACCTCTTCCTCTTTCCACTCCACACTTCGTGTGTCGTGTTCGCGAACAAATCGCGGTTTGCTGTGATTGCCTGTGGATTCAAGGTACTAAGATTTGGTGTCTTGCTCCGTGCAGAAAACAGAAGATCAATGGCTTCGAACTGCATCGCCTGCAGCAACAACTCTCGCTCCGTCATTACTGGAGGAGTGACTTATGGGCCCCAAGCGGCCTCCCTTTTCAAAACGCCGGTGGAGCAGGTGGCTCAAACCACCACTGGACTATTTTTTGGGACCATGCTCCCACCAATGAGCTTCAACGCCCCAATGGCATTGCAAGAAGCTCCAAAGAAGTCGGTCTTCGATCGACTTACCACTGCCGCGACCCCTTTCAATAGGTCGCCCAACTCCACTGCTTCAGGTTTTAATGGATTAGGCCAGAGCTCCATCGGGCCCATGAAGAAGCCTGCCATACCAGAAGGCGTTATCCCGAAGCGGATAGCCATTCCAACTCCCGTTCCTGGCAAAATCACCAAGGTTGCTTCCCATGTTCAGAAGTTCGCTTCTGACAAATTGGCCGTCCCCGTTCAACGGACGTCGATCTTTAAAAAGCTGGTACCAGTATATTCTGACCAACACAGGGGGCATGAGGAGGTCACCCCTATAGTGGAAACAACCCCATCAGCACGACATGCCCGACGTCGCCACTGGCGTCGAGTAAGAAAGGCTGGGGGCAACTCCCCCTTTGAGATAACTCCGTCAGCTCCGATGGTGAGGATCGATGCTGCTGTTCCAACCAAGAACAGCTTTGAACTGCTCAACAAGGTGTGCAGAAACTCTCCTACTGCGATGTTGAAACGAACTCCTTCACCTGTGGAGAATACTCCAGAGAAGAAGTTAGAGCAGCCCCCTCAACGGCTGTCCTCTAAAATTTACAAAGTCTGGCGACAGGTCCAAGAGTCGGTGATCGATCAAGACTGCCTCCGACGACAGAAAAAGATGAAGGTTTAGCAGGGGAAGGATTACTCTGTCAAACCACAAAAAGCAAAAGCTACTTGGGTGCCCACTACAACGGCTCCCTTAACTCCAATCACTCAAAAAAGGAGGCCGCAAAAAGCCCTTGTGTCTTCGGCAAATCGCAAAGACACCGAACACAAACGCCCCAAGTCTGGGGGCATGGTGGTGCACACTGTTTATATGGCTTCTGGAAAGGAGGAAAGCCGCACTTCTACGGGCCACCGACCGCTCACCCGATCCGTGACGAAAGCCCAGGAGCAACAACAAAAGCTTCAGAAAATGATGACTACAATGGCTGCACTCACTGAGCCAAAAGAAAGCTCTGAAACGTCTTCGGATGAGCGTCAAGAACAAGAAACTGACGCTGACTTTTTACGCAGAGTTCTCGAAAAGAGGGACAAAGAAGCTGCAGAGCAGGCGGCAAACATAAAACAGATGGTGCTGCTCTTCAAAGATATGGTAGGGATGATGTTACAGCCGGACCCTCCTGCTGAAGATCCTCCGATCATCCTTGAAGACGACAGGGGAGAAACGTCAAATCCTCCGCCGGCTCTATCAACAGCCAAGGAAGAGGCAATCTCCAAAGTTGACCTAGACGAATATATAGCTCAGCAGATCCGGGTTCATCAGGCGAATGAAGCGGCTGGGCAAATTATTAGAACCGGACGACCGTATCCGAGCTGGTATGACCAAATCAATTACCCGCCAGGATATACGATCCCTAAATTCCACGTATATAAAGGGACAGGGAATCCGCATCAGCATGTCGCTCAATTCAGGGCCTTATGCGGCAATACTGGAGGCGATGACAAATTGTTGCTACGTCAATTCGTCGGCAGATTAGCAGAAACAGCCTTTGAATGGTATTCAGAGCTGCCTAACGACTCTGTCAAAACATTTGCAGAAATGGAACTGCTGTTTACACAAAGATTCGCAAGTGCTAGTGAACGCACCCCGATTACAGCACTGATAAATGCCAGGATAAGGCCCGGCGAAACGTGGGTCCAATACGCAACACGATGGCGAAACCTATGGTCGAAATGCGAACAACGCATAGAAGAGGCACCTGCGGTAGGCATGTTTGTGGGCACTCTCGATCCGCAGGCGACCATCTCGCAATTCATGATGTTCTACAGGCCGACCACCTTCTAGGCCTTGATCGACAAATTAGCCCAAATGGACCAGATGGGCCATAGACCGTCTCCTCCAAGACCCGATCCCCGAAATGAGAAAGGAAAAGCGATCATCGTCGCCAACGCTCAGCAATAGTCGAGCAACTCAAAGCCGGTCGCTCGCCAAAACAACGTGCGTCCACGCCCATCCCTCGAAGAGAGGCTAGGACGTCATTACTCGTTTCCTCATAATAAAACAAGAAGACTGTTTGAGCTGGCAGTGCGTAACAGACTCATCAATCTGCCGAGTCCAAAGCGTCTGTCGCAGCCAGGCGATCTTAATAATCCCAATTATTGCCCTTACCACCAAACGGTAAGTCACCCGATTGAGGATTGTTTCGTCTTTAAGGGATGGATCGAGGATCAATACCTGCAAGGCAAGTTCACACTGTCTGAAGGCTGGAAGGTAAATCCACCACAGCCGCACTCTCCAAAGAAGACGGACACGCCGGGGGCAACTTGTTCTTTCGTCGAGGATGAAAACGATGGAAAAAACTTATCGGATGAATCCGAAGACTACGTAGAGACTTGTCATGTGATTTCTCATTCACTGACGGATGATGAGGAGGATCCTTGCGCTGAGAAATCAATGGCGGACCCTGAAACAGAAATTCCGCGACCGTCAGACAAGTTGATCGATGCTTTCCTAAATGAAATTCGTCTGAAAGCAAAAGCCAATCAAGAGCATGAAATGGCCATACTGGAAAGAACCAAGGTATTCCTGTCAAATCAAAAGCCATACACTGCGGGTAAAAACAAATTCAAGACGAGGAAACGGTTCGCCAAAGCTCTATCAGTAGGAATGAAGCTACCGCCCTCTGAAGAAAATTCTTTCGCTGAGGCAGAGATGCACCCTAACTTCTGTTTATATCATCAGAAGATCATACATCCTACCGAAGACTGCGAGTCCATTAACTGTTGGTGGCAAGGGTATGTCGCTCAAAAGCGACACTTCGACAGGACAAAGTGTGAAGCTTGTGGACATCAGAAAAATGCGATAGATGAGCGCAAAAGAGCCACCGCCGACTGTCATATAGCCGACTTCAAGGGATCACAAATTATCACCTATGGAAGCGACTCTGACGAAGAAGCTAGCCCCAACTCTTCCCTCGGGGAATCTATTTCAAAAATAAAGGAATTAAGAAGCTGCGAGAACGTTCAGCCATGCAATCGCATGCTACTCGGAAAGAATCCCGGCCCTGCAAATAACGGAGCGAACAAAAAGGATAAAGGAAAAAGAAAAACGGCCCTCGTCGCCAGCACTCAACAACAATCAGGTGACCCTAGGCCGGTTACTCTCCAAAGCAACAAGCGGCAACCCCTCCAGGAAAAGTTGAAACGTCCTTACTCGTTTCCGCAAGATAAAACAAGGGGACTGTTCGAGCTGGCAGTGTGCGACAGACTCATCAATCTGCCGAGTCCAAAACGTCCGTTGCGGCCAGGCGATATTGATAATCCTAATTATTGCCCTTACCACCAAACGGTAGGTCATCTGATCGAGGATTGCTACGTCTTCAAGAACTGGGTTGAAGACCAATACCAACAGGGCAAGTTCGCGTTGTCCGAAATTTGGAAGGTGAACCCGCCACAACCGCATGCTCCGAAAAATATGGATACGCCGGGAGCATCATGTTCATTCATGGAGAAGGACTCATGGACCGAAAAGTCCATAAACTAGAAACTCGCCTCAAATATGGCAACGATAGACCGAAATGTCGTTAAACTAACGATGGACCACTATGTCTTAAAAGTGGCTGTGGACCGAAACGTCCTTAAACTAATAATGGACCACTATGTCCTAAAACTGGCTGCGGACCGAAACGTCCTTAAACTAACAACGGACCGAGACGTCCTTAAACTAATGATGGACCGCAATGTCCTAAAACTTGCAACGGACCGAAATGTCCTTAAACTAATAGTGGACCGAGACGTCCTTAAACTAATAGCAGACCGAAACGTCTTTAAACTAATACCGCAGTATCCTTAGGCTGACAAGATAAAAAAAAAAGAAAAAAAAAGAAGAAAAAAAAAAGTTATGTCCATAAGCAAAACGGGCATAGAGGAAAACCCGAAAGGGCTCCGTGAGTAAAAACAGCAGGGCTACCGGCGAGTGTTCGTGAAAACCCGAAAGGGCGCGACCTCGTAAAAAAAAGAGAAAGAAAAAAAAATAAAAAAATAAAAGTAATAAAAAGAATTAAAAAAAAAGGATAAGTCCATAAGCAAAATGGGCACGGATGAAAACCTGAAAGGGCTCCGTGAGTAAAAACAGCAGGACTACCGGCGAGTGTTTGTGAAAACCCGAAAGGGCGCAACCTCGTTAAGAAACACTTATAGGGTCCTCTCGACCCTGTAAGGAGAAACCACCTGCGTGAGATCCTTACGACTCACAAGGGAACAACACACTTAGGAATCCCCATGATTCCTAAGGAGAAAATACACTTGCGAGATCCTCACGACTCGTGAGGAGAAGGCTCTTATGGGACCCTCACGGCTCGTAAGATTTGAAAGCCTTAAGTTACAGAGGTCTAAACCTGTGCTTAAGCAACCCCCACAACTTTCGACATTGCCCTACAAGTGGTCCTATATTGACCCTTGTATACAATCCACGGACGCGAATAAACATTTCCCTAACTAAGTCCCATCTGAGACTAAGGATGTGTTTGCATGGAAAACAACCCTTGTAAATCCTCTCGACTTACAAGGAGAAAACCCTCCTGTAGGATCCTTACGACTTACAGAGGAACAATACACTTAGGAACCCTCACGATTCCTAAGGAGAAAATACACCTATAAGATCCTCACGACTTGTAGGAAGAAATAGCTTTGTGAGACCCTTACGGCTCATAAAGTCAAAAGCCTTAGTCGACAGGACCTTAACCCTGGTCGCTAAGCCACCTTTGTTCTACATCGACAGAGGCAAATGATGATTCGCTCCTGGCAATATCCCAGTGGTAGCGATGCTGATGCCTAAACCGGTATCAAATTCCAAGTCCTTTCACGGCAAATGATGATTCGATCCTGGCAATATTCCGGTCGCAGCGATGCTGATGCCAAGATTGGTATCAGATCCCAAATCCCCTACTCGCCAAAAAAAAAAAAATCAGCAAGCCAAAATAAAAATGCATACGAAATAGCCGAAATGATGGGGCAACTTGCAAACAAAATCAGCAAGTAAAAATGTATGCATGCAAAATAGCCGAAACGATTGGGCAATCGCGACCTTCGCGATATAAAAGCTGAAATGATAGAGCATCGCGGAAAGAATAAAAAAAATGAAAGAATAAAACTTTTTGCCCTACAGGTGAAATCACATCGATCCATGTATACAATCCAGGGGCACAGATAAAAAGGGAACAATACCTTCCCAACAGGCTCCACCAGAAAGCGAAGCCAAATCTCGACGGTTCATAGATAACCTAGAGACCATCTCGACATTTGTCGCAATATTACAGACACGATGTCAACAAATGAAGCAAAGGAAGGTCCCTAACTTCAGGGTCTCGACGTCAATATCGACAACTTAAAGATCACCAACGGCATTTCTCCTCACTCCAACTAGATGCAAACATGACGTCAACAACTGACCTCAGAATCGCAACGAAACGGAACCATGACAAAGTCCATAGTTCCAGATCTCAATGGCCACGTCTACAGCCTGGAGACCAACAACGGTGTGCCTCCTCATTCCAACAGGACACAGATGTTACACCATCAAGCGGAGCGATGGCAAAATCCCAGCTTCACCTCAGCATTCGTCTCGATACAGTAGACGCAATGTCAACAACAGCGTTCCTCCGCAGTCCAGCTGGAGGCAGATGCAACGTTAACAAAAGACCTCACGGTTGAAACAAAGCGGAGTAACGGCAAAATCCCAACTCCACCTTAGCATTCGTCTCGTTACAATAGACGCAATGTCAACAACGGCGTTCCTTCGCAGCCCAGCGGGGTGTACATGCAAAGTTAACAAAAAACCCCATGGTCGAAACAAAGCGGAGTGATGGCAAAATCCCAGCTCCACTTCAGCATTCGTCTCAATACACCAGACACAGTGTAAGCAAACGAAGCGAAGGCCACATTCTTAGCTTCAACGTCTTTACGGTAACTCACATAAAACCGGAAAGACAATCGGAGACCATCTCACATGAAGTGGTCACCTCCTTGAAGTTCGTCTCGATACAGTAAACGAAATGTCAACCTCAGCGTTCTTCCTCCAGCAGGGATTCAGACATGACAAAGCAAATGAAGCGAAGGCCACATTCCTAGCTTCAACGTCTTTACGGTAACTCACATAAAACCGGAAAGACAATCGGAGATCATCTCGCATCAGCACAGAGTGGTCACCACCTTGACGTTCGTCTCGATACAGCAGACAAAATGTCAACCCCAGCGTTCTTCCTCCAACAGGATTTGGACACACCAACGCAAACGAAGCGAAGGCCACATTCCTAACTTCGACGTCTTGACGGTAACTCACATAAAACCGGAAAGACAATCGGAGACCATCTCACATGAAGTGGTCACCTCCATGACGTTCGTCTCGATACAGTAGACGAAATGTCAACCTCAGCGTTCTTCCTCCAGCAGGGATTCAGACATGACAAAGCAAATGAAGCGAAGGCCACATTCCTAGTTTCAACGTCTTTACGGTAACTCACATAAAACCGGAAAGACAATCGGAGATCATCTCGCATCAGCACAGAGTGGTCACCACCTTGACGTTCGTCTCGATACAGCAGACGAGATGTCACCCCAACGTTCGTCTCGACACAGCAGACGCAACATCATCAAAAAAACGGAGCCACGGCAAAATCCCTAGTTCCCACCATGACATTCGTCTCGATACAGAGGACGCAATGCCAGCAAACGAAGCAAAGGCCAAATTCCTAGCTTCAGGGTCTTAACGGCAAGTCATATAAAGCCTGAAAGACTATCGGAGATCATCCCACACCAGCGCGGAGTGGTTATGACTCATCGGGGCTCTCCAAAATGAGCCTAACCTAAAGTAAAAAGCGGCATAGCAAATTCCTAGCGCTTGCTCTTCCGACGGTCAAACTGCCAAGGAGTATTGCTTGAAGACGTCTTGTCCAGCCCCCGAAGGGATCAGAGACACGGCAGTCGCAGGGCTACTCGAACAGCACGATTGCCTATCGAGGACTATATCAGCTTATGCGATGGTACGATGGCCAAAACCCTAAGTACCACCAACCTTAACGGGCTTCTGTCGTAAAGAGCAGAGGTTAAATGCGACGTTAAGATGTTCTTGCGAGAAACGTTCGATTCGTCTCAACTTGTGAAAAATTGTCGAGGCGGCTCGACTCGTGAGATAAAGCCTTAGGCAGTGGGCATAAAAGAAGCCTGTTTCCTAAGCATTGGGACCCCGTAAGTTGGCCCAAAACGGTCTCTTGCATACCATCCACGGGTCTCACTCTCCAACGTCGAACTTCGACAAGAAGGGAAACAACCGCTTACAAGTCCTCTCGACTCGTAAGAGGGAAAAATTCTCTTGTAGGATCCTTACGACTTACAAGAGAAAACCACACTTAGGAATCCTCACGATTCTTAAGGAGAAAAACCCGCCTACGAGATCCTCTCGATCCGTAGGGAGAAAAGTCTCTATGAGACCCTCACGGCTCATAGAGTTGAAAAGTCTTAAGCAGCAGATCTGAACCTGCGGCCTAAGCCCTCGCTATCTCATGAAGAAATCAAGAAGCTTACTCTATTACCTGCTAATTGTGACGACATGCTGAGAAAGAGGAAAAGCAACAGAAAGAGCACCCGATTTACGTTTGATCAAGCGTCCAAGACGTATTCATTCATGCATGGGCAAAAAGACTCAGGACAAAGATATATAATAAAGACAAGCTGGGATAAAAAAAAAATTCCATTAATATTGCCCGAAGTTCTTACAGTCATAAAAACAATAAATAAAAGTTACAATGGAATAACCTCAGATCTAGGGCATGGATTGAGGAATTCAAAAGCGACCTTATCTATGACTTTCCAAGCCTCGCGGACCATCCTATTGTGCTTTCTTTCGCGAGCACAAGCGTCAGGGTCCCTTCCGATGTCTTCCACCCTCCGATAAGCAGCGAGTATGACAGACTGTTGAAAGACCTTGTGCAAGAGGTCGATAAGACTGTCTCGCTGTCTCTTCGAGATAAAATTCAGTAGGTACACAGAGTGCACCTTGTCCTCAGCGGCATCCAACGCCCTAAGCGGCACGCCGGAACAGAATAGGGGAAGCGCTTCCCAGATAGCTCCCACGATAAGTTTAAGAAGAGAGGAACGGCGGGGAAGCAGTGGACCATTGTATGTGTCGAAGCGACTCATTATTTCAGCACACCCCTCTTTTGTGAACTCCCGATTTTGAGAGCGGCCAAGTCGGCGGATGTCCTCATGAGAGATGATCTCGTTAAGAGCGTACATGTGGGCGTTCATTGTTCCTGTGAAAGAGAATCAACAGAATTATCAGAAAGACTGATTAAGCAAAACAATATAATGCACTGAGGAATAAAATGCCATCTTTAAGTTCCAAGATCCATGAAGAATTCTTAAGAGTTCTTCTATATGATTTTAGGAGGAGCAAAGCTCCATTAATGAATTAAGAAAATCTAAGGAAAATCTTTCAGAGAGCAGAGCTCTATGGAACCCTAGTAGGGTCTCCTTTAGTTCTCTTTAGATCCCTTTAAGACCTGTAGAGCAAAGCTCTGCTAAGTGAAACCCTAAATAGGTTTCCTTTAGATCAGGGATCTATTGAGAGCGAGGCTCTATCAATGAAAATTAATTTAATTTAACACTAATTAAAATTTTCACCTAAAAGTTTTAAGAATTTAACTCTTAAAGTTCTTGAAAATAAAGAGCAGGGCTCTGAGTTCTGAAAGCAAAATTTAGAGATAAGAATCATCTAAGTGACCAAAAGTCCTATTTATAGGCATCAAGTGCCCTTTCAGCTTCCAAGAGATGGCGCGACGGTTCGGAGTCTGCCACCGCTGCGCTCACGTTAGGAGGCCACGTAAGCACAACGGTGGGGGGGCATTTGTTTATCCCAATCAGAGCAAAGCTCTGTTTAAATTCCAAAGTGGAAAAAGAAGCAATGCTTCTGTTCTTTCTCCTGCCAAAA
This sequence comes from Agapanthus africanus, assembly GCA_030015575.1. Lineage (NCBI taxonomy): Eukaryota > Viridiplantae > Streptophyta > Magnoliopsida > Asparagales > Amaryllidaceae > Agapanthus > Agapanthus africanus. The sequence goes on from CM057341.1 coordinate 744,282,808, forward strand.
AAAAAAAAATTGCGCAGTGCGCGACACGTGTCAGCGCAGCTGCGCAGTGCGCAACTGCGCAGTGCGCGACACGTGTCAGCGCGCAGCTCCGGAAAAAAAAAAATCAGTTGCGCGACACGTGTCTGCGCAGTTGCGCAAGCACAGCTGCGCGACACGTGTCACGCGCTGAGGGAGTTGCGCAAAACAGAATAAATCTTTTCTGTTCTTGTTAAAACAAGAAGATTTTCTTCTGTAAAGCAGGGGCCTTTGGATCGAAAATCCAACGGTGGGGAAAATTACCCAAATCACTCAGAAAACGATTTATGTAACAAATTATAACTAATTCATGGGCACTATAAAAAGGACTCTAGACCTCATTTCAAAAGGGGGAAGATCTGGCTAAAAAAAAAAAGAGAAGAGAACTCTTGAGAACTCTTGAAGAATAAAAAAAAAGGTAAAAACCTTTAAAAGAAGAGAAAATTCTCTTATGAACAAGATCATAAATCTTCAACGATAAATAAATAAATAAATAAAATAGTGCCTTGCACTTGTTTTATGAACCATCGGTTCTTGAACCTGAAAGGTTCTTAAATTAATAGTGCTTTGCACTTTCATGATTGGTTCTCTGAGATAAGAAAAACAAGAAAAACAAGAAAAACTTGTTTTTATATCTAAATCAAATAGTGCCTTGCACTTATTTTATGAACCATCGGTTCTTGAACCTAAAAGGTTCTTAAATTAATAGTGCTTTACACTTTTATGAACTTTTGGTTCTCTGAGATAAGAAAAATAAGAAAAAACTTGTTTTTTCTAAGATCTAAATCAAATAGTGCTTTACACTTCTTTTTTTGAACCATCGGTTCTTGAATCTAAAAGATTCTCAAATTAACAGTGTTTTGCACAAATGCAATGCATTACTAAAAGGGCCAGGCCCAAATCAAAATGACCTGACAGGACAAAATAAATTGCAAGGCAATAAATGGGCAGAGCCCAAATAAATTGATACTTTGCATCCTTTATACAAGGGCAGAGCCCAAATAAAATTGATGCCTTGCATCATTCCTAAAAGGGCAGAGCCCAAAACAAATTGATGCTCTGCATCCTTTCTGGGCAAGGCCCAAATAAAAATAAAAAAAGAAATGCAATGCAAAAGCAAATAAAATATTGAACATTTCAACTGGACTTAGCCCAATTTTGGCCATAAGTCCTTAAATTAAATTGACTGAGCAAAATTGCTCTTCTAAATCAATTTACATCCGGTTCGAGGGTACATCTCCGAACTCCTTTGACATCCGTCGTTGTAATTCCTCAACGACGTCAAAGAGGTGACGGGTCCCAACGACCACACATCGATATGGACTGCGGGGTCCTTAAACTCGTGGACCAAAACGTCCTTAAACTAATATTGGACCGAGACGTCCTTAAACTAATATTGGACCGAGACGTCCTTAAACTAATATTGGACTATTGGACCGAGACGTCCTTAAACTAATATCGGACCGAGTCGTCCTTAAACTAATATCGGACCGAGACGTCCCTAAACTAATATCGGACCGGAACGTCCCTAAACTAATATCGGACCACCACGTCCCTAAACTGGAATATGGACCACCACGTCCCTAAACTGGCACAATAGAGCCCAAATGCTCTTTTGTCGGATCTAAACGGTCCCGTTAAGTTGATCTTAGTCTCAAACTGGACTAACGTATCCTTAACAAACGTTTGAGTCGATCTTAGCCTCAAAAATGGCTAATGTATCCTCCAAACAGACTTTAGTCCCAAATTGGACTATGAACCTCCCAAACTGGAACAATAGAGCCCAAACACTCTTTTGTCGGATCTAAACGATCCCGTTAAGTTGATCTTAGTCTCAAACTGGACTAACGTATCCTTAACGAACGTTTAAGTTGATCTTAGCCGCAACGCGACTAACGTATCCTTAAACTAAAAACACCAAACCCAAATCTAAGCAAATACGGATTTGGACTAATCCACGTCCTACGGGCGACGGCATTACTCAGTCTCCGTATACAATCCACGGGCAACCACAAACAAAACAAACACACACGACACGAAGTGAAATTCTGGAGAAGGAGAAAGTTGTTACCGCGATGCGGTAGCGTAATTAACTGCAGGGGCTTGCGCCTGCAGGGAAGAGCGTCCCCACAATCAAAAACCCCTCAAGCGAGGGGGAATCTGACGAAGTCTGCTATATCGGCTGCATCCGTCTAAACCTCCAATACACGGTGCCATAAATCAACTTGGCATCTTCGGAGAGGTGGACGGATAAAACCAAATAGCATCTGCCCCGAATCCCAGCGTCAGGACATCGCGGTCCTGCGCGCCGCCTTTCGGAGGGGAACACGAGACGTAGACAGCTGAGTATAAACCAATCGTCGTCAGGAGAGCCCTCTTCGTCGCCAAAATGTAACGGGCCCATTGCAAATATCCGGCAAGCGGCCGCGGAATCAATCCAATGTTATAAGCCTGTCCCCAAGGGCGTGCTTCACCCTGACAGATTCGCCTCCCCAAGATATCTATAGCCGGCGGCGACTTCACCGCAATGGCACCGATTGCAGGCTGAAGGAGATCGTCGGCATTCCAATTTTTAACCTCCACGGCATACTCCACCGGGGGCTTGTCCGCATAAGGGATCGTAACTATGGGCTCAGAAGGCGAAGCGGAGCTGAAGCTGCGACGACCTTGGATGATTTGGCTGTACCACCTTCCCCACAAATGGAGTCTCTTGCACTCTGGATCATGGTCTTTAATCAAGGCGAACACCACCCGGTCCACCGGCGCATGGGGGAACCCTCCTTCCGAGCGAACAAAGGGGAAAGATAAGTCGTCAGACATGTTTCCTGTAGAAAGATAAAAATAACCGTTAGTGTTCTGACACTTGGCATTTTGAAATCTTACTCAACACTATGATGTAATGGGTAGGAGACAAAAAGAGGGACCCACAAAATCTGGATGACGGTACATCATTTAATAAGACAACCCCATCATTAGATGAGACTGTCAATTAATGAAAAGGTCCCCAAAAGAATATCCTCACTGATGGGAAATCCCTAAAGACAAGGAGAAATATTCTCTCTCAGAGCAAAGCTCTGTCACAGAGTGACATTTGTCAAACTCTGGTCTCAGGGGGACAAGATTCCTTAAAAGAGCATAGCACTATGGTAATGGTGGAAAGATCCATCAATTTTATCTTTAGAGTTTTGGAATCTTGAAAAATCTATGAAAACTTATAAAACAAGATTTTTCTCCGTTTATCAGATCTAAAAAGATCTACATTTGATCTAAGAGCAATGCTCTGTTCATGGGTTAGAACCCATGGATCAGATCTCTGTGAATCTGTAAATTTTTTGAGAGCAAGGCTCTGTTGAAGAAACCCCAAAGGGGTTTTCCTCTAGATCAAAGATCTATAAGAGCAAGGCTCTGTCAATTAAATTTAATTTAAATTAATTTAATTAATTTTACCTAGAGTGATTCAAAAACTAGAACTTTGAAGTTCTCACAAGAGCAAGGCTCTGGAAGTTCTTAAGCAAGAGCAAGGCTCTAAAATTCAAATTCTTGAAATTGGTAAAGAATTACCAAGGACCAAGGGTCCTAATTATAGACGCCTGCGTCTTTTCACCTGACCTCAATAATCCAACGGTCGGGGTCTTGCCACCGATGCACTCACGTGCGCGCCACGTGAGCGCAACGGTGGGGGGGCATTTGTTCCCCCAATCAGAGCAAGGCTCTGCTTGAATTTGAAAATTCAAATTTTGAAGCAACGCTTCAGTTCCCATGCGCTGCGCGCAACGCGCCACGTGTCAGAAGTTAACACGGCAGCACAACGCCCAAGGCAGTACGTCCAATCAGAGCAAGACTCTTTAAAAAACATAAGCAACGTTCAATTGCGCAAGCACACGACAGCGCGACACGTGTCTGCACAGTTGCGCAAGCACAACTGCGCAAGCGCACGGTTGCGCGACACGTGTCTGCGCAGTTGCGCAAGCGCACCGCTGCGTGACACATGTCTGCGCAGTTGCGCAAGCGCTGTTGCGCAAGTGCTTCATTGCGCGACACGTGTCTGCGCAGTTGCGCAAGCGCTGCTGCGCAAGCCTTCCACTGCGCGACACGTGTCAAACACTGGGGAGTTGCGCAGAAACAGAATGAAATTTAATGAAATCTTTTCTGTTCTTGTTAAAACAAGAAGATTTCCTTCTGTAAATCAGGGGCCTTTGGATCAAAGATCCAACGGTGGAAAAAATTCCCCAAATCACTCAGGAAAAGATCTTTTTAACAAATTCAACTAATTTATGAGCACTATAAAAAGGACCCCAGACTTCATTTGATCATCATCAACATTGGAGAGAAAAGAGAGAGAATTCTTGAAGAACCTTGGAAGAACAAAAAAAAAGGGTAAAACCTTTTTAAAAAAAAAGAGAAAAATCTCTGAAGTACAGATCATTGATCTTCAAGGAACAAATAAATAAAATAAAAATAAATAAATAAAAATAGTGCCTTGCACTTGTTATGAACCCTTGGTTCTCTGAGAAAAGGAAAAACAAGAGAGAAACTTGTTTTCCTTTGATCTAAATTTAGATCAAAAGTGCTCTGCACTTTTGTTCTTGAATCTAAAATATTCTTGATGCTTTGCACCAATGCAATGCATTATTTAAAGGGCCCGACCCAAATCAAATTGCAAAGCAATAAAAAGGGCAGAGCCCTATTTGGATTAATATTCTGTTTGAGCAAAGCCCAAAATAAATAAAAATTTGGACTTAACCCAATCGTGGCCATAAGTCCTTAAATTAAATCGATTGAGCAAAATGGCGCTCCTAAATCAATTCACAACCGGTTCGAGGGTACATCCCCGAACTCCTTTGAGATCCATCGTTGTAATTCCTCAACGACGTCAAAGAGGTGATGGGTCCCAACGACCACACATCGTCATGGACTGCGGGGTCCTTAAACTCGTGGACCGAAACGTCCCTAAAACTAATATCGGACCGAAACGTCCCTAAACTAATATCGGACCGAAACGTCCCTAAAACTAACATCGGATCGAAACGTCCCTAAACTAATAACGGACCGAAACGTCCCTAAAACTAATATCGGACCGAAACGTCCCTAAACTAATATCGGACCGAAACGTCCCTAAACTAACATCGGACCGAAACGTCCCTAAACTAACATCGGACCACCACGTCCCTAAACTAATATCAGACCACCACGTCCCTAAACTGGCACAATAGAGCCCAAATGCTCTCTTGTCGGATCTAAACGGTCCCGTTAAGTTGATCTTAGTCTCAAACTGGATTAACGTACCCTTAACAAACGTTTAAGTTGATCTTAGCCCCAAACACGGCTAACGTATCCTTAAATATTCAAATGGATTATAAAACTCCCAATCAACTCTAGTTCGAGGGTACATCTCCGAGCTCCTTTGATACATGTCGTTGTAATCCTTCAACGACGTCAGAGAGGTGACGAGTCCCGATGGCCATACATTAAATTAATCACTACGTTGAGTTGATCTTAGTCTAAAACAGGACTAACGTATCCTTGACGAACGTTTAAGTTGATCTTAGCCGCAATGCGACTAATGCATCCTTAGACTGAAAACACCAAACCCAAATCTAAGTAAATACGGATTTGGACTAATCTACGTCCTACGGGCGACGGCATTACTCAGTCTCCGTATACAATCCACGGGCAACCACAAACAAAATGAACACACACGACACGAAGTGAAATTCTGGAGAAGGAGAAAGTTGTTACCGCGATGCGGTAGCGTAATTAACTGCAGGGGCTTGCGCCTGCAGGGAAGAGCGTCCCCATAATCAAAAACCCCTCATCCTGAGGGGGAATCTGACGAAGTCTGCTACATCGGCCGCATCCGTCTAAACCTCCGATACACGGTGCCATAAATCAACTTGGCATCTTCGGAGAGATAAACGGATAAAACCAAATAGCATCTGCCCCGAACATCAGGCATGGACGCCCAAGTCCAGGCCGCCGTTCGGAGGGGAACAACTACCGTGCTCTACGAGGACCAAGATCCGCTCTGGACGTTTTCCACGGGGTCAGAAGTGACATAATCCGCGTTCTGCGTAGCCAAGAATTTTTGTTCTGGATGCTTCCCACGGGTTCACTGCCGTGTTTGGCGAGGACCAGGCTCCGCTCTGGATGCTTCATACGGGTTCACTGCCATACTCTGCGAAGACCAGGATCCGCTCTGGACATTTTCAACAGGGTCAGAAGTGACATAATCCGCGTTCTACGTAGCCAGGAATTTTTGCTCTGGATGCTTCCCACGGGTTCACTGCCGTGTTTGGCGAGGACCAGACTCCGCACTGGATGCTTTACATGGGGTCAGAGTTGACATTATCCGCGTTCCACGTGATCAGGATGGGTTGACTTTATCTGCATTTCACAGAGTCGGAGTTTGACTCTCGGTCATCTGTACACCGCCGAGTCATAGAACTGGGAGTTGCCGCTGTTCCGCTTTGCTTGATGTTGTGTCCGTTGTAATAAGACGAATGTTGAGATGATCTCTAGGCTGTCTATGAACTATTGAGATTTGGCCTCTCCTTCTGATGAAGCTTGGGGAGGAAGGGTGTGATTCCTTCTTTGTTTGCGTCCCTGAATTGTATACAAGGATTGACATGATATCACCTGTAGGGCATCAATTTCATTCATTTTTTTTACTTCTTTCCGCGATGCTCTATCAGTTCAGCTTTTTATATTGCGAAGGTCGCGATTGCCCAATCATTTTAGCTATTTTTCGCGGTGCCCAATCATTTCGGCTATTTCTTTTATTTTTATTCGTTGTTTTTTATTGCGAGTTGCCCAATCATTTCGGCTATTTTGCATGCATACCTTTTTTCTTTTACTTGCTGCTTCTGTTGCAAGTTGCCCCATCATTTCGGCTATTTCGTATGCATGTTTGACTCGTTGACTTTTCGCCACGAGTATGGCACTTGGAATCTGGTGCTAATCTTAGCATCAGTATCGCTGCGACTGGAATATTGCCAGGAGCGAATCATCATTTGCCATGAAAGGACTTGGAATTTGATACCGATTTAGGCATCAGCATAGCTACAACCGGGATATTGCCGGGAGCGAATCATCATTTGCCTCTGTCGGTATCGAACAAAGGTGGCTTAGTAGACAGGGTTAAGATCTTGTCGACTAAAGCTTTTGACTTCATGAGCCATAAGGGTCTCATAAAGGTATTTCTCCCTACAAGTCGTGAGGATCCCATAGGTGCGTTTTCACCTTAGGAGTCGTGAGGATTCCTAAGTGCATGGTCTCCTATAAGTCGTAAGGATCTTACAAGAGTGCTTTCTCCTTATAAGTCGAGAGAACTTACAAGGGTTGTTCACCGTGTAAACATATCCCTAGTCATGGATGGGACTTTGTTAGGGAAATGTTTATTCGCACCCGTGGATTGTATACAAGGGTCAATACTGAACCGCTTGTAGGGCCGTATTGAAGGTTGTGGGGGATGCTTAAGAACAGGTTTAGATCTCTGTAGTTTAAGACTTTCAAATCTTATGAGCCGTGAGGGTCCCATAAGAGGATTCTCCCTACGAGTCGTGAGGATCTCGTAAGTGTGGTTTCTCCTTAGGGATCGTGGGGATCCTTAAGTGTGTTGCTCCCTTGTGAGTCGTAAGGATCTCACGCAGGTGGTTTCTCCTTACAAGGTCGAGAGGACCATACAAGTGTCTTTTAACGAGATTGCGCCCTTTCGGGTTTTCACAAAACTCGCCGGTAGCCCTACTGTTTTTACTCGCGGAGCCCTATCGGTTTTCATCCGTGCCCATCATGCTTGTGGACATACCATTTTTCCCTTTTTTGTTTTTTCCTCTTTTTTTTTATTCGAATGAGGTTGCGCCATTTCGGGTTTTCACAAGACTAGCCGATAGCCCTGCTGTTTTTACTCATGGAGCCCTTTCAGGTTTTCATCCGTGCCCACTTTGCTTATGGACATACCGTTTTCTCTTTTTTTTATTCCTTTTCTTTTTTTTTGTATCAGCTTTGGGATGCTGCGATCCACCGTAGTTTATCGACATCTCGATCAACAGCTGGTTTTAGGACACAGTGGTCCAATGTTAGTTTAAGGACGTTTCAGTCCGTCGTTAGTTTAAGAATGTTTCGGTCCGTCGTTAGTTTAAGGACGTTTCGGTCCGTTAGCCGGCTACTACTTATAGAGTTTGGGCTTAGGAAGATAGCGAGCGAACATAGTCGTCATCATCTATCATTGACCTAGGCCGTGACTCATTATGCATAGTATCTCTTCAGGAAGCGACCATTTATTGTCCTGAAGGGCCTTTCGTCATGCATGTCCATGAGTAGATAGGCTCCACCTTGGTAGACCTTGTCTATAATGTATGGGCCTTCATAGTTCGGCTCGAATTTTCCCCGCTTGGCGCGATTGGGGATCATAGGTCTTTTGACCACTAGCACGAGTTCGCCTTGGCAGAATGTCCTCGGCCTGGTCAATCTTTCATATGAGCGCGTCATCTTTGCTTTATAAGCTTCCAGATTTTGCTGCGCCAGGAGCCGGGTTTCATCAAGGGCATCGAGCTCCTCGAGGCGAAGGTGAGCGTTCTCTTCGTCCGTTAGCTTGTAATGAACTGCCATTCGTAGAGAGGGTAATTCTATCTCGAGGGGGAGTACCGCTTCTGCACCAAATACCAACGCGTATGGCGTTGTGTTCGTGGCTGTCTTGAACGTAGTTCGATACGCCCAGAGAGCTTCTTGCAGTCTCTCGTGCCAGTCTTTCTTACTTCGTGACACCGTCTTTTTCACGATCTTCGTCAAGGTCTTTTTGAAGGCCTCAGCCAGACCGTTGGCTCGGGGATTATAAACTGAGGAGTATCTCCAGTCTATGTTGTGCTGTTGTGCGAAGTGGCTGATCTTGTGGCTTCTGTAGGCCGGCCCATTATCGGAGATAATCCGTCGCGAAGTTCCAAACCGATAAATGATGTATGTCTTGAAGAAATGGAGTATATTCTCGGTCTTCACTTCCCTCAGTGGTACTGCTGCCCATTTGGAGAAGTAATCAGTTGTCGCCAAAATGAACCGATGTCCTCTGGACAATACTGGTTCGAAGGGGCCGATTAGGTCAGTCTCCCACATTTCGAACGGCCAGCTAGCCACCGTTGGGTGTAGAGGATTCGGATGCCAATGGATAAAGTCCCCATGGATTTGGCATGAGTGGCATTGCTTCGCATACTCGAGGCAGTCCTGGATCATCGTGGGCCAATAATAACCCATCCGTTTGATCTTCAACTTCATCTTCGGCCCGGCTTGCTGAGAGCCGCAGAGTCCGTCATGAGTTTCTTGGACGACTCTTTTTGCTTCTTCAGGTCCCAGGCATCTTAACCATAGAGAATCAAATGACCTCTTGTACAGAGTATCATTGACGAAGGCAAAAGATAGGGCTCGCTTCATGAGTTGATGTTTTAAGGACGCATCTTCAGGTGTTCGACGAGATTTGAAGTAGTCTATAAAGACTTCTCTCCAATCCTGAACCTTTTCCTGGTCTTCTAGTTGCAGAGCCGTTTTCTCGGTCGCTCCCTTTTCTTCGAATGACTCCGGAGATATTTCTGCCAACGTAAGAACCCGACGGCTTTACACAACGATCCTTACGTCATCTGTAAGTGCACGGCGGCGCCCCGACCGTCAATCCGACGGCCAAATGCGGAAGCGGTGATAAACTTTAATTTTGCGAACTTAGCAAACCGGCACCACCGCGACTAAACCCCGGATCGGGCCATTAAACTAGTTCTAGCTAACAACAAGACGGGTTAGAGATATACCGAGTGATCCGAGTCCTCCGGTCTTCTCGTCATCGTCCCGATCTCCCGCGGAAACTCCGGTCGTCGCATCCTTGCCGGAAGGGCACCACATCGTCTGCATCTTTTACGGGCTCCCACCTCAATACCGAGGCAACTCGGGCACGAAGCTGGCTAGTCGACGTGCCCAAGGTTTGCTGTAGAATGTGTAGTGCTTTGTCTCTTTGGGGTTATGTTGCCTTGATGGAGGAATGGAATTTTCAAGTGGAACTCTCATTTATCAAGCATGGAATAAGATGATAAATTTTCCTCACCATAAATGAAATCTCTCATTTTTCCTCTTCTCATCTAATTGTGGCCGGCCCTCTTCTCATGTGAGAATGGTGGAGGAATCAAATACATATACATAACAAGAAGGGAGGTGAGGGTAGGAGATGAGAAGAGGTGACCCCATCAAAAAAGGCAAGTTTCAAATCAAACCCATATCCTTTCTTATCTCAATTAATGCAAATGATGGTGGAAAAGAAAAGATGCCATCATAATCAAAGCATTTGCAAGAAACCCCTCCACTATGTGTTATTTGCAAACTTGCAAATAACCCCCTCCATCGGAAAAGTCCGGCCGGGAAAGAACAAAGGAAAACCGGCCGGAACGGAATGCAAACTGGCAACTCCAGAAAACTGGTCCCGTAATAAATTACAGGAAAATCCCGATACTGTGCATACACACCCGCATCTGTATTCCGACCGGATACAAATGAAATGAGACAAAATCTACACTGTACTATACTAGGATCCGGCTTAAACCAAAGCCGGCTAGTAATATCCGTTCGATCCTGATCCGTGCAATACCGCACGTATCTGATCAAACCTTGCCATATATCTATACGGCCTCTAGTACTAACCGTCCGATCCTGATCCGTGCAATACCGCACGTATCTTGATCGGACTCTGTCATATCTCCATACAGCCTCTACAGCGTTTCGCCCGAAAGCTGAGTAACTGAAAGTGTGGTGGACTCTAAAGACTCGTCAATACAATGGCTGTGGATTTAACCACTAGCACGTCAGAGATATAAGCCAATACGTAACGGGCCACCAGCTATTGACCAAAAGGGACGTCGATGAGCGAACTCATCCTGACACCCTACTGAGCCTGTCAGTGACAATATCCGTACAGTCCGGTCCGTTCGTCTATGAGCATCGCATGTCGGGCCTAAGGGGTGGGTAAAAGTCAGACCCCCAAAAGCAGTACAAGTCGTGTCGGAGTGTAGCCCAGAACACCCTGAGATACTACTGGAATACCTACCAGTAAATCTCTTGCCTTGGCCAAGGACTTCGTGTAATGGCTCTCCTAGACACAGCGCGACCTCACCCCCAATACCGGGAGAGACGAACCCCTGAAGATCCGCTCACTGCCTCCATGTGGCTCGGGACTGTACCCAACTAAAACCTGTTTGCACGACTCTTTTGAGCTGTGGTAGGGTAGTAATCAAAGCACAGTGGGAACTCGCAGGAGACAAATGACGATCTCAGGTCGATGAACTAACCTGTACACATGTCACCAGGGAACTGCTATCTGACGTCAGGTATAAGACCAACTAGCAGGTTCCCGGCGAGTCCTGTCCGGTGTACTCATAACCCAATGAGCACCTGTATACATCTTAGGTGAACCAACTGACACCAGTGGCTTGTGAGACCGACCACCGCCCCTCGTCGGGGTCTCGACTGTATACACTAGTCTACTTTGGAGTATCGATGCCCTGTCTCGAAACTCCCACGACTAGGGACCTTTTAAGGATGTGCTTATAGACCCCAGCTCCCACTTATATGATCGCCCTCATACTGCTGGTGGTCAAGCAAGAATCCTAGGGGCTCTACCAACGTGTAATAGCGACTTGTCAGGTCACCTAAAGCAGTACACGATGATAAAGATAAACCAGATAGCATACTATCATCTCGAGTAAGACTGTCGTCCCTGGGATAGGTCCTCCCTCAATCATTGCAATCACGTGCCTGTGATCCAATAATTGACTCTGAGGGCACTATCTCCAACAATCTCCCACTTGCACTCAGGGCTAATTATTGCGATGTCGCATACTCACAGCCCGTGTGATACCGAACACCCAACTCCTCTACTAGTCAGTCTCACAAAGCTCGTTTGCGAGACTATTGCGTTCGAGGAATAGCCTCAGCGAGTGGATCCGCTCTGATGTTTCTTTCTATGTCTCTCTAAATCTCAAGTTCGCGGAGAATGCCATCTCCCGAAATGAGCAATACCTGTCTTAGAATGTCTAGATGTCTGATGGGACCTAGCTCATAAATGAACTCCAAATCCAAACTTCTTAGACTGTATCGTCAACTGAACTTAATCAGTATCCTGCGCCATGCCTCCCTCAGTATCTGCCTGGATCACCTGTCCAGAATACTGCCCCTCGTCAGAAGGAAAACTATAACTCTGACAGCCACTCTGCCATCCAGGTCACCTTGGAAGCCTGGAATGATAACTGTCTCCCGAAGGAGAATGCTGCTATCATATCCCTAGAACATCCACTTATGTTCTAAAACTGCTTCCGGTTGTTTCTCCAGGATTGGATTAATATCAACTTATTGCACCTACTGCAAGAACAACATCTGGTGTGGTACTTGACATCTCATGATTGACTCAATTGCTTAAGCAAGTGATCTGCCAATCATGCACATCCCTCTCCCCTTTAGTCTGTAAGACACCTTTAGAGAGGGTGACTCCGTCACCTGCAGGTACACTACTGTGCCAGGAGTCGTCCATTCTAAATACCTGTAGAATGGTGTCTAAGTACCCAGATTGGGAAACTACCCAAATCTAAATTTATAAATCTAGTAACCAGAATGTCTGATATGTTATCCAAGTCCTATGTGGAGAAATCACTGTATGACGACCAAAGTATAACCGATCGTAGTATAGGAGTTTCTTTTCCTACTCTGTGTATATCATCCAAATACCAGGATATCACACCCTACTACCTTCTCAGCAGATCCATCCCCTATTCTGATGACGTCAAACCTATGACTGTCACATCAGAAATTGATGATCTATCTCCGCTATATCTGCTTTAGTCTATAAATAGACATAAGCCTGATGTCCACCAATGCTTCCGCTGCTCCCACTGACTACGACAACCCTCTGGCAGAGTCATATAGATGTACATTTCTAAAACTAGTTTAGAAAGACGCTATACTCATCCTCCTGCCGGGTCTCACAGTCCGGAACAACAGCAATGGCAAGTCTGGGTAAACAAGAACCTCCCTGCCACCGTCCTTGAGGCTACTGGAGTACCTCTCGGGTGCCTGAGGTTACCCACCGTATCTGTGGAGTGGCCAATGGAATGTCAAACCAGATTAAATCTCTAGGTTCCTATCAAATCTTCAGTAATCGTTTGTGGTTCTGGAATCACTTCCAGTTCTACCATACTCCCACTACTGTTTTCTGAAAAATCCATTTTATTTAAAACTGTGGCGAGTTCAGAACAATATCACTATTGATCTTCCAGATGGTAGAAAGTCAATCCTCGTCAAAGCCTGGGTCAACCCACAAACAGCCATTACAGAAACGTGCTTTGAGTTGTCCAGTGTCTGGTTTTAATCATAAACCGGACAACTCCCCGTACCTTAACAACGTTAAGATATGAACTGTTCTATATCCAATATAGAACCAGAGGCACTGATTTAATTGAACCAGATTCAAATCATGCAACTGTCCCCAGTGCATGTCAACTAAATGGAAGGGGGCCGATCAGCATTACTCAACATAGGAATGCTTCCAATTATGAGTAACCTGAAGGAGAAGCAAGTTCTCATAATCACTACTATCAACTGAATACCATATACAAGTATCTACATCTTCGATCACTTTGAAGAATCCTGATACTTGCAATACCTGGTTCTCTACTTTATTCAAATACCTATAACTTCTCAAAATTCGGACCCTGTGTTTCCACGAAACACTTGTCTAAAACCTAGAGAAGTCATAAGTAAACCGAATATAGTACGAGGACCAATCCCTCTGTCCTAATGAATACTGGACAACATACAATACTCTGTATAAGTCCGCTGAGTTTAACAACTCTTTCACTGTGTGTCGTAGGTTGAAAACTGTACCTATGGTTAAGAAGAATTACACCGCTGTTTAATGCTCCTTACCTAACCATCCACTGATATAGGTAAATGTTATCGACATAATATCAAAAGGTATATCTCACTCTATGAAAATAGACGTACAGATATATCAATTTGAAATTGGTGCACAACGGCGGATATTCAAAACCAAATATTTGCCGACCGGCAAACAGCCCAGATGATCTCCTCAAATATCACTGATTACAACGAATCCCGATATAATGAGGATGATCACCCTATTCCCAATAACTTACTCCCACTCATCATCTGTAAAACCATACAGATGTGAGAATCAAACCTGGTAAATACATACCCTGGAGCAAGTGTCCAATCGGGAAATCAGTTTTCTTTTCACAGTACACAGTTGAACTGAAACATTGAAATGTTTCGATGGGGTATCCTGGTATTCCTAGTAATGCCTCTACCATTATCCAGATTCACAACTATAACCGTATAATTCTTTGCCACCTCTCCAAATTCCTTTATATGTCTTTAGTCATTACCTTCTGCACACCCCTTTAGGCCAATTGGTTTTCTTCCTTCCCTACCGTTCGGCACCAGCCTATGGTTTGGAAGAAGACTATCCAATAAGCATAATGGGTGTACTGTCCTAGTCCTAGGAGCACTCACAATGCGAGAGAAGGTGAAGATAAAAGACAACTGAATAAACCTTATTCCTATTTCTCCTGGACCAGAATCCATCCCCGAACTGGAACAAGTTCCTTTCGAGTTCGTATATAACCATACGATGGAGTATCCAATAAACTGTGGATCTTCGTAGTGATACGGAGTGTCCTGGAGAAATACAAAGGTGATTTAGGATTGGCGAAGAAAAACTTGGTTTGGTCGTGAATATCAGTCGCAATTTACTTTGCCCTCTTACTAATCCCTTGCTTTGTCTTAATCTTAATACCTTCTGCACACCGTTTAGGCTAATTGGTTTTCTTCATTCCCTACCAGTCGGCACCAGCCTAAGGTTTGGAAGAAGACTATCCAATTTGCATAATAGGTGTACTATCTCCTAAACCAAGGAGTACTCACAACTTGAGAGAAGGTAAAAGGGAAAAGATAACTGAATAATCCTATCCGTTTTCTCCAGAACCGGAAACCATCCTCGAATAATTCCTTCGAGTTCGTATCTAACCATATGATGGTTTTGTCCAATGGAAGTGGACGTTCGTAGTAATACGGGGTGTCCTGGAGAAAAGGGTAAAAGTAGGAGTGGCAACGAGATTTGCAACTCTGACAATCCAAAAGCCTGTGTTAAGAAGGTTCGGTCAACTTGGTCACTGAGTCAAAGTTTAGGGTCGGGTCAATGGTCGCTGCCAAAGAGAGAGAGAGAAGAAACACTCAGCGTGCACTCTAACCTAGATCAGAATGGTTATCACTTTATCTAATCTGGAAACCTCCCACTGTACCTCAAATTCTCCCCCAAACCTGAAAGAAGAATTAGTTGGGGTCACCCGAGGAGTAAACTAACTCATCAGTGGGAATCGGGATCCAACTATCATCGCATGATAACGTGACTGAATCCGCTCACGGTATCACACTCCAGAAGGTATGCGCATATCTGGCAAGTTTCAGTTCTTTTGAAACTCCCGATGTAATTTTTACCCCTAGGACCCAAGTGACATTGATGAATAATCAACAAATCAAAAGGTCCTAGTCAAGTTCAGCCCGTCATTATCTTGATTGCGTTAAACCCACCCGCACGACCCTTGACGAATAATCAACAAAATCGTACGACTGTCCTAACCAATCCATAAATACATGCGACAGAATAGCACAACAAAGCTACCGCACACTACGCCTCGGCGAATAGCAACGACAAACGCAGCGCGAATACTAAGCAATGCTGATCTGAAATGACGGAGGGCTACGACTGGTTTCTGGCGAAAACCTTTAACGTAATGAACTTGATATCGTTGAAGGAACGGATAGCTTTTTAGAAAATATAGTGACGAAAACCTTTACTAAAGAGGTCACTCCCGGTGAAGGGATCTCGGCTCTTTTCCCGTAGAATGGGGTGCTGGATATTCATAACCGAATATCACTGTGCAAAGCAAAAGTAATCGGCTATAGTGAAGTCAATGCCCTGACGCAAACTTCTGTCCAAGGGGTCACTCCCGGTGAAGGGATCTCGGCACTTGCCTCGTCGACTGAGGAGCAGGATATTCCAAATGAATACCACGATGCAAAACAAAAGTGAACGTCCTTGCAATAACAGCTTTTTGAAAAGTGTTCCAACAACATCAGAATAGGTTTGTTTTAACTTGCATTGATCCGAATCAACGCAGTCCCATCAATTGATCACACCACAAAGAACGAAAATATACTGACGTGCGTATATGCCATCCGCATTCGCCACTGGGTCCCGTCATCATCCGTTAGGTTAGCTAACTAACGGCAGAGCGGGGACTGGACTAGCGCGGATGAAAAACATATACAACATCTACTAATATATATACCAATATATTATATTTCGCTCAAGGCGTGATAAAAAATGCAACATCACATAAATGTACAGCATCACAGAACAATACAGATATCTGGGATCCCCGGGTTTCACAGAGCCACTACTGAAACCCGACGTTCCCCTGGTCGTGTGGATAGCCTGTGCAATGAAATCCTAGACCCCTACGGGCGCGGCAAGTTACCCGCCAAAACCTGAAGCGAGGCAGCCCCCTTCAGCGCCGTGAATGGACCACCCAGCACTTCACGGAATCCGGTAACTTGGGCACCCCTCCTGGGTCAACCTGTACCCCCTACGAGTGCAGCGAATAGCCCGCCAATCCTAGAGTGAAGCCCCCTCCGTCTCAATGCCATGAGATGCGGGCTTGTTGCCCTCCAGAACCCGGCAATCCGTGCACCCCACCGCGGGGTAATCCTAGTACAGAAAGTAAAATATACATACAACGGGTACATCGACCGCAACCAGGTCGTGCCCCAAAAGAATAATACAAACAGGCAGTGACGGTAGTCCACATGTCGGACGCTCGCCCCGCAATATCAAATGTACATAATACAACAAAACTGTACTAGCATTGCATCCAAGCTATCCCCCACGACCGATCCGCAACATCACAGCAAAAACACAGAACATCAACGTGAAAGTCACGTTCGCAAATCCGTTTAACCGGGCTATAGCAGTTAGACAGGATTTACCGATCGAGTGACATTCACGATCGCAGATATAATGTAAATACTATGAAAAATGTGTTTAAAATATCCGATCGATCAAAAATTAACAAGTGGGCCCCCAAGCAATACTGTAGCACTCACAGAAATTCTGGGCCCAATTTTAATATTCCAAAATCCCTATTTTTAGCCCACAAGCCCACTGCAAAAAAACGATGACATGATCCCTCATTCCTGCGGCGGAACCGCGGCCTAAAGAGAGGTTATGGCCGCGGTTCCGCGGTCGTACGGAGGAATCGTGTTGTCGAATTTTTCCAGTGTTCTTAGAACTCCCTGCACATCATTCTGAGACAACCTGAAAAATTTTTGGACTTCAAAAATTTCCGACAGAAAACTGATGTAAAGAAAAACGCGGGTTTTTGGAATTTTGGTCGATCGGAAATGCAAACACATCAAACAAAGCTAGACGAAGTTAATGGCGAGGCTCTGATACCACTGTAAGTGCACGGCGGCGCCCCGACCGTCAATCCGACGGCCAAATGCGGAAGCGGTGATAAACTTTAATTTTGCGAACTTAGCAAACCGGCACCACCGCGCACTAAACCCCGGAACGGGCCATTAAACTAGTTCTAGCTAACAACAAGACGGGTTAGAGATATACCAAGTGATCCGAGTCCTCCGGTCTTCTCGTCGTCGTCCCGATCTCCCGCGGAAACTCCGGTCGTCGCATCCTTGCCGGAAGGGCACCACATCGTCTGCATCTTTTACGGGCTCCCACCTCAATACCGAGGCAACTCGGGCACGAAGCTGGCTAGTCGACGTGCCCAAGGTTTGCTGTAGAATGTGTAGTGCTTTGTCTCTTTGGGGTTATGTTGCCTTGATGGAGGAATGGAATTTTCAAGTGGAACTCTCATTTATCAAGCATGGAATGAGATGATAAATTTTCCTCACCATAAATGAAATCTCTCATTTTTCCTCTTCTCATCTAATTGTGGCCGGCCCTCTTCTCATGTGAGAATGGTGGAGGAATCAAATACATATACATAACAAGAAGGGAGGTGAGGGTAGGAGATGAGAAGAGGTGACCCCATCAAAAAAGGCAAGTTTCAAATCAAACCCATATCCTTTCTTATCTCAATTAATGCAAATGATGGTGGAAAAGAAAAGATGCCATCATAATCAAAGCATTTGCAAGAAACCCCTCCACTATGTGTTATTTGCAAACTTGCAAATAACCCCCTCCATCGGAAAAGTCCGGCCGGGAAAGAACAAAGGAAAACCGGCCGGAACGGAATGCAAACTGGCAACTCCAGAAAACTGGTCCCGTAATAAATTACAGGAAAACCCCGATACTGTGCATACACACCCGCATCTGTATTCCGACCGGATACAAATGAAATGAGACAAAATCTACACTGTACTATACTAGGATCCGGCTTAAACCAAAGCCGGCTAGTAATATCCGTTCGATCCTGATCCGTACAATACCGCACGTATCTGATCGAACCTTGCCATATATCTATACGGCCTCTAGTACTAACCGTCCGATCCTGATCCGTGCAATACCGCACGTATCTTGATCGGACTCTGCCATATCTCCATACGGCCTCTACAGCGTTTCGCCCGAAAGCTGAGTAACTGAAAGTGTGGTGGACTCTAAAGACTCGTCAATATAATGGCTGTGGATTTAACCACTAGCACGTCATAGGTATAAGCCAATACGTAACGGGCCACCAGCTATTGACCAAAAGGGACGTCGATGAGCGAACTCATCCTGACACCCTACTGAGCCTGTCAGTGACAATATCCGTACAGTCCGGTCCGTTCGTCTATGAGCATCGCATGTCGGGCCTAAGGGGTGGGTAAAATTCAGACCACCAAAAGCAGTACAAGTCGTGTCGGAGTGTAGCCCAGAACACCCTGAGATACTACTGGAATACCTACCAGTAAATCTCTTGCCTTGGCCAAGGACTTCGTGTAATGGCTCTCCTAAACCCCTGAAGATCCGCTCACTGCCTCCATGTGGCTCGGGACTGTACCCAACTAAAACCTGTTTGCACGACTCCTTTGAGCCGTGGTAGGATAGTAATCAAAGCATAGTGGGAACTCACACGAGACAAATGACGATCTCAGGTCGATGAACTAACCTGTACACATGTCACCAGGGAACTGCTATCTGACGTCAGGTATAAGACCAACTAGCAGGTTCCCGACGAGTCCTGTCCGGTGTACTCATAACCCAATGAGCACCTGTATACATCTTAGGTGAACCAACTGACACCAGTGGCTTATGAGACCGGCCACCGCCCCTCGTCGGGGTCTCGACTGTATACACTAGTCTACTTTGGAGTATCGATGCCCTGTCTCGAAACTCCCACGACTAGGGACCTTTTAAGGATGTGCTTATAGACCCCAGCTCCCACTTATATGATCGCCCTCATACTGCTGGTGGTCAAGCAAGAATCCTAGGGGCTCTACCAACGTGTAATAGCGACTTGTCAGGTCACCTAAAGCAGTACACGATGATAAAGATAAACCAGATAGCATACTATCATCTCGAGTAAGACTGTCGTCCCTGGGATAGGTCCTCCCTCAATCATTGCTATCACGTGCCTGTGATCCAATAATTGACTCTGAGGGCACTATCTCCAACATCATCGAGGTTCTCGTCGGCCAGTTCCTTAGCGAGCTTGGACAATGCATCCGCTTTGCTATTTTCTGCACGCGGTATACTTTCCAAGGTGTAGGAAGGGATTTGAGTCAGTAGTTGTCGTACTCTGTCGCCGTACTTCACCAACTCTGGCTTGCACGTTTGGTAGTCGCCGTTTATTTGACTAACGACCAGTTGGGAGTCTCCGTATATGAGGAGGTTCTCAATCCCCATGTCGATGGCGATCTCGAGACCTGCTATCAAAGCTTCATACTCGGCTTCATTATTCGTCCTCGGCTCTGTTAAGGAGAAGGCAAAGCGCATTATCCATCCTCGTGGAGTTACGAAGATGAGGCCTACCCCTGATTTGATTATGAGAGTGTTTTGTTTGCGCTTCTTCATGGAGGATGCTCCATCGAAGTGAAGTTCCCATCGGGTATCACCTCCGTCGATCGTGTCAAATGCATGTTCGTCTAGCAGTTCGCAATTCAAAGGAGAATCGGAAGGTATCGGATGCTGAGCAAGGAAGTCGGCGATGGCTTGGCCTTTCACTGCCTTAAGAGGATGATAAGTTATTGAGAACACCATTAAGATCAACGCCCATTTAGCGAGCCGCCCCGTCAATATGGCCTTTGACATAAAATATTTGAGAGGATCCACCTTCGATATGAGACGGACTTCGTGCGCCAATGCATAGTGCCTGAGCTTCATTATCGTGAAGATCAACGCCGGGCAGTGTTTTTTGATAGGAGAATAATTGCTTTCTGCCCCCAGTAGAACTCGACTCAAATAATAGAGGGCTCTCTCTTTCCCTTGGTCGTTCTCCTGTGCCCATAATGCGCCTAAGGAACCTTCAAGGGCAGTTGTATACAGAATGAGGGGTTTTCCCTTGACCGGAGCGGCCAGTACTGGCGGATTCTGCAGGTATTGCTTGATTTCGTCCAGCGCGCTTTGGCATTTGCGATCCCAGATGAAAGGGGTTCCCTTCTTCATTAGGTGGCTGTAGGGGTGGTACTTGCCGGAGAGATTGGCTATAAATCGCCGAATATACGCGAACTTCCCTTGGAGAGACCGTAATTGCTTCAGAGTCCTTGGCGGAGGCATTTCCATGATCGCCTTGATCTTTGACGGATCTATCTCGATACCTCGGTGTCGGACGATGAATCCTAAGAATTTGCCTGAGGATACTCCGAACACTCATTTGAGAGGGTTCATCTTCAAGTTGTATTGCCGAAGGCGTTGAAATAAGATCTTCAAATGCTCAAGATGTTCCTCATATGATTTGCTTTTAACCATGAGGTCGTCAATGTAGCATTCAACGATTTCATGTATGAGGTCATCGAAGATCTTCGTCATGGCCCTCTGGTAGGTGGCGCCGGCGTTCTTTAAACCGAAAGGCATCACCTTGTAGCAGAATATGCCCAAAGGGGTCCGGAAAGCGGTGTGCTTCTGGTCTTCGGGATGCATTTTTATCTGATTATATCTTGATGAGCCGTCCATGAAGGAGAAGACTTCGTGAGCGTACGTATTGTCTATCATCAGCTCGGTGACCGGTACTGGGAAGTCGTCCTTCGAGCAAGCTTTATTGAGATCCCGAAAGTCCACACATATGCGCACTGTCCCATTTTTCTTCATCACCGGGACAATGTTGGCGATCCAATCAGGATACTGAACCTCTTGGATGAAACCAGAGTCGATTAGCTTCTTGACCTCGGCGTTGATGCTCATCTCGAGCTCGAGCCGCATTCTTCTCGGCGCTTGTTTGGTTGGCTTAACGTCCGGGGATATGGCCAGTTTGTGAACCGCAATCCCTGGGTCTAGTCCTGGCATCTCCGAATAATTCCATGCGAAGCAATCTTTATGCTGCATGAGCACGTCCTTTAATGTAGCCACCATTTCTTCAAACAGCAATTCGCTGATGAACGTCGGTCGTGGGTCACTTGCCGTCCCCAAATCGATTTTCTTGAGGTTATCTGCAGTGGTATGTATTCCATCTTTCAGCTCTTTCGACGCCGGTGGAAACTCTGAGATCGCCTCGTCATCATTGTTTTCGAAGCACCAGGGGAGATTATCCATACCGTCAGGCTCTTCTTTTGATAGTGTTATCATATGACAAGTACGGGCTCGCTTCCAAGACCGATGTTGATCTAGTTCTATTCTCGCTGTATGGGCGGCTTTTGGTTCATGCTTCTGTGGCGGATTTATCCTCCAGCTATTGGATAGAGCGAATTTGCCGAGCTAATATTGGTCTTCGACCCAGTTCTTGAAGGTGAAGCAGTCTTCGAGAGGATGTCCTATTGCTCGGTGATAAGAGCAATAGTCTGGGTAGGAGATCTCGTTGACTTGCTCGGGGTGTTTGGATTCCGGAAGTGTAATCATTTGATGTCTTATGGCGAGCTCAAGCATCTTCCGTGTTTTGTTCTGAGGAAAAGAGTATGCTCGACTCATCTTCTTCATAAGGGACGAATCCGGATTGCTCGATTCCCGATCGCTTGGCTTCTTGGTCCCGCTTTGTCGCTGTCGAACACCTTTCCCGCTCTTTGATTTATTTTTGCCTCGGCGTTGGGACTTTTGTATGACGGGTTGATAAGGGAGAACATTGTCATTCTCCGCGGCCTGTTGAAGGAGGCGCTGTGTCCTGGCTTTCTCGTAAATGGCCATTTCACGGTTGTGGTCATCCCGGATCTTTTGACCCGCTTCCCTGATAAGCTTGTCCATTCGTTCTTCAAATGACGGACTCAGCATTTTGGTTGCAGGATCTTGTTTTGGTTCAGGGTCAGTGTTTTCTGACAGGGCGTCCTCTTCTTCATCGAAGTCATATATGACGTAGCTACCATGGACTCGTTCCCGTTTCCCGGATTTCACGTATCCAAGCCCCAGCGTTTCCATCCTCCCGTTGGGCAACTTACGCTGAGTTCCAGGGACATCCCAAATCCCGTTGTAGAACCGAGCTTGTCGAATGGTCTGTTTGAAAGGTACCCATTGGCGCTTCAAGAGCCTTCTCAAGCCTTCCGAGTAATATCTAGGCAGACGGATGGGCTGGAGTCTGTCGTGCGTAGAATCGGTGTCATGCCAGATTTCTTTCTCCACTTTGGTTTCCCCAGATCGGTAGAATAGGATCGCCTTTTCACCCTTTAGCCTGGGAGGGACGAAAAATGTCTGCAGTTCTTGCACACCATAAGCTTTGAGTGCATCGAGATCTTTGTAATGCTCCCGCGGAACCACGATAATTTGCAGACTCTGATTATTGCCAGCGAAAGCTTGTATTGACGGCCGAGTGGAGAATACAGCATTAACCTCGTCTTCCGAGTCGCTGCCGAAGATCGACATGGGGGCGGACGGTCCTGGGTTGTTGCGTTGAGGCGGCCCCGAATAAACTATCTCTTCCTCCTCCTCGGTATCACTCCCGAAAACTGGAATAGTGGTGATAGCTTTGTCCTTCGGTTTATGACATCTCTCCATGTCCTCAAAGTCTGGTAAGAAGTATTTTGCATTTTCGTACTTTCGGACTTCGTTCACGGAGAATGGGTTCAACTCTCCCGTCACAGTGTACTCGAGGCCATCTTTAAAATACTTCATACACTGGTGCTGTGTAGAAGGAATAATGTTGTACTCATGTAACCAAGGCCTACCGAGCAAAGCATTGTAGCATGTCTTAGCATCAATGACGTGAAATTTAATGTCTATGACAAGCAGCCCGAAAGGCAGTGTCAGTATTACAGACCCGAGGGTCCGTGATGACTGGGAGTCGAACCCGGGGATGGTGATCTTATCACGAGTGAGGTGTTGAATGCTCATGCAGATTTCCTTCAACACTCGCACGTTGAGGAGATTGACGGAAGACCCATTGTCGACCAAGATTTTGCCTATCTTTATATCGTGGCAGTATCCTGAGACATAGAGGGGACGGTTGTGTTCGCGCGTCCCAAGGAGGAGGTCTTCATCGCCGAAGGTGATATCGGCTGTGTGTACTTCCTTCAGCTCGTCCTTCATCTTTTCTTCGGTGAGGAAAGCTTGGAATTGCTCTGGCTCTTGCAGCGCCTTGATCAATGAATCTCTTACTTCTTTTGATAGTAAAAAGGCGTCGAGAATGCTGAGCTGCGAAGGTAACTTTCTTAGATGCGCCAGGACGTTGTAGTCCACCTTACTTTTCTTTGGCGAGTCCTTGTCGGTCAGCTCTCTCATGACTTGGTCATCTAGGGCGATATCTTCAGAGACCTTTTCTTTTCCCTTATCTTTTCTATTTACGGGTCCGAGGTTCTTTTCTGGAAGTGTACGATTGCGCGGCTGAATATTTTCACAGGCCTATGGTTCTTCCTCTTTCCCCAAGGTGGATTCTTTAAAGAGAGGACCAAGAGTCATCTCTTCGTCAGAGTCGCTCCCGAAAGTAAGAACTTGCGATCCCCCGGCGTTGACCGTGCGACAGTTACCGGTAGTTCTTTTATGCTCCTCTGTCGTACTTCTCTGCTCCCGACGAGTTTTGCGTTTCATCCGTTTAAAATGTTGTCGGTGAGCAACATATCCCTGCCACCATCTTTTAAAAGCGTTGCACTCTTCGGTGGGGTGCGCAATCTTCCGATGATATAAACAGTAGCTAAGAAGCATTTCTGCTTCATCAAGAATGTTTCCTTCAGAGGGTGGTAGCTTCATCCCCATTGATATGGCTTTAGCAAACTTTTTCCTCGTCTTGAACTTGTTTTTATTCACGACGGATGTCCCTTGATTCGGCGGGAGTGTCTCGACTCTTTCGTCCAGTCGCCGGCATTTGGCCTTTTCAAATATGGCCATCTCACGCTCCCGGTCAGCTTTACTTTTCAGGAGAGCTTTATTTAGGAATGCGTCGATCATCTCGTCTGATGGCCCTGGAAGTTCCGGTTCAGGTCCTTCCCCCAGTCTCTTGGTGCAAAGGGCTTCTTCATCGTTTATAGATGAGTGAGAGATCACATGGCAACTTGCCACGTAATCTTCAGATTCATCTGACGAGACTTCTCCATCATCTCCGTCCTCAAGGACGTGGCTGAGGAACTCTTGGAGCGTGATTGGAGTCCGCGCCTTCTGCTTATACTCTTCCAGCGCGTCAATCTGGTTTTGTAGGTCCGTGCGCTTGTCGCCAGGCTTCATGGGCTTCTTGGATTTCTTCTTCTTTTTCGAAGATTTTGACGGCTGGATGTGAACACTTTGGCCATCACCACCAATCTTTGGAGTTAGGCGCGGCTTCAGCATTCCTTCGATGATCTGGGGTTCTAACGGATATTTCCACTTGATCGCCGGGCATGTCTGGAGATCATTCAGCATCCTTTTGGTTTTGGCCGAAAGAGCCACTTCCCATGGAGCTTCTTCAACAAAAGAGCATGTTGCCCCCGGTGTGTCCGTCTTCTTAGGAGTGTGCGGTTATGGTGGGCTTACTTTCCACTTCTCAAACAGCGCAAACTTGCCTTGCTGATACTGATCCTCGATCCATCCCTTAAAGACGAAGCAATCTTCGATCGGATGGCTTACCGTTTGGTGGTAAGGGCAATAATTGGGATTATTCGCTTTGCCGGGTTGCAATGGCCGCCTTAGATTCGGCGAATTGATAAGCCTGTTGTGCATCGCCAGCTCGAAGAGTCTCCTCGTTTTGTCTCGTGGGAACGAGTAAGGGCGCTTCATTTTCTCATTATAATAGCGCCGTCTCTCCTCCAGTTGATCCGTTAACTTTGGAGCACTGGGCTGCTGTTGAGTATCCGCAACGAAGGTCACCTTTCCTTTACCCTTTTCATTTCGCGGCTCAGGTTTCGGGGGAGACGGTCTGTGACCCATCTGATCCATCTGGGCTAGTTTGTCGATTAAAGCCTAGAATGTGGTCGGTTTGAAGAACATCATGAACTGTGAAATAGTTGCATGAGGGTCTAGGGTGCCTATAAACATGCCTACCGCTGGCGCTTCTTCGATGCGTTATTCGCACTTTGACCATAGATTTCGCCATCGGATTGCGTATTGAGCCGAAGTTTCGCCCGGCTTCACCCTTGCATTGATCAACGCCGTTATTGGGGTGCGTTCGCTGGCACTCGCGAATCGCTGGGTGAATAGCAACTCCATCTCTGCGAAAGTTTTGACGGAGTCATTTGGAAGCTCGGAGTACCACTCAAATGCGGTCTCCGATAAGCTGCCGACGAATTGACGGAGTAAAAACTTATCATCGCCCCCGGTGTTGCCGCACAGAGCTGTAAACTGGGCAACGTACTGGTGGGGATTGCCTGTCCCTTTGTATACGTGGAATTTAGGGATCGTGTACCCCGGCGGGTACTTTATCTGATCATACCAGCCCGGATATGGTCGCCCAGTTTTGACAACTTGGCCGGCTGTTTCATTTGCCTGGTGAACTCTTATTTGCTGAGCAATATAATCATCCAGGACAGCTTTAGAGATTGTCTCCTCCTTGGCTGTTGACAGAGCCGGCAGTGGATTCGATGTTTCTCCCCTGTCATCTTCAATTATTACTGGGGGATCTTCGGCTGGGGGATCTTCGGCTGGGGGATCCGGCTGGATCATCATGCACACCACGTCTTGGAAGAGAAGTTCCATTCGCTTTATATTGGCCGCTTGTTCCGCTGCCTCTTTGTCCTTCTTTTCAAGCATTCTCCGAAGGAATTCAGCATCAGTTTCTTGTTCGTGACGTTGTTCTGATGATGCCTCCGGGCTTTCTTTTGGCCCGGTGAGTGCGGCCATCGCAGTCAACATCTCCTGAAGTTTTTGCTGCTGTTGTTCCTGAGCTCTTGTGATGGATCGAGTGAGTGGTCGGTGGCCCGTAGAAGCGCGGCTATCCTCTTTCCCGGATGCCATGTAGACAGTATGCACTACAATGCCCCCAGACTTAGGGCGTTTGGGTTCAGCGTCTTTGTGGTCTGCCACGTTTACGGGGGCTTTCTCTGGCCTCCTTCTTTTCTGAGTGGTTGACATGGAGGGGGCCGCTGCCGTGGGCACCTAAGTAGTCGTCATCTTTTGTGGCTTAACATAACGGTTTTCTTCCCGTCGGACCTTCAGCTTCTTCTGCTGGCGGGAGAAATTTCGATCAATCAACGAGTCTTAGACCTGGCACCAGACCTTGTAGATTTTAGAGGACATCCGCTGAGGGGACTGTTCTGGCTTGGCTTCCGCAACATTCCCCACCGGAGGAGGAGATCTTTTCAGTACGGCGGTAGGAAAGTTCCTGCGCACCTTGTTCAGCAGCTCAAAGTTGTTCCCGGTTGGAACAGCAGCATTAATTTCCGCCGTTGGGGCTGGTGGAGTTAGCCAGAAGGGGAGTTTCCCCCGGCCCTCCTTACTCGGCGCCAGTAGCGACGTCGAGTGTGTCGAGCTGTTTGGGTTGGTACAGCAATGGCTTTGTCTTCCCCCCTTTCCAGGTGAAGGGTTGCTGCTGGCGTCAGCCTATTGAAGACTGATGTCCTTTGACAAGCGGGAGCGGGAGTTGGGACAGTCAGTCTTGTAAAGACCGACCTTTTGGCAGGAGAAGCCGCCTTAAAAACTTCAGGAGCAGGGATGGCTATCTTCTTTGGGATGGCCACTTCAGGTATCATGGGCTTCTTGGCAGGCCCATCGGAGTTCAGGCTCAGTCTGGCGAAGACCGAGGAGTTAGAGCGTGACGACCCGCTAAGAGGGGCCATGGTAGCAGCAAGCCGATCGAAGACCGACTTCTTGGGAGCTTCCGGTGCTGGTACAGGAATGGTGAAGCTCGTTGGCGGGAGCATGGTCCCGAAAAACAATCCAGTAGCGGCCTGAGTGACCTGTTCCACTGGCATCGTGAATAAGGAAGCCGCTTGGGGCCCGTAAGCTACACCTCCAAATGAGGCAGAGCATAGGTTGCAGTTGCAGTTGGAACATCTTGCACAAGTGGACACCATTGAATCTTTGCTTTCTGCAGCAAGCAAAATGCCAAATCTTAGTACCTCGAAACCCAAGTGCAACCATTAGCAAACCGCGATTGGATCGCAAACACAACACACGAAGTGTGGAGTGGAAAGAGGAAAAGGTCCCACCGGGCGTGCCAGAATCTGTTTACCGCCGGAAGACGCGGCGGAGACGCGGTGAATGTCTTGCCTGAATTTCGCGGCAGATACTAATTGGTGCTATCTGTCCACCTCTCCGAAGATGCCAAGTTGATTTATGGCACCATGTATCGAAGGTTTAAACGGATGCGGCCGATATAGCAGACTTCGTCAGATTCCCCCTCGTCTGAGGGGTTTTTGATTGTGGGGACGCTCTTCCCTGCAGGCGCAAGCCCCTGCAGTTAATTACGCTACCGCATCGCGGTAACAACTTTCTCCTTCTCCAGATGGTCACTTCGTGTCGTGGGTGTTTGTTTTGTGTTTGGTTGCCCGTGGATTGTATACGGAGACTAAGTTATGCTGTCGCCCGTAGGACGTGGCCTAGTTCAAATCCGTGTTTTCTTAGATTTAGGTTTGGGGGTTTGGGTTTAAGGATACGTTAGTCTCTTTTGAGACTAAGATCAACTTAAACGTTAGTTAAGGATACGTTAGTCTAATTTTAGACTAAGATCAACTTAACAGTTTGTTAAGGACACATTAGTCTAATTTTAGACTAAGATCAACTTAACGGGATCGTTTAGATCCAACAAAAGAGCATTTGGACTCTATTGTTTGGTTTAAGGACATTGCGGTCGATTTCCAGTTTAAGGACATGGTGGTCCAATACCAGTTTAAGGACATCGTGATCCGATACCAGTTTAAGGACATAGTGGTCCAATGTTAGTTTAAAGACATCGCGGTCGAGGTTAAGGACATCATAGTCCGTGAGTTTAAAGACCTCACAGTCAAGGTTAAGGACATCATAGTCCGTGAGTTTAAAGACCTCACAGTCAAGGTTAAGGACATCATAATCCGTGAATTTAAGGACCCCACGGTCCAGTTTAGAGACGTCATAGTCTGTGAAGTGTGTGGTTATCGGTACCTGTCACCTCTCTGAAGACGTTGAAGGATTACAACGATAAATATCAGAGGAATGAAGAGATGTACCCTCGAACCAAAGTGGATTAAGTGATCTGTAGTCCAATTTGGAACTAAGATCAATTAATTATATTATGAGCACATTGGCTCAATTAAGTCTGAATTAAGGACTTATGGCCTTCTTGGGCTAAGTCCAATCAAGTTTGGAATATTAGTCCTCTGTTGGTCCATTGAAAAGCAGGTTTTGCCTCTAGAAAATTAGTCAATTGGGCTGAAACTAGTGTTCAACACTAAAGTCAGTGTTAAACACTGGTAATCAGATTATCAAATTACTAGAAATGTGATCCTCAAATTAGTGTTAAATACTAACAGATAACAGTGTTAAACACTGGCAACAAAATTATTAGATTAGTGTTAAACGCTAGAAGAGGGAGGGGTCACGTGGGAGCATGTGATAGCATCAAAAAGTGGGGCCAGATCCCCTTATTTTGTTCTCAGGATATTCAGATAAGTGTTAAACACTTTTGGTCTTCAGGTCATCATGTGTGGGCACGTGGTGGGCTTCCAGTCATTGATTATTAAAGCGTTTTACTAGGGGTCACGTGGGGACACGTGAGGGCACCCAAGAATGGTTCTGCCTTTGAATTTATTCTCTTTTGTTTTAGGAGTCACGTAGGAGCACGTGAGACATTGCCTCCGAGCTTTTTCCCTTCTCATTTTGGGGATCTTTTCAGGGGTCACGTGGGGACACGTGACCCTAGTCTTTTGCATGCATGGAGATCTTTTATGTTCTCTGTTATTTTCAAGAATTGAATTCTTTAATAGGGTTAAACCCTAATTATGATTTTGGAGGAATTAAATTCCTATTGTAAAAGAATTAAATTCTTATATAGAGTGAAACCCTATTATCATTGAGGAGGAATTAAATTCCTGTAAATCTGAGAGAATTAAATTCTCAATTAAGGTTAAACCCTAGTTCTGTCCATCTTGAAGGAATTAAATTCCTATAATTGTAGGAGAATTAAATTCTCAGATAGGATTTAAACCCCAAGTTCATCATGAAGGAATTAAATTCCTGTGAGTTTGGGAGAATTAAATTCTCATATAGGGTTAAACCCTAATTTTTTTTGGGGGGGAGAATTAAATTCTCTAAACTCAATTCTCGCTCTAAGTCTTGGATCTGCATGGCAGGATCTCAACCCGATGAGAATTAAATTCTCAACTTATGGGGAGATGTGCTCTTTGCAGACCTTCAACCAGAGGAAGAACTAAGTTCTTTTTGCAGAAGAGTTAAACTCTTAGATTGAGAATTAAATTCTCTTTTTGAAGTTTTTATCCCCTTTCTTTTCTCACCTAGGGTTTTTCTTTGTTGAGAATTAAATTCTCCTTTCTTTTTCTCTCTGAATTTTCAAGATTCCCAAAACTCTATCTCAAAAATCCTCTCCCCAGCTCTCTTCTTTTGGCTCCTGTTTATAGGAGAAGGAAAATAATCAATTTATTTAGTATATCTTTCATTGAAAGATTTTGTTTGTTTTCATAATTAATATGGGCCTTTAGATCATACAGTGAATTTTATTCACCGTTGGATTTTAAATCCAAAGATGTTCTGTTTGTTATTTCTGGTGAGATTTTTAGGGAAATCTTTCCTTGTCTAAAATTTTTCCATAAATTGGTGATTTTTAATCACCCCTGGATCTTTAATCCAACGGTCCCCATAATCCTTTTCCATTTAGAAAGATTTAGAAGCTTTTAGAATTTAATTCTTTTAATTGTAAGGCTTTCGAAACCAGTCACGTGTGAGCACGTGACCCCCAATTGAGTCATTTTCTCAGCGTTTACTTACGCTTCAGTTGTAACCATCACGTGTCAACACGTGACCATTGATCACGTGTGAGCACGTGACACCTCATTGAGATATTTCCTTCAGCCGTTTGTTATTTTATTTCTGTTTTGATTGTCACGTGTCAACACGTGACCATTGGTCACGTGTGAGCACGTGATACCTCATTGAGGTAATTCCCGATTTTTAGAATTAAATTCTATTAAGCTGTAAGGCTTTCAAAGCCTGTCACGTGCTGGCACGTGACCCTTGGTCACGTGGGAGCATGTGACCCCAATTAAGCCATCTTTCAGCCGTTTGTTATCATTTCTGTTTGATGATATTTTAACCATCACGTGTCATCACGTGACCGTTGGTCACGTGTGAACACGTGATACCCCATTGAGGTAATTCCTGATTTTTAATCAGGAAACAGGCGCGCTACTAATTCATTGCTAGTCTCGACCGCGATTAGAGATTAGATTAATAATTGTTTTGGTAAAGGCTAGACATGAACGGAGATCCATGTCAAGATAGGGGTTAAGAGTGGGAACCCTTTTCCCTCCAGAAACCCTAATCTACATGCATCACTGTCGATCTATTTTTAAATCTATTAAAGGATAAAAAGAGTAATCATTAATTAATCATCCATGACTACTAAATCTTAATGAACCCTACAAGCCCCCTTTTATACAAACCTACATCCGTAGCTAATCTAGATCTATATTTTGCATCCGTGTTTAACGTAGATCTAGAATCTACAACCATTATTCACCATTCTTTATTCTTCCTCTCTTTTTCAACACGCCTAAAGTAAGAATGAAAGGTTCCACGTTTCCCTGAGGACGACCCGTACTCACCTCGGTCTAGCTACGCGCGACACCGTTCTGATTGCGGTTAACTACACACTTTTACAGATCAATCAAATGGCGCCGTTGCCGGGGATCGAACCTGGGTCACCCGCGTGACAGGCGGGAATACTCACCACTATAATCTTTAATTGTGGTCATAATTATCAATAAGCAGCTCTGTATTTGAAGACAGAATGCCACTTTGAAGCAAGATCGTAATTTGCCATGTTTCCCCCATACTTTACTCATGTACATACTGAAATTACATATGAACACGAAAACTTTTGCAGCTTGAGGATATTGCACTACAGCTATATTTCATACCATAAATAACTACAATGTATTATTTTCCACTTTTGTCAGTCACCGGCCATTCAGACTGGCTGAATCTCACGATCCAAGCAAACCTAGCATCGGTGGTCCAGCTTGTTATTAACTGTTCGAACTTAGGACATAACTTCGTCGACCATGTTTGTCCCTCCTCACGTCGTGCAAAAAAGTATTTGTTCGCACGGTAAAAATTACGTGCTACTAAGGCCTGAATAGGTAAAGATCAAGAACCTTTTAAGACCCCATTAAACCTTTCTGAAGCATTCGTAGTCATCATGTAAAATCGTTCGCCACCATCTTTCGAAAAAGCCCATCTAACGTCTTAATTTTTAAGACTATTTTCAATCCAAGTATCTGCTCTTGGACATATACTTTTAAGTTCCACTCTCAGTACGATATATGTTAAGTCGTTTGGTACACATGCAATTTGAGCGAACAATTTCTTGAAGGTTTTGTCACAAAATCCGGTAGTTATGAAGTTGGCTCTGATATGTCGCATACAATAACGATGATTATGAGGTTTCAGACATGACTTTCTTAGTGCGGTTGGAATTCCTTTCATTCGGTCAGGTATGAAAATAATGTGCTTTCCCCATACGGATGGAATTTAGTTATGAATGCAAGCAATGAACCATTCCAAATTGCCTGTGGTTTCACTATCAACTACAAAATATACCAAAAGATAAAAATCATCATTTGCATCAGCACCGGTAGTAATGAGCAAAATCTCTTTGTATCTGCCGAATAAAAATGGCCCATCAATACTGAGAACGGGACGGTAATGAACAAAACCTTCAATGGCCGGTCCAAATGCCCAAAATATACCAGTAAAATATCTTATCTTTTTTGATAATGGTTTGTTGGTAATGAGAAAGACGGTCCCGGGATTAGTTGATCTGATAGCGGCAAGGTATCGTTGCAAATTTTAATACGACTCTTCCCAATCTCCATAGATTTTGGAAAATACCTTGTTCAACCATTCCATGCCTTCATATAATTTATATCGATGAATAAAGTTTCTTTTACCAGCACTTGAATCGTACGATAAATCATATCGACATCTGCTTTCACGAAAAGCAAGATCCTATTACACAGAAATGTAGAAGTGGCATGTCTATGATTTGAATTCACTACAGGATTCACAGAAGTATGATCACCCACATACTTCTTTATCTCAAAATGTCATGTCTGTGATTTCTTCGAGATATATGCATGAAGTCTTTAAGGGCAGTTCGCGTCTGTTTTACAAACGACGGTGTATTTGGTCTTGCTACTCTTGGTTGGTCTAAAAGAAACCCCGTGTTTAATTGACCAAATACTGACTACCTGAATTAACTTCTCCTTATTCTCGAACACATCGTCCACCTTCAACCCACTATCAGTACATACTGCTGAAAACCTATCATCATGAAAGTTAACATTCTCCATTACAGCTGAAGATAACATGTGAGCATCCGTCATGTTATCGGCAGGTTGATCTTCAAACTCAACGAAACCATTATTAACACATGAATTGTTAATCCATTGCGTATCTTTCTTATCATCAAGGACATGTGCAATTTGCATGCTATCTTGGGCTTGAAAGTCGTCGTCATCGTTAACATCATCATCATCACTATCATCTTCATATGATCTAACACCACCGGATCCATAGGAGATATATCGGTTGCATCTGCAGTACTAACATTAGGGACTTATATGACACTTGATATTCCTATTATATATTAATGATATCCTGATCTATCGTCTGCAATCGGTGTTCATCCCATATTGTATGACTGCATGTGCTCGGTATTTTGGAAAAGAAAATTGAAGCCAAAACTTAGCGGTGGCACACAATTAAAACCTATCGGCGGTATAAAGGTTTTAGTAATATGTATGCCCTAAAAGCCATTACTGTACATGCGATGTATATTGTAGTGGATGCTTGGACATATATAGGGAGGACTTTCTTGCTCGACATGATAGTATGCTATCTGGTTGCTCTTTATCTTAACATGTACACTTATTATCTCTCTATTACATGTTGATAAAGCCCTTAGGATGAGTACTTGACTATCAGGATTATGATGCAGATCATACTAGTGGGGACAGGGAGTCGATAAGTACATCCTTCAAATGTTCCTAGTCGTGGGAGTATCGAGACAGGGCATCGATACTCCAGAGTAGACTAGCGTATACGCTTCTCGACCCATATGATGGGCAATGGATGATCCCATATCCATTGGTGTTTGACATCATAGAAGGTATACGGGTGCTCAGTGGAGACTGGATACACTGGACGGACTAGCCGAGAACTCTTAGATGGTATTATACCTATCGTCGGATAGCAATTCTCTGGTGACACTGGTACAGGTTAGTATGTAGACCCGAGATCGTCATAGAGTCTTGTGTTATTCACACTGTGCCCTGATACCACTGATGGGTTAGCTTAGCACCTTAGCAAGGTTTTGGCAAGCATCAATCATGATACTTTAAAATTTTTAGGGTGCTAAACAAACCAACCAAGTAATCGAACTTGAGAATTAGGGTTAAACATGATATGTAAACTCTTTACATCTAAGTGAACAAGGAATACAACCTTTGTAGACCGGTCCTTCACTTCAATAGCTCCGTGTAGTAGTCCCTTCGCTGCGATCATGAACTTCCGGACTCTTGAGGGGCTCCCATGAAGAAACGAACAAGCTTTCTTCGAAGTCTTCGAAGCCGAAGATGATCTACGTCGAGGAGACACTAGCTCATGCTATCTCTTCACTAATTTTGTAGATTAGTGAAGCAAACACCATAAACTAAATGGAAAGTAGTAGAGAATGATGAAGTAGGAAGTGGGTTCTCTTTAGTTTTATTTTTCTCACAAGATTTCATCACTTAGAAAAAACAAGCAAGTTTTTTCTCTTGAAGAAGAAGAAGTGATGAAGCAAATGAATGAGAGAGTGAGGTTAGAATTGCAACCATGAGTGAGTTGGTGTCATGCCTAACTCATGTAGAGAATAAACCATAGCTAGGAGTTAAGAGTTGGGTTAAGAAATATCTTAAGCAATACAAACAAATGGACTTAGTCAATGTTATCAAGTCTCCACAAATATCAACCATGACAAATTCTAAAAGTTTGAATTACTTAAAATAAATAAAAACCCTAACTTAACCTTTGCATGGTGTGATTATCATACATACATGTTGTAAGTGTAACCAAACATGACACAACAATATATATCACATATATATTTTTTGTGCAAAAAGAAAACAATACATTTAACATATATCACATATATATCAATGTATAATAAGTGAGAAAAATAATTACTTAAGTGAGCTAATATTAGTTAATGTAATTTAATATATCAAATATATAATTATACATTAAATTATTAAATCAACACTTGATTTAACAATCCGGCTATATTACATATAACCGACTAATATCAAATGTAACAACTTATCGAATCAACACTTGATCCGATAACTTGGCTATATCACATATAACCTTCAATGTCACTAATCGCGAGAATAGAATGCGGTATCACATACACGCATTAATCTCGGTCCCGCAGATATCACATATATGCTCCTACTCCGTTTCGCATGAACCAGAAAACCTCTGTGTAGGACTCTAAAGACTCGTCAATACGCCGGCAGTAGGTGATGATCATATCAAACACCCACAAGCCGCAAGCGGTCTGCTAAACGTAACGGCCACCCGGGTATTGAGCGATTAGAAGATCAACAAGCATGCCTGCTCGTACTCCTGCGTATCCAATCAGTAACACTACACTACAGTCCAGTCTCTTCGTCTGATATGTCGCATATCACAGCCTGGGGGTGGTATAACATCAGAACCCAATAGCCTGATAAGTCATGCCGTTGCAAGGTCCGTTCTAGTCGTGGGAGTATCGAGACAGGGCATCGATACTCCAGAGTAGACTAGCGTATGCGCTTCTCGACCCATAAGATGGGCGATGGATGATCCCACATCCATTAGTGTTTGACATTAGAGAAGGTATACGGGTGCTCAGTGGAGACTGGGTACACTAGATGGACTCATCGAGAACTCCTAGATGGTATTATACCTATCATCGGACAGCAGTTCTCTGGTGACACTGGTACATGTTAGTCTGTAGACCCGAGATCGTCATAGAGTCTTGTGTGATTCCCACTGTGCTTTGATTTCCACCATACCACGGTCAAGAGATCGTGCAAAAAGGTGGTTTTTGGGTACAGTCCCGAGTCATATGGAGGAAATGAGCGATAGGAGGGGTTTCGTCTCTCCCGATATTAGGAGTTGATGTTGCGCTATGCTCGATTGGCCATACCATGAAATCTCTGGCCAGGGTTGCTGAGATTTACTCGTAAGTGTTACCAGTAGTTTCTCGAACCGTTCTGGACCTTGCATAGGCATAACTTATCAGGCTATTGGGGTCTGACGTTATACCACACCCAGGCTGTGATATGCAACATATCAGACGAAGAGACCGGACTGTACAGTAGTGTTACTGATTGGATTCGCAGGAGTACGAGCAGGCTTGCTTGTTGATCTACCGATCGCTCAATACCCGGGTGGCCGTTACATTTAGAAGACCGCTTATGGCTTGTGGGTGTTTGATATGATCATCACCTACTGCCGGCGTATTAACGAGT
The DNA here is from genome assembly GCA_030015575.1 of Agapanthus africanus. Lineage (NCBI taxonomy): Eukaryota > Viridiplantae > Streptophyta > Magnoliopsida > Asparagales > Amaryllidaceae > Agapanthus > Agapanthus africanus. The sequence goes on from CM057341.1 coordinate 744,319,105, forward strand.
CTTTAGAGTCCTACACAGAGATTTCCTGGTTCATGCGAAATGGAATAGGAGCACATATGAGATATGTGCGGGACCGAGATTAATGCATGTATGTGATACCACATTCTATTCTCGCGATTAGTGACATCGTAGGTTATATGTGATATAGCCAAGTTATCGGATCAAGTGTTGATTCGATAAGTTGTTACATTTGATATTAGTCGGTTATATGTAATATAGCCGGATTATTAAATCAAGTGTTGATTTAATAATTTAATGTATAATTATATATTTGATATATTACATTACATTAACTAATATTAGCTCACTTAAGTATTTCTTTTCTCACATTTGATATACTTTACATATATGTGATATATGTATTGTTTTCTTTGCACACAAAATATATATATGATATATATTGTTATGTCTTGTTAGGTTACACTTGCAACATGTATGGTATGAGACTTATACCATTCCAGGGTTTATGTTTGGGTTTTATTTACCATTAAGTAATTCATAAAATATTTGGAATGAGTCATGGTTGAAGCTTGGAGAAGCTTGTAGAAAACATTGACCAAGTCCACTCTTTTGTCATTGCTTAAGATATTTCTTAACCCAACTCTTAACTCATAACTATGGTTTATTCTCTACATGAGTTAGGCATGACACTAACTCACTCATTGTTGCAATTCTAACCTCACTCTCTCATTCATTTTCTTCATCACTTCTTCTTCTTCAAGAGAAAAAGCTTGCTAGTTTTTTTCTACGTGATGAAATCTTGTGAGAAAAATAAAACTAAAGAGAACCCACTTCCTACTTCATCATCCTCTACTACTTGCCATTTATTTTAGGGTGTTTGCTTCAATAATCTATACAATTAGTGAAGAGATAGCATGAGCTAGTGTCTCCTTGACGTAGATCATCTTCGGCCTCGAAGACTTCGAAGCAAGCATGTTCGTTTCTTCATGGGAGCCTTTCCAGAGTCCGAGGGATCGTGATCGCAGTGAAGGGACTACTACACGGAGTTATTGAAGTGAACGACCGGTCTACAAAGGTTGTATTCCTTGTTCACTTGGATGTAAAGAGTTTGCATATCATGTTTAACCCTAATTCTCTAGTTCGATTACTTGGTCGATTGGTTTAGCATCCCAAAATTTTAAAGTAGCATGATTGATACTTGCCAAAACCTTGCTAAGGTGCTAAACTAACCCTACAGTGGTATCAAAGCCAAGCTAGAGCATTAGGCGTTGCATAGGCGAAATTAAAAGTCCGATCGAACACCGAAAACCCTATTTTCCCACTTTCTGGAAATTTTTCCAAAAGTTGGATTTTTCCATGTTAAAAATTTTCAGAAAATCATGCAGGGAATTCTATGGACACACCTGAAGAACGAAACCCTAACTCGTCTAAGTGACCGCGGATCCGCGGCTAAAACATGGTTTTGGCGGCGGATCCGCGGCGCCACTTAAGAGGCTTGGGTCGGGCCCTTCAGCTGTTGGTCCATAGGTACTGGGGCATACTTTTGGGCATTTTTAATTCTGCTTAAGTGTTGAGATCTCTAGGAATTTTGGGAATTCGTTGATTCGATCGAAATATTTAACGTCGCCTAGCTTTCTGTGATTGTGATACAATATTTGGAATCCATAAATAGTTATGAGATAACTAGTTTGAATTTTATAAATCTAGCAGTTTAGTTTCATTTGATCGGTTGCCACGGAATTTTGATGTTGATCAAAAGTCCGTCACAATTACGTAGCGTGCGCGGATACTCGCCGGGTAACCTTACTAGATAGCCACGCCCCATAGCCCCGACCAAGTGACTGTAGGAGAACTCTGTCGCCAAAAAGCATCCGTTCGGGTGCTCATGGCCGCGGTGTTCCGTCTTAGTGCACTTTCTCGATGGCGTTGGGGGGTGCGGCCGTCTAATAAAGTTTCCGACAAGCATTCGATCAAGTTATCGGGAATCTTGTTGAATTACCCGACAGGTTATTAGAAAGTGTTTTCAATATCGAGACTAAAATGCGGGGTTTATAATTGTTAGGCATGCGATATCTAAGGAATTCATTTTGTTGGGCATGAAATCCAGTGTATGTGATATATTGGATTTATGATGTCTAAGATGGTTGCGGATTCCAACTGTTGCAGTTTTTCACTTTCTTTTCTGCGACCGTAAGTGTAATATGTGGTGTATCGCCAATTTCGGTGCTATATGTCAACGACAACTGGGATACGCATATTTACTTACCTTGATGACATGTGATGTTATGTGTTGCTGTGATATGTTATATTGGATCGTCGTGTTTTGAATAGCCGTGGGTTTTATGTGAGATGAGAGTTTTTCATTTTCATTCATGTAAAAGCTTGTATGTAATATTCTTTTATTGGGGCACTTCCGGGTTGAGGATAATGTCACCATTGTATATAATTTATATTTCCGCATTAGGATAGACCCAAGGCGGGGAGCACAAGTAACCGGGTTTTAGGGTACAGTGGGAGACCATCTCGAGGAGTCGAGACCGGGTCTCCTAACTCTAGAATTGGTAGGGTTGCTTGCCGCTCTTATAGGGGTCTAGGGATGTGGGTTTGGCTATTTATCATGACCGTGGAATCCGCGTTTTTACTGGCTAAAATAAAATACAGAATTTCTCGTATATCCAATATTTCATATGTGATTCTTCTGCTGCTGATATTCTGTGATGTGATCATTTGAACTGTTCTGAGACGAATGCATATATTATATATATGAGATATAATAAATATTGATGCTTTCGTTTCTTATTCGATGCTTGGGAAGCATATCAGATAGGACTTCATTAATGAGATTAATGAAATAAAAGAAAACGAAACCTAAAGATGTTGTAGAAACTTGTCTCGAAAAATGGTAGTTCTAATTCTTGCTTTGCATAGCGGCATTCCTTGTAGAATATCCAGCACCTTATTCGATAAGGAAAGAGCCAAGATCCCTTCACCGGGAGTGACCTCTTTAGCAAAACTAGCAGATGCTACAAACTCAGTTTGTCTTTTGATTGCTTTTATGGTTTTTGCTTTGCATAGTGGTATTTATGAAATATCTTGTACCTTATTCGATAAGGAAAGAGCCGAGATCCCTTCACCGGGAGTGTCCTCTTTAGCAAAACTAGTAAAAGCCTCAAAAACACTCCTTTTCAAAATCACTCGATTCTACGACGATATCAAGTTCATTATGCAAAGGGTTTTCTTAAAAACCTGTCGTAGCCCTCCGTCATTTTAGATAAGTAGTACTTAGTATTCGTGCTACATTTGTTGACCTCCGTCAAGACGTAGTGTGCGGTAGCTGATTAGTGCTTATCTGCAAAGCATATGACGCAATTGGATTAGGGTAGTCGTGCGGCTTTGTTGACCTTGTCAAGGGTCGTGCAGGTGGGTTTAATTCAATCGGGTAATGACGGGTTGAACTTGACTTGCGGTCTATGGTTTGTTGACCTTGTCAAGGTCATATATCGCTCGGGGCAAAACATTATCGGGAATTTCAAGTGTTGAAATTTGCAATGAGATTGCATATCTTCTATGAGATAGTTGGATCCCGATACCCACTGCGAGTAAGAGTTACTCCTGAGAGAGTTTTTTTACACATTACAATTAGCCGATCAAGTGGGTATCTAGAAAGGTGTTAACGGGGTTACGTCCCTGGGAAAACGAGGTTTATTTTAATTAGGTCTGTGCGAAAGCACGGGTAACCTCCCTCAAAGTACCGATACTGGCCTGGCCGAAAGATTGGCGAACTTGTAGGGTGTAATTAATCCCATCTAGTCTTACCATTTAGGGTTTGAAGGAAGATTTGATAAAAACAGTGGGAACCATCCTGATTAGATAAAATAATAACCAATCTAATCTTACAAGAGCGCACGCAGAGTGTTTTCTTCTCTCTCTCTCTCCTGGTAGTGACTATTTCACGCCTTAATCAATATAATAATATGGATGCATTGACCGAACCTACTTATTATACTGAGCTAGGGAACGTTGGTTCCGCTCAATCTTATAACTGTTATAAGTCCGAGCAGGAAATAGGGGAATATCCAGATTCCCATGCCACCCATTCGAAGAAAGTGCATGTTGATGCATATTCTTCGGATGTCCTTATTACCGAGAACTGTTTTTCAGTATCTTCTACGTCCTGGGTATGTGATACCGGATCAGAATCCCGCATATGTAATATATTACATGGGCTACAGAAAGGTAGAGAACTGAGAATGGGTGATATGTCTCTAAATGTTAGAGAATGGTGCAATTGTTGCAGCCAAGTCAGTTGGCAAATATCACCTTGTATTAATACATTGATTCTGAACGAATGTTATTACATACCGAACCTGATATACATCATTACATCAGATTCTTTATTAAGTTAAAGAAGGATATAATTCTGTATTGGAGGATAATGTTATGAACATTTTCCTGAATCAAGAGTTGATTCGATCAGGCACGCTTTATAATAGCATATACGTTCTAAATCAAACCATAGTTCAAACTATCTAGAACACACACAAGAGGAATAGTTCAGAAATGAACGAATCCTTCTTGGGGAATTGTAGACTAGGTCATATCAATGCGACACGACCAGCTAAGTTACATAAGGATGAATATGAGAATCTGTTTGAATTTTCATCTTATGATACTTTCCAGTCTTGTCTCAAAGGTATATGACCAACACTCCTTTTACTGGAAACAGAGAAAGAGTTAGTGAACTCTTGGGACAGATGCATGATGATGTATATGGTCCCATGTCTACAAATGCCAAGGTTGGTTATTTTAAGAACCAAAAGGGTAAAAGTATTAAGTTTTTTGATGTGATCGAGGAGGTGAATACTTGTGCATGGAGTTCCTGGAGTTTCTAAAAGGAGAATGAGATTCTCTCTCAACTCACTCCTTCATATACACCACAGCACAACGGTGTATCGGGGCGGAGGTATCGCACCCTATGAGATATGGCATGCTCTATGATGAGTACTGCTGAGTTACCTGTTTCCTTTTGGGTGTTATGCACTTGAGAAGCTGCATACTTATTGAATGGGGTTCCATCCAAATCAGGGCCTATCACTACATATGAGATATGGTGTGAGAAGAGACCATATCTTAAACGAGTTAAGATATTGGGTTTTTCGGCCTATGTTGAAAGGCAGAATCCGGACAAGCTCGAGACAAGGTCAAATCTGTATAAGTTTGTCAGGATATCCCAAACATAAGTAAGGAATATCTTCTACCACTCTGAGGAGCAAAAGGTGTTTTGTTTCTCAGCATTCCACCTTTTTCGAAAAGGTATTTCTTGTGAAGAAATTAGTGGACATGAGGTAGAACTGGAAGGTGTTCCAGCTAGACAAACTAACAGCTGATGATTTGGTAGAACCAAAGGATTCAATAGTCTCCAACGAACCTCAGCCTCTCCGTGAATCTGGTAGGGTTCCTTATCCACTTGAGAGATACTACGGTATTCTCGGTGACAGTGGGAGCGAAGTTGCATCATGAGATGATGGCCTAACTAGGTTCAGGCAGGCCATCATGAGTGGGGACTCTGTGAAATGGCTGGATGCTATGCGATCAAAGATAGAATCCATGCACACCAATAAAGTATGACTTTGTATGTTGCACCTGAAGGGGTAAAACCCATTAGGAGCAATTGGATCTTGAGAAGATTTTTGGTGTAGATGGAAAAGTTGAGACTTTCAAAGATATTCTTAAGTCCATCAGGATCAATGCAAGTATCGCGGAGATGGAACATCTGTTTTGATGCGACAGTCAAAGAGTTTGACTTCATCAAAATGGTAGATGAACCTTATATATACAAGAAGGTTGTAGAGAGTAAGGTTATCCTCCACGTATTGTACGTAGAAGACATACTCTTGATAGAAAATGATTTCCTATGCTACACTCGGTCAACCTCCTCTTATCACGGGGATTCTCAATAGAAGATCTGGATGATGCCTGCTACATCTTATGGATTATGATCTATGATGATAGATCTATATGGATGTTGGGAGTGTCCCAAATCCAGATACATAAATACCATACTAAAGGGGTTTAGTATGGAAGATTCTAAGCGTGGTGGTTTGCCCACTTACTCTTGGATCACTCTCTCTAAAAAGATATCTCCCGAGACTAATTTGAAGAGAGCTCGCGTGCAAGGGAACCCTATGCTTTGGAAGTGGGCTCTATCAGAGTGTGCGATATTATATACCAGACCAGATGTAGATGACTCACAAGGTGTAGTGATCAGGAATCAATCGGATCTTGGGAGAATCACTGGACAGCTGTGGAGGACATTCTTAAGTACTTGAGAAGAACTAAAAGAAAGTTCTTGGTTCCAGCTTCCAGAGTGATAAGTTCGACTGAGGGTCAGTCACAGGCATTGTCTTTACCCTTAGTGGAGGGACAGTGTGTTGGAAGAGTTCCAAGCTAGATACTGTGACATACTAGACGATAAAGGCTGAATACATTACTACCAACGATACTTCCAAAGTGGCTGTCTGGAAATTTCTTGTTCATGAGATGAACAAGGTTCTTACCATTGAGCATCCAATAACCGTTATTATGACAACAATGGAATTGTGGCTTTGGCCCAGGAACACGGTCCCATCAGCATTCCAGACATATTCTGAGGCAAGTATCACCTTATCGGGGAGATAGTTGATCTCCAAGGGATCGAGGTCAGGAGAGTAAACCAGAAGGTTGACACAGCGGATCCACTCACAAAGGCCTTACCCCTAGAGAGACTTCTCTACAATAATTGAGTATGGGATACCACAACCACTGCTATATTGTTGGGTATTGGATACTACAACAGATAACCTTAGTGCAAGTGGGAGATTGTTAGTTATATGTATGCCCTAGAGGCCATTACTGTACATGCGATGTATATTGTAGTGGATGCTTGGACGTATATAGGGAGGACTTTCTTGCTCGACATGATAGTACGCTATCTGGTTGCATTTTATCTTAACATGTACACTTATTATCTCTCTATTACATGTTGATAAAGCCCTTAGGATCAGTACTTGACTACCAGGATTATGATGCAGATCATACTAGTGGGGATGGGGTAGTCGATAAGTACATCCTTCAAATGTTCCTAGTCGTGGGAGTATCGAGACAGGGCATCGATACTCCAGAGTAGACTAGCATATGCGCTTCTCGACCCATGAGATGGGCGATGGATGATCCCACATACATTGGTGTTTGACATCAGAGAAGGTATACGGGTGCTCAGTGGAGACTGGATACACTGGACGGACTCGCCGAGAACTTCTAGATGGTATTATACCTATCGTCGGATAGCAGTTCTCTGGTGACACTGGTACAGGTTAGTCTGTAGACCCGAGATCGTCATAGAGTCTTGTGTGATTCCCACTGTGCTTTGATTTCCACCATACCATGGTCAAGAGATCGTGCAAAAAGGTGGTTTTTGGGTACAGTCCCGAGTCACATGGAGGCAATGAGCGATAGGAGGGGTTTCGTCTCTCCCGGTATTGGGAGTTGATGTTGCGCTATGCTCGATTGGCCATAATATGGAAATCCCTGGCCAGGATTGCTGAGATTTTCTGGTAAGTGTTACCAGTAGTTTCTCGAACCGTTATGGACCTTGCATCGGCATGACTTATCAGGCTATTGGGGTCTGACATTATACCACCCCCAGGCTGTAATATGCGACATATCAGATGAAGAGACCGGACTGTACGGTAGTGTTACTGATTAGATTCGCAGGAGTACGAGCAGGCTTGCTTATTGATCTTCCGATCGCTCAATACCCGGGTGGCCGTTACGTTTAGCAGACCGCTTGAGGCTTGTGGGTGTTTGATATGATCATCACCTACTGCCGGCGTATTGACGATTCTTTAGAGTCCTACACAGAGGTTTCCCGGTTCATGCGAATCGGAGTAGGAGCACATATGAGATATGTGCGGGACCAAGATTAATGCGTGTATGTGATGCCGCATTCCATTCTTACGATTAGTGACATCGTAGGTTATATGTGATATAGCCAAGTTATCGGATCAAGTGTTGATTCGATAAGTTGTTACATTTGATATTAGTCAGTTATATGTAATATAGCCGGATTATTAAATCAAGTTTTGATTTAATAATTTAATGTATAATTATATATTTGATATATTATATTGCATTAACTAATATTAGCTCACTTAAGTATTTCTTTTTTCACATTTGATATACTTTACATATATGTGATATATGTATTGTTTTCTTTGCACACAAAATATATATGTGATATATATTGTTGTGTCGTGTTAGGTTACACTTGCTACATGTATGGTGTGAGACTTATACCATTCTAGGGTTTATGTTTGGGTTTTATTTATCATTAAGTAATTCACAAAAGATTTGGAATGAGTCATGGTTGAAGCTTGGAGAAAATATTGACCAAGTCCACTCTTTTGTCATTGCTTAAGATATTTCTTAACCCAACCCTTAACTCATAGCTATGGTTTATTCTCTACATGAGTTAGGCATGATACTAACTTACCCATGGTTGCAATTCTAACCTCACTCTCTCATTCATTTTTTTCATCACTTCTTCTTCTTCTTCAAGAGAAAAAGGTTGCTAATTTTTTTCTAAGTGATGAAATCTTGTGAGAAAAATAAAACTAAAGAGAGCCCACTTCCTACTTCATCATCCTCTACTAATTGCCATTTAGTTTAGGGTGTTTGCTTCACTAATCTATACAATTAGTGAATAGATAGCATGAGCTAGTGTCTCCTCGACGTAGATCATCTTCGGCTTCGAAGACTTTGAAGCAAACTTGTTTGTTTCTTCATGGGAGCCTTTCCAGTGTCCTGGAGATCGTGATCGCAGCGAAGGGACTACCACACGGAGCTATTGAAGTGAAGGACCGGTCTACAAAGGTTGTATTCTTTGTTCACTTAGATGTAAAGAGTTTACATATCATGTTTAACCCTAATTCTCTAGTTCGATTACTTGGTCAGTTGGTTTAGCACCCCAAAATTTTAAAGTAGCATGATTGATGCTTGCCAAAACTTTGCTAAGGTGCTAAGCTAACCCTACAGGCTAACCTCACTCGCTCGTTCATTTTCTTCATCACTTCTTCTTCAAGAGAGAGAAAAAGCTTGCTAGTTTTTTTTCTAAATGATGAAATCTTGTGAGAAAAATAAAACTAAAGAGAGCTCACTTCCTAATTCATCATCCTCTACTACTTGCCATTTAGTTTAGGGTGTTTGCGTCACTAATCTATACAATTAGTGAAGAGATAGCATCATGAGATGGATGTTGGGAGTGTCCCAAATCAGTGAAGAGATAGCATCATGTGATGTCACCATTGATGTATATTATTTACTTTTCCGCATTAGGATAGACCCAAGACGGGGAGCACAAGTAACCGGGTTCTAGGGTCCAGTGGGAGACCATCTCGAGGAGTCGAGACCGGGTCTCCTAACTCTAGAATTGGTAGGGTTGCTTGCCGCTCTCATAGGGGGTCTAGGGATGTGGGTTTGGATATTCATCGCGACCGTGGAATCCGTGTTTTATACTGGCTTAAATTAAAACATGGAAATCCTAGTATATTCAATATTTCATATGTTATCTTCTGCTACTCTGTGATGTGATCACTGTAATATGTTCAGACGAATGCCTATATATATATTAATATTGCTGCTTTCGTTTCATATGTGATGCTTAGGAAGCATAAATTGATGGGACTTCATTAATGAGATTAAAGAAAGAAAGAAAAAGAAACCTAAAGATGTTGCAGAATCTTGTTTTAAAAACTGGTAGCTCTAGTTCTTGCTTTGCATAGCGGTATTCCTTGTAGAATATCCATCACCTTATTCGATAAGGAAAGAGCCGAGATCCCTTCATCGGGAGTGACCTCTTTAGCGAAACTAGCAGATGCTACAACTCACTCGGTTTGTCTTTTGATTGCTTATATAGTTTTTGCTTTGCATAGTGATATTTGTGAAATACCCTGCACCTTATTCGATAAGGAAAGAGCCGACATCCCTTCACCGGGAGTGACCTCTTTAGCAAAACTAGTAAAAACCTCAAAAACACTCCTTTTTAAAAATCACTCGATTCTACGACGATATCAAGTTCATTACGCAAAGCGTTTTCTTAAAAACCTGTCGTAGCCCTCCGTCATTTCAGATAAGTAGTACTTATTGTTCCCCTCCGAACACAGAGACGCGACCGCGTAGGTTCGTCTAGCCTGAAATTCGGGGCAGATGCTAATTGGTGCTATCCGTCCACCTCTCCGAAGATACCAAGTTGATTTATGGAACCATGCATCGAAGGTTTAAACGGATGCGGCCGATGTAGCAGACTTCGTTAGATTCTTCCTCGTTTGAGAGGGTTTTGATTGTGGGAACGCTCTTCCTTGCAGACGCAAGCCCCTGCAGTTAATTACGCTACCGCATCGCGGTAACAACTTTTTCCTTCTCCAGATAGTCACTTCGTGTCGTGGGTGTTTTTTTTGTGTTTCGTTGCCCGTGGATTGTATACGGAGACTAATTTATATTGTCGCCCGTAGGGCGTGGACTAGTCCAAATCCGTATCTTTCTTAGATTTGGGTTTGGGGGGTTTGGGTTTAAGGATACGTTAGCCTCATTTGAGACTAAGATCAACTTAAACGTTTGTTAAGGATACGTTAGTCTAATTTTAGACTAAGATTAACTTGACGGGATCGTTTAGATCCAACAAAAGAGCATTTAGACTCCATTATTTAGTTTAGGGACATTGCGGTCGATTAGTTTAAGGACATTACGGTCCATTGTTAGTTTAAGGATATCTCGGTCCATTGTTAGTTTAAAGACATCGCGGTCGAGGTTAAGGACATCATAGTCCATGAGTTTAAAGACCTCACAGCCAAATGTTAGTTTAAAGACATCACGGTTGAGGTTAAGGACATCATAGTCCATGGGTTTAAGAACCCCACAGTCCAATATTAGTTTAAAGACATCACGGTCGAGGTTAAGGACATCATAGTTCGTGAGTTTAAAGACCTCACAGTCAAGGTTAAGGACATCATAGTCCATGGGTTTAAGGACCCCACAGTCCAATGTTAGTTTAAAGACATCACGGTCGAGGTTAAGGACATCATAGTCCATGGGTTTAAATACCTCACAGTCAAGGTTAAGGACATCATAGTTCATGGGTTTAAGGGCCCCACAGTCCAATGTTAGTTTAAAAATATCACGGTCGAGGTTAAGGACATCATAGTCCGTGAGTTTAAAGACCTCACAGTCAAGGTTAAGGACATCATAGTCCATCGGTTTAAAGACCCCACAGTCCAATGTTAGTTTAAAGACATCACGGTTGAGATTAAGGACATCATAGTCCATGAGTTTAAAGACCTCACAGTCAAGGTTAAGGACATCATAGTCCATGGGTTTAAGGACCCCACAGTCCAATGTTAGTTTAAAGACATCACGGTCGAGGTTAAGGACATCATAGTCCGTGAGTTTAAAGACCTCACAGTCAAGGTTAAGGACATCATAGTCCATAGGTTTAAAGACCCCACAGTCCAATGTTAGTTTAAAGACATCACGGTCGAGGTTAAGGACATCATTGTCCGTGAGTTTAAAGACCTCACAGTCAAGGTTAAGGACATCATAGTCCATGGGTTTAAGGACCCCACAGTCCAATGTTAGTTTAAAGACATCACAGCCGAGGTTAAGGACATCATAGTCTATGAGTTTAAGGACCCCACAGTCCGTAGTTTAGAGACGTCATAGTCTATGAAATGTGTGGTTGTCGGGACCCGTCACCTCTTTGAAGACGTTGAGGAATTACAACGACAAATATCAAAGGAATGAAGAGATGTACTTTTGAACCAAGGTTGATTGAGTGATCTGTAGTCCAATTTGGAGCTAAGATCAATTAATTATATTATGAGCACATTGGCTCAGTTAAGTCTGAATTGAGGACTTTTGGCCAACTTGGGCTAAGTCCAATTAAGTTTGAAATATTGGCCCTTTGTTGGACCATTAAACACTTATCTGGGTTCAAGCCCACATTACAAGAGTTTGAGGGCTCTGATAATATTTTTATCTTTGACTGAGCACTAAACATTGTAGCTCTGAATTTTACTCAATTTTGAGATTTAGTTGAAGGGGAGACTTTTGCCTCTGGAAAATTAGCCAATTTGGCTAAAAGTAGTGTTAAACACTAGGGAACAGCAGTGTTAAACACTGAAAAATAAAACTCTCAAATTAGTTGTCACGCCCTGCTTCCCAGAGTACGTTAAGATAGGCACGTGACAGAGCCAACCATGCTACCTGTGGATAGGAAATATCCTTCCACAGTCACATTACGGCTGTAAAGATATCAAGAACAATAATAAACTATCTAACACATGTCCATAAGCCAGAATAAACGAGTCAAGAATAAAATAATGCGGAAGCAAAAGATCCAATACAACGATAAACTGGAATGTACGTCCCATAATGCGGGCTCACATCAGGAATGAAAATACTGAAAGGAAAAAATAAACTAACTACTAACAAGTCCTCACTACTCGGCCTGCTCACTGGAAAACTCCTGCTCGGCCTGCAGCAAAGGTAGAGAATCTGGGCCATGCAAAACCCAGACATCAGTACGTCATAATATCAAGCAATAATATAAACAGGGGTAGCAAGACATGCAGGTATGAGTATAAACGGTAAAACAGGTATAACAGTAATATAAGAAAGGACAGTGAGGGTAATGTGTAGTGAGTAATCTAGACTGGTCTATTGGGTTAACTACTCTCAAGTCTTTGAAATCAATTTGATGAATCATCGATGTAACTCAATAGTATCCCGTGCATGCCCGGGACCACGGTCGAAGACTCTCGGGCTGAATTCGAGACGTGCCGCAAGGCAGTAAAAGGGTAGTATGTAACGACGAATGATGTCAGCAGTATCATCCCGGGACTGGCCTAGCCCGTAAAACTGATCAGTAAAGGTATCGAACTGTCGAGTTACAAGTCAGGTTGCATCATTGATTTCCCCATACCCCCAAGTTATGTATTCAAGTCAGGTATTGATAAATATAGAGCTAATGCCAACACAGGATCAAGCAAGTACAGGTTTGTCTGAATAGACAACAGGAAATGTCCGTAGGGACAACAGGTCAAGATTGTTGGCATTAGTAACAAGATCAGATAACAAGTCAGGCTATGGTACTTAAGGTCAAGTCAGGTAGTGTATATGGATCCAAATATGTTAAGTAATGCACAATATCAAGTCGTGTCAAGCAGTAGTGTATCAAGTCATGTCAGGGGATGCCCAAGTATCACGTGGGTGCTCATAATCAAACCATAATAATCATGGGTACACAAAAACAAGTATGGGGTACCAATGTAATAATAAAATGGAATAATGTGATGTGGTATGCAAAATAGGTATAGATTCAAACATATGGATGCACAGTTATCGATTTAGGTTAAAGTTATAGTTCCAACACTAATTAGGATACACTTTATCAAACATGGAATGTTAATATTACATTATTATGTCTTAATAGAATCTGTGGATGCAATTATCTATATTCTAAATGAAATGGATGCAAATGGATATCCGAAACATCATAAAAATTATCAAATGATAATGTGGGATATACAACTAAGCAATATGTGATATAAATATTAGTATGGATGCATTGTAATGTAATCTACTATGTAACAGGATTATTTTCATGATCTAGATCTAAAATGATATAAGCGAATGCAAATGGAATATCGAAACGTGATAAAATGAAACATGTGGTATTAGATTTAAACTACAGGTATAATCTATATTTAACTAGGTATAAAATAATTTAAATAGCATGTAGCAAGATTAACTTGCCTAGACGGATCAAGAAACGGGTGTGTACGGAACGTCTCACGTCGGCGAAATGTCGCGATGCGCACACGGTACACGGAACGGATCCAAACAACACACAAAGATGATCACACAAGTCAGGTACGCTCGCTAGGTCGTCGGGATTGCCGGCTTCGTTACGTCTCCGGTGAACTACAGAGATCAAGATTTACAGAAAAGAAAAGAAAAGAAAGAAAGAAGGAAAGAGAAGAAGGGAAAGAGGAAGAAGAAGAATGAGAAGAGGGGAAAGCTCACTGTGGTTTAGAGAAGAGTCCTGAGGGTATCGACGGGGTCGACGGAGCTCCGGCGAGGCAACCTACAGAGAACAGAGAGCCACTATCTAAAAAAACAGAAGAAAGGAAAAAAAGAAAAGAAGAAGAAGAAAGAAGGGGAAAGAGAAGGGGTGCAAGGGCTCACTGGGGTGTACAGTGATCTGGGAGACGAGATGGTGGCGACGAGATCAACGGCGGCGATCAACTCCGGCGGTGAAGTGGTGTGCAGGGGGATCGGTTCTGCCGTTGGGTGTGTGCAGGTCTCGGGTGATGAGAGAGGAGGTGGAGGCGATGAGGGTGAGGAGGCGGCGAGGTCGGGAATAAAATCGTCGTCGGGGCTTTGGGCGACGGCGAGGTGGAGGCAGGCGAGAGGGCGACGGCTGCGGCTAGGGTTCGTGGTTAAGAAAAAGAAGAAGGAATAATATTTATGATATATAGGGGGGAGAGAGAGAGAATCGAGAGGAAAGAGAGAGAAGATCGAGAGGAGAGAGAGAATGCGGTGAACAGTAGGGAGAGAGAAATTTGTTTGTATATGGGGGGAGAGAGAAAGGAAGAGGGGAGGAGAGAGAGAGGTAAAGAAAAGAAAGAGAAAGAAAGGAAAGAAAGGAAAGAAAGAGAGAGAGAAAGAAGTGGGGCCAGGCTCAGAGAGAGGAGATCGAGCTCTGTGTGTGTGTGTAGGAGTTAGGATTTTATTTTTATTTTAAATTTAAAAAGATTTTAGTTAGTTAACGAAATTTATGAACTGTTAAAATTTATTTGAATTAAATTTTAAAATTTAAATAAATTGAATTTTGGCGGGATACAAAAATATTTCAAAACGCGTCCGGGTCGGGTCTAAAAATTCAGATTTAAAATACGAAAAATATATGCGACTTTCAAAATTTAAAATGGATGCTCAGGTAACGAAAATGCATACCCCCAAGAACGGATGCACGCACGTGCGCGTAGCCATCCAAACACGTCCGTTTCACTGAACGGGATGAGAACAAGGTGCGCAGACGCTACTGTTCATAACATAATATTGCATTTTGTATGCCCCATTCTTATGCATTTAAGAATAAAAACAGGTGCTTTTGACCCATGTCTGCTACATGTTACAGGTTACAGGTTCTTGGCGCGAAAACAGTGAAAAACACAAAAGACGACACAAAAGAAGGATTTTTGACCAACAATAGGACGATCTTAGTACAGCCCGGCAGAAGAACGATTCACCATCAACAAGGCAGCTCAAGATCCAAATTTGCAAGAAAGACGGTTAAAAGATCCATTGCAAAGCGTTCGCTGAAGATCTGGTGTCACTGTAGAAGCCCAAATGATAATATGAATAAAGAACCAGGAAGCCCAGAAGAACCCCAAGAAGCTCAAGAAAAATCCAAAGATGACCTCATCATTGGGCCGCGGAACCGCGGCCCAAAGCCCACCAAGGCCGCGGATCCGCGGCTACCTTAAGCCCTAGTGCGCATTATTTTTTACCATAACTCCTTGGCGGCTGTGGAAAGATTTTCTAGGGGTATATTTGTAACTTTAGACATGCGGTGCAATCTGTAGCCCTAGGGTTTCTATGTCCTATAAATAGAACCCAAGACCTTGTATTTTCTCATGCCTCTTTTCAATCAATAAAATTCAGAATTTCTGGGAGTAAATTTCAGATCTGTTCTTCTTGTTTGAAGGGAGCCGTCAACCTAGTAAGTCTTTTATTTCTTTTAATTATAATGTCTTCTCATCCCCTAATGAGCGAGTAGTCTCCTCGCTTGTTAGGGTTAGCCTTAGGGAAAGGGTTGAGAGATGAAATCTCTCGCCCCTTTCAATGCCACCTTCACCTAATGAATTAGAACTTCACGCATACGAGCACAACCGCTCCCTGCGGCATCCTACCCTTCGAGGTAACGATGAACCGTAGTATAAAGGGCCGGTTCCGCGCGTTTTCCATGAGGGTTAGGATAATTATCAACAAAGGTAGGGTACAAATCTAGAGGAAGAAACATCTTCCCAAAAGATTTGTATCCACTTTATTGATAATTAACTTAACACCTAATAGATCTAAAAAAGGAAGGTATTGAAAGCGGTGAGGAAAAAGATTAATTTCCAAAACTTCCCCTAATCCTAACCCTAGCAAGATTCTTAATTAGATTAATTAGATCCAGTCTTTAGATTTTTATAAACCAACCAAAACTACAAATAGAATCAACTCGTTAAAACACTTTAAAGAAATTTACCCGTCTCTGTGGATCGACCCGTACTCACCGGCTAGCTGCGAAGCGACGCCGTTTCTGATTGCGGTAAACTCAAATTTTTGGTATAATCAGCTACCACGGGGTTAGAGGTATTATGCAGGCTATGAAATGCAATTTTAATTTATTTTCCGTGACTTAAAATGTTATATGGTAAAATATGCGATGCTAGATGAAATGCCAGTATGTACTAATCATGAGATGCACGTGTCTATGTAACAAGTCAAGGTAATCTATAAATATGAATCAAATAAGTTCAAGCAAGCGGGTCGGGTCGAATGCAATGTAAAATGTAAAATACCATTCGCACCCAAACACGATAAATCAATAAAATACCACAGATATAATAAATACGGAAACTGGAATTGGTATAAATGAACTCGGTTGTTACATTAGTGTTTAAACACTAGAAGACAACAGTGTTAAACACTGGAAATAAGATTCTCAAATTAGTGTTAAACACTAAAAGGTAAAACTCTCAAATTAGTGTTAAACACTAGAAGACAATCAGTGTTAAACACTGAAAATAAAGCTCTCGAATTAGTGTTAAACACTAGAGGAGAAGGGGTCACGTGGGGACACGTGAGGGCGCCCAAAGGTAGGGCCAGATCTCCTTTTACTTTGTTCTGCAAATAAGTGTTAAAAACTTTTTGCTCTTTTGTCATCACGTGTTGGCACGTGATGGATATCTGTGCGCTGATCACTAAAGCATTTGCTAAGGGGTCACGTGGTAACACGTGAGAGCGCCCAAATTATAATCTTCCTTTGCTTTTATTCTCATTGTTTTGGAGGTCACGTGGGAGCACGTGAGGCGTAGCTTTAAAACTTTTTCTTCTCATTTTTGGGGGATCTGTTCAGGGATCACGTGGGGATACGTGATGGAGATCTTTTGAGTTCTCTGTTATTTTTAAGAATTAAATTCTCTGTAGGGTTAAACTCTAATTATGTTTTAGAGGAATTAAATTCCCATGTATGTAAAAGAATCATATTCTTATATAGGGTGACACCCTAATTTCATTTAGGAGGAATTAAATTCCTGTAATTTTAGAAGAATTAAATTCTCATATAGGGTTAAACCCTAGTTTTATCTTAAAGGAATTAAATTCCTGTAAATTGAGAGAATTAAATTCTCTAAACTCAATTCCCCCTCTAAGTTTTGGATCTGCATGGCAAAATCTCAACCCGATGAGAATTAAATTCTCAACCTGTGGGGAGATTTGCTTCTGCAGATCTTCAACCAGAGGAAGAACTAAGTTCTTTTTTTTGCAGAAGAGTTAAACTCTTAGATTGAGAATTAAATTCTCTTTTCTGAAGTTTTGATCATTTTTTCCTTTCTCACCTAGGGTTTCTTTCTTGAGAATTGAATTCTCCTTTCTTTTCTCTCTGCTATTTGCCTTTAGAAAGTTTCAAGATCCCAGAATTCTATCTCCCAAAGTTCTATATCTCCAAAAATCTTCTCCTTTCTCTTCTTGGCTCCTATTTATAGGAGAAGGAAAAGAATCAATTTGTTTAATAAATCTTTCATTGAAAGATTTTGTTTGTTTTCATAACTAATATGATCCTTTAGATCACACAGTGAATTTTATTCACCATTGGATTTTCAATCCAAAAGATATTCTGTTCATTATTTTTGGTGAGATTTAGGGAAATCTTTCCTTGTCTAAAATCTTTCCATAAATTGATGATTTTTAATCATCCTTGGATTTTTAATCCAACGGTTCCCCATAATCCTTTTTTGTTTGGAAAGATTTGGAGAAATACTTTCCCAGTTAGGGACTTGGATTTCCCTTAATTAGAATTTAATTCTATCAAGTTATAACGCTTTCAAAGCCTGTCAGGTGCTGGCATATGACCCTTGGTCACGTATGAGCACGTGACCCCCCATTGGGGTCTTTC
Source organism: Agapanthus africanus (assembly GCA_030015575.1). NCBI lineage: Eukaryota > Viridiplantae > Streptophyta > Magnoliopsida > Asparagales > Amaryllidaceae > Agapanthus > Agapanthus africanus. The sequence continues at coordinate 744,337,325 of CM057341.1, forward strand.
CTCAGTCGTTTGTTTTCAATTCTGTTTGATGAGAATTTAACTATCACGTGTCAACACTTGACCATTGGTCACGTGTGAGCACGTGATACCTCATTGAGATAATTCCTGATTTTTAATCAGGGAACAAATTCCCCCACAGCGTTGCTCTCACGTGTCTGCACGTGAGTGCAACGCTGTCACTTTTGTGACCGTTGGATTTTTCTAGGGAATAGGGGAGATGAAATGTTTTCCATCACATCCTATAAATGCAGGGGTCTCTTCAGAAGCGCCTCCACTCTTTGCTCATCTTCCTCCTTGTTAACTTTTCTTTTGAGAATTTAATTCTCGTTCTCATAGCTTAGTTCTCTGTTCAAAAAAAATCTTCAGAGTTTAACTCTGTTCAAGAAAGACCCATCTCTTCAGGTAATGGCTTTGAACGATCGATGAACTTCCATACATATAAAACTCTTTGGATTTTAAATCCACACCAAGGGTTTTCCCTTTTAACAAGAACCCATTTTTTCCTCTAAGTTCTTTAAAAAGAAAACCACTCATTCTTTAATCAACAGGCCCTTTAAGGTTTCTCTGATCTTCAGGGGTTAATGGTGGTGTTTGTCTTTTCCATGGAATTTAATTCCATCTTCAAAGAGCTTTGGCTCTGGAAAAAAAATTCTGGGAATTTAATTCCCCTTTTTCAAAAGGAATTTAATTCCTATGAAAAACTTAGTTCTTCCTAGGGGACTTCTTGGGGTTTTCTTGCCCTGAGTTGTCTCGTTGCAACCAAGAAGAAGAGGCTTGCAGTGGTGCTTTTCTGGGAATTTAATTCCCTAACTTCTGTTTGATTTGTTACAGGGTCCAAGATGGATTTCTTTTTAGGGAATGTATAGGGTCATTTGAAATCCATTGTTCATTTATTGAGAATCTTCTTTTTGTCTCATTGTAATTGCTTTGCCTCATCATTAACCAGCCACCATCTTGATTTTGTGGGACCCATGTGTTTTGTAACCAATAGTCCTATAAAATAAGTCCCATGTCGCTTTCTTCCACTTTCTTTTTATATATGTACGTTTATAAATATATATATATATATACACTGTTGGCTTCGTTTTGACAGTTTCCCCTTCCTTTATTTCAGGCACAATGACTTCTGTTCCGTATTTCCCTTTCACTCGCTCGGAGGCCGCTTTTCCTCAGTCGCCATCTGACGAGGAAGAGATGGCGATGATCAGGGCTCATGACCCGAACTGCACCAACTTGCTTTTGTAGGGAACCTGGTACGGTCACATCATTCGTGGTCGCCGAAGTTTTCTTTACGAGATACCGACGGAGCCTACCTATCCGTTCCTGCCGATGGATCCTCCAAGGACTGTCTTTGCCGTGGAGATGCCGAATTGGACCCCTATGGGATGGCTTGAGCCTTCAACGACTGGTATTCCGAACCATCCAGTCCCGGCTATAGATATTTTGGGACGCCGCATTTGCCAGAGCAAAGCCCATCCATGGGGACAGATTTACAAAATAGGGCTTACCCCTCGACACCCCACGGGCTACCTTCTTTGGGCTCGTTACATCTTGTCCGCCCATCGCGCACGACTGCAGAGGGTCAGGCTTTATCAGGCAATATATGCGTCCCTCTTCCACTACCAATCTCCTCATGTCTGGTGGGTCAAGGCCTTTCTGAACCAATGGAATCTCCCCACCAACACTTTCCTCCGAGGGGATCGCGAGGTTTCAATTTGCTTGGAAGAATTTCATGAGATCTCGGGGCTGCCGATTAGGGGGACACTTTATGAAGAGTTGCTGCCTCCCGATGAGTACGTCTTTGAAACTGAGCCTGCAATGCTTGACGGCCTGTCTACCGAGAACGCCGTCCGCCACAAGCGCCCGAGTTTGATCAAGGCCCTGGGCATTTTTGACAAACTGTTCACAGAGTCAGAGGAGCAGGGCGTCACTTTTAAGAGTTTCATCGCTTGCTTCCTTCGCGGGGGTGTCCTATCAAAGACGGCTCCGAAGTTTGCGAACATTAATGACCCCTTTGGGTTTGGTTTGAATAGGCGGCCGACTAAGGAAGAGGACTTGCCGCAGTACTATATTCCTATCATGTCGGCGGTATCTTTTGAATCGATTGCAGCTCCCGGCATGGATGAGGAGACCTTTTTTGTGGGTTTTATGAGTGTTTGGCTTAGCTAGTTTGTCATTCCCATGCATCGCCGTTTTATGAGAGCCTCGGTCATCTATCCTGCTCATCGCATTGCTGAGGGAACACGGCTAGCCGTAGGCATCCCAGCGCTAGCGCATCTTTATCAAGGGTTAGGCACCGCGGCTAATACCTCAACTCCAGGTGTGGATGTAGTAAACTTTTCTCTCCATTACTTCACATCTTGGATTGAAATGCATGTGTTGGGGGCCTTTGCTGCGCACCAGAGACCCAATTTTTATGATGCCTACACTTTTCCTCGACTCATGCGGCTAGTGGATGCTTCTGCCCCTAACCCGACTCAATTTGGGGCCATTCGCGTGTTGATCGCTCCTTACGCTAGCACGGGCGGACTGGTATTCATTGATCAGGCCCTATCTGCTCCTTCAGGTCCGATTCAACAACTCTGTGACTTGTCGAAAGAGGAGGTGCCTTCTCTAAAGCCTAGGGAAGCCATGCATCTGTACGCGATTAGACCAGGTTATCTGGTCTTTCGTCAGAACAGTGCGGCCCTTTTCATGCGATACAACCCACACCGCTTTGCCCGGCAACTTGGGTATGACCAGGGCGTCCCTTTCGAGGCATTTACAGTTGCGCCCGTCCCATCACCTGAAGCCGTTCATGACGCTGCTCATCATTTTATGAGGCTAAACACTGGTTCTCGCTTCATGATTCGTGAAGCTGACCATATTCCCCGATGCGTGGGGTCCTTCATGGGATGGTACCTTCATCGGGTCAGTCTGATTATTGCTGAGGAGAAGAGGGTGCTTCTTGGATACGGCGCTCCCATTCCGGTTCAGGCCACGGGAGTTCCGCCGTGACCGCATGCACCGGTCCGCTTTCCCCTGAGGGACACCAATGTTGCTCTTATTCCCGGGCGGCGGAGGTGGACCTCACTCCCACAGTTGGTATAACACTGGGTACCCGAGCTCAGTCGAGGGCTAATAGGGCACCGGTAGCAGTATCATTGCTCGCGGCGTCGACAATGGCCGTGTCTTCCTCGGTAGCACCGCCAAGCGAGGGCGCTGGAAGCGAGGGTTTGAAGGTGAGGTGGGTCGGCGCCGTGCCAAAGTTCCACGGGGGAGGAAACGATCGTCTTCAGCGGCTGGTTCTGGGTCCAAGAGGCGGAGGAAGACAGCTACCAATTTGCTCGACTCTTTCATAGAGTCTGAGCCTATTCTTCAGGATGAACCGCTGGCTATGAAGAATCAGATGGTGGCCTACTCTTCCCGAGTTCATCTGCCGAGGAAGCCGCACAATTAGCTGAGGCTATACGACGTTCGTAAGATGAATCGGAGAACGTACGGATTCCGAAGAAGCCCTACCATGCCGTCATCTTTTACGAAGACCCTCCGTGGATCCGGCGATGATTCATCGGCTCTTTGGAAGAATGGGGCGAAAGGGCCCTTAAACAGGCTGTTTCGGCCGACGCTGAGGACGCGCTTTCACTGTGGACTGGTGGGCACGAGTCCACCCTCGGACCTCGGCGAGCACACCTCCTTAGGAAGGAGCGTCGGCTTGAACAAGCCATACTCGATGCTTCCTTGCGCATCGGTATGTTAATGTATTTCTTTGTAATATTTCATATTGCTTGCATACGTATATATGTATCCTTATCTTTGTACAAACTTTGCAGGGACTTCGGCGGCGGCGGAGGCTCTAAGTCGTGTTTTGGCCATAAAGTCTGCTGATATCCCCAGTGAAGCACCAATCAGTGTGGAGGGGGTTGATGAAACTGTTGCTATTTCAATAGAGTCTCCTTCAGTGGCTCCCGCTCCCAAAGCACTTTCTCCCTCGGGGGAGGCACCTTTGGCAGTCGCCGTCCCAATGGATCTCCCTGAGGGCAACCCAAAGGCTAGGGTGCAAGTAGCCGAGGCTGCCGTCCTTTCGTTGGAGCCCGCAGCGGCAGCCGCTGCTCCTTCCTCAGAGGCCGCTACACTAGCCCGCGTCCCCGATGATGTGTCCGAGGCCACAGCGGAGGCCGTTGAAGCTGCTATCCCTCCAGCTCAGAATGGGAGGAGCGTCGAAGGTAACCTTCTATATTTCAAATTAGTAATCTTTCTATTATCTGAACCCTTTTGTCTTTTCAGAATTGCGTGGATTGGCGGCCTCTATTACTGATCTGTCTCCCAGGAAGTCTTTTCAGCGCCTGTTGGAGATGGCTGCTCCACAAGCGATATCTCCTCAGCGCATCGTCCTCTCTTCCGGGCAAGGTTAGTGTTGTTTACCCTCCTTTCACAGCATTGTTACTATTCCAAAAAATAGCATTGATGTCTTTTACAATCATGGAGGCCGACGATGAGGTTGAGATTCTCGAAGGGCCTGGGGAGCCTTCAGATCCCTCTTGCATGACTGTGGGTAAGTAAAGCCCCAACGTTGTTCCATTTGTTCTTTTGCTTACACATTCAGCTGACTGTTTATAAATTTGAGCAACTTTGCCAGTGCTCACCGCGCTGGAGTCACGCATCGCCATGACATCCGGCCCCTATGCTCTGCGTGCCTTGGAACGTATGGCAAAATTAAGTCTCGTCTCTCTGTCATCCCTGATCGAGGTACTTCGTGCTGGCAGTTTAATCACGGCCGAAGCATTTGCTGCTGAAGCTAACGGCTCTCTTCCCTTTCTTGCCACCTATCATAGTGAAACAGTGGTGCAAGTCTAGGTTGAGTAATATCGGTAGGTGGAGGCTTGCTTGCATGTGCTAGAATGTACCCGCCTTTCTTCGGAGGTCGTGGCTGCGAAGGCAAGCTTGCGGGGTCTAATTGAGCGGTGTGCGGTGAATATGATATCCTGTGAGAAGAGTCTCGGCCGCAAATTTTCAGAAAGGGAGCTGACTTCTAAAGCACTGAGGGAGCTTCAAGCCAGCCTTACAGCCAAGGCCAACAAAGCGTATGAACTTTGGCGAGTGCTTCAAGAGGCCATCAAGGAGGTGGTAGCCATCGAAAAAGCCGCCGTGTTCACTCGTGAAATGGTTGAGGCTCATAAGGCCACTGAGAAAGAGCTTGAAGGCTGGCTTGCCTCATACCAGGCCCAGCAAGCTCAAGCGGAGGCCCGTCTCTTGACGATTCTGAACTATGAAGGTGAGGCCCAGCGAAAGAGGGACGAACTGGCTAATCTGTTAAATCGCCCGCCGACTTGAAGAATTGTAGATATATTTTTTCATTCTTCCTTTGTACATACTCCTGAATGAGAGTATATTTTTTTTGTTCTTTCACGAATTGTACTTTGTATTCATTTTGATTCATGAATAAAAGACATATTTTTCTTCACGATGGTGTGTCCCTTTTTATTAGATGTATTCTGTGGATACTCTATCTCGATTTCTTTGCAGGACAACGATGGCTTAGAATTCAGGGTTAAGATCTGCCTCCTAAGACTTTTCAACTTCATGAGCCGTGAGGGTCTCATAAAGAATTTTCTCCCTACCGGTCGAGAGGATCCCGTAGGTGTAATTTCTCCTTAAGAATCGTGAGGATTCCTAAGTGTGTTTTTCTCTTGCAAGTCGTAAGGATCTCACAAGAGAATTTGCTCCCTTATGAGTCGTGAGGACCCGCAAGTGATGGGTGAGGTTATCATCATCCGCATTTCACGGAATCAGAAGTTGCTATGGATGCTTCCCACGGGTTAACTGCCGTGTTCTGCGAGGACCAGGCTCCGCTCTGGACGTTTGCCACAGGGTCAGAATTGACATTATCCGCGTTCCACGTGACCAGTAATTTTGCTCTGGATGCTTCCCACGGGTTCACTGCCGTGTTCTGCGAGGACCAGGCTCCGCTCTGGATGCTTCACACGGGGTCATTGTCGTGCTCTGCGAGGACCAGGATCCGCTCTGGACGTTTCCCACGGGGTCAGGATTGACATAAGCCACGTTCCATGTAGCCAGGAATTTGCTCTGGATGCTTCCCACGGGTTCACTGCCGTGGTCGGCAAGGACCAGGCTCCGCTCTGGCTGCTTCACACGGGGTCAGGATTGACATAAGCCGCGTTCCACGTGACCAGAAATTTTGCTCTGGATGCTTCCCACGGGTTCACTGCCGTGTTCTGGGAGGACCAGGCTCCGCTCTGGATGCTTCACACAGGGTCATTTCCGTGCTCTGCGAGGACCAGGATCCGCTCTGGACGTTTCCCACGGGGTCAGGATTGACATAAGCCGCGTTCCACGTAACCAGGAATTTTGCTCTGGATGCTTCCCACGGGTTCACTGCAGTGTTCTGTGAGGACCAGGCTCCGCTCTGAATGCTTCGCACGGGGTCATTGTCGTGCTCTGCGAGGACCAGGATCCGCTCTGGACGTTTCCCACGGGGTCAGGATTGACATAAGCTGCTTTCCACGTAACCAGGAATTTTGCTCTGGATGCTTCCCACGGGTTCACTGCCGTGTTTTGTGAGGACTAGGCTCCGCTCTGGATGCTTCACACGGGGTCATTACCGTGCTCTGCGAGGACCAGGATCCGCTCTGGACGTTTCCCACGGGGTCAGGATTGACATAAACCGCGTTCCACGTAACCAGGAATTTTGCTCTGGATGCTTCCCACGGGTTCACTGCCGTATTCTACGAGGACCAGGCTCCGCTCTGGACGTTTCCCACGGGGTCAGGATTGACATAAGCCACGTTCCACGTAGCCAGGAAGGGTTGACTTTATCCGCATTTCACGGAGTCGGAGTTTGACTCTCGGTCATCTGTGCACCGCCGAGTCATGGAACTGGGAGTTGCCGCTGTTCCGCTTTACTTGATGTTGTGTCTGTTGTTATGAGACAAATATTGAAGTGGTCTCTAGTTTGTCTGTGAACCGTTGAGATTTGGCTTCTTCTTCTGATGGAGCCTGGGGAGGGAAGGTGTGATTCCTTCTTTGTTTGCGCCTTTGGATTGTATATAGGGATTGATGTGATATCACCTGTAAGGCATAAATTTCATTTTTCTTCATTTCTTTCCACGATGCTCTATCATTTCAGCTTTTATATCGCGAAGGTCGCGATTGCCCAATCATTTCGGCTATTTTTCGCGGCGCCCAATCATTTCGGCTATTTATTTTATTTTTACTCGCTGCTTTTTATTGCGAATTACCCAATCATTTCGGCTATTTTGCATGCATACATTTTTTACTTGCTGATTTTGTTGCAAGTTGCCCCATCATTTCGGCTATTTCGTATGCATGTGTGGCTCGCTAGCTTCTTCGCTGCAAGCTTGGAATTAGACACCGATTTCGGTATCAGCACCGCTACAACTAGGATATTGCCATGAGCGAATCATTATTTGCCTCTGTCGGTGACGAACAAAGGTAGCTTAGTAAACAGGGTTAAGATCCTGTCGACTAAGGCTTTTGACTTCATGAGCCGTAAGGGTCTCGTAAAAGGTATTTCTCCCTACAAGTCATGAGGATCTCGTAGGTGCATTTTCTCCCTAGGAATCGTGAGGATTCCTAAGTGTATATTCTCTTATAAGTCGTAAGGATCTTACAAGAGCGTTTTCTCCTTATAAGTCGAGAGGACTTACAAGGGTTGCTCACCATGTAGACATATCCCTAGTCGCGGGTAGGACTTTGTTAGGGAAATGTTTTTTCGCGCCCGTGGATTGTATACAAGGGTCAATATTGAACCTCTTGTAGGGCGAAAATTGGAGGTTGTGGGGGCTGCTTAAGAACGGGTTCAGATCCCTGTAACTTAAGACTTTTGAATCTTATGAGCCGTGAGGGTCCCATAAAAGGGTTCTCCTTACGAGTCGTGAGGATCTTGCAAGTATAATTTCTTCCTAGGGATCGTAGGGATCCCTAAGTGTGTTGCTCCCTTGTGAGTCATAAGGATCTCACGCGGGTGGTTTCTCCTTACAAAGTCGAAAGGACCTTGCAAGTGTCTTTTAACGAGATTGCGCCCTTTCGGGTTTTCACAAAACTCGCCGGTAGCCCTACTATTTTTACTCATGGAGCCCTTTCGGGTTTTCATCCGTGCCCATTTTGCTTATAGACATACCGTTTTCTTTTTTTTTCTTTCTCTCTTTTTTTGTATCAGCTTTGGGATGCTGCAATCCACCGTAGTTCATCGACATCTCGGCCAACGGATAGTTTTAGGACATAATGGTCCATTGTTAGTTTAAGGACGTTTCGGTCCGTCGTTAGTTTAAGGACGTTTTGGTCCGTTGTTAGTTTAAGAACGTTTCGGTTCGCTGTTAGTTTAAGGACGTTTCGGTCCGTTAGCCGACTACTACTTATAGAGTCTAGGCTTAGGAAGACAGCGTGCGGACATAATCGTCATCATCTATCATTGACCTAGGTCATGACTCATCAAGCGTAGTATTTCTTTAGGAAGCGACCGTTTATTGGCCTGAAAGGTCTTTCACCATGCATGTCCATGAGCAGATACGCTCCACCCTGGTAGACTTTATCTATGATATACGGGCCTTCATAGCTCGGCTCGAATTTCCCCCGTTTGGCACGATTGGGGATCATAGGTCTTTTGATCACTAGCACGAGTTCGCCTTGGCGGAATGTCCTTGTCTTAGTCAACCTTTCATATGAGCGCGTCATCTTAGCTTTATAAGCCTCCGGATTTTGTTGCGCTATGAGCCGGGTTTCATCAAGGGCATCGAGCTCCTCAAGCCGAAGGTGAGCATTCTCTCCGTCCGTTAGCTCATAATGAACTGCCACTCATAGAGAGGGTAGCTCTATCTCGAGGGGAAGTGCTGCTTCTGTACCAAATACCAATGCGTACGGTGTTGTGTTCGTGGTTGTTTTGAACGTAGTTCGATACGTCCAGAGAGCTTCATATAGTCTCTCGTGCCAGTCCTTCTTATTTCGTGACACCATCTTTTTCACGATCTTCGTCAAGGTCTTGTTGAAAGCCTCAGCTAGACCGTTAGCTCGGAGGTTATAAACTGAGGATTATCTCCAGTCTATGTTGTGTGAAGCGGCCGATCTTGTGGCTTCTGTAGGCTGGCCCATTATCGGAGATGATTCGTCTCGGAATGCCAAACCGATAAATGACGTGTGTCTTGAAGAAATAGAGGATATTTTCCGTCTTCACTTCCCTCAGCGGTACTGCTTCTGCCCATTTAGAGAAGAAATCAGTTGTCGCCAAAATGAATCGATGTCCTCTGAACGATGCTGGTTCGATGGGGCCAATTATGTCGGTCCCCCACATTTCAAACGGCCAGCTAGCCACTGTCGGATGTAACGGATTCGGATGCTGATGGATGAAGTCCCCATGGATCTGGCATGAGTGGCATTGCTTCGCATACTCGAGGCAGTCCTGGATCATCGTGGGCCAATAATAACCAATCCGTTTGATCTTCAGCTTCATTTTCGACCCGGCTTGGTGAGAACCGCAGAGTCCGTCGTGAGTTTCTTGGACGACTCTTTTTGCTTCTTCAGGTCCCAGGCATCTTAACCACATGGAATCAAATGACCTCTTGTACAGAGTATCATTGACGAAGGCGAAAGATAGGGCTCGTTTCATAAGCTGATGTTTCAAGGACGCATCTTCAGGTGTTCGACGAGATTTGAAGTAGTCTATAAAGACTTCCCTCCAATCCTTAGCCTATTCCTGGTCTTTTATTTGTAAAGTCGTTTGCTCGGTCGCTCCTTTTTCTTCGGACGACTCCGGAGATATTTCTGCCGATGTGAGAACCCGGCGGCTTTGTACCACGATTCTTACGTCATCGAGGTTTTTGTCAGCCAGTTCTTTAGCAAGCTTGGCTAATGCATCTGCTTTGCTATTTTCCGCACGCTGTATGCTTTCCAAGGTGTAGGAAGGTATTTGGGTCAGCAGTTGCTGCACCCTCTCGCCGTACTTTACTAACTCTGGCTTGCACGTTTGGTAGTCGCCGTTTACTTGACTAACGACCAATTGGAAATCTCCGTATATGAGGAGGTTTTCAATTCCCATGTCGATGGCGATCTCGAGACCCGTTATCAAAGCTTCGTATTCGGCTTCATTGTTTGTCCTCGGCTCTGTTAAGGAGAAAGCGAAGCGCATTATCTCTCCTTGTGGAGTTACGAAGATGAGGCCTGCCCCTGATTTGATTATGGGCGTGCTTTGTTTGCGCTTCTTCATGGAAGATGCTCCATCGAAGTAAAGTTCCCACCGGGTATTGCTACTGTCGATCGTGTCAAACGCATGTTCGTATGGAAGTTCGCAATTCAAAGGAGAATCGGCAGGTATCGGATGCTCAGCGAGGAAGTCGGCGATGGCCTGGCCATTCACTGCCTTGAGGGGATGATAAGTTATCGAGAACTCCATCAAGAGCAGGGCCCATTTAGCGAGCCGCCCCGTCAATATGGCCTTTGACATCAAATACTTGAGAGGATCCACCTTCGATATGAGATGGACCTAATGTGCCAACGCATAGTGTCTGAGCTTCGTTATTGCGAAGATCAATGCCAGGCAGTGTTTTTCGATGGGGGAGTAGTTGCTTTCTGCCCCCAGTAGAACTCAACTCAAGTAGTAGAGAGCTCTTTCTTTCCCTTGGTCGTTCTCTTGTGCCCATAATGCGCCTAAGGAACCTTCAAGGGCGGTTGTATACAGAATGAGAAGCTTTCCCTTGACCGGAACAGCCAGCACTGGCGGATTCTGCAGGTATTGCTTGATTTCGTCCAGTGCATTTTGGCATTTGCGATCCCAGACGAAAAGGGTTCCCTTCTTCATCAGGTGACTGTAAGGACGGCACTTGCCGGAGAGATTAGCTATAAATCTCCGGATAAATACGAGCTTTCCTTGGAGAGACCGCAATTGTTTGAGAGTCCTTGGCGGAGGCATTTCCATAATCGCCTTGATCTTCGACGGGTCTATCTCGATGCCTCGGTGTAGGACGATGAATCCTAGGAACTTGCCTGAGGAAACTCCGAACGCGCATTTGAGAGGGTTCATCTTCAAGTTTTATTGCCGAAGGCGTTGAAACACGATTCTTATATGCTCTAAGTGCTCCTCGTATGATTTGCTTTTCACCACGAAGTCGTCGATATAGCATTCGACGATTTCATGTATGAGGTCATCGAAGATCTTCGCCATGGCCCTCTGATAGGTGGCATCGGCGTTCTTTAGACCGAAAGGCATCACCTTGTAGCAAAATATACCCAAAGGGGTCCGGAAAGCGGTGTGCTTCTGGTCCTCGGGATGCATCTTTATCTGATTGTATCCTGACGAGCCGTCCATGAAGGAGAAAACTTCATGAGTGGACGTATTATCTATCATCAGCTCGGTGACCGGTACTGGGAAGTCGTCTTTCAGGCAGGCTTTATTGAGATCCCGAAAGTCCACACATATGCGCACTGTCCCATTTTTCTTCATCACCGGGACGATGTTGGCGATCCAGTCAGGATACTGCACCTCTTGGATGAAACCAGAGTCGATTAGCTTCTTGACCTCGGCGTTGATGCTCATCTCAAGCTCGAGCCGCATTCTTCTCGGCCCTTGTTTGATTGGCTTGACGTCCGGGGATATGGCCAGTTTGTGGACAGCAATCTCTGGGTCTAGTCCTGGCATCTCGGAATAGTTACACACGAAGCAATCTTTATGCTGCACAAGCACGTCTTTTAGTGTAGCCACCCTTTCTTCAGACAGCAGCTCACTGACGAATGTCGGTCGCGGGTCACTTGTCGTCCCTAAATCAATTTTCTTGAGGTTATCTGCAGTAATGTGTATTCCATCTTCCAGCTCTTTCGATGCCTGTAGAAACTCTGAGATCACCTCGTCATCATTGTTTTCGAAGCACCAGGGGAGGTCATCCATATTCTCAGGCTCTTCTTCTGATAGCGTTATCATATGACAGGTACGAGCTCGCTTCCAAGACCGATGTTGATCTGGTTCTACTCTCGCTGTATGCGCGGCTTTTGGTTCGTGGTTCTGTGGCGAATTTATTCTCCGACTGCTGGATAGAGCGAACTTGCCGAGCTGATATTGGTCTTCGACCCAGTTCTTGAAGGTGAAGTAGTCTTCGAGAGGATGTCCTATTGCTCGGTGGTAGGAGCGATAATCTGGGTGATTAACTTCGCCTGTTTGATCGGGGTGCTTGGACTCCAGGAGGTGATCATTCGATGTCTTATGGAGAGATCAAGTATCTTCCGTGTTTTGTTCTGAGGAAAAGAGTATGCTCGACCCATCTTCTTAATAAGAGACGAATCCGGATTGCTCGATTCCCGATCGCGTGGCTTCTTGGTCCCGCTTTGTCGCTCTTGAATGCTTTTCCCGTTCTTTGATTTATTTTTGCCTCTGCATCGAGCCTTTTGTATGACGGGTTGATAATGAAGAGCATTGCCATTCTCCGAGGCCTGTTGAAGGAGGCGCTGTGTCCTGACTTTTTCGTAAATAGCCATCTCGCGGTTATGGTCATCTCGGATCTTTTGACCTGCTTCCCTTACTAGCTTGTCCATTCGTTCTTCAAATGACGGACTCGGCGCTTTGATGACCGGACCTTGTTTTGGTTCAGGATCAGTGTTTTTTAACAGAATGTCTCCCTCTTCATCGAAGTCATGTATGACGTGGCTGCCATGGACTCGTTCTCGCTTTTTGGATTGAACATATCCAAGCCCGATCGTTTCCATTCTCCCGTTGGGCAACTTGCACTGAGTTCCGGGGACGTCCCAAATCCTATTGTAGAATCGAGCTTGTCGAGTGGTATGTCTGAAAGTACCCCTTGGCACTTTAATAGCCTTTTCAAGCCTTCCGTGAAATATCTAGGCAGACAGATGGGCTGGAGCCTGTCGAGCGTAGAATTGGCGCCATGCAAAACTTCTTTTTCCACTTTGGTTTCCCAGGATCGGTAGAATAGGATCGCTTTTTCACCTTTTTGCCTGAGAGGGACGTAGAATGTCTGCAGTTCCTGCACACTATAAGTTTTAAGTGCATCGAGATCCTTGTAATGCTCTTGTGGAACCGTGGTAATTTGCAAACTCTGACTATCGCCAGCGAAGGCTTGTATTGACGGCCGAGCGGAAAATATAGCATTAATCTCGTCTTCCGAGTCACTGCCGAAAATCAACATGGGGGCGGACGGTCCCGGGTTGTTGCGTTGGGGCGGCCCTGAATAAACTATCTCTTCTTCCTCAGCGGTGTCACTCCCGAAGACTGGAATAGTGGTGATAGTTTTGTCCTTCGGTTTGTGACATCTCTCCATGTCCTCGAAATCTGGTAAGAAGTATTTTGCATCTTCGTACTTTCGAACTTCGTTCACGGAGAATGGGTTCAGCTCTCCTGTTACGGTATACTCGAGACCATCCTTAAAGTATTTCATACACTGATGTTGTGTAGAAGGGATGATGTTGTACTCGTGTAACCAAGGCCGGCCGAGCAAAGCATTGTAGCAAGTCTTGGCGTCAATGACGTGAAATTTAACATCCGTGACAAGTAACCCGAAGCGCAATGTCAGTATCACAAACCCGAGAGTTCGTGATGACTGTGAGTCGAAACCGGAGATGGTGATTTTATCACGAGCGAGGTGCTGAACGCTCATGCAAATTTCCTTCAACACTCGCACTTTGAGGAGATTGACGGAAGACCCATTGTCGACCAGGATTTTGCTTATCCTGATATCATGATAGTATCCGGAGACGTATAGGGGACGGTTGTGCTCACACGTCCCAAGGAGGAGATCTTCATCGCCAAAGGTGACATCGGCTATGTTCACTTCCTCCAGCTCGTCCTTCATCTTTTCTTCGGCGAGGAAGGGTTGGAATTGCTCGGGCTCTTGTAGCGCCTTGATCAATGAAACTCTTGCTTCTTTTGATAGTAAAAGGGCGTCGAGAATGCTGAGCTACGAGGGTAGCTTCCTCAAGTGCGCCAGAACGTTGTAGTCAACCTTACTTTTCTTTGGCGGATCTTTGGTGGTCAGCTCTTTCATGACTTGGTCATCTAGGGCGATATCCTCGGAAACTTTTTCTTTTCCCTTATCTTTTCTATTCGTGGGTCCAAGATTCTTTTCGGGCAGCGTACGATTGCGCAGCTGAATATTTTCACAGGTCTTCGATTCTTCCTTTTTTCCCGAGGTGGATTCCTTGAAGAGAGGGCCAAGAGTCATTTCTTCGTCAGAGTCGCTCCCGAAGGTGAGAACTTGCGATTCCCTAGTGTTGACCATGCGACAGTCGCCGGTAATTCTTCCAAGCTCCTCGGTCGCACTTCTTCGCTCCTGACGAGTTTTGTGTTTCATCCGCTTAAAATGTTGCCGGTGAGCAACATATCCCTGCCACCATCTTTTAAAAGCGTTGCACTCTTCAGTGGGGTGCGCTATCTTTCGATGATATAAACAGTAGCTAGGATGCATCTCTGCTTCACCGAGAATGTTTCCTTCGGAGGGTGGTAGATTCATTCCCATTGATATGTCTTTAGCAAACCTTTTCCTCGTCTTGAACTTGTTTTTATTCACGACGGATGTCCTTTGTTCGGCGGGAGTGCCTCGACTCTTTCCTCCAGTCGCCGGCGTTTGGCCTTTTCAAATATGGCCATCTCACGCTCCCTATCAGCTTTACTTTTCAGAAGAGCTTCGTTTAGGAATGCGTCGATCATTTCGTCTGATGGCCCTGGAAGTTCCGGTTCAGGACCTGCCCCCGGTCTCTCGGTGCAAGGAGCTCCTTCATCGTCTATCGACGAGTGAGAGATCACATGGCAACTTGCTACGTAATCCTCAGATTCATCCGATGAGTCTTCTCCATCATCTCCGTCTTCAAGGACGTGGCCGAGGAACTCTTGGAGCGTGATTGGAGTCCGCGCATTCTGGTTATATTCTTCCGGCGCGTCAATCTGCTTTTGCAGGTCCGTGAGCTTGTCGTCAGGCTTCACGGGCTTCTTAGATTTCTTCTTCTTTTTTGAAGACTTCGACGGCTGGGTGTGAATGCTTTGGCTATCACCACCAATCATTGGAGTTGGGCACGTCTTCAGCATCCCCTCAATGATCTCAGGTTCTAACGGATTCTTCCACCTGATCGCCGGGCATGTCTGGAGATCGTTCGGCATCCTTTTGGTTTTGGCCGAAAGAGCGACCTCCCATGGAGCTTCTTCAACAAAAGAGCGCGATGCCCCTGGTGCGTCCGTCTTCTTAGGAGTGTGCGGTTGTGGTAGGCTCACTTTCCACTTCTCGGACAGCGCAAACTTGCCTTGTTGGTACTGATCCTCAATCCATCCCTTAAAGACAAAGCAATCTTCGATTGGATGGCTTACCGTTTGGTGATAAGGGCAATAATTGGGATTATTTGCTTCGCCGGGTTGTAGTGGTCGCTTTGGATTCGGCAGATTGATAAGCCTGTTGCGCATCGCCCGTTCGAATAGTCTCTTCATTTTGTCCCATGGGAACGAGTAAGGACGCTTCATTTTCTCATTATAATGGCGCTGTATCTCTTCCAGTTGATCCGTTAGTTTTGGGGCACTAGGCTGTTGTTGGGTATTTGCAACGAAGGTCGCCTTCCCTTTATCCTTTTCGTTCCGCGGCTCTGGCTTCGGAGGAGACGGTCTATGACCCATCTGGTCCATCTGGGCTAGCTTGTCGATTAAAGCTTGGAACGTAGTCGGTTTGAAGAACATCATGAATTGTGAAATAGTTGTATGAGGGTCTAGGGTGCCCACGAACATGCCCACCGCTGGTGCTTCTTCGATGCACTGTTCACATTTCGACCACAGATTCCGCCATCGGATTGCGTATTGAACCCACGTCTTGCCTGGCTTCACCCTGGCATTGATCAATGCCGTTATTGGGGTGCGTTCACTAGCACTCACGAATCGCTGGATGAATAACAACTCCATTTCTGTGAAAGTCTTGACAGAGTCGTTTGGAAGTTCGGAGTACCACTCAAATGCCGTCTCCGACAAGCTGCCGACGAATTGGCGGAGCAAAAGCTTATCATCGCCACCGGTGTTGCCACAAAGAGACCTGAACTGAGCAACATGTTGATGGGGATTGCATGTCCCCTTGTACACATGGAATTTGAGGATCGTGTATCCCGGCGGATACTTTATCTGATCATACCAGCCTGGATACGGTCGCCCAGTTTTGACGACTTGGCCGGCCGCTCCATTTGCCTGGTGAACTCGTATTTGCTGAGCAATATAATCATCCAGAGTGGCCTTGGAAATAGTTTCCTCCTTGGCTGCTGAAAGAGCCGGAGGTGGATTCGATGTCTCTCCTCTGTCATCTTCAATAATGATCGGAGGGTCTTCAGCTGGAGGATCCGGCTGTAACATCATCCCAACCATGTCTTGGAAGAGAAGCGCCATTCATTTTATATTGGCTGCTTGTTCTGCAGCTTCTTTGTCCTTCTTTTCGAGGACCCTGCGTAGGAAGTCAGCATCGGTTTCTTGTTCGTGACGCTGCTCCAACGACGCCTCCGGGCTTTCTTTTGGTCCGGTGAATGCGGCCATTGCAGTCAGCATCTCCTGAAACTTCTGCTGTTGTTGTTCTTGAGCCCTTGTTATTGATCGGGTGAGCGGTCGGTGGCTCGTCGAAGTGCGGCTTTCCTCTTTTCCGGAAGCCATGTAAACAGTATGTACCGCTATGCCCCCAGACTTTGGGCGTTTGGGCTCAGCGTCTTTGCGATCTGCCATAGTCATAGGGGCTTTCTCTGGCCTCTTTTTTCTTTTGAGCAGTTGACATTGAGGGGGCCATTGCAGCGGGAACCCAAGTGGTTGTCGTCTTTCGCGGCTTACCAGGACGGTTCTCTTCCTGCTGAACCTTCAGCTTCTTCTGTCGACGAGAATAGTCTTGATCAATCACTGACTCCTGGACCCGTCGCCAGACTTTGTAAATTTTGGAGGACAACTGCTGAGGGGGTTGCTCCGGCTTTATTTCTGTGACAGTCTCCACCGGTGGAGGAGATCTTTTCAGTACGGCAGTAAGAGAGTTCCTACGCACCTTGTTCAGCAGTTCAAAGATGTTCCCGGTTGGAACAGCAGCATTGACTTCCACCGTTGGGGCTGGTGGAGTTAACCCAGAGGAGGAATTGCCCATAGTCTTCCTTACTCGGCGCCAGTGGCGACGTTGAGCGTGTCGAGCTGCCGGGATTGTTTCAGCTAGAGGGGTGACTTTTTCATACCCCCTACTCTGGTGAGGCGCTGTCGGTATCAGCCTATTGAAGACCGATGTCCGTTGAGTAGCAGTGTATAATCTGTCAAAGACAGACTTTTGAGCAGGAACGGGGGCCGGAATTGGAGTCGGAACAGACAGTCTTGTAAAGACCGACCCTTTGGCAGGAGAAGCCGCCTTGACGACTTCGGGAGCAGGGATGGCTACTCTTGTCGGAATAACCTTTTCTTGAGTTGCAGGCTTGATCATGGGCCCACAGGAACTCTGGCTCAATCTGGCGAAGACCGAGGCGCTGGAGCTGGACGACCCTTTGAGAGGGGCCGCAGTAGTTGTAAGCCGATCAAAGACCGACTTCTTAGGAGCTTCCGGTGTTGGTATAGGAGTGCTGAAGCTCGTTGGCGGGAGCATGGTCCCGAAAAACAATCCAGTGGTGGCCTGAGTGACCTGTTCCACCGGCATCGTGAACAAGGAAGCCGCTTGGGGCTCGTAAGCTATACCTCCAGATGAGGCAGAAAGTGAGTTGCAGTTGCAGCTGGAACACTTCGCGCAGGTGGACGCTATTGATCTTTCGCTTTCTGCACCAAGCAAAACACTAAATCTTAGTACCTCGAACCCAAGGGCAACCATTAGCAAACCGCGATTCGTTCGCGAACACGACACACGAAATGTGGAGTGGAAAGAGGAAAAGGCCCCACCGGGCGTGCCAGAATCTGTTCCCCTCCGAACACAGAGACGCAACCGTGTAGGTTTGTCTAGCCAGAAATTCAGGGCAGATGCTAATTGGTGCTATCCATCCACCTCTCCGAAGATGCCAAGTAGATTTATGGCACCATGCATCGAAGGTTTAAATGGATGCAGCCGATAGAGCAGACTTCATCAGATTCCCCCTCGTTTGAGGGCTTTTTGATTGTGGGGACGCTCTTCCCTGCAGGCGCAAGCCCCTGCAGTTAATTACGCTATCGCATCGCGGTAACAACTTTCTCCTTCTCCAGATAGTCACTTCGTGTCGTGGGTGTTTTTTTGTGTTTGGTTGCCCGTGGATTGTATACGGAGAGTAATTTATATTGTCGCCCGTAGGGCGTAGACTACTCCAAATCCGTATCTTTCTTAGATTTGGGTTTGGGGGGTTTGGGTTTAAGGATACGTTAGCCTTATTTGAGACTAAGATCAACTTAAACGTTCGTTAAGGATACGTTAGTCTAATTTTAGACTAAGATCAACTTGACGGGATTGTTTAGATCCAACAAAAGAGCATTTGGACTCCATTGTTTAGTTTAGGGACATTGCGGTCGATTAGTTTAAGGACATTACGGTCCATTGTTAGTTTAAGAACATCTCGGTCCATTGTTAGTTTAAATACATCGCGGTCGAGGTTAAGGACATCATAGTCCGTGAGTTTAAAGACCTCACAGTCAAATGTTAGTTTAAAGACATCACGGTCGAGGTTAAGGACATCATCGTCCATGGGTTTAAGGACCCCACAGTCCAATGTTAGTTTAAAGACATCACGGTCGAGGTTAAGGACATCATAGTTCATGAGTTTAAAGACCTCACAGTCAAGGTTAAGGATATCATAGTCCATGGATTTAAGGACCCCACAGTCCAATATTAGTTTAAAAATATCACGGTCGAGATTAAGGACATCATAGTCCGTGAGTTTAAAGACCTCACAGTCAAGGTTAAGGACATCATAGTCCATGGGTTTAAGAACCCCACAGTCCAATGTTAGTTTAAAGACATCACGGTCAAGGTTAAGGACATCATAGTCCGTGAGTTTAAAGACCTCACAGTCAAGGTTAAGGACATCATAGTCTATGGGTTTAAGGACCCCACAGTCCAATGTTAGTTTAAAGACATCACGGTCGAGGTTAAGAACATCATAGTCCGTGAGTTTAAAGACCTCACAGTCAAGGTTAAGGACATCATAGTTCATGGGTTTAAGGACCCCACAGTCCAATGTTAGTTTAAAAATATCACGGTCGAGGTTAAGGACATCATAGTCCGTGAGTTTAAAGACCTCACAGTCAAGATTAAGGACATCATAGTCCATGGGTTTATGGACCCCACAGTCCAATGTTAGTTTAAAGACATCACGGTCGAGGTTAAGGACATCACAGTCCATGAGTTTAAGGTCCCCACAGTCCGTAGTTTAGAGACGTCATAGTCTATGAAATGTGTGGTTGTCGGGACCCGTCATCTCTTTGAAGACGTTGAGGAATTACAACGACAAATATCAAAGGAATGAAGAGATGTACCCTTGAACCAAGGTTGATTGGGTGATCTGTAGTCCAATTTGGAGAT
This sequence comes from Agapanthus africanus, assembly GCA_030015575.1. Lineage (NCBI taxonomy): Eukaryota > Viridiplantae > Streptophyta > Magnoliopsida > Asparagales > Amaryllidaceae > Agapanthus > Agapanthus africanus. Next base: position 744,356,794 of record CM057341.1, read on the forward strand.
AAGATCAATTAATTATATTATGAGCATATTGGCTCAGTTAAGTCTGAATTGAGGACTTATGGCCAACTTGGGCTAAGTCCAATTAAGTTTGAAATATGGGCCCTTTGTTGGACCATTAAACACTTATCTGGGTTCAAGCCCACGTTACAAGAGTTTGAGGGCTCTGATAATATTTTTATATTTGACTGAGCACTAAACATTGTAGCTCTGAATTTTACTCAATTTTGAGATTCAGTTGAAGGGGTGACTTTTGCCTCTGGAAAATTAGCCAATTTGGCTAAAAGTAGTGTTAAACACTTGGGAACAACAGTGTTAAACACTGAAAAATAAAACTCTCAAATTAGTGTTTAAACACTAGAAGACAACAGTGTTAAACACTGGAAATAAGATTCTCAAATTAGTGTTAAACACTAAAAGGTAAAACTCTCAAATTAGTGTTAAACACTAGAAGACAATCAGTGTTAAACACTGAAAATAAAGCTCTCGAATTAGTGTTAAACACTAGAGGAGAAGGGGTCACGTAGGGACACATGAGGACGCCCAAAGGTGGGGCCAGATCTCCTTTTACTTTGTTCTGCAAATAAGTGTTAAACACTTTTTGCTCTTTTGGCCATCACGTGTTGGCACGTGATGGATATATGTGCGCTGATCACTAAAGCATTTGCTAAGGGGTTACGTGGTAACACGTGAGAGCGCCCAAATTATAATCTGCCTTTGCTTTTATTCTCATTGTTTTGGAGGTCACGTGGGAGCACGTAAGGCGTTGCCTCAAAGCTTTTTCTTCTCATTTTTGGGGGATCTGTTCAGGGGTTACGTGGGGACACGTGATGGAGATCTTTTGAGTTCTCTGTTATTTTTAAGAATTAAATTCTCCGTAGGGTTAAACCCTAATTATGTTTTAGAAGAATTAAATTCCCATGTATGTAAAAGAATTAAATTCTTATGTAGGGTGACACCCTAATTTCATTTAGGAGGAATTAAATTCCTGTAATTTTAGGAGAATTAAATTCTCATATAGGATTAAACCCTAGTTTTATCTTGAAGGAATTAAATTCCTGTAAATTGGGAGAATTAAATTCTCTAAACTCAATTCCCCATCTAAGTTTTGGATCTGCATGGCAGAATCTCAACCCGATGAGAATTAAATTCTCAACCTGTGGAGAGATTTGCTTCTGCAGATCTTCAACCAGAGGAAGAACTAAGTTCTTTTTTTTTGCAGAAGAGTTAAACTCTAAGATTGAGAATTAAATTCTCTTTTGTGAAGTTTTGATCCTTTTTTCCTTTCTCACCTAGGGTTTCTTTCTTGAGAATTGAATTCTCCTTTCTTTTCTCTCTGCTATTTGCCTTTAGAAAGTTTCAAGATCCCATAATTCTATCTCCTAAAATTCTATATCTCCAAAAATCTCCTTCTTTCTCTTCTTGGCTCCTATTTATAGGAGAAAGAAAAGAATCAATTTGTTTAATAAATCTTTCATTGAAAGATTTTGTTTGTTTTCATAACTAATATGATCCTTTAGATCACACAGTGAATTTTATTCACCATTGGATTTTCAATCCAAAAGATATTCTGTTCGTTATTTTTGGTGAGATTTAGGGAAATCTTTCCTTGTCTAAAATCTTTCCATAAATTGGTGATTTTTAATCACCCTTGGATTTTTAATCCAACGGTTCCCCATAATCCTTTTTTGTTTGGAAAGATTTGGAGAAATACTTTTCCAGTTAGGGTCTTGGATTTCCCTTAATTAGAATTTAATTCTATCAAGTTATAAGGCTTTCAAAGCCTGGCACATGCTGGCACGTGACTCTTGGTCACGTGTGAGCACGTGACCCCCCATTGGGGCCTTTCCTCAATCGTTTGTTTTCAATTCTGTTTAATGAGAATTTAACTATCACGTGTCAACACGTGACCATTGGTCACATGTCAGCACGTGATACCTCATTAAGGTAATTCCTGATTTTTAATCAGGGAACACTTAGTGTTCGTGCTACGTTTGTTGACCTCCGGCAAGGCGTAGTGTGCGGTAGCTGACTAGTGCTTATCTGCAGCATGAGATGCGATTGGATTAGGGTAGTCATGCGGCCTTGTTGATCTCCGTAAAGGGTCGTGCAGGTGGATTTAATTCAATCATGAAATGTACGGGTAGAACTTGACTAGCAGCTTATGGTTTGTTGACCTCCATCAAGGTCATGGGACGCTAGGGGTAAAAGATTATCGGGAATTTCAAGTGTTGAAATTTGCAATGAGATTGCATACCTTCTATGAGATAGTTGGATCCCGATACCCACTGCGAGTAAGAGTTACTCCTGGGAGAGTTTTACACATTACAATTAGCCGATCAAGTAGGTGTCTAGAAAGGTGTTAACGGGGTTACGCCCCTGGGAAAATGAGGCTTATTTTAATTAGGTCCGTGTGAAAGCACGGGGAACCTCCCTCAAAGTACCGACACTGGCCTGGCTGAAAGATTGGCGAACTTGTAGGGTGTAATTAATCCCGGCTAGTCTTACCTCTTAGGGTTTGAAGGTAGATTTGACTAAAATAGTGGGAGCCATCCTGATTAGATAAAATAATAACCAATCTAATCCGGCAAGAGCGCACGCAGAGTGTTTTCTTCTCTCTCTCTCTCCTGATAGCGACCATGTCACGCCTTAATCAAGATAATAATATGGATGCATTGACCGAACCTACTTATTCTACTGAGCTAGGGAACGTTGGTTCCGCTCTATCTTATAACTGTTATAAGTCCGAACAGGAAATAAGGGAATATCCGGATTCCCATGCCACCCAATCGAAGAAAGTGCATGTTGATGTATATTCTTCGGGTGTCCTTATTACCGAGAACTGTTTCTCATTATCATCTATGTCCTAGGTATGAGATGCCGAATAAGGATCCGACATATGTAAGAGTTACATGGGCTACAGAAAGGTAGAGAACTGAGAATGGGTGATATGTCTCTAAGTGTTAGAGAATGGTGCAATTGTTGCAGCCAAGACTGTTGGCAGATATCACCTTGTATTAGATACATTGATTCTGAACAAATGTTATTACATACCGAACCCGATATACAACATTATATCGGTTTCTTTAATGAGTTAATTCTGTATTAGAGGATAATGTTGTGAACATTTTCCTAAATCAAGAGTTGATTTGATCAGGCACGTTATAAAATGGCATATATGTTCTAAATCAAACTACAATTCAAACTATCTAGAACACACACAAGAGGAGTAGTTCAGAAATGAACGAATCTTTCTTATGGTATTGTAAACTAGGTTATATCAATGCGACACGACCAGCTAAGTTACATAAGGATGAATATGAGAATCTGTTCGAATTTTCATGTTATGATACTTGCTAGTCTTGTCTCAAAGATAATATGACCATAACTCCGTTTACTTGAAACAGAGAAAGAGTTAGTGAACTCTTGGGATAGATACATGATGATGAATACGGTCCCATGTCTACAAATGCCAAGATTGATTCTTTGTACTTCATTATATTCATCGACTATCTCTCAAGATTCGGACATGTGTTCCTGTTGAAACACAAGTCTGAAACTTTTGAGAGATTCAAGGAATATAAGCTTGAAGTTAAAGAATCAGACGGGTAAAAATATTAAGTCCTTTGATGTGATCGAGGAGGTGAATACTTGTGCATGGAGTTCCTGGAGTTTCTAAAAGGAGAATTTGATTCTCTCTCAGCTTACTCTTTCGAGTACACCACAGCACAACGGTGTATCAAGACAGAGCTATCGCACCCTATGAGATATGGTGCGCTCTATGATGAGTATTGCTGAGTTACCTGTTTCTTTTTGGTGTTATGCACTTGAGAAACTGCATACCTATTGAATGGGGTTCCATCCAAATCAGTGCCTATCACTACATATGAGATATGGTGTGGGAAGAGACCATGTCTTAAACGAGTTAAGATATTGGGTTGTTCGGCTTATGTTGAAAGGTAAAATCCGGACAAGCTCGAGACAAGGTTAAATCTATATAAGTTTGTCAGGATATCCCAAACATAAGTGAGGGAATATCTTCTACCACTCTGAGGAGCAAAAGGTGTTTTGTTTCTCAGCATACCATCTTTTTAGAAAAGGTATTTCTTGTGAAGAAATTAGTGGACATGAGGTAGAACTGGAAGGTGTTCCAACTAGACAAACCGACAGCTGATGATTTGGTAGAACCAAAGGATTCAATAGTCTCCAACGAATCTCAGCCTCTCCGCAAATCTGGTAGGGTTCCTTATCCACTTGAGAGATACTACGGTATTCTCGGTGATAGTGGGAGCGAAGATTGCATTATGAGATGATGGCCCAACTAGGTTCAAGCAGACCATCATGAGTGACGACTCTGTGAAATGGCTGGATGCTATGCGATCAAAGATAGAATCCATGTACACCAATAAAGTATGACTTTGTATGTTGCACCTGAAGGGGTAAAACCCATTGGGAGAATTGGATCTTGAGAAGATTCTTGGTGTAGATGGAAAAGTTGAGACTTTCAAGGCTATGCTTAAGTCTATCAGGATCAATGCAAGCATCGCGGAGATGGAACATCTGTTTTGATGTGACAGTCAAAGAGTTTGACATCATCAAAAGTATAGATGAACCTTGTATATATAAAAGAAGGCTGTAGAGAGTAAAGTTGTCTTCCGTGTATTGTACGTAGATGACATACTCTTGATAGGAAAGGGTTTCCTATACTACATTCGGTCAAGCTCTTCTTATCACGGGAATTCTCAATAGAAGATTTGGATGATACCTGCTACATCTTATGGATACTGATCTATGGTGATTGATCTAAGTGGATCTTGGGAGTGTCCCAAATCCAGGTACATTAACACCATACTAAAAGGGTTTAGTATAGATGATTCTAAGTATGGTGGTTCACCCACTTACTCATGGATCACTCTCTCCAAAAAGATGTCTTCTAAGACTGATTTGGAGAGAGCTCGCGTGCAAGGGAAAACCTATGCTTCGGCGGTAGGCTCTATCAGAGTATGCGATATTATATACTAGACCAGATGTAGATGACTCACTAGGTGTAGTGATCAGTAATCAATCAGATCTTGGGAGAATCACTGGACAGCTGTGGAGGACATTCTTAAGTACTTGAGAAGCACCAAAGAAAGTTCTTGGTTCTAGATTTCAGAGTGATAAGGTCGACTGAGAGTCGGTCACAGGCATTGTCTTTACCCTCAGTGCAAGGACGGTATGTTGGAAGAGTTCCAAGCTAGATACCGTGACATACTAGACGATAAAGGCTGAATACATTGCTACCAATGATGCTGCCAAAGTGGCTGTCTGGGCATTTTCTTGTTCATGAGATGAACAAGGTTCCTACCATTGAGCGTCCAATAAGTGTTATTGTGACAACAATGGAATTGTAGCTTTGTCCTAGGAACGAAGGTCCCATCAGCGTTCCACACATATTCTGAGGCAAGTATCACCTGATCAGGGAGATGGTTGATCTCCAAGGGATCGAGGTAAGGAGAGTAGACACGAAGGATAACACAGCGGATCCACTCACAAAGGCCTTACTCCTAGAGAGACTTCTATGGGATGGTTGAGTATGGGATACTACAACCACTGCTATATTGTTGGGTATTGGATACTACAACAGATGGCCCTAGTGCAAGTGGGAGATTGTTAGTAATATGTATTCCCTAGAGGCCATTACTGTACATGCGATGTATATTGTAGTGGATGCTTGGACATATATAGTGAGGACTTTCTTGCTCGACATGATAGTATGCTATCTGGTTGCTCTTTATCTTAACATGTACACTTATTGTCTCTCTATTACATGTTGATAAAGCCCTTAGGATGAGTACTTGACTACCAGGATTATAATGCAGATCGTACTAGTAGGGACAGGGTAGTCGATAAGTACATCCTTCAAATGTTCCTAGTCGTGGGAGTATCGAGACAAGGCATCGATGCTCCAGAGTAGACTAGCGTATACGCTTCTCGACCCATATGATGGGCGATGGATGATCCCATATCCATTGGTGTTTGACATCAGAGAAAGTATACGGGTGCTCAGTAGAGACTGGATACACTGGACGGACTCGCCGAGAACTCCTAGATGATATTATACCTATCGTCGGATAGCAGTTCTCTGGTGACACTGGTACAGGTTAGTCTGTAGACCCGAGATCGTCATAGAGTCTTGTGTGATTCCCACTGTGTTTTGATTTCCACCATACCACGGTCAATAGATCGTGCAAAAAGATGGTTTTTGGATACAGTCCCAAGTCACATGGAGGCAATGAGCGATAGGAGGGGTTTCGTCTCTCCCGGTATTGTGAGTTGATATTACGCTATGCTCGATTGTCCATAACATGAAATCCCTGGCCAGAATTGCTGAGATTTATTAGTAAGTGTTACCGGTAGTTTTTCGAACAGTTATGGACCTTGCATCGGCATGACTTATCAGGCTATTGGGGTCTGACGTTATACCACCCCCAGGCTGTGATATGCGACATATCAGACGAAGAGACCGGACTGTACGGTAGTGTTACTGATTGGATTCGCAGGAGTACGAGCAGGCATGCTTGTTGATCTTCTGATCGCTCAATATCTGGGTGGCCGTTACATTTAGCAGACCGCTTGCGGCTTGTAGGTGTTTGATATGATCATCACCTACTACCGGCGTATTGACGAGTCTTTAGAGTCCTACACAGAGATTTCTTGGTTCATGCAAAACGGAGTAGGAGCACATATGTGATATGTGCGGGACCGAGATTAATGCGTATATGTGATACCGCATTCTATTCTCGCGATTAGTGACATCGAAGGTTATATGTGATATAGCCAAGTTATTGGATCAAGTGTTGATTCGATAAGCTGTTACATTTGATATTAGTCGGTTATATGTAATATAGCCGGATTATTAAATCAAGTGTTGATTTAATAATTTAATGTATAATTATATATTTGATATATTAAATTACATTAACTAATATTATCTCACTTAAGTAATTATTTTTCTCACTTATGATACATTGATATATATGTGATATATGTTAAATGTATTGTTTTCTTTTTGCAAACAAAATATATATGTGATATATATTGTTGTGTCATGTTTGGTTACACTTGCAACATGTATGTATGAGACTCACACCATGCTAAGGTTAAGTTAGGGTTTTTATTTATTTTAAGTAATTCAAACATTTAGAATTTGTCATGGTTGATATTTGTGGAGACTTGATAACCATTAACTAAGTCCACTTGTTTGTCTTGCTTAAGATATTTCTTAACCCAACCCTTAACTCATAGCTATGGTTTATTCTCTACATGAGTTAGGCATAACACTAACTCACCCATGGTTGCAATTCTAATCCCACTCTCTCATTCATTTGCTTCATCACTTCTTCTTCTTCTTCAAGAGAAAAAGCTTGCTAGTTTTTTCTAAGTGATAAAATCTTGTGAGAAAAATAAAGCTAAAGAGAGCCAACTTCCTACTTCATCATCCACTACTACTTGCCATTTAGTTTAGGGAGTTTGCTTCACTAATCTACACAATTAGTGAAGAGATAGCATGAGCTAGTGTCTTCTCGACATAGATCATCTTCGGCCTCGAAGAGTTCGAAGCAAGCTTGTTCGTTTCTTTATGGGAGCCCCTCACGAGTCTGGAAGTTCGTGATCGCGGCGAAAGGACTACTATACGGAGCTATTGAAGTGAAGGACCGGTCTACAAAGGTTGTATTTCTTGTTCACTTAGACGTAAAGAGTTTGCATATCATATTTAACCCTAATTCTCTAGTTCGATTACTTGGTTGGTTTGTTTAGCACCCTAAAAATTTTAAAGTGGTATGATTGATACTTGCCAAAACCTTGCTAAGGTGCTAAGCTAACCCATCAAAAGGAATTGCACACAAATTTTTCAATACTTGATAAAGTATAGCATACCTCCACTCTAAATAAAGGGTATTCTATTAAATGTACACGCAGTATAAAGATATACAAGATAATACTTAATAAATTCTAAGTTCACTGATGTTCCCCTGATGTGCCTTCACGTGTGTAAATTTGATCTTTACACGGGTCATTATTGATAAGAGACATAAAACCAGTAGAATCAACATTCATATTAAGCATGCGAGAATATTCTCTTTGCCTTCCTTTTTTACTCAGACGCTTGAAAAGAAGGATCCGGCACTTCAGAAAAAGGTTCGGACAGTTAAGCAGATGTCAATATATCCTTCTTCACAAACAGCTCGATCGTTTTCAATCCCAAACCAAGCATGACTTGTGTATACTCGTCATCGGATACTTCAATGGTAATATATTCATGACATGCCAGTCATTTACATATTAAGAAAATATTGGACTCTAGCGGGTTGATTTTGGCAATTTTGTACACTACTTGCTTCAACTTGTTGTATGTGCTAGATTTTTTTACTCTCGTGATCGTACTTTTTTATTCTACATATTTAGGAATGCTATTTTTTTCGATCAATAAATGGCCAGCATAATAGCAAATTAGAGAAATGTAATTACCCGTCATTTCTCCACCTGCCAAAAAACTTAAGATATGCTTGAAATTTCTCCACAAACACCCTAATTATTTATCTTCACATTTCTACTCTCCTAATTATTTAAATTAACAACTAAAATACACAAATTTCAATCGTAACTAAAATAACTATTAAAATACTATAAAAATTGAATTTTCAAAAAATTGAATTAACTAATTCGACACCGAAAGCGAGTCGAACAAGATAAGGCTCGGGTACCACAGATCGGCCTCGTCCCGAAGAAAAAGGCTCGATTTTTTGGAGGACGGGGACGCGACGGCTGGAGCAGCAGAGGAGGAGATCGAGTGGAGGAGAGAGAGAGAGAGAGAAGATCTGTGAGAGAGAGATCTGAGAGGGAAAGAGAGAGAGATCGACCACTTTTGAGGTCGATTTATTTAACAAATCCAGCCATGGGTCTGTTTCTTTTTGGGACGCAGTTGTCAACTGCGCCCCACATAATTTACTTTATTTTGTAAGGGATGCAGTTGACAACTGCGTCCCATATAATTTAGACACTAAGTTACAATAAAAACATACCGTAAACATCTTTAATGGGAGACCTCAGTGTTTTGTACGCGCCACATACATTTTTAATAGGGCACCTCTATGAATTGTATGGAACGCAACCCTAGGGAAAAAAAATTTAAAAAAACACAGCGCCAGCGCCAGGTGCTGATGTGGCCGAAAGCGGCCACTATTTCAAAAGTGACCTAAATCTAATAATATTTTTAAAATTGGCCTAAACTAAAAAATTGGCCTAGTTTCATAAACCAAACACTATACTTTGTGCAATTTCGATTTTTATATAACCAACGATTGGATGGAGTCAAACCGTGGTTCCCTAAAACAAAACCAGCAATTCCGACCATTTAAGATTTCAATAATCCTATTGTTGTTTCCTACGGAATTTCTTTAGTTTCCTACAAAAAAAAAAATATTACATCGAGTCCATAGCCTATCCTTTTACCACAAAGAACTACACAAAACTGCAAGTTCTCCAATACCAAGTAACATAAGTACATAACTTCACCCTAGGCGATCAACATATCTCCATCACATCTTAAATTGCAAGACTTATAAAGTAAGCAGGCCATGTAGCAGAAATAAGGCACCATGCAAAAATTCACATAAGAAATTACTTTAGTCAAGGAAATAAAATTTGTGATGGTGATACAATGATAGGAGACATTACATCTTTCCTAGCAACAAAAAGAATCATCGCAGATCAATGTCGTTATTAAAAAGCTACAATTGATCATTTATGAGATCATCGTCCCCTCCGGACCCCTCTTTTCTCCTCTAATTAACCTTAAACTTATGTACATGTGTGCTGCTGCTGCTGCAATATATATATATATAAATACAATAACATCTTGAATCCAAAGAACTATACAAGGAATTTAATCGTGTAAGACGAAGCTTAGTGAAAAACTTGAGGAGAGGCATAAAACTCGCTCTCGTTAAAGACTGGTCTCAAATCTTCTTCACACATAAAATCTAACGGAAAAGAAACAAGATGACCCCTAACCGACCGCAATCTGTCCAACGGATCGGTGTTTTTTATATCTCCATTTTGGTAAGATTCCAATTTCTCAGGAGCAATCCCGAGATCGATTGTTGTGTGTCCTAGTTTCTCTTTCCAATACGACATGCTCTGACGAATAGAAGATCTGCAGAGAATGATATATTCATTTCCATTGAAAAACTTCGAACAAAATGAAACAGGAAAGCAATTGAATTAAGTAATTTGTCATAATGAAGTACCTGGAGTGTATAAGATCATTGGGCACGCATGCGAATACATCTTGGTAGATCATAGTGTTTGTCTGCCATAAAATAAAAGAATTATTAACATGAACAACATCACAAATGAATTATTTACACCCTTAATGAGAGTCTTGTTTAAATCATCAAATCAAGCATTAGTCTTGTTTAAATCATCAGGGAGTCCGTCTCAACTATTTTTAACCAAAAGAGAAGAGGGGCAGAAATTGAATTCTCAATTTGATTCACAACAATGACACGTGGCAAGTAATATTCTCTTAATTTCAAGAAGAAAAAAGTCATCAAAAAATTTTGTTTCGAACTGTTCAAATCTTTAAAAATCTCTACTAATGATCTTTTTTAAAAAGAGAATAATGTAGGAAAGAGGCCGTAGGAGGGAATTTCCTCCTATGGCGCCGAAAAAATACACCCTTCACGATTTTTTCTGACGATCGGCACCCATCATCATCATCTAAGATGTCGATACACCAAATTTCATTTGATTCTACCACTTTTTCACCCGTTGTTAATTTTGCACCCACTAAATCAGCAGTGAAAAAGTGGTAGAACCAAATGAAATTTGGTGTATCCACATCATCGATGATAAAGATGATAATGGTAGGTGCCGATCGTCGAAAAAATCATGAAGGGTGTATTTTTTCGACGCCGTAGGAGGAAATTCTCTCCTATGGCACCTTTCCTCCATTATATATATATATATATATATATATATATATATATATCATTTCAACTAAAATCCTTTGAAATCCTCTCAAGTCTCTTACTCATGATGTATAACATATGCACACAAGCATATCTCATGCAAATTACTACTCTGTGAAAATGGGCATGACCATGCATACAACTACAAGCCAAATCGAGAACCAAATTGAGCAGCGATGTAGGGGAGGGGGGAATGGGGATTTAGAGTTGATAAGGATTTCGAGACCAGCATACTGTGAGGGCTGAGGAAAGAAGAAATTCTTGAACTCCATGTCCTCTCAGGCTCTCATGAAGCTCATGCATGTCTATTACATTGAATGATTTAATGAAGAGACATTTAACCAAAATTAAGAGCTAATTGCACATAATCCCCCTACTATAGGAGGTTGATCACTTGTACCCCTCCAGCTATCATAATAGGCAGTTGCACCACCTCTAATTGAAAAAAATATTTTTCTAATTCCCATATTGCCCCTTCAACCCTAAACAATCAATCATAACCCTAGCCTATCTCGATGATCTTTTCTCATCCTCCGCTACAACTCCAAGTTTTTTTAATTACAATCTTGGATCTCCTTCATGTTCTTTCCTTGCTTAAATATTAGGCTTAAATCCAAAAAACTAGCAAAAACTATACCCCCGGGCAACAAACTACCAAAAAATCCAAAAATTACAAGAAACTGTCATGCTTTGAAAGTTTTGTGGCAGTTTCTTGCAATTATTGCTGACATGGCACCTTAGTTACGGTGGTTTTTCATAGTTTTTGAAAGTTTGAGGTAGTTTCTCATAGTTTTTGACAGTTTTGTTGTAGTTTCTTGTGCATTTAAAAAGCATTTGATAGTTTGTTACCACAGGGATAAAGTTTTTGGTAGTTTTTGGATTTAAGCCTAAATGTTATTTCTCTATTTTTCCAATTGCTTTAAGATGAGCCCTTTTCTATTTTATTGAATTGTGGTTTTGCCTATCTAGTTGGTTTTGTTGAATATTCTTCTATCCATTTAATCTTTTCGGGTAAGGTTATGAATGATTGAAAATAAAGGGAAAACGGTAATACAGAATTTAGAAAATAGTATTTTTATCATAAGGGTCGTAACTCGTAAGTCTCATTTTGATAATTATGGGGGTATAAGTGTTCAACACCCTTTAGTACAAGAGGTCTATATGCAACTAACCCAAAAAAAAGTGCCAAAAGCCCATGCATGTATATTATATGCTAGCGTTCTGGGAGAATAAGGTCATTTTAGTCAGTTAATATTATTATTATATAACTTTATTCCTATATAATGCCGTAGGTCATATCAGATATATATCTATTCACCAATGATAACAAATGGATAAATTCTATTCCCATGCATATATCAAAATTGTCACTGATGTGACAGTTGATAAGCTAGGCTTAGCATGCACAGGGTGTAGGGCAATTTCCAAGCCGTAAGCTATTTAATCTTTAGAAATGAACTCTCTACAATAGTAATAATTATGAATATAGTTAAGATAATTAAAGAAATCGATAAAATAACATAGACAAAGAACAAATAATTTCGCTAGTGTTTCTGTTTTCCTCACCTTTGCTGTAGACATCCAAATGTCTTTATATGTTGCATCCACCACAGGATCGCTAATTTGATTAACCTGCAACATTTAAAAAGTAAGTGTTGTGCAAGAAGTAGATTTAAAATATAAAATGGAAACCTATCAACTTTCTTAAGACCATTATGAGGTCTGCATATTTAGCAACAAAGATCATCATGCTCACAATAGCAAACCCATGAGCTGGTATAATGGGTACCAATCCAATGGAAAAACAAGTAGCCACCCTTTATAGTCTATGAATTATTTTCCAGTGCTAAAACAAGTAGGTTTAATTTTAAACCGTTTTTACTACTTTCATATACTTACCTCTCCAGAACGAAGGCCTAGGTGTTCAGACCACAAAGAGAGTCGTAAGCTAAGAGAGAATTTTCCAGCTCTCCATGGTCTTCCATTCATAGATGAGGTGATAAATTCTTTGTCTTCGATAACCACACCAATCTGCGCACATAAATAATCCGTCATGAGAAGAAAAATATTGAATGATGTGGGAAAAAAAAAAGTTATTTACATATAACAAACACTCGTGTTACCATCAAGCCGGAGAGTGGTTAAAGCTTGTATGAAACGATTAAAGGTACAGGTTTCAGAAATAAATGGTGTTAAAAGTAACAGAAATATAGCTTTTGAGAAACAATAGTTGTGTCTAGTGTCACTTGTTTTCCTCCTGGACGAAAAGATATGCGATGGGTTCGTAATTATGATTTGGGTTCATGTGATTGCTGTTGAATTTGTGGACAAACAAGATACCATTGAGATATGAAGTGATGCTACAGGTGCATCACAAGGATGTGTGTGTGCATGTTGGCTTAATTACACTAAACTACCCTTGACTATAGTTCCTTTTCACTAAACTAGCCTAAAAATTATTATAAACTACCTTGAACTTTGGTTTGACTTTTTAGGGGATTTTTCACCAAAATACCTTAAATGTAGCACTTCCGCGGAGGTTACCATGATAGGGGGAAAAACGTATTTTAGTGATATACAGCGATAGGTAGCGGTAGTTTAGTGTAGATTAGCCTATATATAGTATTCCCTCATGTTTCAATTTACTTGCTTTTTGGCCTCATTTTCTGTTGGAAAATTAATTTTCCTTTCAGAAAAACAAAATGAATGTTTGAGAATCTAATTCTATAATTCATGCAATTTATTCATACATTACCGAACCTAACCCTAAACTTTTTGGAACAAGAAAAACTGTTTCCCCATTCCCAAATCCCAAAATGAGGGTAAAGTAGGGCTGTTACATTTCTATCATCTCTAATTCTCTATTAAAGTGAAGTTGCGCTCTTTCTTAATTAGCGTGTTGTAGGCCAAAGGGAAAAGTAATTTAAAATGGAGGGAGCAATTGCCGGCAGAATACATAGATTAGATAATTGTGTCATATGCATGCTTATTGGTATTTCTCATTAGGTTATGGATTATTGTGATGACTGTGAATTTCATTGACATAACAAGTGACCATTTAAACAAGGAGAGATACCATGTAACGATGCGAACAGTGTGTGTATACATTTAGTAGTTTCTGGCAGAATATAAAACTAACTGTGGTCTGTCTATTTCCTACACCAGTTGTATAGGCTCAATTAACTAATCAATACATTTTAGCACACCAATTCAGATATATACAGTGTAACCTACTGAAAGTCAATTATTCTATTGGATGTATTTTTTGTTACTTGCTTAAATTGCTTTAATATATGAATAGTCTCTTTCCATTCCAAATGGTTCATTTTACCTCATGTGGTCTGTAATAAGTGATGCATATGTATTTTAAAACCTATATATTATCACACGGAGTTGATCTTTCTGAATGTATAATAGAAATGTTTTATGGATACTATACTTGTATGATAGTAAACCCAACGTTGCCGGCCCCAAGTCCGGATGAGAAAGGGTGAAGATTGTGGTAGGCTTGTGATAGCCAACGTAAAACTGCCGCATTCTATGACATGAACCATAATAAGAATATCGTTGGGCGTCCCCTACTCAGCGACGCGCTATATCGGATCTCGGGTGTAGTGTTAAGTATGCAAGGGCTTCTAAGTCGTCGTCCGGAAACGGCGCACTATATCGGACCCCGGGTGTAGCGACAAAGGTTTCATAGGATCCGTCTAGCTTCTTGGAACATAGGTTCCCTTACGGGTAGATTAACAGATTTAGTGAAGGTGGTGATTAGGAAGAGAGTTAGTATTATGTGTTTGCAAGAAACTAAGTGGGTAGGTGAAAAGGGTAGAGCCATAGAACCTTAGGATTATAAACTTTGGTATACGGATAGGGATAAAAATCATAATGGGGTAGGCGTAATCATAAATAAACGATTGCTTGAGAATGTAGTTGAGATTAGGAGAAAAGATGATAAAGTTTTACTGGTTAAGCTTATTTTAGTTGAGGAGATTCTTAATATTATTAGTGCTTATGCACCACAGATAGGTCTTGATGACATTAGTAAACGTCTATTCTGGGAGAATTTATACGAGATGGAGCAAAATATACCTAGTGGAGAGAAGTTATTTATTGATGGTGATCCCAATGGACATGTAGATACTAGTCGTAGTGGGTTTGATACTATTCATGGAGGTTTTAGTTTTGGACAAAGGAACGAAACAGGTAGCTCGATTCTAGATTTTGTCTTATCTTATGACTTGATCTTAGTAAACACTTGGTTTAGGAAAAGAGAGTCTCACCTTATCACCTTTAGGAGCGGATCAAGTACAAGTCAAATAGATTTTTTTCTGACAAGAATAATAGATAGAGGTTGTTGTATCGACTGTAAAATAGTGACAGGTGAGTGTAACTACTCAACAGACTTTTAGTTTTAGATTTTCGATTTAGAAAAGGGCTTAGGAAGATTAGACGTAAGGTAGAGCCTAAAATTAAATGGTGGTGATTGAAGGAAGGTAACCAAAAGGTTTTTATAGATCGTGTAGTTTAAGAAGCGGATTGGCAACCTGAAAATGATTCAGACAGAATATGAAACAAAATGGCTAGTTGTATCAAGAGGGTAGCTAGAGATCTACTTGGTGAGTCGAGGGGTGGTGCTCCATCATCTAAGAACGCATTATGGTAGAATGAAAAAGTAAAAACTGCTATTAAAATTAAGAGAGATTCTTATAAACATTTGAAGAAAAGCAGATATGCTGAAAGATTTGAGAAGTATAAAATTGCTAAAAAGGAAGTTAAGAATGAAGTTTGGAAAGCTAAAACTAAGATCTATAAGGAGGTGTACGAGAAGTTCGACACTAAGGAGGCTGAAAATAATATACACTGAATTGCTCGGATGCGGGAAAGGAAGACCAGAGACTTATGTGCGGTGAAGTGTATCAAAAATGAAATCAGAAGGTTTTAATTCGAGATGAGGATATCAAAAAAATGTGGAGAGATTATTTTGACAAATTGTTCAATGAGAGCTTTACTAAGCATTTGAATGGACTTGTCATTCAATCTCAAGATATAAACCGTGATTTCATGTGTAAAATAAAACTATATGAGGTTAAAGAAGGTTTGAAGAGAATGAGATCAAGAAAAACGGTTGGTTCAGACGGGATTCCTATCGAGATTTGGAGATGCTTAAGAGAAATAGACGTTAAATGGCTGACAGATCTGTTTAATAAGATTTGGCAGACCAAAAAGATGCCAAATGAATGGAGAAGAAGTGTCCATGTACCTATCTACAAGAAAAAGAATGACATTCAAATTTACTCAAACTACCATAGAATAAAATTTATGTCACACCATGAAACTTTGGGAGAGAGTGATTGAACACAGACTAAGGACGAATATTAAGATAACAGAAAACCAGTTTGGGTTCATGCCTAGACTATCGATGGCAGAGGCTATTCATTTACTTCGTCAACTTTTCGAGCGTTTTCGAGAGAGGAGAAGAGGTTTGCATATGATATTTATTGATTTAGAGAAAGCGTACGACAAGATACCTAGAGAGATGGTATGGGAGACAATGATGAAGAAGGGGGTCCCCATAAAGTACATTGACATGATCAAGGACATATATGACGTAGTGGCAAATGTCAGAACTTGCGGCGGCCTAACGAGTGATTTTCCGATTACAATTAGTTTACATCAAGAATCTGTATTAAGTCCATTTCTATTTGCCATCGTGATGGATGAGCTTCCTAAAACTATCCAAGATAGAATACCTTGGTGTATGCTATTCGCTGATGATATTATTCTAGTAAATGAGACGAAAGTAGGGGTTAATACCAAATTGGAGTTAATGAAGGCAAACGTTAGAATCTCGGAGGTTCAGATTGAGCAGGTCCAAGACAGCATATATGCATTGCAAATTTAGCAAACAGAAGTTAAAACCATATTAGTATAACATTGGAAGGACAAGAGATCACAAGCGATCAGTTTAGATATCTAGGTTCCATCATCCAAAAGGATAGGAAGATCGATAGCGATGTTAATCAAAAAATACAAGCTGGTTGGTTGAAATGGAGTGCAACATGGATTTTGTGTGATCGTAACTTTCCGTTAAAATTGAAAGGGAAGTTTTATCGAAGCGTTATTCGGCATGCCTTATTATATAGGACAGAATGCTGGGCTCTTAAGAAATATCATATACAGAAGATGCACGTAGCGGAGATGCGCATACTTCGATGGATGTGTGGTAACACTAGAAAAGATAAGGTGCGAAATGAGGATATTCGTGCAAAAGTTGATGTCACACCTGTGGAGAAGATGCGGGAAAACCGGCTAAGATGATTCGGTCATGTGCGACGCAGACCTATAAAAGCACCGGTTAGACGAATGGATACCCTTGATATAGGCAACGTCAAAAGGGCGAAAGGAAGACCGAAGAAAATATGGATGGAGGTGATACGAAAAGATATGGTTGCCAAAGGCCTCAATGAAAGTATATTGTTCAATAGGAGTGAGTGGAGGCGGAGGATTCATGTGTTGGACCCGACGTGATTCTCATGTTGGTTCATGTAGCCTACCCCATATGCCTGGGATAAAAGGCTCTGTTGTTGTTGTTGTTTGTACTTGTGTGATAGTGTTAAGGAAGTTTATGTTACTGTAAAGAAGATTTTTGATAGCAGATAAATTATTATTCATTTCACAAGTATACGATAAAGGGTTTGTCAATGGTTCTAAAGTTCAACTAATAGTTAAAATTACTTAATATTAATTTTGAAAATTATATCATAATCCGGTAAATTTAGTAACTATTAATACGATGTATCACTACGCAGTAGGGTATTCCATTCTATATACAGTAACAAAGATCCCAGTATCTATTTTCATTAATTCAAACTAGGCACCACGGAACATTCTATCCTTAATCAATGACTAAATGTAAGAACTAAAAAGCGCACTAAATTCGAAAAGCTCCAAATAACTGTCATGTGTATCGTAAAAGAGAAGTGGTACCTCAGAGTCCCGAGATCCTAGCAAACTCCTGTCATTTATATTAGCCGATCCAATTAATGCCATGCGGTCATCAATTATCATCAATTTGCTGTGCACATACACCTAAAAATCACAAATTAGCACTTAAAATTATGACGGTATCTTCGAAATTTTTGAAATGATAGACATACCAAAAATACCAAAATACGATACCATTAATCCTAAAAAATATTTCATATACCCCAAATATCTTGTAACAAGAACATTAATAATTGCACACAAACACACAATTTGGTTCTTGGAATCAAATGTAGTTGCTTATAGCAATAAATCATTTTCCCCCAAATACTAGATTTCAAGTATAGAAGAAATTAGGAGACTTTTTACTCAGTTGCCTAGTGTAAGCAATACAAGCTCTTGCCAATTTGAAGGTTGACATCACAATGATGAACAGTCCAAAAATGTTTTCAATCTTTCCGTGGAGCCTTATGGTAGCTTGCTGATAAACCTGATCAAAAACCCACATCAATAGCATTTCTTCTAAACCACTTAGAAGTCTTGAGAAAGCTACCATGAGAGCACCCTCATATATCACTTAAGGGCCTGTTGCTAGATATGTGAGGTGGTTCTATATATGTGAGGTGGTTAGCCGAGCTGTCCAAGGGGGTTTTCTCTTGCTTTAGACTAAGATCAGGATCTTCAATTTGAAATGAAAGCTAACACCAAGTTGCACAAGTCTGTGCTTTATAAAAGGATATTAGAGAGTATAAAAGGGTATTAGAGAGGGCATATAAGAAATTTGTTGCAGTAATGTTTGCAGTTGATAGCACACAACCACACCAAATTAAAGTCGCTTGTTAACTTGAATAAGTGAGTTCAATAGACCAGTAAAAACAGGAGACAACCCATTAGGGCAGTCCTGAAACTTGCTCCAACACTAAATTTGCATATAGATTATTATGACTACTTGGATGCTAACTCCCCGCCGATCAAAAAAAAATTCATGGAAAGTGGATATCAAATGATCCACACAAAAAAAAATCTTTCTATTACTCTATTACAAAAGTCAAATTAACTTTAAAAGTCCAAAAAATATGCAAGCTGTGTGACTAATACCGGTCTCTACATAACATATGAAAATAATTACCAGTGGCTCACCAGATTAGTAGCTAAAGGGCCCCCATCCGAAAGTTTTCCATATGTTCTGAGACCATAGAAAGAAATATAGTCATGTGCTTTTGGACCCATTAACTCACAAAGGTTATGCAATATAGAATTCGGTCCTCTACAAATAGTCCGATATTGCCAATGCATTATTGCTCTCACAGATGCAGCACCACCATCATCAATGCCTCCCTGAGCCAACAGAAGTGATGTTTAAAGAAAAATATAAAAGGGCTCAGTAACTACAAAGTTTAACAAAAATTAGATGTTAAAAGAAAAATTACCTGAAACCCGGGTAAGAGGGGAATAACTACGATAACTCTAAAACACTTCTTTTCTTTCTCTGCCCGCATGATCCGCATGTATAATGCTTCTAAAACACGGTTCTTTATTATGTCATCTCCTGAAAGACCCGATATAAAAAATTGGTTCTGGCAAAAGTAACCAGCGAAGATAGCAAACGGTCAGTATTAGATGTTGCTACCAAGGACATTTTTTTATTGTTGGAAAGTGATGTGCCTTTGTAGAAGTTGAAACTTCATTTAAATTGAATTGTTCAGAATGTAATTTCGCTAAAGTACAAAATAAATTATGTGCAAAAATGAATTACCTGTTTGAATGTAGAAAAACAAAAGACATGCATTATAAATCAGGAGATAGGATTGCAACATAAACAATCTAGTACTTCTATCACATATTAATATGTGTTACCAAAGAAAGCACATTTAATACTGCAATTGCAATTTTAGAATAACTTCGACTAAAGTATCCTTTCATAAACAAGAATGTCAAAATTTAATGTGGTGTCTATCTATATAGTGAGTGGATGCATATATCAGTTAAGCATACTTAGAAAAGGTTAAAGTTAAAAGAATAAAATTACAATGAAAACTCAATATAGGAAACTCGGATTATATTGATAATTGTTTCTCTCGGCCTGACTTATCTTCTCAATTCATACACCCATTTATTGCTGTCGGATAGAAATAGAATTGGATGGTCGATAGCAGATATCTACTCCTCCTTCAAAATAAGGCCAAATCAAGATTCTTAACAACCTCTATGTGTGCTTTAAACACTCCATTCTCTCTTGTTCAAGTATACAAAAACGTATACCTGAACAGCTAAGAGGTAATCTAAAGAAATATAACTGAATATTAAAGCAGATGAATCATTTGCAAATAGAATCCCTTCCGTTTTAAAAGTCATCTGCTTACTCAGATCTTTATCTCTACGGATTCCAGATGTACAGTTTGCCACAGATGTACAATTTGCCAAGATATCAAATAGTTGATCCTATTTCACCAAGAAGAAAAGGCTACCACAATGGTATGCTTCTTTAAACAATAGAGAACAAGCCCACAGAGGCGCAAGAAACTGCTCCAGCCCCAGTGAGGGCAAGAGAGAAAACGGTTCGCATGATGGGGAAGTGGCATAGGGGAAAGAGAGAATGTGGTTTATTGGCACCGTCAAACCAAGGTTTTGAATATCGGTCTCAATACCGGTAGGCGGTATTTGATGATCATTTTTTTGGAGTGGCAACGGACATCACGGTCGTCTCTGACTGAACTATCCGACCTCATTTGACTAAAAAAATAAGTAAAATTTTAACATAGATAGTTAAAAATTATAAACTATATTTCAAATATTAATAATGTCAGAGTGGAGATTTTTAGTAAATAATAAAAATAACTAGAATATTTAATAAATCTTGGTAATTAATAATGTCAATAAACCAATGGCCCGCTAATAAGCTCATTAGCCCGTCAACAAACCTACTAACCCAATGATAGACTTGACAAAAAACCCATTAATTATTTGGTACACCCAATACAAGGTTTAAAATTTTGGGGATCGGAACGGCCATCTTGAATAGGGAACCAGTCGAGACTTAAACGCATGACTTGATCCTAGATCTACCATCACAGAAATGGGTGCACAAACTAGGGGGGGAAACCAGGCCTAGAGAGGATCGCTTCTCAACTTACATTCAGAACACATTTACTATTTCATCTTCACAAGATTTCTAAACAGAAACAGCTATAACAACACAATGCTCGTCTTTTAATGCTATGTTACTTCATTATGGTCAGATAAATAGAGAGGTCAAATGAAATGAAATTACATTCTTTATAGCACATGCATTTAAAAGGAAATTGTTAAATATACATGCAACTATAGGCTGTAATAAGACATTTTATTTCCATGTGATCCTTAATTTTAATGGCAGCATAAGATGTGACCTTAACCAGGTAGTTAATGAGATAATCATAATCTAATCTAAGTAGAATGAATTCAGATATGGACACGGGGCACTATCTGCGTCATATTAGCATATATGAAGCAAGGTTTCATGAAGTTTCAAAAATCTAAGATGCAATTGTCTGTGAGACACAAAGTCTTGGTTCCTTAAATGTGCACATATAGAAACAAAAGTTATTATTTTAGCAAATTTAAACTATGAATGCAAATAATTTGTTAAAGTTGATGCATTGTTGGTCCCTTAGTCATTGATATATTGTCCCATGCATCTACAACCAGATTTAAGCACATGTGAACAGGTGAAAAGGAGGGGAGGAAGTGTGTGAATATATATATATATATATAGAGAGAGAGAGAGAGAGAGAGGTGGTTGGTGGGAGGAAAAGAGAGAGAGGTAGTAGTCAATGTTTATATGAATTTTCTCTAATTTTTTCTGTTTCATCTGTAAGAAAACGGAAAAGTCTAAGTCATCAATCAATTTTGAATTCAAGAGCCCCTCCGCTTTTGCATTAATGCGGTAGAGATACAATATAAATTTTAGGATGTGGGGAAAAGAATTTCACTAATATCATCAATGAATCACAGAGAATCTGATATGGAAATATATCCAATGAAAATCAAACATTGTATCTCCTTGATGATGAACCCATGCGACAAATGAGCCAACAAGATCAGTTTTAAAAATGTGTAATGGGAGTACAGATTTAGACCAAACAAGGGACATTTCATCCCCCATGTTCCTTAGGTTTTTTCAGAGTACAAGACACTGTCAAAGCTGCTGCAATCTCTTGAACACAACAAAGCCTTCATTTCAACTATTCGAGGAGTAAAATTATGCTTACGCTGAAACTTTACAAGAAATGCTCAAAATACGGTAATTTACGAAAACTATGAGAAATTACTGTGAACATTCTGAAAATATGAACAAAATTCGGAAAAATGCACACCTCGATGTAAATGAAGTGTTCTGCTTTTTCAATAAGAGAAAAATATGCATTGTGAATGCTCTCTTCAGTTTGGCTCGTTCCAGCAGACCATTGGCCCACACTTCTTATAATCTGCGGGCAACATATCAATATAAATCAAAAAGATATGTGATCCCTACATTTATAAAACAAAGTTAAGCCCGTACACAGCAATAGAAAAGAGTCATATATCATGTTATGCATTGTTGAGAAGCAACAAGACAAATTTTCTTGTATTAAGTCAAGGGGGACAGAAATGATGTCACGCCAGTTTTTCCAAACTAAATCTGTTTGGCAAGATGAGCTTTGGCGTTGCCGCAAAAATTTAAGAAAACCAAGACACAGAGAGTGCTTGATGGATTGCAGAAGAAAAGGGTAAAAGAGTTGAAGAACAGATAATTCACAGATAACTCCCAATCAATTTTTCAAAAACCTCAATAAGTACCAACCTGACAACGACATGGTGTGCGAGGTCCAACTTGGCCAGCTTCATCAATAGAAACAACTTGATCCCCTCGCTCTTGCGCCTCCCACCATTCCTTGTCCAAATTTGATTGCATAATCATACCACTCTGTGCTTCACTATGATGAGATAGTGGAGAACCAAGATCATCCACAAAGGCTTTCATTGGCATATCCAGAACAGATTGCTCTCCTTTTGTTTTCCTAAAAGAGAAAGTAGAACTATGATTGGTTCTGCTTGGATGATTCAGATGATTGTGATTCATGCCTCCATTCACTTTTGAATTTGATATTGATAGCCCATCAGGTTCTTGAGGTAACAGCAATGGAACGTCTTGATATGATGAGCGGGAGGAAAAGGAATCAGATCTTTTGGTTTCTTTAGGGCTGGAATCCTGTTTTATATTCTGCGCCTCTGTTTCTTTGTTTGTCCCCATGTAATGTGGGATAACCATGTGCTGCTGAGGCATAAGTAAGGGTATAGTTTGCTCGTTCGGAGCTTTGTTTCTCTGAAAAGAGGGGGAAAAAGTTAAGACGATTCAAGCTCCAAAGGTAACTGAGCCAATGCCTATAATCAAATATAAATGGAAAAGATAAAAATCAACCTTTGCATAGTTCCAGCGTCGAACAAAGTGCCTTGCAACATCACGACAAGGTGGGCCCCAAAGAGCACATTGGACATCATGCCAAGGCATGCGAGGATATTTTGTGCGGTCCACTTCGTCTTTCATTGTGTCTTCCCAAGAATTTGGCTCAGACTCCCTATGAATAGTGAATGAATTTCAAAAGGTTAGCAAAATCTTGTGAGTTTCAAAGAGATGATCAATATACCGAAATGATAATTCCAAAATCCACACAGTTTACCTGGGATTATAGTAATCCTTCCCAGGCCAAATCGCAGGAGGGAAATCACCAACTTTGTGCTCAGAGTTGTCATATCGACCAAAGCACAAATCAAGTCCTCCAAGATAGCATATTTGATTATCAACTATCACAATTTTCTCATGATGTGACCTGCACTTAACCAGAGTTTCCTCCTCATAAGAATAAGCATGTGAATTTGACATATACAATTATGTGTATGACAGTGCGCGCGCGCGCGTGTGTGTGTGTGTGTGAGAGAGAGAGAGAAAGAGTGTGTGTGTGTGTGTAACAAAAATAATCTGGGAAAGAGCCTCATACCATAAGTAAACGCCGGTTGAGAAATGATCAGGATAACGCAGAACTCTCACATTCTCATGAATGTTAAGTAGCCTCCGCTTACTGTATACACTGTTGATTTTCAAAGCAAGAGCAACTTCTTTGTAAAGAAGGATGTAAATCTGCACATTGGTGCCAATTCCAATTGACAAGTGTGTATATATATAAATAAATAGAAGTATAGTATGCAAAATTATTACTGTACACAACATGATAATCATTACAACCAAATAGGCTATAATAGTTTATATTAATGGGCATTCATAGCCCTATGATCCATAAAAATGATGGAAATATCAGGCAAGTCTAGGATGTTAAGGTTTAGAACGCTTAGTGGCATCTTACTGTGGCTTCATCACAGAGTTCGGTTATGATCTAAGCATAGATTTTACTTCTCTAGTTTGAATCCATAGATTAACGATCCACTGTTCCATTTTTAAAATTAAATGGCACTAAAAAGAAAAGAGGGGGGGGGGGTACTAATATGGTTGGAGATCTGTGCGACCATGCAGAGAAAACAAGAAGTTTCTATGACATCAACATTTTAGATAAATTATAAGAGAGAACCAAACAAACATAAAGTAATAGCGGTAATTGTGTCAAGTGCAGAAAATACCTGAACACCCTGCTTAGCTTTTGCCTCTAGTATAGAATCAAGCCGAGAAGACCCATGAGCATGAAAAGGACGTCGAAGATATAATTCAGGGCATAGCCACCAGTCAGTAATAAATATCTGCATTGAACTTTCAATCGTTTCAGGGCTGTGTCAATGAGCATTTCAAAGGCTAAATTACCCTTAACTATGAGCCTTTTCTACCTGACTTCTTTTTGTATTTCAGCAAGCTCCCTTGAACTACTACAATTATAGGTATTATAGTGAAAAAAACAGTCCCATAAAACAAAGTTTCAGGGAGCTTGCTGTTAAAAAACTTTAAGGTAAGAAGCACCGGTACATTTCTTTTGCTAGCCATGTTGTGTGTCTGTATCTGACACATATCATACACAGACACTCGGACACGGCACCGAGCACCGTATCCAACACCTTTGAGTTGTGTTGGGTAAAATTGACAGTGTCGGACAATTCTATTTAGCACATGGGGTTGAGAGAAGAAGGTGAAATATAGGTATGGATGAGTTTAATACCATTGAGGGAAGAAAATATTACATGTTGCAAATCTCTCTCTTGATAATGAAGCTAAGAGTAAAGTTTTGAATTGATGGAATAATGAAAGCAAGTCTATATCTATTTAAGAGTTAACACTTTGTTTCATATCATTCTTATAGATTGCAATTGTTATGTGTTACTTTTGGTGCATATAATCATAAAATTTATGTATGCTCGAGAAATTGTATAAGAAAGTCGAAAAACATTTGTTGTGCTTTTACAGTTATATTGCCACATGTTTTTTGTTGTAATAATTATATTTGATTAATACACATTAGTAATTAGAGTTCGAGTTTGACTAGGATCCTATCGGAAGGATTTGGAACAAATCATTCCCATTTTTTCACCATTAAATTAACTTTTAGATTTGTGCATTCACTTATGTTATGTTTGGTAATAAATGAAAGTTTTATTCATAATTGTTAACACACATCCCAAAGTTAATCTAAGAGTGAAAAAGTGGGAAGGATTTGTTTCCAAACAAATCCTTCCGATAGGATCCTAGTCGAACTCTTAGTAATTATAAATAAGTAAAAATTACTGATGGGTCCATGTGTCCTACTTTTTACAAATTTGCCCGTGTTTGTGCTTCAAGTCAAGGGTAATTTAGTGTAATTTAACCTTTGTTACATGGCAATGGTTAAGGTTATTTTGGTGTAAAATAGCCTTTGACAAATTAATAAATTATTGATTGCTAAGTACATCACTTAACAAAAGATACAAGGAAATTAACCTCCGATTTTGCTTCTTCAATAGAAGAAGCTATAGCGTCAAAGGCAGCTTGACCATCAATAAACCACTGGACATGGCTACCATCTTCGGCCAAACCCCTAGGAGGAGCAAAAGAACCGAAACAGTGAGGGGAACACCATCCCTCGGGTGGTCGTAAGCCTGCGTCATTTATGGCAGCAACCCAATCTTTAACTTTAGAACTGCTTTTTGCTCTCAGCTTAATTGTCCGGCTTCCACATGATACCTTCCAGATGAATGTCGATTAGAGAGTGAACTAGAATAATAAGATCCTCATCAGAAGGAGAAAACTAAAAAATTATATTTTTTTAAATAATGTAACTAAAACTAATTGAAGATGATGAGCAGTTCAACTGAATCAAGTTTAATAGATTAAATTATTTAATCAACACTAGCAAAGTCTATAATTTCAGTCAAAAAAAACTTTTTAAAAAAAGTCTAGATCAAATTATATCAGAACTTTCAACCATATAACTTGCAAAGTGACAAACAAAAGAAAGTTCCAAAATTAATTATTGAGGCATCACTGCATATAGTGCTGTTTTAACAATGTTTTTGTTTCAAATATATGGGTTTTGAAGTTATGGGAAGAGGGAAATGCCTCATCTTTTATCAATCATCCTCATGATTCAGGACTTATCCTAGCAAAACGGTGTGCAGTACCGCCCATGGCTCAAACTTAAGAAGCCCAACAAAGTATTAACCAAGATCGGTTATCAGCATAACACCAGACCAATAAGTTTATATCAAGTTCCTACTTATAATCCCAGTACACTGAACACGATAGTGCATTACCATAAAACTATGAGGTCTAGTTGGCAGCAAGATAGGCCTACTATCTTTGCTCACATAGTTTACACCCATGTAGCCACAAAGTAAAATCCCAAAATTCCTAGTCCGAGAATATATTCAAGTTGGTAGTGATCATAAGATAAAGATTGATAGTCGCCAAAACAAGGGACTTTATACATGAGGCACCAACAATACTTTTCTATAACATTACATTTAAAATTGGTAGTGATCATAAGATAAAGATTGCTAGTCCACCAAAACACATGCATTGAATACCACCAGATTTCATTTAAGGAAGCAATGTGAAAATCTCATTCCTGGTCTTTGTAGACCAAAAATTCAAAGGGCCGTTAGGCCAGATAGTGATAAGTGATAACCAAGAGGAGAGTATTACAACACAATAATGTCATGATCGCCTCAACGTCAAGCAGAGGAGGCATTCCAATAATCAGTCACTGCAAAAGTAAGCAGGCCTCCGACAATGAATTCTACTTTGCAATCTATGTGGATGATAATCAGGCACTTCAAGTATACCCTGGACAATTTCAAGATAGACAGAATCTTAGATAAACTTCAGTGATGGCATCTTTGATTTCGATTGCAGAACTAGTCATTTACAACTTGCATTCGCCCCTTTAACAATGTTAACCACGGTTAGTGTTTGTTGTTTAATTGCATTTGCCCCTTCAACAACCACGGTTAGTTTCCATGTCGTTTCCTGTCCCTAATCCATATTCGTTCTATATGGATAACCAGAATAAAGACTCATATCTATTATTAACTTGAGATATTATTGCCATTATCATTATACCAATTAATAATGACACGGTACAAGGTCTGATAAAAATAACACAATATTTCCTGACGAGTACAAGTTTATACATATGGAGTCAAGTTGATATGAGCATATATTTACAAGTTGCTGAATTTTTTATTTTTTATTTTTATTTTGCTTCAAATGTAAGAAGCATAACAAAGCCAGAAAAAATTAGCACAGAAATTGGTAGCATCCTTTGTGCTTATAAAGTTGACTTTTGGTGGAAAATTGATGAAAGATATATCTAAAGCGACTCACCGTGAACCCAAAACGCAAGGGGTTGCGCTCCTTTGTCTCCTTTGCTAGAAGAACCCGGCCATCTCCATTACCATCTGATGTCGGTAAAACATCAAAAACAATAATATCCAAGAGCTTGGGATCTAAAGGATCTTCCAACAGAGCCAAGAAGCCTGGTTTTAGTACAGCCCACACCTATACAAGAATATCCAATTTGTCCATCAGGCCTGACATTAAATAGAAATAATTACGATTACAAAGCGAAATCAAGCAATCATTATCGCTTTAGGTGATTCCACTGATATGTCACAAAGCGAAATATTTGGAAAAAAAATTACAAGCAACTAGCAACCTAACATCAATTTGGTGTTGAATTTTTAGAGAGGAAATTATGAATATAAGGAGAGCTTAGCAGAAATCCTAAAAGTTGTTTGGCACACAGGAAAATATTCCTTGCTGGTCATGAAGTTATATTTCACATAACCAAGGCACAATCCTCCAAAATTCTATTAGATTATGAAACAGACGAGAAGGGGGAGAGAGATGATGATGATGAATCTGCTATACGGAATTATTTTCAACTCAAAGGCAGTTCAAATCAAGCAATGTAAGCAAAACATCATAGTGCAATAAAACTAGCTAAAATCATGCACTGGACTATGCAACATAAACATGTATCATGTGAGTGAGACAAATAAATATAGTTTAGGGAGACGCCGAGTACTAAAGATAATTGTCCTTAACTTCTTCTTGGAAAGGATTACAATTTTATGCATGAACAGAGTAGGGAACATGATCACATATTTATTAACTTCCTTTTTTAAATTTTGAAATCGAATATGCATTTTGACCACGTCAACAGATGCATGCCTGATAAAAAATAGAAAGTGTGGTCATAGGTGATAATGATCAATTGCAAGAAGACCCTAACTATGTAATTTCTATGATTTGAGTTAAATAATCATGTCACGGACTCCCTCAGGCATGTAAAATTTGTGATCTTCGAATTATTTTATGCATGTAAAATGCCCTCTAAGAAAATCCAAGGCCAAAAAACACAATATGCCTATAACTCCAAAAGAGTCTCAACTCATAGAGCACCTACCACTTTGACTTGCTTCAGAACTATTGGCAATAGAAATTTAAGTACTTGTTGATTTGAGTTTTGCTTTCAAAACCTCCCAAATCACACAGTGTGAACTCTGAAGCTTGAATCCAATAAACTTTTGGACCCTTTCTTAGTCTATGAGAATTTTGAAGGTTCTTTCTTTCCTTTTTCGGATGCGAGACTCTTAGAACTCCAACCAGAGACCTCTCCCTCTGGATAGGAAATTATTACTGATGGGCTACAGAAAGGTAGTTCTCTAATGCCCAGATGGACTTCCAGGTTTAATGGAAAGCACTCTCTCTTCAAGGTTCTTGCCTAGGAATTTTGCACAAAAACTGAAGAAGGCTGATGATATCCGAAGTTTGTTAAAGCTGTTCTGGTCCTGGATCTTCTCAATAAGGAGTTGCAGTCCATAAATGGCCATATTTTAATTCAGATGACAATGTTCACTAGCATTAGCCTTTTACGCAAATCCAGATGGAAAGTAAATACAGATGACGAACAGGAATATCAACACTAAAACAGCAGCGTATCATAACACTTGAAGAAGCTGGAACGGATACAACTAAACCAGCATTGAGATCTATAAGTTGAGGAAAATGATGTATAATGATGTTAGACATGTTGCTAAAGAATTGATCTACAATGGATAATCATAACCAACGAGATAGAAACATTGACAGGAAAATA
Organism: Agapanthus africanus; assembly: GCA_030015575.1. Taxonomy (NCBI): domain Eukaryota; kingdom Viridiplantae; phylum Streptophyta; class Magnoliopsida; order Asparagales; family Amaryllidaceae; genus Agapanthus; species Agapanthus africanus. The sequence continues at coordinate 744,386,384 of CM057341.1, forward strand.
AACAGGCATCATTTTACATTAAGATCCTAGGCTTAGTTCTCAAAACAATCAACACCATAGGGAGCAAGATGTCCAAACACACATAGCTGCTATTGACTCCCTTCACAGAACTTCATTACACATTTTGCACAAACAGACAGGCAATGTTTTTTCCATTTTCATTTTTATCCATGTCATGCAAACTCAATTGCATTTACCGGTTATAAGAAAAACGGCTAATAAATGTTGCTTGTCTTTACACGACGAACCTGATTGCTCTCTCCCACCCATCATTTTTCAGAATGTGAAATCAATAAGCAGGACCCCTCTCGGTTGAGGCTGCTTAGACTCCACGGCTTCCAGTGATTGACAAGATGGCAATATCGATAACACAAAAGCATAGAGCTGTTCTCCATTTCGGAACCGTGAAATGCATATAAAATGTTATGAGCAGACAAAAAAGTCGCAAAGTCACCTGGATTGTTAAGGGAGCAGGCTAGAGTTTGGTAACATTGGTTGTGAAATCTCCACGACATACAAAAAAAAATTGGGAGATTTTTCGATCTTGTTCATCTCCAATAAGATATGTATATCAGGCTACCTCAAACTAGTAAAACTATCATCACTGAAATTCTGTATATTGTTAAGACAATTGCATAACCTCACTGTGGCCAACTTCCAAAGGAGCTAGGGCAAACAATTTATTTCATCTGTTCAATCTTCAAAACTTTCCATTCCATTTGAGCATCAAATCATGTGAATAATTGTGAAAATAATTATATATGTAATTTATCAAAATGGAAAACCTACCCCTACAGCATGATATGAAGAACTTTTACTTGCAAAGTGTCACCAATGTTCTAGTAGCTCTTTGATTTTTACAAGATAAAACCAATTTATAAATTTATAATTAAAACACACTAATTAAATACAGGTAATAAATTGAAAATTTGCAACTATAACAATTAGGAAAGTAAACGAAAAACATACAATACCTTTTGCCAGTTGTCATTACAACAACAACAAAACCAATGGCATGCACAACATTTTCTATCATCATCACCCCTTTGAATCTTTGGCAAGTGTCTAACAGTAACATAATCTTCTTTCAGTTTAGGCCCATATTCTGGTAAAAAAGATAACCTGGACACCTCCAAAAACTTGCAAACCTGTAGATTATACAAATGTGATCAAGACGATAAACCGCAAAGATCTAAGAAATATATATATACTTATGTGGCTGAGGTAGATCTTAGCTACTAGCTGCAGTTGGCTCCACTTGAGCGCCCAGGGTGCACCAAATGAAGGCAACCATTAGGGTGAAAACAATGGATCTTAATAGAACCAAACTTTACTAATTACATGCAATCAACCCTCGCCACATGTGTGTGGTCTGTATATAGGTTAGTTTTTTGGTGAATCATTTTTATGGAAGGACATTAGGAACATTTCCAAGTAACAGTTAAAATGTTAAACCTTATGATGGAGAATCAATGATCATCAAGAAAACTGGTTTGTACAGCAGGCAGCATCTAGGAACTAAAATGACAAAAAGTCATATGAAAAGAACAAATGCCCACGCCTCGAGTGGCTGCAAAATGAATGATTTTCAATAGTAGAAGTATTGAAAGTTGGCATATATATATGGGAAAAGAGGCCCTAAGTCTACTCACCTTAAGGAGTCGGCCTAAAAGCTCATAGTGGGCCATGCAAATGGATGATCCATATCGTTCATCATGATGTGCATGTCCTAAAATACTTGTGTTTAAAATCCATGTGATTTGGACACTAACCACCCACCCATCAAGCAATCTCAAATGTTCTATTATCAAATCGTTCAATTTGCAACTACTTGATGCATGCACGTGCGCGCGCGCACACGCACACACGTCTATTATCAAATCGTTCAATTTGCAACTACTTGATACATGCAGACAACACTTTAAAATTGCATAATTCTTTGTACATAGGCATTATCACAATGAATGGCGTAGAGCATGCAAACTATGGAGTCGTCAAAGGACCACTTTTACACGCACGCGCGCACACATGTATATATGCACATGCGTGTGCACGCACACACGCACGCACACACATATATCAACAGGAAGCTATGTGCCACCTCTCCTACATGTGGGTTAGTATGATACACCCTACATCATGCACCATAAAACACCCCCAACACAACTTATGCACTTTCTACAACATCCTCTGTTCCAAGCATCTTTGTGTGTCCCTCTACAGCAACTTCCAGATCCAATCAAGACAATAAATATCTTTAATTCAGGGGCGGATGTAGGAATTTCGGTTAATGGAGGTATATAAAGATAATGTTTTATTAAAAATCATTATACAATTTTAAAGGAGAACAAACTTTAAGATACATTTCAATTTTTTTATATTATAAAGGCATTTTGAAACCCACACCACAAAAGTAAAGCATAATTTAGTAAGCGATGGAATTTTTTTATATTATGAAGGCACTTTAAAACCCACACCACAAAAGTAAAGCATAAAATAAAGTTTAGTGAGCGATGGAATTTTTTTACATTATAAGGCACTTTTAAACCCACACCACAAAAGTAAAGTATAAAATTAAATTTAGTAAGCAATGAAATTTTTTCATATTATAAAGGCACTTTGAAACCCACGCCACAAAATAAAGTATAAAGTTATATTTAGTAAGCAATAGGATTCGAACCCAAAATCTTCTCCAAGGAAGTAAACTAACTTACCATCCAGGTTAGACTCCACTGTGGATTCATTTTAGCATATATATGTATAAGCTATATTCTTAATTATGATACTTATTTGCAATCAATATTAATATTCTGTATTTTCATAAAAGTTCAGTGGGGGCAGTTGCCACCACTAGACCCTATATGAATCTGCCCCTGCCTTAATTGACCTTTTAGCGAACATCCCGGAAACCAACTCAACGCCAAACACATTTGAAGATTTCTATTTGGTCAAGTATTTTTGTGTTCAAAAGATATAATATTTGAAAGAAAATAAATAATCAATCATGCATAAGCAATCTTTGAACATGCATACCTCTTTAGAGTTTGCAATATCCAAGTTCCCCAAAAAATGATTTAAGTAACCTTGCATTGCCACCTTTGCCCTGTCAGAAATAGAATGTTGTCTTCCTAGTGCTGGCCGAATAATCGACAGGGCAGCACTCGAAGGGACATTTCTGCACCCAAAGGGAAAAAAAAGAATGTTCAGCAAGTATGAGGATTAACGAAACAAAATAGTTTCATGGTTCCCTCGAGCACATCATTCAATGAATTTAATGTAGGTTACAATTTTCATCTGAAGCTGGAGTGTCACGGACAAGTTGTTTCTAGATTGGAGTCATATGGGGTTAGCAATCCTTATCAAATTTTCTACTCAAGCTTAATGTAATTTGCATTGCTCATCTCAAGCTTAAGAGTCACAGATAATGATTTCATATAGATTGGTCCTATCATCTCCTGGGATCAACTAATCTTCTAAACCTGGCATTCTGAATCTCGCAAGCATGCAACAGCCAAGATTTATGGTTTTCCTTATCGCGCGTGTTTAAGTATACTTGGCACTATGAGGCATCACATTAGCTAAACCAGAGAAAAATATTGGGACAAGGGTAACATATACCGAGATTAAGACAGATAATATAGGACGGTAAAGATCCAAGTAAAGGAAATTCTTCATATGAACAACCATTCCTCATTTAGATGTACGATCCAAGCATCAGGACAGTTTTCTGCTCTCAAAAATCTCATATCAGCCTACACGAAACACTCCCATTGCAAGTAAAATTATAGGCAATGATAATCTAAAGGAAAAGCAGTCTTAACTCAACATAGACTTGCAATTCACTTTTACAACATTCTATCAAATTTCCACTTCAATATCCAAAGTTCTCTTGGACAAACTCATCACTGACAAGAAGAAACTTTCTGCAGTGGAAAAGCATCTACTGCCGATAAGGTGTATTTATCACCAAATATGTAAGCAAGTGAAGTACTTCAATGAGTATAGTTTTGAATATAGCAGTATGCATCTTCCTCTGAGTAGGGAACAAGAGGGAAAATAGCATAAACGTACCTATTTCTAGAGGAACTGCTTTCCTCATGCGGTAGAGGGACAGAATCGTCATCAGCTTCATCATCATCTTGCCCAACTGCTGTATGCTCCCCTAGCCCAAGATTTTGAAGCCATTCTTTAACCTTAAGTTAGATTACATTTGAAAGTGTATTACAGTCGCATTCATTTGAAAATAAGTAAATGACTTAAGAATACGGTTCTACACTAAACAGCAAAAAAATAAGACAAAGCAGACTCCTGAATTGGAAAGTCTAGTTCTAGGCACAGACACCAAAATCCAACAAGAGTATTTTTAACAATAGCCAAACTGGAAATGAGAAGTAAAACACATCATTACATGACATGTGAAAATTAATATCATGTTTGAACTTTAAAAAATTCAACCTCTAGGACTAAACTGGTAAAATATCAGTATTCGTATGGAAAAGAGATTGTCGTGTCTCTGAACATTTTATATATGTATATTGATATCGTTACTTCATTTATCAGGACTGTTCTGGTTGTTTTTTTGTAGATGTTAACGGATTAACAACTAACAAGGGAAATTCCATGTTCCATTACCACTGGCACTGACAAACATGAAAAAATTTCTACTTGTAGTACAATAAATTTCCACAAACTATGGGGAATCCTATGGTTTGTATAACCAATAAAATGATACAGGCTAGTTTTTGTGGTTCCTTTGAAAACCAATGCAAACACAAGTTATGATCTATGTGCGTATGCATGCACCCCTTTTACGGTTCTTAAACGTTTCTAAATAGAAGCAACCAATATAAACAAATGACGTCAAAACAGAATCTTATAACTTGTAGGTGCAGTTTAAAGTAATAGAAGACACACTGCCCTAGAAATCAGGAAATATTGGATAAAACGATATATATATATATATATATATATATATATATATATATATATATAGAGAGAGAGAGAGAGAGAGAGAGAGAGAGACCTGTTCTTGCTTCTCATGAAATTCTTCAATGAATGCTCGTTTCTTCAATGCAAAATGGAGATAGAAAACTTGTGAGGCTTTCTTCGTTAAGTGCCACTTAAACTGGTGGAGTGCAGATCGAAAAATTAGTAGCTGATTGTAAACTACGTACTAAGTGACTGACATACACACATGCACAATAAAATGCAAAGCACTCTAATGACTTGTCAAACTTACATCTAAACCAATAATATTTTTCTGCATACAGTGGAAAACAATAAAAAGAAAAAACTGTTACCTGCTTATCACAATATAACGACAATAATAAAGTAGTCCTTTATTTTCTTTAATAGAACTAGCAACCTCTCACTTTGGAGAGAAAAGTCATACAACAAGAGCTATGCTCCTTTGGTACAAGAATAGAATAGTGATAGTAATAAGATGGGCTAGCATACCCTCTTAGCTGTAATCATGATAGTGGATTATAAGTTTGAAACAGCTCTCTATTGTTCAGTTTCTGGAGTATACAACAACCACAGCAATAATAACCTTTCTCCAAATTTTTCGGGTCGGCCATATGGATCTGATTCTTTCATTCTACTCTGTTGAGGGGCGTCTCTTTAGTTAAATCGGCGATTATCATATTGTTTTTAACTGCATCTATCTATGTTAGTTAAAGTCCATCCCCAGCCATCGTTGCTCCTTTAACCATAATTTTATAACTTCTCTTAACTAGAGTATATAACAAAAATATCATGATATTGTGAAAACAATAAACAGTGATATAAGTCGGCATGGAGAATAATACAAGTACTCAATTAGATAGGCCTACAGTTAACATATGGTGGCATGAAAGCGCATATTTACATATACAAACATGGATGCATACAAAAGGATCTTACCATTTTAAGTAATATAGTGACTCAATCATATGGATATTAGCATTAATCATGTGCCAAGTTTGCCATGACTTATAGCACAAATCAACTTACATCCACCATAAACCGTGTTGCTAATAATTACCGCGGTCTAGTTAACTCTTACCATGATCCCTCTGCAACTAACAAAATACAGACTAGCGATACAAGATGGAATAAGAATAATATCCTCACTGGCCAACTAAATATGTTGCTATTTTCGTATCATCAGAAAATGTCACAAAGTAGTAGGCAAGAATCGGAATCAGACAACGCTGCAACAATCTCAACTGCTGAACATAAATATGCAGCAAATAGCCCCAATCCTGTCTGGACTAAGACCACTTCCATTGCCAATATTCCCCTCAATTTCACAACTTTATTCAATTTCCAGCAAAAGCATCCCCTCAAATTATCAAAAAAACACCAAATTCAAAGCTTTCCCCAAAATCAATCAAAAATTTCGAAAATTTCACCTGTTTGTACTGGAATTCGATCGTGTACGACAGCAGCATCGGCGTGATGTCGCTGACGTCGGGTCTCGAGACCGAGACGATCGTCGCCTTCGGCAGTTCATTGAAAACCCAACTGTTTTCGGGAGATTGCTGTCGAAACGAGCCCGACGACAACGATACCGGAGGCTCCGATTGCATCTTCACGTATCGATGGCCAAATTCCGGTACGAGTTCATCCGAAGACATATCATAAATAAGAGGGATTTGGGGCAAAATCGTTGAAAAAAATTTCCTTTTTGGATGTCTTGTGTTTATAAAAAAAAGAAAGAATTTGATAAAAAGGAAAGATTTTTAGATCTCTAGATCATGGGCTTTTATATAGAGAAGAGGGCGGAGACCGCTCAAAGGAAATGTTGTGTTCAATCTTTGTTTGAGTTTGAAGATTATTAGTTTAATGGTTTTTAAGAAAGTCCAAATTATTATTTTTCCCTAACAATATTTCATTTTTTTAATGGTATGTATTTTAGCCCAAAAATACCGAAAAATCTGCAGTGCGTCGGGAACATGTGCCCGGTCATGAGAAAAAAAGAAATAAACACGGACCCCATCAAGTTCATCCATTTCTCATTCATGCCTAGATATAGCATACCTCACCCACCAAACATGCTTACTTTTTATTTTCTAAAATTTAAAGTTGCTTTTTAGGCATTTCAGCGGTGTTACATATTTGTGGTTTTCCAAAAAATGATATCTTTTTGTTTACGATCAAAATTAAAATCCTAACTTCTTATTTTCTAAAAATTAAAGTTGCTTTTAGGCATTTTAGTGGCTTTGCATATTTGTGTTTTTCTTAAAAATGATATCTTTTGTTTAGGATAAAACTAAAATCCTGACTTTCTCTTCTATAATTTTAGGATGTCTGTTTGAAGTTGACGTAGCTTTACCGGCTGTCTGATGTTTAAGACCCGTTATTGTAGATAATTCTTAATTTCTACATTCAGTAACTCTAAAACTAATGTTGTTATTATTTCCTATCTCTCATCTCTCTCATGACCATGATAAATCAAACAATATTATTCATATTTTTAATCTCACATCTCACCTTTAAAAGAAATATAACAGCCTTGATTGGAAAATAGAACTAATTCCAAAATACTCAAGGTTGAAAAAGAAGACGGGCAGCAAATAGATTTTACGACCCTTGCTTGAAACTCGTTAAAAGCAATTGGTTATGGGAATATTTGAAAATATTTTTTGAGCATTGGCTGCCGTAAAAGCAACTTAGTTTATGTTGATATAATGATAAATATTAGAGGCTAAAAAGAAAACCCTAGATGGAAACGCCTTCATCAAAAACACCAACAGCAAATGCAGAATTATAATGCAAATAAGAAAATTTCCAGATGATTATAACTTAAAACATCGTACAAGCCTGACTCCAATGTCATGACAAGAACAACTCTAAGAAAAAAGAAAACCATAGATTTACTTTGTTTATGAAAAATTTCTATTGCAGGTATTTCATTGCAAACATAGAGCCTTACACGCATTGTAGACCTTCTATATATTGTTCAAATGCAAAAGTGGCTCCCGCGAAAGAAAATAGGCTAAATGGCATATAAATGCTCATTGTTTTGTCCATGATAAATAACTATGTTTCAAAATACGGCACTTTAATACCTGAAGTTTTGTCTTTTTGCACTTTGTTGCATACATGTTCTCCAAAATGTGTTTTTTGAAAACGAATAAATAGAAAATTGCCAGAAAGCAAAAATTCGGATATTAAATTGCCGTATTTTGAAATATAGGTATTTATCTGCAATTTGGATGAAACAGTATGTATTCATATGCTATTCAGTTAAGAAAATAAATTAAGATGTTGTTTAATTTATGTCATTGGTCCATAACTCGACACTTTAAAAGCGACGTATCAAGCTAATATAATATTTAAATCACATAAAAATTCATCGCATATGATTTGATATTAGCAAAATAACCTTTTTGGTTATTATCGCACATCCTATGTCTAAAATCATAGAATATGAATATTTTTGGCGAAATGATTAAAGAAATCACATGTGACACGTGACATTATTCTTTCTCATGATCACATGAAATCCATTAATAAAAGTCTATGCTGCCTCGTTTAGAAAAACATACGTATTATAGCATTTATTAGCTAACAAAACTTTGAATGCGTGATTCGAAACCTTTAGACCGAAACATTGGGTTTTCCTTAACGGTGTTTTAAATTTAAATTAGTCTACATTTTAATATACGTTTTGTGGAAATCAGACCCAGATGACACTCTTACTGTATACCAAAACTCCAAAATTGCGGCACATGTTTTATATCCTATCATTGCTTAAGAAGAAACCTTAATTTGTAATTTGTAACGTGAAAGAAATCAAAAGTGGGGTTTAAAATATTCCCTTCACGTCAACATTGCTTGTGATTAGCTTATATCTAGTGATTAATGTGTTCTAAAAACTTAGGCATGATGGTGATATTTTTTTGTGGGGCTTTGAGAATTTTTTCTTATCGTGGGGCTGAAGATCCCAAATCCTGTTGCTTCGATTTGAAGCATATTCGAATGTAAGAATCAAAGGGGCATATTCGAATGATAATAGTCTTGCCTTCAAATCCCATGATTTTTGACATGGAGCCCAATGGATCAGTTAGAAGAAGGAATCACAACAATTTTTTTCTGATCAAAATGAAAAGCACCCTTATGGGCTACCATCATGTTGTTGTTGTTTTTTTTATACATTTTCTCTTCTTTCTTCATATTTTAATCTTTCAAATTTCTCTTTCCGCTAGCACGTATGTTTATATCCGAGACGAGAAGTGAGAATGATTGAAGCAGCTTCAAGGTTTTGATGCACTGCAGCGCATATAATAATATATGCAGTATTCATCCCTTGCTGAAGGCGTTGTGTTGCCTTCCTCAAAATGACATTAACGTGTCACTTTTTAAGAACTGCAACGAACAAAAGTTGTGGTTGTAGCTTGGGAAACTCACAAAAAAACTGCTGTAATATCGTGAGATTAACGGTAGATTCGGATGATATATGCCTACAATTCAAAATTGAAAGACGTGTTCAGAGCGGATCAAAGAAATTGTTGTTCCTCAAGTCTTTTTGTAACATCGGTATCAATCATATGCTGATATTTATGGTCATAAAAATAAATATACAAAAGATCCGTGAGTCTCATACTTTTTTGGATGATAAATTAATGGATGCTTTTTTGCGATAGAATAATACCTTCACCAATATCAATGTGTAAGAATACGAAAATAACATGGCATTTGATATATAAAATGTTTTAAGACATGAATTTCGAGATGGAGAATACCGATTGTCCAAATGCAGGTGATGGTAGGTGATGGTTGCTGTTAAAACCACTGAATTTAAGAGAGGAAAAATATTATTAATGATAGCTCTTAGCAAAGATGACATCATTTTGAAGTTTTTTTCCATTTTCTAAAATTTTTTTTTTAGGAGAAGGTGACTTTGATGATGATCTTGAGTTCAGTGATGAGGGTGAGAGTTTCGACGAGATTGGTGGTGGAGAAGGTGACTTCGACGGTGATCTTGAAGTTGGTGATGAAGGTGAGGGTTTTGACGAGATTGGGAAGAAGGTGATGATGCTCGATATCGGTGATCTTCCAGATCATGGCACGTGGCAGATGACGTGTCCCAGAGCATGCAAGAAAGGGCCTACAGCGGCTGACCAGACCACACCTATGCTCGTCCTGCCGAGCAAACGCTGGCTCACCTACGAGCCCCCTGCATAACTGGCCTCCTCGGCCTCACAGCTCATCTCCGGGCTACAGCAGAACAAAGATACCTCGGTTCTCCCGCTCGTCCGCGAGCTCTCTGTTCCCCTCCGAAGGACGGCGCACAGGACCGCGATGGCCTGACGCTGAGATTCGGGGCAGATGCTATTTGGTTTTATCCATCCACCTCTCCGAAGATACCAAGTTGATTTATGGTACCGTGTATCGAAGGTTTAGACGGATGCGGCCGATGTAGCAGACTTTGTCAGATTCCCCCTCGCTAGAGGGGTTTTTGATTGTGGGGACGCTCTTCCCTGCAGGCGCAAGCCCCTGCAGTTAATTACGCTACCGCTTCGCGGTAACAACTTTCTCCTTCTCCAGAATTTCACTTCGTGTCGTGGGTGTTTGTTTTGTTTGTGGTTGCCCGTGGATTGTATACGGAGACTGAGTAATACCGTCACCCGTAAGACGTGGATTAGTCCAAATCCGTATTTACTTAGATTTGGGTTTGGTGTTTTTAGTTTAAGGATGCCTTAGTCGCGTTGCGGCTAAGATCGACTTAAACGTTCGTCAAGGATACGTTAGTCCTGTTTGAGACTAAGATCAACTTAACGGGATCGTTTAGATCCGACAAAAGAGCATTTGGGCTCTGTTGTTCCAGTTTAGGGACATAGTGGTCCATTGCATGTATGGTCGTCGGGACCCGTCACCTCTCTGACGACGTTGAAGAATTACAACGACAAATGTCAGAGGAGTTCAGAGATGTACCCTCGAGCCAAAGTTGATTGGGGGAATTTATAGTCCAATTTGGGACTAAAGTCTGTTTGAAGGTTTAAGGATGCGTTAGCCATATTTGAGGCTAAGATCAACTTAAACGGTTGTTAAGGATACGTTAGTCCAGTTTGGGACTAAGATCGACTTAACGGGATCGTTTAGATCCGACAAAAGAGCATTTGGAGGCTCTATTGTTCCAGTTTAGGGACGTGGTGGTCCATGTTCCAGTTTAGGGACATGGTGGTCCATCGCCAGTTTAGGGACGTGGTGGTCCGATATTAGTTTAGGGACGTCTCGGTCCCACGAGTTTAAGGACCCCGCAGTCCATATTGACATATGTGGTCGTCGGGACCCGTCACCTCTCTGACGTCGTTGAAGGATTACAACGATAAGTGTCAGAGGAGCTCGGAGATGTACCCTCGAACCGGATATCAATTAATTTAAAAGAGCAGTCGTGCTCAGTCAATTTAATTTAAGGACTTACGGCCAAAATTGGGCTAAGTCCAGTTGAAACGTTCAACATTTTATTTGCTTCTGCCTTGCATTTCTTTTTATTTTTATTTGGGTTTTGCCCAGAAAGGATGCAGAGCATCAATTTGTTTCGGGCTCTGCCCTTTATAAATGATGCAGAGCATCAATTTCATTTGGGCTCTGCCTTTTTATTGCTTTGCAATTTATTTTGGCCTGTTTGGTCTTTTTGATTTGGGCCTGGCCCTTTTAGGAAATGCATTGCATTTATCAGGCGCTTTGCGCCAATCAGAGAGCGCATAGCGCAATTGGTTCAGATGCTGACACGTGGCGCTCTCTGGTGGCTCACGCCAACCCAAGAGCGCAACAGTACAGATTTATAAGTGCAAAGCACTATTAATTTGAGAATCTTTTAGATTGAAGAACTAATGGTTCATAAAAGAAGTGTAAAGCACTATTTGATTTAGATCTAAGAAAAAACAAGTTTTTTCTTGTTTTTCTTATCTCAGAGAACCAAAGGTTCATAAAAGTGCAAAGCACTATTTTTATTTCGTTATTTTCTTGTTTTTAAAGAATCAGTGGTTCATAAGAAGTGCAAAGCACTGTTTATTATGTGAAGATCATTGATCTTGTCTTTAGATCAATGATCTATTATAAGAAATTTCTTCTCTCTTATGAAGGTTTTTACTTTTTTCTTGAAATTTTTCTCAGAGTTCTCTCTGTTTGAAGCTCTTGATTTTTCAAGAAATGTTGATGCCTTTGAATTGAGGCCTAGGGTTCTTTTTATAGTGCCCATAAGTTTGTTGAATTTGTTAAAGAGATCTTTCTCTGAGTGATTTGGGGAATTTTCCCCACCGTTAGATCTTTGATCCAAAGGCTTCTATTTTACAGAAGAAAATCTTCTTGTTTTAAAAAGAACAGAAAGATTTCTTTAAAATTTTAATTCTGTTTGGTGTAAATGCCCCAGCGCGTGACACGTGTCGCGCAGTTTTTTTTTTTTTTTTTGCAGCGCAGCGCAACTGTGCGCTGCGCGGACACGTGTCGCGCAGCGCATAGTTGCGCTGCGCGCGCAAAATTTTTTTTTTTTTCGCGCAGCGCACATGCAACTGTGCGCTGCGCGGACACGTGTCGCGCAGCGCGCAGTTGCGCTGCGCGGACACGTTGCGCTGTGCGCGCAACTTTTTTTTTTTTTTTTTTTGCGACAGAGCTTTGCTCTGATTGGAGAAAAACAGAAGTATTGCTTCTTTTTCCACCTTAGAATTTAAACAGAGTTTTGCTCTGATTGGGATAAACAAATGCCCCCCACCGTTGCGCTTACGTTGCCTCCTAACGTGAGCGCAGTGGTGGCAGACTCCGAACCGTCGCGCCATCCCTTGAAAGCTGAAAGGGCACTTGATGCCTATAAATAGGACCTTTGGTCTCTTAGATGATTCTCATTTCTAAAATTTTACTTTCAGAACTCAGAGCCCTGCTTTTTATTTTCAAGAACTTTAAGAGTTTAACTCTTAAAACTTTTAGGTGAAAATTTTAATTTGGATTAAATTAAATTAAATTAATTTTCATTAATAGAGCCTCGCTCTCAATAGATCCCTGATCTAAAAGAAACCTATTTAGGGTTTCACTTAGCAGAGCTTTGCTCTACAGGTCTTAAAGGGATCTAAAGAGAACTAAAGCGGACCCTACTAGGGTTCCATAGAGCTCTGCTCTCTGAAAGATTTTCCTTGGATTTTCTTAATTCATTAATGGAGCTTTGCTCCTCCTAAATCATATAGAAGAACTCTTAAGAATTCTTCATGGATCTTGAAACTTAAAGATGACATTTTATTTCTCAGTGCATTATATCGTTTTGATTAATCAGTCTTCCTGATAATTCTGTTGATCCTCTTTCACAGGAACAATGAACGCCCACATGTATGCTCTTAACGAGATCATCTCTCATGAAGACATCCGCCGACTTGGCCGCCTTCAAAATCAGGAGTTCACAAACGAGAAGTGTGCTGAAATAACGAGTCGCTTCGACGCATACAATGGTCCACTGCTTCCCCGACGTTCCTCTCTTCTTAAACTTATCGTGGGAGCTATCTGGGAAGCGCTTCCCCTATTCTGTTCCGGCGTGCCGCTTATGGCGTTGGATGCCGCTGAGGACAAGGTGTACTCTGTGTACCTATTGAATTTTATCTCGAAGAGACGGCGAGACAGTCTTATCGACCTCTTGCACGAGGTCTTTCAACAGTCTGCCATACTCGCTGCTTATCGGAGGGTGGAAGACATCGGGAGGGACCCTGACGCTTATGCTCGCGAAAGGAAGCACACTAGGATGGTCCGCAAGGCTTGAAAAGTCATAGATAAGGTCATTTTTGAATTCCTCAATCCATGCCCTAGATCTGAGGTTATTCCATTGTAACTTGCGTTTATTGTTTTTATGACTGTAAGAACTTCGGGCAATATTAATGGAATTTTTTTTTATCCCAGCTTGTCTTTATTATATATCTTTTGTCCTGAGTCTTTTTGCCCATGCATGAATGAATGTGTCTTGAACGCTTGATCAAATGTAAATCGGATGCTCTTTCTGTTGCTTTTCCTCTTTCTCAGCATGTCGTCACAATTAGCAGGTAATAGAGTAAGCTTCTTGATTTCTTCACGAGATAGCGAGGGCTTAGGCCGCAGGTTCAGATCTGCTTCCTAAGACTTTTCAACTCTATGAGCCATGAGGGTCTTATAGAGACTTTTCTCCCTACGGATCGGGAGGATCTCGTAGGTGGGTTTTTCTCCTTAGGAATCGTAAGGATTCCTAAGTGTGGTTTTCTCTTGTAAATCGTAAGGATCCTACAAGAGAATTTTTCCCTCTTACGAGTCGAGAGGACTTGTAAGCGGTTGTTTCCCTCCTTGTCGAAGTTCGACGTTGGAGAGTGAGACCTGTGGATGGTATGCAAGAGACCGTTTTGGGCCAACTTGTAGGGTCCCAATGCTTAGGAAACATGCTTCTTTTATGCTCACTGCCTAAGGCTTTATCTCACGAGTCGAGCCACCTCGACAATTTTTCACAAGTCGAGGCGAATCGAACGTTTCTCGCAAGAACATCTTAACGTCGCATTTAACCTCTGCTCTTTACGACAGAAGCCCGTTAAGGTTGGTGGTACTTAGGGTTTTGGCCATCGTACCGTCGCATAAGCTGATATAGTCCTCGATAGGCAATCGTGCTATTCGAGTAGCCCTGCGACTGCCGTGTCTCTGATCCCTTCGGGGGCTGGACAAGACGTCTTCAAGCAATCCTCCTTGGCAGTTTGACCGTCGGAAGAGCAAGCGTTAGGAATTTGCCATGTCGCTTTTTACTTGAGGTTAGGCTTATTTTGGTGAGCCTCGATGAGTCATAACCACTCCGCGCTGGTGTGGGGATGATCTCCGATAGTCTTTCGAGCTTTATATGAGTTGCCGTCAAGACCCTGAAGCTAGGAATTTGGCCTTTGCTTCGTTTGCTGGCATTGCGTCTGCTGTATCGAGATGAATGTTGCGGTGGGAACTAGGGTTTTGCCGTGGCTCCGTTTGTTTGATGACGTTGCGTCTGCTGTTTCGAGACGAACGTTGGGGTGACAGCTCGTCTGCTGTATTGAGACGGACGTCGAGATTGTCTCTAGGTTGCTGGTGAACCGCCGAGGTTTGGAACTAGGGATTTTGCCGTGCCTCCATTCGTTTAATGACGTTGCGCCTGCTGTGTCGAGACGAACATTGGGGTGACATCTCGTCTACTGTATCGAGACGGACGTCGAGGTGGTGACCATTCTGTGCTGGTGCGAGATGATCTCCGATTGTCTTTCCAGTTTTATATGAGCTACCGTCAAGACGTTGAAGCTAGGAATGTGGCCTTCGCTTCGTTTGCTTTGGTGTGTCCAAATCCTGTTGGAGGAAGAACGCTGGGGTTGACATTTCGTCTGCTGTATCGAGACGAACGTCAAGGTGGTGACCACTCTATGCTGGTGCGAGATGATCTCCGATTGTCTTTCCGGTTTTATGTGAGTTACCGTAAAGACGTTGAAGCTAGGAATGTTGCCTTCGCTTCGTTTGCTTTGTCACGTCCGAATCCCTGCTGGAGGAAGAACGCTGGGGTTGACATTTCGTCTGCTGTATCGAGACGAACGTCAAGGTGGTGACCACTCTGTGCTGGTGCGAGATGATCTCCGATTGTCTTTCCGGTTTTATATGAGTTACCGTAAAGACGTTGAAGCTAGGAATATGGCCTTCGCTTCGTTTGCTTTGTCACGTCCGAATCCCTGCTGGAGGAAGAACGCTGGGGTGACAACTCGTCTGCTGTATCGAAACGAACGTCAAGGAGGTGACCACTCCATGTGAGATGATCTCCGGTGGTCTTTCAGGCTTTATATGGCTTGCCGTTAAGACCTTGAAGCTAGGAATTTGGCCTTCGCTTCATTTGCTCACACTGCGTCTGGTGTATTGAAGCGAATGCTGAGGTGGAACTGGGATTTTGCCGTCACTCCGCTTGGTTTCGACCATGGGGTCTTTTGTTAACTTTGTATGTACACCCTACTGGACTGCGAAGGAACGCCGTTGTTGACATTGCGTCTGCTGTAACGAGACGAATGCTAAGGTGGAGTTGGGATTTTGCCGTCACTCCGCTTTGTTTCGACCATGGGGTCTTTTGTTGACATTGCATTTGCCTCCAGCTGGACTGCGGAGGAACGCTGTTGTTGACATGGCGTCTACTGTATCGAGACGAATGCTGAGGTGAAGCTGGGATTTTGCCATCGCTCCGCTTGTTTCGACCGTGAGGTCTTTTGTTAACTTTACATGTACACCCTGCTGGACTGCGAAGGAACGCCGTTGTTGACATTGCGTCTGCTATAACGAGACGAATGCTAAGGTAGAGTTGGGGTTTTGCAGTTACTCCGCTTTGTTTCGACCGTGAGGTCTTTTGTTGACGTTGCATCTGCCTCCAGCTGGACTGCGGAGGAACGCTGTTGTTGACATCGCGTCTACTGTATCAAGACGAATGCTGAGGTGAAGCTGGGATTTTGCCATCGCTCCGCTTGATGGTGTAATATCTGTGTCCTGCTGGAATGGGGAGGCACACCGTTGGTGATCTCTAAGTTGTCGATGTTGACGTCGAGACCCTGAAGCTCGAGATCTTCGTTTGCTTCATTTGTTGACATCGTGTCTGTAATATTGCAACAAATATCGAGATGGTCTCTAGGTTGTCTATGAACCGTCGAGATTTGGCTTCGCTTTCTGATGGAGCCTGTTGGGAAGGTATGGTTTCCTCTTTATCTGTGCCCCTGAATTGTATACAGGGATCGATGTGATTTCACCTGTAGGGCAAAAAGTTTCATTCTTTCATTTTTTTTATTCTTTCCGCGATGCTCTATCATTTCAGCTTTTATATCGCGAAGGTCGCGATTGCCCAATCATTTCGGCTATTTTTCGCGGTGCCCAATCATTTCGGCTATTTATTTTATTTTTACTCGCTGCTTTTTTTCTTTTGCGAGTTGCCCCATCATTTCGGCTATTTCGCATGCATACATTTTACTTGCTGCTTTTTTTTATTGCAAGTTGCCCCATCATTTCGGCGCTTTCGTATGCATGTGCGGCTTACTGGCTTTTCGCCGTAAACCTGAAATTGAACACCGATTTTGGCATTAGCACCGCTACAACTGGGCTATTGCCAGGAGCGAATCATCATTTGCCTCTGTCGTTGTCGAACAAAGGAGGCTTAGTGACCAGGGTTAAGGTCCTGTCGACTAAGGCTTTTGACTTTATGAGCCGTAAGGGTCTCACAAAGCTATTTCTCCCTACAAGTCGTGAGGATCTTATAGGTGTATTTTCTCCTTAGGAATCATGAGGGTTCCTAAGTGTATTGTTCCTCTGTAAGTCGTAAGGATCGTACAGGAGGGTTTTCTCCTTGTAATTCGAGAGGATTTATAAGGGTTGTTTACCATGCAAACATATCCCTAGTCTCAGATGGGACTTAGTTAGGGAAATGTTTATTCACGCCCGTGGATTGTATACAAGGGCCAATATAGGACCACTTGTAGGGCAATATCGAAAGTTGTGGGAGTTGCTTAAGCACAGGTTTAGGCCTCTTTAACTTAAGACTTTCAAATCTTACGAGCCGTGAGGGTCCCATAAGAGCCTTCTCCTCACGAGTCGTGAGGATCTCGCACGTGTATTTTCTCCTTAGGAATCGTGAGGATTCCTAAGTGTGTTGTTCCCTTGTGAGTCGTAAGGATCTCACGCGGGTGGTTTCTCGTTATAGGGTCGAGAGGCCCCTATAAGTGTTTCTTAACGAGGTTGCGCCCTTTCGGGTTTTCACAAACACTCGCCGGTAGTCCTGCTATTTTTACTCACGGAGCCCTCTCGGGTTTTCATCCGTGCCCGTTTTGCTTATGGACATACCGTTTTTTTTCTTTTATTCTTTTTATTTTCTTCTTCTTCTTTTTTTTTTACGAGGTCGCGCCCTTTCGGGTTTTCACGAACACTCACCGGTAGTCCTGCTGTTTTTACTCACGGAGCCCTTTCGGGTTTTCATCCGTGCCCTTTTTGCTTATGGACATACCGTTTTTTTTTATTTTATATATTTTTTTATTTTATTTTTTTATCTCGTCAGCCTAAGGATGCTGCGGTATTAGTTTAAAGACGTTTCGGTCTGCTATTAGTTTAAGGACGTCTCGGTCCGCTATTAGTTTAAGGACATTTCGGTCCATTGTCGCCGTATTTGAGGTGAATATCTGGTTTATTGACTTTTTTGTCTATGAGTCCTTCTCCATGAATGAACATGATGCCCCCGGCGTATCCATCTTCTTCGGAGCGTGCGGTTGTGGCGGACTCACCTTCCCGTTCTCAGACAACGCAAACTTGCCCTGTTGGTATTGGTCTTCAACCCAGTTTTTGAAGACGTAGCAGTTTTCGATCAGGTGACCTATTGTTTGGTGGTAAGGGCAATAATTAGGATTATTAATATCGCCTGGCCGCAACGGACGTTTTGGACCCGGCAGATTGATGAGTCTGTCGCACACTGCCAGCTCGAACAGTCCCCTTGTTTTATCTTGCGGAAACGAGTAAGGACGTTTCAACTTTTCCTGGAGGGGTTGCCGCTTGTTGCTTTGGAAAGCAACCGGTCTAGGGTCACCTGATTGTTGTTGAGCGCTGGCGACGAGGGCCGTTTTCCCTTTTCCTTTATTCTTTTTGTTCGGTCCCTTGTTTACGGGACCGAGATTTTTTTCGAATAGCGTGCGATTACATGGCTGAACGTTCTCGCAACTTCTCAATTCCTTTATTCTCGAAATAGATTCCCCGAGGGAAAAGTTGGGGATAGCTTCTTCGTCAGAGTCGCTTCCAAAGGTGATAATTTGTGATCCCTTAAAGTCGGCTATATGACAGTTTGCGGCGGCTCCTTTGCGCTCATATATCGCATTTTTCCGATGTCCACAAGCTTCACACTTTGTCCTGTCGAAGTGTTGCTTTTGAGCGACACACCCTTGCCACCAACAGTTAAAGGACTCGCAGTCTTCGGTAGGATGTATGATCTTCTGATGATATAAACAGAAGTTAGGGTGCATCTCTACCTCAGAGAAAGAATTTTCTTCAGAGGGCGGTAGCTTCATTCCTACTGATAGAGCTTTGGCGAACCATTTCCTCGTCTTGAATTTGTTTTTACCCGCAGTGTATGGCTTTTGATTTGACGGGAATACCTTGGTTCTTTCTAGTATGGCCATTTCACGCTCTTGATTGGCTTTTGCTTTCAGACGAATTTCATTTAGGAAGGCATCGATCAACTCGTCTGACGGCCGCGGAATTTCTGTTTCAGGGTCCGCCCTCGTTTTCTAGGCGCAAGGAGCCTCTTTATTATCTGCCAATGAGTGAGAGATCACATGACAAGTTGCCCCCGGCGTGTTTGTCTTCTTTGGAGTATGCGGCTGTGGTGGGTTCACCTTCCAGCTTTCAGACAGCGCGAACTTGCCTTGTAGGTATTGATCCTCGATCCATCCCTTAAAGACGAAACAATCCTCAATCGGGTGACTTACCGTTTGGTGGTAAGGGCAATAATTGGGATTATTAAGATCGCCTAGCTGCGACAGACGCTTTGGACTCGGCAGATTAATGAGTCTGTTGCGCACTGCCAGCTCGAACAGTCTTCCCGTTTTATTCTGAGGAAACGAGTAAGAACGTCGTAGACTCTCTTCGAGGGATGGGCGTGGACGCGCGTTGTTTTGGCGAACGACCGGCTTTGAGTTGCTCGACTGTTGTTGAGCATTGGCGACGACGATCGCTTTCCCTTTTCCTTTCTCATCTCGGGAATCTGATTTTGGAGGAGACGGTCTATGGCCCATCTGGTCCATTTGGGCTAATTTGTCAATCAAGGCCTAGAAGGTGGTCGGCCTGAAGAACATCATGAATTGTGAGATGGTCGCCTGCGGATCGAGAGTGCCCACAAACATACCTACCGCAGGTGCCTCTTCTATGCGTTGTTCGCATTTCGACCATAGGTTCCGCCATCGTGTTGCGTATTGAACCCACATTTCGCTTGGCCTTATCCTGGCATTTATTAGTGCTGTTATCGGGCTGCGTTCACTAGCACTCGCGAATCTTTGTGTAAACAGCAGTTCCATCTCTGCAAATGTTTTGACAGAGTCGTTAGGTAGCTCCGAATACCATTCAAAGGCTGTTTCTGCTAAGCCGCCGACGAATTGACGTAGCAACAATTTGTCATCGCCTCCAGTATTGCCGCATAAGGCCCTGAATTGAGCGACATGCTGATGCGGATTCCCTGTCCCTTTATATACGTGGAATTTAGGGATCGTATATCCTGGAGGGTAACTGATTTGGTCATACCAGCCCGGAGACGGTCGTCCGGTTCTAACAATTTGCCCAGCCGCTTCATTCGCCTGATGAACCCGGATCTGCTGAGCTATATATTCGTCTAGGTCAACTTTGGAGATTGCCTCCTCTTTGGCTGTTGACAGAGCCGGCGGAGGATTTGACGTTTCTCCCCTGTCGTCTTCAAGGACGATCGGAGGATTTTCAGCAGGAGGGTCCGGCTGTAACATCATCCCTACCATATCTTGTAAGAGGAGCGCCATCTGTTTTATGTTAGCCGCTTGCTCTGCAGCTTCTTTGTCTCTCTTTTCGAGGACTCTGCGTAAAAAGTCAGCGTCGGTTTCTTGTTCTTGACGCTCATCCGAAGACGTTTCAGAGCTTTCTTTTGGCTCAGTGAGTGCAGCCATTGTAGTCATTATTTCCTGAAGCTTTTGTTGTTGCTCCTGGGCTTTCGTCACGGATCGGGTGAGTGGTCGGTGGCCCGTAGAAGTGCTGCTTTCCTCCTTTCCAGAAGCCATATAAACAGTGTGCACCACCATGCCCCCAGATTTGGGGCGTTTGTGTTCAGCGCTTTTATGCTTCGCCATACTCACAGGGGCTTTTTGTGGCCTCCTTTTTTGAGTGATTGGAGTTAAGGGAGCCGTTGTAGTGGGCACCCAAGTAGCTTTTGCTTTTTATGGTTTGACAGAGTAATCCTTCCCCTGCCGAACCTTCATCTTTTTCTGTCGTCAGAGGCAGTCTTGATCGATCACCGACTCTTGGACCTGTCGCCAGACTTTGTAAATTTTAGAGGACAGCCGTTGAGGGGGCTGCTCTAGCTTCTTCTCTGGAGTATTCTCCACAGGTGAAGGAGTTCGTTTCAACATCGCAGTAGGAGAGTTTCTGCGCACCTTGTTGAGCAGTTCAAAACTATTCTTGGTTGGAACAGCAGCATCGATCCTCACCATCGGAGCTGACGGAGTTATCCCGGAGGGGGAGTTGCCCCCAGCCTTCCTCACTCGGCGCCAGTAGCGACGTCGGGCATGTCGTGCTGATGGAGTTGTTTCAGCTATAGGGGTGACCTCCTCGTGCCCCCTGTGTTGGTCAGAATATACTGGTACCAGCTTTTTAAAGATTGACGTCCGTTGAACGGGGACGGCCAACTTGTCAGAAGCGGACTTCTGAACATGGGAAGCAACCTTGGTGATTTTGCCAGGAACGGGAGTTGGAATGGCTATCCGCTTCGGGATAACGCCTTCTGGTATGGCAGGCTTCTTCATGAGCCTGTTAGAGCTCTGGCCTAGTCCGTTAAAAACTGAAGCAGTGGAGTTGGACGACCCGTTGAGAGGGGTCGCGGCAGCGGTAAGTCGATCGAAGACCGACTTCTTTGGAGCTTCTTGCAATGTCATTGGGGCGTTGAAGCTCATTGGTGGGAGCATGGTCCCAAAAAATAGTCCAGTGGTGGCTTGAGCCACCTGCTCCACCGGCATTTTGAAAAGAGAGGCCGCTCGGGGCCCATAAGTCACTCCTCCAGCAATGATGGAGCGAGAGTTATCGCTGCGGGCGGTGCAGTTCGAAGCCATCGATTTTCTATTTTCTGCATAGAGCAAGACACCAAATCTTAGTACCTTGAATCCACAGGCAAACACAGCAAACCGCGATTTGTTCGCGAACACGACACACGAAGTGTGGAGTGGAAAGAGAAAGAGATCCCACCGGGCGTGCCAGAATCTGTTCCCCTCCGAAGGACGGCGCACAGGACCGCGATGGCCTGACGCTGAGATTCGGGGCAGATGCTATTTGGTTTTATCCGTCCACCTCTCCGAAGATGCCAAGTTGATTTATGGCACCGTGTATCGAAGGTTTAGACGGATGCGGCCGATGTAGCAGACTTTGTCAGATTCCTCCTCGCTAGAGGGGTTTTTGATTGTGGGGACGCTCTTCCCTACAGGCGCAAGCCCCTGAAGTTAATTACGCTACCGCTTCGCGGTAAGAACTTTCTCTTTCTCCAGAATTTCACTTCGTGTCGTGGGTGTTTGTTTTGTTTGTGGTTGCCCGTGGATTGTATACGGAGACTGAGTAATACCGTCGCCCGTAGGACGTGGATTAGTCCAAATCCGTATTTACTTAGATTTGGGTTTGGTGTTTTTAGTTTAAGGATGCCTTAGTCGCGTTGCGGCTAAGATCGACTTAAACGTTCGTCAAGGATACGTTAGTCCTGTTTGAGACTAAGATCAACTTAACGGGATCGTTTAGATCCGACAAAAGAGCATTTGGGCTCTATTGTTCCAGTTTAGGGACATAGTGGTCCATTGCATGTATGGTCGTCGGGACCCGTCACCTCTCTGACGACGTTGAAGAATTACAACGACAAATGTCAGAGGAGTTCAGAGATGTACCTTCGAGCCAAAGTTGATTGGGGGAATTTATAGTCCAATTTGGGACTAAAGTCTGTTTGAAGGTTTAAGGATGCGTTAGCCATATTTGAGGCTAAGATCAACTTAAACGGTTGTTAAGGATACGTTAGTCCAGTTTGGGACTAAGATCGACTTAACGGGATCGTTTAGATCCGACAAAAGAGCATTTAGAGGCTCTATTGTTCCAGTTTAGGGACGTGGTGGTCCATGTTCCAGTTTAGGGACGTGGTGGTCCATCGCCAGTTTAGGGACGTGGTGGTCCGATATTAGTTTAGGGACGTCTCGGTCCCACGAGTTTAAGGACCCCGCAGTCCATATTGACATATGTGGTCGTCGGGACCCATCACCTCTCTGACGTCGTTGAAGGATTACAACGATAAGTGTCAGAGGAGCTCGGAGATGTACCCTCGAACCGGATATAAATTAATTTAAAAGAGCAGTCGTGCTCAGTCAATTTAATTTAAGGACTTACGGCCAAAATTGGGCTAAGTCCAGTTGAAACGTTCAACATTTTATTTGCTTCTGCCTTGCATTTCTTTTTATTTTTATTTGGGTTTTGCCCAGAAAGGATGCAGAGCATCAATTTGTTTTGGGCTCTGCCCTTTATAAATGATGCAGAGCATCAATTTCATTTGGGCTCTGCCTTTTTATTGCTTTGCAATTTATTTTGGCCTGTTTGATCTTTTTGATTTGGGCCTGGCCCTTTTAGGAAATGCATTGCATTTATCAGGCGCTTTGCGCCAATCAGAGAGCGCATAGCGCAATTGGTTCAGATGCTGACACGTGGCGCTCTCTGGTGGCTCACGCCAACCAAAGAGCGCAACAGTACAGATTTATAAGTGCAAAGCACTATTAATTTGAGAATCTTTTAGATTGAAGAACCAATGGTTCATAAAAGAAGTGTCAAGCACTATTTGATTTAGATCTAAGAAAAAACAAGTTTTTTCTTGTTTTTCTTATCTCAGAGAACCAAAGGTTTATAAAAGTGCAAAGCACTATTTTTATTTCGTTATTTTCTTGTTTTTAAAGAACCAGTGGTTCATAAGAAGTGCAAAGCACTGTTTATTATGTGAAGATCATTGATCTTGTCTTTAGATCAATGATCTATTAGAAGA
The DNA here is from genome assembly GCA_030015575.1 of Agapanthus africanus. Taxonomy (NCBI): domain Eukaryota; kingdom Viridiplantae; phylum Streptophyta; class Magnoliopsida; order Asparagales; family Amaryllidaceae; genus Agapanthus; species Agapanthus africanus. The sequence goes on from CM057341.1 coordinate 744,410,118, forward strand.
AATTTCTTCTCTCTTATGAAGGTTTTTACCTTTTTCTTGAAATTTTTCTCAGAGTTCTCTCTGTTTGAAGCTCTTGATTTTTCAAGAAATGTTGATGCCTTTGAATTGAGGCCTAGGGTCCTTTTTATAGTGCACATAAGTTTGTTGAATTTGTTAAAGAGATTTTTTTCTGAGTGATTTGGGGAATTTTCCCCACCGTTGGATCTTTGATCCAAAGGCTTCTGTTTTACAGAAGAAAATCTTCTTGTTTTAAAAAGAACAGAAAGATTTTTTTAAAATTTTAATTCTGTTTGGTGCAAATGCCCCAGCGCGTGACACGTGTCGCGTTGCGCCGACACGTGTCGCGCAGCTTTTTTTTTTTTTTTGGCAGCGCAGCGCAACTGAGCGCTGCGCGGACACGTGTCGCGCAGCGCGCGCAACTTTTTTTCTTTTCTTTTTTTTTTTTGCGCGCACCGCACATGCAACTGTGCGCTGCGCGGACACGTGTCGCGCAGCGCGCGCAACTTTTTTTTTTTTTTTGCGACAGAGCTTTGCTCTGATTGGAGAAAAATAGAAGCATTGCTTCTTTTTCCACCTTGGAATTTAAACAAAGCTTTGCTCTGATTAGGATAAACACTCTCCCGCCGAGGTTATCTTCCTCGGTCTCACTGACTGACCAACGACACCGCTCATAGGTGCAACCGCTATCCTGCGAATCTCGCCATGCACGAGATATCCGCCGGCCACATCCTACGTTCCACGCCATCACGATCCCCATTTAACAAACCTGTCTCGCCATTAATGGGAGATTCCGCTCATTACATGAGCGTGACGTCGGGAGCGTAACGGCCGGCGTGATTCTCGCGCCTGCCCTGCCTGCTGCCACCGCTATATAAACCCTTCTTCAGACGGTTCAAGTAAGCCATTTTAACCCCACTAAGCCGTTACTTTGCTCGGATCTCTAGTCTAACTTGACCGTCGGAGGGTCCTCGGTGGTATAACCACCCCGGGACTTCCTTGCAGGTAGCCCGGCAACTACAACCTCAAACCCATTGAGATCCACACGCTTCAGGAGCGACAGCCTCCAGATCCAATCTCAGCCACCCATCGCAGCCATCAGCAGATCACCAAAGGGCAACATCTTGACGTGATCCGACATCTGTCAACTGGCGCCGTCTGTGGGAAACTAGATTCCACAAAAACAAAATTTTGTCTTCCGATCTCAACCAAATGGCGAACGGTCATCACGAAGATCCTACCACTAGCCGTCGCCTCTCCCTCAACAGAGGCGCAGACGAACCTCCTCCGCCGAATGCCATCAACGCCCTCGCCGGCCGGATAGACCGACTCGCATCCTTTGTGGAGGCACTCGTCCGCGTCCAAACGGCAGGGCAAAATCCCCAGGTCGCCGCTCCCCCGCCTCGGGACCGGGACCCCTATAGGGGGAGATAGGACTCAGCCCGCGTCGGCACGGCCGACCACCGCCTCGCTGCCTCCCACGGCCGCGGATCCCCCGGGCCAATACGTTCTGCGACCCGCTGGGCGCCCAACAGCTCGATACCGAGGTCCGTCGCTAGAGCGCCCCGTCCCGAGGTCCTTCGCGTACCTGTCCCTCCCGAGGAAATGTCGGTCAGCTCGCCTGTCACCAGGCATGACCGACACTCCCTCTCCCGACGGGGCCGCGTAAATGGGGCTCATCACGGCAGCTCAAGGACCACCTCATCCGGAGATTTGAGGAACCTCATTGAGAGAAACCGCGGCCGAAGCCAGATGCAGACCTCTGACAGCAGAGGCCTGGGTTCGGAGTGTGCCGAGTCGTCGGGGTACCACGGTTGACTCGACGCCCTCGAGAAGAAGATCGAGGGTCTGCATCGGGAAGGACACCGTTCGAGCGACGGGGCTAAGTACGCCGCCGACTCGCTCACCAAACCGTTCACCGAGAAGCCGCTCGCCGTCCACGTCTCCTCTTGCAACAAGCCCCCAAAAGTCTCCCTGTTCGACGGCAAATCGGACCCGAAGGACCATTTGGACGCATTCACTGCAGGGATGAGCTTCCAAGACAACTCCGACACCGCCCAGTACCGAGATTTCCCGACCACTCTCATCCGCTCCAAACGAGACGGGTTCCGAAGGCTCGAGCCGCGCTCGATCTCACCGAGAAGCCGCTGGCCACCTAATTCCTCGGCCACTTCGTGGGAACAGGCGGCAAAAACGCACAGTGGACCACCTCTTCACGATCAAGAGCGGGGACAGAGAGACGTTCAAGGCCTACGTCACCCGCTTCTACAATGCCCTTCTCGAGGTCCAAGAGCACCGGGACGAGACGGTCATCACGGCTCTGAGGTCTGGTCTTAGGAACAAGGAGTGGTTACGCTCTTTTGCACTGGCGCAACCTAAGACCATGGCCGAGGTAAAGGCCTGGACCGAGCACGAGGTCCAGCTCGAATCCGAGGTGAACGCAAACCTCCCCCGGGCAGAGCAAGCCGAACAGAAGAAGAGGGCAAGGGACGAGAGAAGGGACCGAAATGGCAAAAGCCCTATCCCCCAAAGTTCCAGGAGTACATACCGCTTAACGTCTCCCAGACAGTACTACTTGAGGAGGCCAAGGGCGAAGGGTTCTTCAAGTTCCCCCGATCCCGCGCACGGTCTCAAAGCGAACCCACAACCTTACTACGGTTTTCACAGGCCGCTAGGCCACTCCACGGAGAGCTGTAAGCAGCTCAGAGACTACATCGAGGAGCTCATCCATTCGGGGCACCTTGCAGCATACCTGAGGGACACGCAGCAAGCTGACCGCGAGCAGGAGCAGCGTCCCCCTCCCGCCGAGCTGACCATCGGCCGGATCATGGTAGTGTCAGCGGAGGATACATCTGGTACCCCCGAAGCTCGGTACCCTATGCCAAGTATAGATACCAACAGACGTATGGGGGGCTCAAGCTGCATGAATAAAAGCATCTACTGGCATGTATTTTCTTTTCAAAGCAATATACCATCTTCTTAAGATCTTTTGTTTATATAATAAAGGGGTCGATAAAGCATTGCAGGAAAGAAAGAGAATCTTATTCATTCAAAAGGTACTATAGGCTCCTCAGCCGTACAAAAGAAAAAAGGGGAGAAAAAATTACAACAGCGGGGGAATGGGGTGCAGAGAGCACTACTCGTGGTACTCTGAGCATATTTCCTCCAGCCGAGCCCTCGCGGCGTCTAACCTCTGCCTCTGATCCCCCCGCGAGCGTCGGCGTCGAGCCTCAACTGGTAGCACTCGAGGACGAGTGCCTCCGTGCGGTTTAGCCGACTCGCAGAGATCAGGTCGAAACGCCTCAGAGACCTTAGCTTGCCGACGGTCTCTTCTTTCGTAAGCTCGAATAAGGGGTTGTAGAGCCCCAGCGACGCCCTCCAGATGGAGTATATCAACAGTTGAAGTAGGGAAGAGCGCCGGGGGAGCAATCGGCCGAAATGATCCTCGATCCGGCCTATCACCAACTGCACCGTGTCATCAGTACAGTACGGATCGTAGAGGTACACGTCCTCGAAATTTATGATATCGGGAATAGTGAAAGGGAAGTCCTCCATTCTTGTGTTTTGGGTGTGGGGAAGGGAGTAATCAACACTCCCTCCGTTTTATAGCCCACAACGCCCCGGAGCCCAACAGCCGCTTGCCTTAACCGTAACGCCACGTGGCAAACACAGCGCGCTTCCCGGCAGAGTCGAAAGGACACGGCCGTCCCGCTTCACTTTCCCCACGCGTCCTCGACACGTGACACTCACGACTGTCCATCTTCCTAAAGCCCTCGCCTAGAGGCAGCCGAGCGACTGACTCCGCTTGGCTCTCCTTAGCAGGCCTCCAACGGCCCCTCCAGCGCTAAGGATCTAAGCCCTCGCCTAGAGGCAGCCGAGCGGCTACCCTGCTCGGCTATCCTTAGCAGGCCTCCAATGGCCTCTCCAGCGCTAAGGATCTAAGCCCTCGCCTAGAGGCAGCCGAACGGCTACCCTGCTCGGCTATCCTTAGCAGGCCTTCAACGGCCCTTCCAGCGCTAAGGACCTAAGCCCTCGCCTAGAGGCAGCCGAGCGGCTACCCTGCTCGGCTATCTTTAGCAGGCCTCCAACGGCCCCTCCAGCGCTAAGGATCTAAGCCTTCGCCTAGAAGCAGCCGAGCGGCTACCCTGCTCGGCTATCCTTAGCAGGCCTCCAACGGCCCCTCCAGCGCTAAGGACCTAAGCCCTCGCGTAGAGGCAGCCGAGCGGCTACCCTGCTCGGCTATCCTTAGCAGGCCTCCAACGGCCCCTCCAGCGCTAAGGATCTAAGCCCTCTCCTAGAGGCAGCCGAGCGGCTACCCTGCTCGGTAATCCTTAGCAGGCCTCCAACGGCCCCTCCAGCGCTAAGGACCTAAGCCCTCGCCTAGAGGCAGCCGAGCGGCTACCCTGCTCGGCTATCCTTAGCAGGCCTCCAACGGCCCCTCCAACGCTAAGGACCTAAGCCCTCGCCTAGAGGCAGCCGAGCGGCTACCCTGCTCGGCTATCCTTAGCAGGCCTCTAACGGCCCCTCCAGTGCTAAAGATCTAAGCTCTCACCTAGAGGCAGCCGAGCGGCTACCCTGCTCGGCTATCCTTAGCAGGCCTCCAACAGCCCCTCCAGTGCTAAGGATCTAAGCCCTCGCCTAGAGGCAGCCGAGCGGCTACCCTGCTCGGCTATCCTTAGCAGGCCTCCAACGGCCCCTCCAGCGCTAAGGATCTAAGCCCTCGCCTAGAAGCAGCTGCTCGGCTATCCTGCTCGGCTATCCTTAGTAGGCCTCCAACGGCCCTTCCAGCTCTAAGGATCTAAGCCCTTGCCTAGAGGCAGCCGAGCGGCTACTCCAGCGCTAAGAGTCTAAGCCCTCGCCTAGAGGCAGCCGAGCGGCTACTCCAGCGGTAAGAGTCTAAGCCCTCACCTAGAGGCAGCCTAGCGGCTATCCTGCTCGGCTATCCTTAACAGGCCTCCAACGGCCCCTCCAGCGCTAAGAATCGAAGCCCTCACCAAGACGCAGTCGAGCGGCTACCCCGCTGGGCTATCCCTGGCCGGTAGCTACCTACCCCACAACGCCAGGGATCAAAGCCTTTGCCAAGAGGCACCGAGCAGCTACCCTGCTCGGCCATCCTTAGTAGGCCTCTCACGGCCCCTCCCGCGCTAAGGATCAAAGCCCTCGCCAAGAGGCACCGAGCAGCTACCCTGCTCGGACATCCTTAGTAGGCCTCTCACGGCCCCTCCCGCGCTAAGGATCAAAACCCTCGCCAAGAGGCACCGAGCAGCTACCCTGCTCGGCCATCCTTAATAGGCCTCTCACGGCCCCTCCCGTGCTAAAGATCAAAGCCCTTGCCAAGAGGCACCGAGCAGCTACCCTACTCGGCCATCCTTAGTAGGCCTCTCACGGCCCAACCCACACTAAGGAACATGACCTCACCAAGAGGCATCCGGGCTATCTACGTCTGTGCGATCTCCACTTCGACTTCGGGGCCATGGAGATACCGTCTTCCCCCCGGTCTTTGCAAACTTGGCAAGTGAACAGATTCAACCCGACGCGTAGTCGCTAGACGAAGAAACAACACAACACAAAGGCAGTACCGTGCAAATACAAGTGTTTACCGACAAAGGAAAATACGACCACAAACACTACTGCAAAAAAGAAATCTTTATTGACAAAGTCAAAGCTTTTACAATGGTACTGTGGGCTCCCCAGCCTTACAAAATGCCCGGAGGCCTACAGAATTCCCGATGCAACGAAAAAAAGAGAAGAAACAAGAAGACAAGGGGCTTCAGGCCTCAGGGTCAGGCGCAACCCCAGGAAACTCAATGCCTACCACAACTCGGGAGGCGTCTGGGGGCTCATCACCCATCACATCGACCTAGGCGTCGCCCTCGCCAGGAATCACTTCCACGGCATCGCCATCAGGGTCACCCCCCTGCTCGTCATCCTCGCGGGGATATTTGGCTCGGAGCTCTTCGTCAGCAAACTCCGGCATCCGAGTCTTGACGGCGTCGAGGGCCTCATGCCAGATGGAGGTAGTGGCCGAGGCTAGGACGGTGTAAAAATGTTCTGACTTCTGGAAGTTCTCTACCGCCTTCGCCACTCTGAGGTCGGCTCGCTTCGCCGCCTCTACCGCCGCCCCCAACTCCTTCCGAAAGGTGCTCGCCGACTTCTTCATGGTGCCGACGAGCACCTCGGAGTCCCGTAGCTTGGCCTCGGCGATCTAGGCGGCCTCGCGAAACCTGGCAACCTCCTGCTTCCCGGCCGCCACCTCCTGCTTCACGGCCGCCACGTCGCCCTCGAGGGCAGCGACCCTCGCCATCATCGCCTCCAGCTCCCGCTTTGAGCTCTCCTCCAGCGAGGAGAACTCACCCACGGCTCGCATCGCCGAGGCTATTTCATCCTCCTCCATCCGGACAACGAGTGCGACGTGTTGGAGGACCTGCAGAGATTAGAGGGGGGTCAGAAAGAAAGAAGGGCGCCAAGTCTCGCGAACGGTGAGATGCTGAGTGAAAAATCAAGTAAGGTACGAGCACTAACCTGCACGGCCTCTTGGGCGATGGACGCCATCTGCGCCTTCAGGGTCCCCCCAGGGACCTTGCCCCCGGCTGACCTCTCCATGTCGGACAGCACGCTGTCAGCAACGAAGAGCCCCGAGGGCACCTCAAAGCGGAGCCCCCTTTCGTCCGCCAAGATCGGGGAGGCCGGGGTCCGTGGGACTGTACGGGGGAACCTCTTGAGGGCAGGCGGCGGAGGGCTGGTCTATGTCTCTGAAGCCGGGGCCTCCTGCCCCGAACCCGCTTTTAGCTCGGCGCTTTGCTGGGCCCCGGGGCACGATCCACGCTCGAGCACTGGGGCGGAATGGCTGCTGGGGGAGCCGGGGTCGACGTCTGACGAGAAGAGCTGACCCCCAGCCTTTGACCCCTTCTTCGGCTTGCGCATGGCCGCTCGGAGATAGCTCAAGTCCATGGGTTCTGCACAGGGCAAGATACAATGGAGTTAGCAACATAAACAAGAATAAAAATATACACAAGCCCAACAGAACGCCTACGAGCTCCTAACTTACCGATGAACTGGGCGGGGTTGAGCCCGGTCCAACTAAGGACCCGCTCGGAAAGCAGCATGTCAGCCCGGGGAATGGGCTCCCACTCCGCCACTCTCAACGTGTCGGGGTCGTTGGATGGGCTTCCTCGCCGGCACCTTTCCTTAGACCACTGGGTGGGCACGGGCCAATCCTCGCCTTCTGGCGGCCCAACAAAGAAAAACTTCTTCTTCCAATCGTGGATGGAAGAAGGCAAGACGATGACTCCCGACCCGGCTGCACTCCCCCGTCGTTTCCTAAAAGAGAGGTAAACCCTCCTCGGGTCATCCGTGCGAGTGCCGGGGTGGCCTTTGTAAATCAGAGAGGAGGCAAGGATGGACAGACCGAAGGGGATCATCTGCAGCTTCAAACGGACCAGGAACCCAAGGAGAATCCTCCATGAGTTTGGCATTAGCTGGCTCGGGGTTAACCCAAAGTAATTTAGCGCTCTAATGACCTCGGGAGAGAAGGGCAGGCGCATTCCAGCCCAAAAAGATTCCAGGTACAAGGCAATCTCTTTACCCCGCACCTGATCCGCCCTCTCCCCTTCCTCGGCTAAACGTAGAGTATAGCCAGGAGGGATATAGAAGCGAGCCTGAGCGGCGGCAAGCTCGCCCTCGTGCCTTACTAAGGACGGCACACCAGGGGCGTCCGCAACCTTTACTCGTGGATCCGCCCCTGACGCGTGACCCCGGGAAGAAGATCTGACCCTAGCTTCCCGAGAAGACTCCGACTCGGCGAAGGAATCCCTAGAATCTATCCCGACGACATTTACAGACTCCTCAGAGGAAGACATCTAACCTGATGGAGAGAAGTCCTCGGGAACGCGGAAATCCGACCTAAAAAGGAGAGCACCGAGCTTACGAGTTCAAGAACAAGGAAAATATGAAGAGAGATGGGCCCCGAAGAGGACCCCACCTCTATTTATACCCACCGGCGTCCTCATCCAACGGCGACGGTCGACTCCCGCCAAAAACGACTCTTCGAATTCAATGGCCGCGATCGCTCCACCTGCTGCATGCACATTGGCCGGACCCCATCAGGCGCCAGAAGTCTGCGGCCCGTCACATCAGCCAACCAACGCCCGACAAGTGGGCTGTTGCTTCAGCAAAAGTGCGCATGATCCGGTACACCCTCTTTAATGCAAAAGATCTCATCCTGATTCGCTGGCGTCATCCAGAAAATACAACGGATTACTCAGGGACACGCCCAACGATATCTTCGAGGAGGAGCTCATCTCGGGTGACCCGGCAGACCACTCTCAACCCAACCAATCAACTGGTTGGGACAAGAGTGGGGGGCTAATGTTGATGCTCGATATCGGTGATCTCCCACATCATGGCACATGGCAGATGACGTGTCCCAGAGCATGCAAAAAAGGGCCTACAGCGGCCGACTAGACCACACCTATGCTCGTCCTACCGAGCAAACGTTGGCTCACCTATGAGCCCCCTGCAGAACCGACCTCCTCAGCCTCACAGCTCGTCTCCGGGCTACAGCAGAACCTAGATATCTCGGCTCTCCCGCTCATCCGCGAGCTCTCCCGCCGAGGTCATCTTCCTCGGTCTCATCGACCAACCAACGACACCGCTCACAGGTGCAACCGCCATCCCGCGAATCTCGCAATGCGCGAGATATCCGCCGGCCACATCCCACGTTCCATGCCATCACGATCCCCATTTAACGAGCCTGTCTCACCATTTGTTTATCGCCGGAAACCGGAAAGACGGACTATCTTGCCTGAATCTGGGGGCAGATGCTTTTTGGTGCTATCCGTCCACCTCTCCGAAGATACCAAGTTGATTTATGGCACCATGTATCGAAGGTTTAAACGGATGCGGCCGATATAGCAGATTTCGTCAGATTCCCCCTCGTTTGAGAGGTTTTTGATTGTGGGGACGCTCTTCCCTGCAGGCGTAAGCCCTTGCAGTTAATTACGTTACCGCATCGCGGTAACAACTTTCTCCTTCTCCAGATGGTCACTTCGTATCGTGGGTGTTTGTTTTGTTTGTGGTTGCCCGTGGATTGTATACGGAGACTAATTTACGTTGTCGTCAGTAGGACGTGGATTAGTCCAAATCCATATCTTTTTAGATTTGGGTTTGGGAGTTGGGTTTAAGGATACGTTAGCCTCATTTGAGACTAAGATCAACTTAAACATGTGTTAAGGATACGTTAGTCTAATTTCTAGACTAAGATCAACTTAACAGGATCATTTAGATCCAACAAGAGAGCATTTGGGCTCTATTGTTTAGTTTAGGGACATTTCGGTCGATTTCCAGTTTAGGGACATGGTGGTCCATCGTTAGTTTAAAGACATCCCTGTCAAGGTTAAGGACATCATAGTCCGTGAGTTTAAAGACCTCACAGTCAAGGTTAAGGATATCATAGTCTGTGAGTTTAAAGACCTTACAGTCAAGGTTAAGGACATCATAGTTCGTGAGTTTAAAGACCTCACATTCAAGGTTAAGGACATCATATTCCATGAGTTTAAGGACCTCACAGTCCGTAGTTTAGAGACGTCATAGTCTGTGAGATGTGTGGTTGTCGGGATCTGTCACCTCTTTGAAGACGTTGAGGAATTACAACAACAAATATTAAAGGATTGAAGAGATGTACCCTTGAACCAAGGTTGCTTGGGGATCTGTAGTCCAATTTGGAACTAAGATCAAATAATTAGATTATGAGCACATTGGCTCAGTTAAATCTGAATTGAGGACTTATGGCCAGTTTGGGCTAAGTCCAATTAGATTAGAAATATTGGCTCTTTGTTGGACTATTAAACATTTGTCTGGGTTCAAGCCCACATTATTTAGCAATGCTAAACATTTTCATCTTTGATTTCCTCAATTTTGAGATTCATTTGGAGGAGGGACTTTTACCTCTGGAAAATTAGCCAATTTGGCTAAAAGTAGTGTCAAACACTAAAGAACAACAGTGTTAAACACTGGAAATATAGAATCCCAAATTAGTATTAAACACTAGAAAATAACAGTGTTAAACACCGAAAATAATATTTTCAAATTAGTGTTAAACACTAAAAGATAATCAGTGTTAAACACTGGGAATAAAGCTCTCGAATTAATGTTAAACACTAAAGAAAAAGGGGTCGCTGTGGACACGTGAGGGCGCCCAAAGGTGAGACCAGATTCCTTTTCTTCGTTCTGCAATTAAGTATTAAACACTTTTTATATTTTTGTTTTGAGCATCACGTGTTGGCACGTGATGGTCATCTGTGCGCTGACTGTTAAAGCGTTTGCTAAGGGGTCACGTGGTAACACGTGAGAGCGCCCAAATCTTAGATTTCCCTTGCTTTTATTCCCTTTGTTTTGGAGGTCACGTAAGAGCACGTAAAGCATTGCCTCAAAGCCTTTTCCTTTTCATTTTTGGGGATCTCTTCAGGGGTCACGTGGGGACATGTGAACTTAGTTCTTTTCATGCACAGAGATCTTTTAAGTCTCCTTATTTTATTTTGAGAATTAAATTCTCTGTAGGGTTAAACCCTAATTTCTTTTAGAGGAATTAAATTCCCATATATGTAAAAGAATTAAATTCTTATATAGGGTTAAACCCTAGTTCTGTCTTGGAGGAATTAAATTCCTATAACTTTGGGAGAATTAAATTCTCATGCCGGGTTGAATCCTAATTTTGTTTTGGGAGAATTAAATTCTCTAAACTCAATTTCCCCTCTAAGTTTCGGATCTGCATGGCAAGATCTCAACCCGATGAGAATTAAATTCTCAACTCATGGGGAGATGTGTTCTTTGCAGATCTTCAACCAGAGGAAGAACTAAGTTCTTTTGTGTATAAGAGTTAAACTCTTAGATTTTGAGAATTAAATTATCTGTCTGAAGTTTTGATTCCCTTTCTTTTCTCACCTAGGGTTTTCTTTCTTGAGAATTAAATTCTCCTTTCTTTTCTCTCTGCTATTTTCCTTTAGAAAATTTCAGAATCCCAAATTCTATCCCCCTCTTCTCTTCTTGGCTCGTATTTATAGGAGAAGGAAAAGAATCAATTTGTTTAATGAATCTTTCATTTGATTTATTTTCATATTTAATATGAGCCTTTAGATCATTCAGTGAATTTTATTCACCGTTGGATTTTAAATCCAAAAGATATTCTGTTTGTTATTTCTGGTGAGATTTTCAGGGAAATCTTTGCTTGTCTAAAATCTTTCCATAAATTGGTGATTTTTAATCACCATTGGATTTTTAATCTAACGGTGCTCCATTTTACAGAACACCATCTTTTTTGTTTGGAAAGATTTAAAGAAATATTTTTCCAGTTAGGGTTTTTGATTTCTCTTAATTAGAATTTAATTCTATTGTTTCAGAGATCTTAGGATCCCATCACATGTTGACACGTGAACCCTCGATTAAGCATTTAATTCTGTTGTTTTAGAGAACTCAGGAATTATCACGTGTCAGCACGTGACCCTTGGTCATGTGTGAGCACGTGATGCCCCATTGGGGTTTTTCCTTATTATTTTATTATACTTTTAATTCTATTTAATAAGTTTAGAGGCCTATCACGTGTTGGCACGTGACCCCATTGTTTAGAATTTAATTCTTATTATTTCAGAGGGTTTAAGAGCCCATCACGTGTCGGCACGTGACCCCACTGATTAATTATTTAATTAGAATTTAATTCTATTAATTCAGAGAGCTTAAGAACCTATCACGTGACTGCACGTGACCTTTGGTCACGTGTGGGCACGTGATGCCCCATTGGGGTATTCCTTGCTGTTTTATAATATTTTTTAATTCCTTTCAGTGGGTTTAAAGGCCCATCACGTGTGGTCATGTGACCCCTTTTAATCATTTATTTTATTAAGTGCCTACAGGCTTTGCCTGTAAATGGTCACGTGTGGGCACGTGATGCCCGGTCACGTGTGGGCACGTGATGCCTCATAACTTTTGATCCCAGATGAATTATGGGGCCCATAATATATCAAATCGAAGGATTTTTCGATACGCTTTCGATACCATCAGAATTTAGCTGTTTCTCATTCGGGAGTTTATCAAAATACAGCCCGGAAAATACTGGTTTGCATTTTCTTAAGCGTATCGCTGCCATTTGATACTTTGGGCTCTTTTGCGCAGAAATTTTTGACGGAAACACCATTAATGGGAGATCCCGCTCATTACGCGAGCATGACGTTGGGAGCGTAACGTCCAGCGTGATTCTCACGCCTGCCTTGCTTGCTGCCACCGCTATATAAACCCCTTCTTCAGACGGTTCAAGTAAGCCATTTTTACTCCACTAAGTCGTTACTCTGCTCAGATCTCTATTCTAACTTGACCGTCGGAGGGTACTCAGTGGTACAACTACCCCGGGACTTCCTTGCAGGTAGCTCGGAAACTACAACCTCAAACCCATTGAGATCCACACGCTTCAGGAGCGACAGCCTCCAGATCCAATCTCAGCCACCCATCGCAGCCATCAGCAGATCAACGGAGGGCAACATCTTGACGTGATCCGACATCCGTCAGAAGGCGACTTCGACGGTGGGGAGATGTCTTGATATTATCAAGAGAATCTATAAATCGCTGATAGAGAGGACTTCGACGGTGGGAAGATGTGACGATCAAGGAGACAAGAAGACTAGAAGAGAGATGGTGGAGAGGGTCAATCAATGACGACGGCAGCAATCAATGATAGGATAAGCTTTGGTATCATGTTTGAAACCATTGAATTTAAGAGAGTAAAAATATTATTAACGATTAATCTTAACGAAGATGACAATTACATTTAAGCTCCGGTTCTCTTCAATAATTAATTTAATCCTCACGAATGAAAGATTTTTTGCTCTGTACTATCCCCGTTGAGATACATCGGTAGCTTAACGACTACCATCACTTATGCCTTATAGAAGGAGAGCGGGAGGGGGTCCCTTCCATGACATATTGTGTCCATCATTCTTTATTGAAGCAAACTAAGGTTAAACCCAGTGTGATGCGTGGGATTTACGAATATCGATAAAAAATTTATATAATGGAAAATTGATTATATAAAGCGATATTTATATACAAGTCAAGATTTATCAATGTAAAAGTCTATGTTGTGTTTATTAGTAAAAAACAAAGTCCATGACGTTTAGCAGCCAAAAAAAAGTCAAAATCGGTTAAAGCGTGGTATTTATTTTCCAAAAAATAAATAAATCCATGGTATTTATCTGAAACTCGTCGTATTTTTCTATAATAAACAAAGTTCATGATATATATTTGTAATAAAAAAGCCCATAGTATATCTGGAAAACATTAAAAGTTTGTGAATTTTAATTTGTACTGATATGAAAAACATTGAAGTTCTTTCTATTTTATGTATTAAGAAAATGCCATGGTATTTATTTGAGAAATATCGAAAATTTATGGCACTTATTCGAAATTTAAAAAAGTCCAAACTGTCTACTTAAAAAACGTTGAGAAGTTCATGGTATCTATTGAAGTTCGTGGTGTTTATTTGTAATAAAAAAAATTCCATGGCATTTATCTAAAAAATATTGAGAGTTCATGATATTTTAGTGGAAATCTACATGCGATTTTGAGTTATTAGCAAGAAAACAAAGTTCTTGGCATTTATCTAAAACTCATAGTAATTTTCTGTAATGAAAAAGGTTCGTGATATTTATTTGTAGTAAGAAAAGCTCATGGTATCTATCTGGAAAATATTTAAAAATTATGATTTTTATTTTTTTTAAAAATTCCATGATACTTATCTGAAAAACATTAAAAGTTGTTTTTATATTTTTGGAATAAGTAGAGCCATGGTATTTATGTGAAAAATTTCGGAAATTCATGGTATTTATTTGAAATACTAAAGTTTATGGTATCCATTTAAAATGCGCTGGGAAGATCATGGTATCTATTAGAAATTCAGGGTATTTATTTTTAAAAAAAAACCCATGACATTTATCCTAAATATGTCGAGAATGCATGGTATTTTAGTGAAAATATAAGTGAAATTTTGAGTTGATGGCAAAAATGTAATTAGTGGGAATTTATGTTTGATGGCAGAACTGTAATTAAATTGAAGTTCTGTCATCCAATGATTTTCCATTATTAGCCTCACGGGTTTATCAAAACTTCAAATCTACCTATAAAATCCAAATTTTATGATAAGAATATTAAGTGAAGAGTGGAGGAAAAAATGAGAATATCAAAACTTTCACTTTCGATCCCTTTTTCTATTAATAGATAGATTGATAGATAGATAGATTGGTTGAGTATTACAATTTTCGGTACTGGCAAGAAAGGTTTTGGAGAGAAAAGCATAGAGAGGTTCATTAGCTTGCTAATGAGACCGATACTCTTCTTTACGTAAAAAAGTCCCGATTCCTATCATGACTCTAAAAGTAGCGAAGAAGAAAGATGTTTTATTCATCTATGCAATTAGAAGTTGCTATTGCCCTTCAAAAAATATATTTTTTAAATTTTCATTGGGCTATGGTCGACCGCAACTAATTTATCGTGGTCAACTGACCTTGACTTAGAGGTGGTTTTAGCCTCATCAAAACCCCTAAAAACCTAACCCTCATGTTTTTCATTATTTTGGATGCGGCGATTTAAATGTGTGATTATAGAATTATAGAAAAATTATAAGGTCGCTAGAGAATCTTCTCTATCTTATATATATATTATTGCTTTTCTAATAATCTGAAATACAAATAATCTAATTAGATATAATCAAATCTAAATCTTATCAATCTAATTAAATCTAAATTTATATCTTATTCTTAACACTTCCTCTCAAGTCGGAGCATATATATCACACATGCTCAACTTGGTACAAATAAACTGCACTCGACTCCTTCCTAAAGGCTCGGTGAATAGGTCTGCTAATTGATAGTCAGTTTTCACGTGGACTATATCAATGATCTCTTCTTCAATCTTTTCTCAAATAAAATAGCAATCTATTTCGTTGTGCTTAATTCGTTCGTGAAAATCTGGATTGTTGGCAATATAAATGGTAGCCTTATTGTCACATAAAGTTTTACCGGCTCCTTAGATTGATTACCAAGTTCTCGAAGAAAAGAAACTATCCACACTAGCTCACTCGTAGTATTGACCACGGCTCTATATTCTGACTCGGCACTTGAACATGAGAAAATATTCTATTTCTTGCTATTCCACGAGACCAAATTACCTCCAACAAACATACAAAAACCTGTAGTCGATCTTCGATCACTTGGCAATGCAGCCCAATTTGCATCTGTAAACCCTGTAACTTTAGAATGACCAAAGTTCTTATACATAGTACATTTCCTTGGTATAGCTTTCAAATAGAGAAAGATACGCATCACTGCACTCCAATGTGAATCTTTAGGATCTGCTATAAACTGGCTAACTATACCAACAGGAAAAGAGATGTCAGGCCTTGTCACGGTTAAATAATTAAACTTACCAACCAATCTATGATATCGTCCTAGATCGGTAAGTGGCTTCCCCTGCCCTGATTATAGTTTGACATTAGGATCCATAGGCGAGTCAATAGGTTTACAGCCAGACATCTTTGTTTCTTTAAGTATATCAAGAACATACTTCCTTTGAGTAACAAAGATACTGCCACGAGGAGAAGAACGTGCTACCTTAATGCCCAAAAAGTATTTTGTAATATTTCAGAAAACGGAAAATATTATTTTAGAATTTAAATAATAAAAATAATGAATTTTACGGATATTATACGAATATAGATTTGAGTTTTCGTAGAATGGTATAATTATATGCCTCTATTTTGGAAAATAATTGAAATTTAAAATGAATTATCATTTATGGAAGAATTTATTTGATTTGGGCTTTTTATAAATTAGTATATAATTATATCCATATTAGTTGATATTTAACTTAATTAGTGTTTTACTAATTGCGCACTAAACCTAATTTTATTTTTGTTAATCATGTTTATATGTCATGACATATTAACAATTTATTTATGAATTATATTTTGGTTTTTTGCTTTTATGTAAAGAAAAGAAAAGAAAAGAGGAAAGAGGAAAATGAAAAGAAAAAGATGTGAGAGGAGGACAAGGGGACATAGAGGTATAGGTGTGAGTGAGAGAGAGAGAGAGAGATGGTTGCCTCTAACTATTTGTTTGCTTCATCCTTCATTCATCTTCATCTCTCCTTCATCTTCTTCCTCCACTTCTTCCACCTCCCTCCATCATCTTCTACCACCACAAAATACCTCCTAATTCACCTCAAAACTCCATGTAACCTTCACTTAAATTGTTCACAATCTCATCCTAAACCTCATGGTGGGATCAAGTTTTCGTTTTAGCTCTTTTGGCCATCTTGGAATTTTCTTGAGTTGATTTATAAGGTAATAACCATACTTTTAGATAAGTTTTTAAGTATGCTTACCTCTACAACTAGTTTAGAACTAAAATGTGCATGTTTTCAAGTCTTGAAAATTCTAAGGTGAGATTTAGTGAGTAGAACTTGTAATAGTGGTGTGGTAGGAGATTTAGTGAGTAGAACCTGTAGTAGTGGTGTAGTAGGAGATTTAGTGTCTGTTTATTAACCTATTAGTGATAGTATTTCTGGTCTAGATGAGTTTAGAAGTTTCAAAAACGCGTTTAAAATTTTTCGATACCGGTTTTGATTGAGTTTTGAGGATCAAAGGAAATCTGATACTATTTTGGATCTTTGAAAATTTAATAGAGAATACAGAGATGATATATAGACCAGTAGAAAACCACCATAGAAACTCAAGCGCCTATATCTTTTTCTTGGTCGCCGTTTTATTCGTTTTTGTTGGGGTCAAAAATTACACCCCGGTTGACTAAGTCAAAATCAAAGTCAACCCCAAGCCAAATGGGCCCAAGCCTAGGTCAAGACCGAGCATGGAAGGGACCGACCCCATGACAAAAAGAATGAAGCCATAAATTAGTTCAATGTAATTATTTTTTGGAAATAAATGTATGTAAAATGAGAAAAAAGCCAAAATTTTGTAAACCCCACGGCTTATGTGCAAAAAGAGATAGGCACATAAGGAATGGGGTGGCACAAGTGCCATTTGGCAAAACTCAAGTGGCTATGTATAAAGTGTGTAGCCTATAAAGACAAACATGATGAAAAAATCAAAATAAAAACGTTCTCTCTCTAAAAAAAAAATTAAGGTGATATGCCTCCTTCTCCTTTCTTAAGGTTCAAAACTTTTTTCCTTTTTCTTAAATTAAATCAAGAGTTTCACTCCTCTTTGCCCAAAAAGAAATAGTTTTTCACCATGAAACCCACAAAAGGGAGGTCAGATCCCCCATCAGATCTATAAAAGGAGAGATTTTTAAGTTTCACCCCCCTTTCCCACAAAATCCAGCCAACAGAGAGGAGGAAGAAGGTGACCCATCTCAAAGAATCCCACTTTGGGAAGATCCAGGGTTCAAGGGAGAAGAAAAGGGTCCCTTTTCATCAGCTCCAAAAATCTCTTAGAAGTTTAACTCTTCAAAAATAAATAAATAAATAATAATAATAAATCTTTTTTTAGAAGATTAACTCCAAAAGTCAATTGGGAGTACAACTCCCAGCGTAGGGGCTAAGCCCCTTTGTCCTTTTCTTTTGGAGTTTAACTCCAAAAGTCAATTGGGAGTACAACTCCCAGTATAGGGGGCTAACCCCCTTTTTCCTGCTGACACCCGGCGCTCGCGTGCCAACCACGTGAGGCGCCGGCGCCCTGCGCCCCCGTGTCATGCGTCTTTTGGACGCTTTTTCCTTTTTTATGTATACATGCATTCCACAACACTGTCCACGTTAGAAAAAAATTTCTAACGGGGCGCTGCCCCACACCCCGCAAGGGGGCTGCTAGCCCCCTTGACTCCCAGCCCGCTATCCGGGTAGCAGGACCCCTGTAAACTCTGCGTAGCCCCCGATATATCCAAAACTCTTTCAAAACACAACACAGGCACACTGCATACTGAGTTCGCATGACTAGTTGACCCGTTGTAACAACTCCAATTTTAGGGTATAAAAATTTGTTTAAAAGTTAATATATACTCGGGGTATTTGCATTTCCTGGGAGTACTATAAGTAATTGTTTTGCTTTTTAATAGCAAGAAGCAGCTTGTAGCTCATTGGTAAGAGCTTACACTGTTGAACCAAAGCACCAGAGTTCAAATCCCATCACCCACATTATTTTCTTTTAATTTTTTAGAAGTCCAAGGGTCTACATGTGCATAACTCGTAAAAACCCCACTTCACATATAAAAAAAACTAGCCCAGGGGGAAGACCAACCGACGGCGGACACGTAGTGACGAGCCCCGGCCCGACTTGGCCAAATCGGGCAGGCGACTCGGCTGATTCGGCCACCGCCGCCGGCCGAACTCGGTCAGATCGCCGAGTTTTCTTCTTGAGAGTTGTGTCTTTTGGCCTTCTTGAAACCCCTGTACACTTTAAAAATCCTGCACATTAACAGAGCCTATTAAAACCTCAATAAATCCAATTTTTAATCCAATTTAATATATTTTTTCTTCACACTCTTTCACCTACCCTAACCCTAGTTTTACGCTGTAAATACCACCCCTAAATACACATCTCTCACTCACAATTCTGTCCAAACTCTCAGAAAACTCTCTAGGATTTTAGTGTGCAATTGGAGTTAGCAAAGGGCGAAATTCCGACGACGACCCTAAGAGCTCCCGGCGACGAAACGACGCACCGGCGCCTCCTACCACTTCCTCTCCCTCTTCTCTTGACTCTAAACCCGTAAGTCCTCCCTCCCTCTTCTATTCTCTATTCTTAAATCTTCTTTTAATAAAACCCGACGAAAGCGGAGTTAATCCGACTTCCTATTCAGTTTTCTCTAAAAAGTTCAATTTTCCTTAAATACAACCATATTAAACTCTTACATCTTGACTATTAATCAGTAATAAAACATATAGAACAAATTCCATTTCAAAAGAATGTATTTTTCAACTTTTATCGCACTTTTTCAGTAAAATACCATATAGTTTAGTTTCGACTTTAAAACATCATTAATATTGCTATACTTTTAATTAGATCACGAGGTAATGACCTACCTCCTCACAACACTCATATGCAATATAGCACAATACCTTTCGGAAACATAGAATACGGGAAAACGAAACTTTACATATAAATACCATTTGCTATTAAAACCGTTTTCTACAAGATTAGGTATTTTACACAAATCTTTGCAAAGCGCCGCTACAATTCATTTGGGGAACCCGTTCGGGATAGTGCGGATTATCGCACATCATCGGGCTTAGTAGTGCGAGATGCAGACCTCCGCAAGGAGCATTCGGTCTCGAGAGATTTAAAATACAAATATCTTAAGAAAATGAGATTTCTAGAAAATAATAAATTAAAATTATTTTTATAAATATATAAATATATATATGTATTATCAAAATATCTATTTTTGTGATAATTTAAATATTCCAACTTTTCTAAATCACAAGAATCACTTTATATGAAAATACCATGAAATTTCATACAAGTTCAATATTACAATTAAATACCCTATATTATAAAATTAGGTTATTTTCACTAGAAATGTCACATATATAAAATCTACACCTAAGAAAACTCTAAAGACGATAATTAAATATTTGGGGTGTATTCTGAAAAGTATACAAAATTATTTTTACATAAAACCCCCTTAAGTTCTATAAATTACAATAAGGACCCTAGTAAATATAGGTTTAAGCGGGACCAATCTTATGAGCCTTCAGGAAGCCGGAGAAGTGGGTGCTTGCCTATTTAAGGTAGACAACTTAACAAAAGGTGTTATCAACACGATACTCGTCTTTGAAAAAGACACAAATCCTGCCGTCCATGTGCAGCGGTTACCGATAACATCAAAATTTAATTCAGAATTCAATTTCTTTTCTAATTGTTCTGACTCAGACGGAGTCTCATTATAATTAATCTGACTTGAATATGATTCAAGTACAAACTACAAATCAACATGAACCCATGAATCCATATATTCAATCTGTTAAATCTATTCAATCTGTATTGACTGAACCGAATAATGGATATACTTCCATTTACATGATTCTCCAGTTACATCCATTTACTGATATCATGGTTTCGGCTAGTCATCCATTTATACAATCTATAATACAAGACAATACAAGTTACAATACAATACAAACAATATCGTGGGGTTTTTAAGGGGTAGATTGGTACGGAAGGTGTTAGAAGTGACACGAGACTGCAAGACTTAAGACACCTAACCTGAATTCATGTTGCTATTGTACCGTGGCATAAACGGTTCCTTGTACTCCTGTTGCCCTTAGTCTCTGGCATATAGAGACTCCTCTCGTATACACTGGTATCCTTCTGTACCAAACTACAAACAATAGTATTAACCATATAATACAACTTTAAAAGCTACTTTCTCTCTCTGTCTATTCTATTTCTCCCTTATCTTTGGGACTTACCGAGCGATTGTTCGCCGACGACATTCCTTCTCTCTCTTCTTAGGAATGTTGTCAGGTGATCTGGACACTCAGGAGATCGAGTCCACCAGCGAGGACTTGAATCAGCTTGCTTACGACCCAGAACTCTAGATTCATTATACACATTTCGTTTCAGTACTTTACGTTTCTGTTATGCCACTGTTTAGGCATCGCTTTATCCCATGTATTTACTTTTCCATGTATTGTAAAAAGAATGTGAATAAATAAAGTTGTTGTTCAATTATATCTTTTGTCTCTTGTGCATTTTCATTTATATTGCTTAGATACGCTTAGCGTTTTTACTTCAGAGTAAATACGTAGCGGGCTTGTCGCGTCCTCTGCCCGTACACTGGGAAGCGGGACGTGCCAGGTTTTGTTGGTGGCCCATGGAGGTCAGAGCTGTATGGAACCCTACCATACAGTTCTGTTCTGCGTGAACAACCTAAGCAATATAACACAAGAACCAGCAACTAAAACATTCTTTAAAATTCATACTTCTTGAATCTCACCATTTCATATACTTTGAATCTGTCCTAACCCAAATTTTTCTTCAAGATTATGGATTCCCCAAACAACACCAACACCAATTTCAACAACACTCCACCACAACTACTAATCACACCTGCCGTCCCTGCTCCGCTCAATGAGCAGACGGTTCTGCTTGAGGCAATCCGCAGCCTTCTAGAAGGACAGCAGCAACAGACTGCTCTTTTAATGAACCGTCCAGAAGTAGAAGCACCTGGGGTGAAGCAATTCAGAACTTTGCACCCCAAACAGTTCTCAGGAAAAGAGAGCCCACTGGAAGCTGAGGAATGGGCTCAGAGCATCGAAGATGATCTGGCAGCGACACAAGTGCCAGAAATAGCTTGGGTTCGTGTTGCGAAATTGCAGCTCACGGACAATGCACGGAATTGTTGGAAGGAGGAAGAAAGCCGTCTTGATCAACCCATCGAATGGAAGACTTTCCGCGACATGTTCAACGCTAAGTACTTCCCTAAGACTGCCAGGTTTGACATGGAACAGCAGTTCATCCATCTGCAACAAGGTTCAATATGGACCAAGTCAGTAGATGAATATGACGTTGAGTTCACCATACTCAGTCGGTAAGATATGTCTCAATAATTCAAATTTTTAAATATCACATACTACACAGCTAACACAATACTCTAACAGATTTTCGGCACACCTGATACCGACGGATGAGATCAGAGCCCGTTGATTTCAATAAGGTTTGGATTCGGAGATCCAGGCTGCACTAGCCACAGGAGATTTTCCGACTCATAAATCAGCTCTGAAAGCTGCCCGCCGTTATGAGGCAGTGGTAAAAGTGAAGGGCAGACCTCAGTCTACAGGAGTTAAGCGCCCTGTCAACCAGATGGAAGGAGGAGCCTCATCAAGACCACTATTTATGCCAAGGAGACCGGGAGTACTGAACAACCGTTCTAGCCCAGCTTTTTGTAACTACTGCAAGAGAGATGGGCATATGATGAAAGACTGCCGGCAAGCCAACCGTCTTTGCTTAGTTTGCGGCTCAGCTACTCATAGTATTAAGTCTTATCCCCAAAGACAAAACCCATATGCTACACCCAGGCCAGCAATCACCTACCTGCAGCGCCCGGCCATCCAAGCACCTGCTCCAAGACTTGCACTTCCTGCTCCACCACCTAGAGGACCACCAGCTGCACCTCCTCCTCGTCAGTTCCATCATGTTCAAAAGAACATTCCGAGGAATGCTCCTCAGGCCAGGAGGAATGTACCACGGCGACAGGCTTTCACGATGACCGTGGAAGAAGATGAGGCCACTGGCCAAGTTATCACTGCTAACCCTTTTCTTCTCAAACTTTTCTTTCAGTCTTGCTACCTATCTACATACTTTTACCTATACCTAAATCATATCCCATATACCTTAAGTACAATCTTAGTAGCCTCACTCCCTGCACTAGCACTCTTCGATACTGAAGCGTCTCACTGCTTTATGTCGCAACGGTTCGTCCGAACTCATGCGATTCCAGTCACACTGCTTGTATTCAGTTGGAATATCAGCTCAAGAAATGGTGTTCTAAAGGCAACAATGGGATACAGCTTGTATCCAGTAGTCGTCTGCAGTAGAGAATTCTATGCTGACTTCAAAGTGCTGGACATACCAAACTTCAATGTGGTTCTAGGTATGGATTGGCTCGGAACCTTATATGCTACCATCGACTGTCGTCAAAGGAGGGTAGTATTTGAGATTCCAGATCATCTAGTTTTCTATTTCAAAAGTGGAGACTGTACCCTGGAGCCAAGTACATACAAAGCGAATCCAAACGAAGCCGAGAGAAGCAGTGATTGCAGCAACTCAAGCAGAGGAAGAATCAAAGCTAGAAGTGGTTCGAGAGTTCGATGATTTGTTTCCTGACGATATATCAGGTTTGCCTCCCGATCGAGCTCTTGAATTCAGCATTGATTTAATACCAGGAGCACAACCGGTGATCAAAGCACCTTATCGATTAAGTCCGGACGGTTTGAAGGAAGTCCGAACTCAGTTGGACGAATTATCGGCGAAATGATGGATTCGTCCCAGCACTTCAAGTTGGAGAACACCTGTACTGCTTGTGAAGAAGAAGGAAGGTTCATACAGAATGTGCATCGATTATAGAGCCTTGAACGAAGTCACTATAAAGAACAAGTATCCACTCCCACGCATCGACGATTTATTCGATCAGCTAAGTGGATCTTGTGTTTTCTTTAAATTAGATCTTCGTTCAGGTTATTATCAGGTGAAGGTTAAGGAAGCAGATATTCATAAAACGGCTTTCAGAACTCGTTATGGACATTACGAATTCCTAGTGATTCCATTTAGAGTGACCAACGCACCAGCAATATTCATGAACCTGATGAATCAAGTTTTCCAGGAATACTTAGACAGGTTTGTTGTCATCTTTATCGACGACATCCTGGTGTATTCAAAGAGTCGGAAAGAGCATGCCGAGCACCTATGAATTGTCCTGGAAACTCTACGACAACATCAATTATATGCCAAATACAGTAAGTGCGGGTTTTGGCTAGATCAAGTTGGTTTTCTTGGGCATATCATATCAGGCGAAGGAATCTCTGTGGATCCAGCGAAAGTTTCAGCAGTAAGCGAATGGCCGACACCAAAGACAGTGAAGGATATTCGAAGTTTCTTGGGTCTAGCTGGATATTACAGAAGGTTCATTGAAGGCTTTTCAAAGATAGCAACACCCCTCACCAAGCTCACACTTAAAAATGAAGAATTTGTGTGGTCAGAATCATGCGAACAAGCTTTCGTAGAACTCAAGTCAAGGTTGACGTTGGCGCCTATTCTCGTTATACCGGACCAATCTGGAGGTTTCGAAGTGCATTGTGATGCGTCCGGTAAGGGATTAGGATGTGTTCTACATCAGCACGGTAAAGTTGTGGCTTATGCTTTAAGACAGCTGAAGACTCATGAGCGCAATTATCCGACGCATGATTTGGAATTGGCAGCCGTTATCTTTGCTCTTAAGATTTGGCGTCATTATCTTCTTGGTGAACGAGTGAACATATACACAGATCACAAGAGTCTGAAATATGTGTTTACTTAGAAGGAACTTAATATGCGGCAGAGACGATGGTTAGAACTCATGGCGGACTTTGACATCAACTTGCAATATCACCCAGGGAAGGTGAATATAGTTCCAGATGCTCTTAATCGCCAACCATTAGCAATGCATCTCACCGCTCAGTGGAAGCTACAACAAGACTTGCATTAGATGGAGATTGAAGTAATCATGCCAGGTAACACCTCAAGTATGATGAATTTACAAGTTCAATCTACCATTGTCAAGCAGATCAAAGCAGCTCAAGCATGTGATGCTAAGTTGCAAAAGATCAGAGAATAAGTGGAGAATGGACTCAGAACAGACTTCATCATCCATGAAGACAGATCTTTGAGATACGGCAGCAGATTATGTGTACCAAAAGGTTCTGTTCGGGAAGAGTTAATGAAAGAAGCTCACAGCTCTCCCTACTCAGTACACCCTGGAGGTACAAAAATGTACAAAGATCTATGTCATAATTACTGGTGGCATGGAATGAAGCGTGAAGTTGCCAGAAGCGTCGCTAAATACTTGGTGCGTCAGCAAGTAAAGGTTGAACATCACAGGACTGCTGAATTATTTCAACCGTTACCAATCCCAGAATGGAAGTGGCAACACATAACAATGGATTTTGTGACTGCATTTCCTCGCAGCACAAAGGGTAACGATGCGGTATGGGTCATTATGGATCGACTCACAAAGTCGGCTCACTTCATTCTATTTCGAGTTGGCCAATCAACCGAGACATTAGCAAAGAAGTACATGGATGTAAGAATCTACTTAAGATTTAAACTCTTTAAATATGTACTATCTCTGATACCCATGAACTCATACAGGAAATTATGAGACTTTATGGAGTACCGGTCTACATTGTCTCCGATCGTGACACCAGGTTCAGATCGCAATTTTGGCAAAGTCTGCAAGCAAGCTTGGGAATAAGTCTGAATTTCAGCACGGCTTATCATCCACAAACAGATGGTCAGTCTGAGCGAACTATTCAGATCTTGGAGGATATGCTCAGAGCGTGAATGTTAGACTTCGGAGGATCGTGGGAAGACCACTTACATCTTGTGGAGTTTTCATACAACAACAGTTACCAAGCAAGCATTGGAATGGCACCTTTTGCAGCGCTATATGGAAGGAAGTGTCGATCACCATTAAGTTGGGACGACATCAGAGACAGGGAACTTCTTGGACCTAAGATGATAGTAGCAACTGTTGATGTCGTTTGTACTATCAGAGAAAAGATGCGCATAGCCCAAGATCGATAGAAGCACTGGGCTGATGCAAAGCGATGTCACTTGGAGTTCCAACAGGAGATCACGTATTCTTAAAGATATCTCCAAACCGCGGAGTGATCCGATTTGGAAGACGGGGTAAGCTAAGTCCGAGATACATTGGACCGTTCGACATACTCGAACGAGTCGGTGAAGTGGATACCGCTTGGCACTTCCACCTTCATTGGAAGGAGTGCATAATGTGTTTCATATATCCCAACTCAGAAGGTATGTGAGTGACCCCAACCATATTCTCGATCATTCCGAGCTCACGGTACAGCCCGACTTATCTTGTAAGCAGCAACCTGTGGAGATCCTGAACAGGAAAGTGAAGTCACTTCGGAACATGGAAGTCAACTTGGTTCGAGTGATGTGGAGAAAAGATACTCCAGGAGAATCGACATGGGAAAGGGAAGATGAGATGCGTGCAAGATATCCTCACCTCTTTGTAAACTAGTCCTTAAAATAAAATTTGTAAATTTCGAGGACGAAATTTTTGTAAGGAGGGTAGACTGTAACAACTCCAATTTTAGTGTACAAAAATTTGTTTAAAAGTTAATGTATATTTGGGGTATTTGCATTTCCTGTGAGTACTATAAGTAATTGTTTTGCTTTTTAATAGCAAGAAAGAGCTTGTAGCTCATTGGTAAGACCTTGCACTGCTGAACTAAAGCACCAGAGTTCAAATCCCATCACCCACATTATTTTTTTAATATTGTTTTCTTTTAATTTTTTAGAAGTCCAAGGGTCTACACGTGCATAACTCGTAAAAACCCCACTTCACATATAAAAAAACTAGCCCATGGGGAAGATCAAACGACGGCGGACACGTGGCGACGAGCCCCGGCCCGATTCGGCCGCCGCCGCCGGCCGAACTCGGTCGGATCGCTGAGTTTTCTTCTTGGGAGTTGTGTCTTTTGGTCTTCTTGAAACCCCTGTACACTTTAAAAATCCTGCACATTAACAGAGCCTTTTAAAACCTCAATAAATCCAATTTTTAATACAATTTAATACATTTTTTCTTCACTCTTTCATCTACATTAACCATAGTTTTACCCTATAAATACCACCCTTAAACACACACACCTCACTCACAATTCTGTCCAAACTCTCAAGAAAACTCTCTAGGATTTTAGTGTGCAATTGGAGTTAGTAATGGGCGAAGCTCCGGCGAAATTCCGACGACGACCCTAGGAGCTCCCGGCGACGAAACGACGCACCGGTGCCTCCTACCGCTTCCTCTACCACTTCTCTTGATTCTAAACTCGTAAGTCCCTCCTCCCTCTTCTATTCTCTATTCTTAAAACTTCTTTTAATAAAACCCGACGGAAGCGGAGTTAATCCGACTTCCGATTCGGTTTTCTCTAAAAAGTTCAATTTTCCTTAAATAAAACCATACTAAACTCTTACATCTTGACTATTAATCAGTAATAAAACATATAGAACAAATTCCATTTCAAAAGAATGTATATTTCAACTTTTATCGCACTTTTTCAGTAAAATACCATATAGTTTAGTTTCGACTTTAAAACATCATTAATCTTGCTATACCTTTAATTAGATCACGAGGTAATGACCTACCTCCTCACAACACTCATATGCAATATAGCATAAAACCTTTCGGGAACATAGAATACGGAAAAACGAAATTTTACATATAAATACCATTTACTATTAAAACCGTTTTCTACAAGATTATGTATTTTACACAAATCTTTGCAAAGCGCCGCTACAACCTATTTAGGGAACCCGTTCGGGATGGTATGGATTATCGCACATCCTCGGGCTTAGTAGTGCGAGATGCAGACCTCCGCAAGGAGCATTCGGTCTCGAGAGATTTAAAATACAAATATCTTAAGAAAATGAGATTTCTAGAAAATAATAAATTAAAATTATTTTTATAAATATATAAATATATATGTATTATCAAAATATCTATTTTTGTGATAATTTAAATATTCCAACTTTTCTAAATCACAAGAATCACTTTACATGAAAATACCATGAAATTCCATACAAGTTCAATATTACAAGTAAATACCCTATATTATAAAATTAGGTTATTTTCACTAGAAATGTCACATATATAAAATCTAAACCTAAGAAAACTCTAAAGACGATAATTAAATACTTGGCGTGTATTCTGAAAAGTATACAAAATTATTTTTACATAAAACTCCATCAAGTTCTATAAATTACAATAAGGACCCTAGTAAATATAGGTTTAAGCGGGACCAATCTCTTGAGCCTCAGGGAGCCGGAGAAGTGGGTGCTTGCCTATTTAAGGTAGACAACTTAACAAAATGTGTTATCAACACGGTAATTGTCTTTGAAAAAGACACAAATCCTGCCGCCCATGTGCAGCGGTTGCCGATAACATCAAAACTTAATTCAGGATTCAATTTCTTTTCTAATTGTTCTGACTCAAACGTAGTCTCATTATAATTAATCTGACTTGAATATGATTCAAGTACAAACTACAAATCAACATGAATCCATATTTCAATCTGTTAAATCTATTCAATCTGTATTGACTGAACCGAACCATGGATATACTTCCATTTACATGATTCTCCAGTTACATCCATTTACTGATATCATGGTTTCGGCAAGTCATCCATTTATACAATCTATAATACAAGATAATACAAGTTACAATACAATACAAACAATATCGCGGGGTTTTTAAGGGGTAGATTGGTACGGAAGGTGTTAGAAGTGGCATGAGACTGCAAGACTTAAGACACCTAACCTGAATTCATGTTGCTGTTGTACCATGGCATAAACGATTCCTTGTATTCCTGTTGCCCTTAGTCTCTGGCATATAGAGACTCCTCTCGTATACACCGGTATCCTTCTGTACCAAACTACAAACAACAGTGTTAACCATACAATACAACTTTAAAAGCTACTTTCTCTCTCAGTCTATTCTATTTCTTTTTTATCTTTGGGACTTACCGAACGATTGTTCGCTGACGACATTCCTTCTCTCTCTTCTTTGGAATGTTGTCAGGTGATCTGGACACTCAGGAGATCGAGCCCACCAGCGAGGACTTGGATCAGCTTGCCTACGACACTCTAGATTCATTGTACACATTTTATTTCAGTACTTTACATTTCTGTTATGCCACTGTTTAGGCATCGCTTTATCCCATGTATTTACTTTTCTATGTATTGTAAAAAGAATGTGAATAAATAAAGTTGTTGTTCAATTATATCTTTTGTCTCTTGTGCATTTTCATTTATATTGCTTAGATACGCTTAGCGTATTTACTTCAGAGTAAATACGTAGCGGTCTCGTCGCGTTCTCTGCCCATACACTGGGAAGCGGGGCGTGACACCCGTCAATCGGAGGTTCCTTCTTTTCAAAGGCGAGGGGTAATTAACGGCATCTTAGTTTGCGGCTGTCGAAGATTTGGATCCCCACAATCAATAAACCCCGGCCTACCCTAGGCAGGGGGAATTTGTAATACGCCTGACAAGCGGCGCATATTTACCATCTCAATGGGGTAACAAAAAACACCCTACAGATTCTGGCACGCCCGGTGGGACCCTTTTTCTCCTCCCATATCTTGGGTCAAGTGTTCATACGAACTCATTTAACATATATACCGACATTTGTACTGAAGTAATGTTCCTTTCATGCAGCAATCAACTTTCAACGACGATGTCTCCCAAGATGAATTCAGCTTCCGACGCGACCCCAATCTCGTACGTAGTCAAGATCAATGCCCGCGTGGTTCTCCCTGCCAGTCTTAGCCGGAAATGAGAGGAGCTACCCCGTCAATTTGGTTTGATCGTCATCTATCCTGCTGGAAGCGCTCATCTGGCGGATGTCCCTACAAACCAAGTGGCCAAACCGACCTCAAGGGGCAGGAGGCCGAACATTGTGGTCGCTAGAGCATCCCACCCCAAATGCGAATCCGTATTCGAATGGCTCTCCATTTTTCCAACTGGGAGCAAGGCCGTCAACATCAATGGAGCCACAAAAAAGCTCCAGCAAGCTCATATGGTGTCTTTGACAATCGAGCGAGCAGGCATATTCTCTGTACTCTCTATCAGTTGGTCTACGACATCGTCTCGAAGGGCCGAAGCCTGCCAAGTTCTTAAAACAGAAAAGTTAAGGCAGAAGCGGCTCAGGTATCCAGCCAACAAGAGGGCCAGGACTTCGGCCAAGTGGAATCTTGTGAGATTCCAAGAGCAGGGTTACTCCGTGACAACGGCCGAGTCAGCCGTAAAAATCAGTAATTCCTTTGAACCTCTGAAGTGGGTTCAGAAAAACGCCATGACCGCCAGAATCAAGAAGACAACTGTCCAAATGATGCTACAAAGAGACGTAGCCCTGCCCCAACAGAGAAAGCATGACACCGTCTCTTCAAGAGTCTATCAGGCGCTCTGTGCCGCGCGAAAGCAGCAGGGAAAATCCCGAAAAGAAGCGCCAGCACCATCCAGGAACCCGGTCCAGCCAGCCGTCTTCAATCGATTGTCCGTTGACAAAACAGAAACGCCGCGACATCGGTCTAATAATAAAAGGATGGTTGGATATGTTATCCACACGGTCTATATGGCGGGTGCGCGGCCCAGCGATAACTTGCGCAGCAAAAGCAAGAATGGGGCCACCATATCCCAAGCCCAATCCGGCTTGAATGTGGTTGCCGCTTCCTAAGATCAGCCGCCTCCGCTGGATGATGAAAACCCTCTCGATGAGGCCGATAGGCAAAAAAACCTCTCAGTCCATGTGGAGTCAAGCTCGGACAACGAGGAAGAGCCGACTTTCCGCCCTAGGACCGCAGAGCAAGAGCTACTTCAAGAGCTCCGAAAACAGCTCAGGAGCAAAGATAAAGAAATGGCCAAGCTTTACTCCAAAATCGATGACTTGACGAATGTCGTGATGCAACTCACAGACTTAGGTTACGAAAGAAACAAGCAACAAGGATTCTCCGACCACTCCCCGTGTTCTTTCAATGCTTTGCTTTGGGCACTGGGCACGGCGAGAGGAGGCTGCACGGCTCAAATTTCTCGGACGCCATCCAATCAAGCACAAGTCTCTACTCATGAGCCGGGTGATGACAACCCGAAGCAACCGATGCCTGTCCCTTTGAGTCTAAGATTGGGCGAGTCGCACGAAAGCCGGCAGCATTTCGCTTCTGGGGACACCTTGGCCCTAGATAGCACCATCCCGCTAACATAAGATCGGATAATGGATTTGGTCACCAGCAAGGTTAAAACATTGGTGGCCGAAACCGAAGCTCGGAAAGAAATTAGCAGTGGTGGGTGGCCATATCCCGCACAGTACGATCTGATCGAGTTCCCGAGTGGTTCGGAAGATTTGACGGGACGGGAAATGCAAATCAGCACGTCGTCCCCTTTAAAGCGTCGTGCGAAAATACAGGGGGTAATGATGCGCTCCTTCTTCGTCAGTTTGTTAATAGCCCGATCGGTGTTGCCTTTGACTGGTACGCGAGCATACCAGACGGGTCCGTCATTACTTTTGCCCAAAGGTTCATGTGTGTTAGTGATAAAATCTCCATTGCTGACCTTATGAGAACCAAGCCGGGAAACAAGGAAAGCAACACGGACTTTATTGCCCGATGGCGCAACCTCACCGTCAAGTACGAACCGCCGCTAAAGCAGGACCAATCTGTTAGCCTCCTCATTGGGAACCTCAGCAATTGGATGGTCTCATTCTTGTGTACAGCAGGCCTCAAGATATTTCAGGAGCTAACCAAGAAAGTCCAAATGCTGGAACGCTCGAAGCAAGAGTCTACCCCGGACTCACCGAGAGACAAGACTTAAAAAAGCAAGCGGGACGATAACCGTAGAAGCGGGAATTCCAGCAATACCAATGTTTTCAATGCGTCCGACAATGAAGACAAGCGAAAGGGAGGCGAATCCAAAACCAACCGGTCTCGAAAGCCAGTGCTGGAAGGAGAAGGGCCTTCCCTAGAAGAGAAAAGGAACAAGGTTTACTCTTTTAGAAGGGACAAGGTCCGCAAGATATTCAAAGATGCCTTGAACAACGGTCTATAATTGCTAGAGTCAAAAAGACCCCACGAAGCAAAAATGACCGACAATCCCCTGTACTGCCCGTACCACAGAGTAGTGAGCCATGCGATCGAGGATTGCTATATTTTCAAAGACTGGGTCGAGAAGCAGTATAAGAATGGAGAGATCGAGCTGTCTAAGAGTGTGTTGGTGAACAATCAAGTTGCAACTACCAACTTTATACAGACAGAAGCTGAAGCCTTCTGGGAGCAAACAGCTGAACCCGCTGCCCCGAGGAATGAATCCGACTCGCCGCAGCCTCCGTTGAGTGCGCACATATCTAATAAGATGAAGAAGATACTAAAGATATTTCGGAAAGAGCCCGGAACAGAATGGGAAGGGCAGAGGAAGCCCACCATTCCAGTTTCCAATTCGGCTCCATCAGGCTCAAAATCCAAAAAGCTCAAGAAGAAGAAAAGTGCAGCTGAACGCGAAAAAGAGTCTGCAAGGAGATCGACCATTCAAAAATATATCGATTCCCTCGAAGACTATGAACAGAAGGAAAGAACTTTAATTCAATTGAAGGAGTTCTTCCCTGTAGAAGCGGCTGAGATTCTGGAGAAACTAGAAGAAGACTCCAATGAAGAGATCTCTATAGTGACCTGCTACGCCATCCATCTTGGCAGCGACTCTGAAGATGAGCTCCGTTTTCCCAAAGAAGACGAGGAGCCCGCCACAAAGGCCAACCAAATCCAGCTCAGAAGTGGCAGGGCTCTACTGCCAAATCAGGGCAACGCCTCAAAAGGAAAGGAAAAATAGGTAGCTAATGAGGAAGATGGTAGAGAACCGGCTAATGAAAACTCAAGTCCTTTCTCAGTGGACTACAATGTCTTGGCTCATCTCCGAAAGCTTCTGTCTCTCCTAAGCATCAACGATGCCGTAGTCCTATCTAAAGAGCTTAGAGATGTTCTCATTCATGCTCTGCAAAACCCCAGGCGGTATCAGGCTCGCTTTGCGGAAATTAATATGAAAGAAGCCCAGTACGCTTTACATGCCGCCGCAGTCATGTTTAAAGACGAAGACTTGCTACTAGGAATGGCTGAGCATAATCGGCTGCTTTACATGACCGGGTATAGCAACGGAGATCGGATTAATCGCATATTGATTGATTCGGGATCCTCAATGAACATCATGAACTTGCGGACTCTGAAGAGTTTGTCAATGGACGTCCGACACCTATCAAGGGAAAGGATTGTCATTCAAGACTTCAATCAAAATTGCCAGCAAGTTCTGGGATCCATAGCTCTGCCGATCAGGTTCGGGGACCTACAAACCGAAGCCAAGATATATGTGATCGACGCCGACACGTCTTATAAAATTCTCTTAGGACGGCCATGGCTCCATGATTACGGCATTGTTCCGTCAACTCTCCATCAATGTATGAAGTATACTAAAAATGGCGAAGAAAGACGCATTGATAGAGACATCCAGCCGTTCGAGTCCAATATGAAGATTCTCGGTACTTCGTGAACCTCCAAAATGCTAAGCCACAGCTGACCGAGGACGGAGCGGCCTTGAAACTGAAAAGCAAATCTGAGCCGGTTGTCACTTTTAAAAGTAAAAACCCCCAAGTGCGCCCGCATTTCAGCAGTGACACTGATGAGTCCGACGCTGGAAGTCCTTCCTTCCGTAAAACCCGCTCGCGTTTCGGCAGTGATACGGATGATTCTGATACTGAAGGCCCATCCGGCAGCAAAATTCGTCCACATTTCGGCAGCGACACGGAAGAGTCGAAGGAAGAGGACCCGCCTTGCAACAGCTATGCAGATTGTGCCCTCATGCAAAAAACGAAGCTAAGAGAAACTTTCGAGATTACAGAAGGGTCCCTGTTCCCTTATAAAAAAATATATATGAAAAGAAAGAGGGAAAACTGCCCGTTATTCAAGCCTCACGTGCTAACACGTAAACTATAAGAAGGCTAAACAAGCCTCACGTGTTAAACACGTGAGCTCCTGTATGCAAGGCATATAGGCGCTGCAATTAAACTATAAGAAGGCTAAACAAGCCTCACGTGTTAATCACGTGAGCGCCTATATGCAAGGCATAGAGACGCTGCAATTAAACTATAAGAAGGCTAAACAAAGCTCACGTGTTAAACACATGAGCGCCTATATGCAAGGCATATAGGCGTTGCAATTATACTACAAGTAAGCTAAACAAGGTTCACGTGCCAACACGTGAGCGCCTATAAATAGGTGCTGCAATTAAACAACAACTAGGCTAAACCAGCCTCACATGCCAACTCGTGAGCGCCTAAGCGCTGCAATTAAACCGCAAGCCTCACGTGTTAACACGTGGGGACACCTCCTTGCGTAGAATTAAATTCTACTTAATAACTTAATAAACCGTTGGATCAAGGATCCAACGGTGATTACACATAGAATTAAATTCTATGGGAGAGAATATTTTCTGTTAAACAGAGAGATGGTGGATTAAAGATCCAAAATATTTTCTATATCTTTCTAAACAGAAAAAGATTATACTCTGTTAAACTGAGCACCTTTGGATTAAAAATCCAATGGTGATTAAAATGTCACCGCTCGATAGAATTTTATTCTATATATGGGAGAATATCCCCAATCTTGTTAAAAATAAGAACAATATCTTCTGTAAAAACAGAAGTCCTCTGATCAAAGATCCAACGGCGGGTAAAATTCCCCAAATCAATTCTGAAACCAATTAAATCAATTGAGATCTCTCAATGGGAGATATTTTGAGAATTAAACAAACTTCTCTCCATTATATAAAGAGCTCGAGACTTCAAGTCACAAGGGGCAGAGGGAGAGACACACAGAGAGAGAAAGAGAAAAAAGGAGAAGGAGGGAAAAAACAGACGAAACAGAAAAAAGAAGAGAATCTAATCCTCAGTGAAGACTTGTTTCGTCGAGAAAACACTAGGTAAAGGGAAAACATAAAGATCATTCTTTGCCTCTCTAAGAGTTTAACCCTTCATATAAGAACTTAGTTCTTCCTCTGGTTGAGATCTGCAGAAGCAGATCTCCCCACAAGTTGAGAATTTCATTCTCAGTAGGGAGATTCTGTCATGCAGATTCAAAAAATAAAGGAAAGAACTTATTCCAAAGAATTTAATTCTTACAAAAACATATGGGAATTTAATTCCTCTGAAAATTAGGGTCTAACCGTATAAAAAGAATTTAATTCTTGCAAAGAATAAGAGGAGAACTTGATTCCTCATCCCTCAGACAATGATAATAATCTGAGACCTTCCAAACCCAAATCCTAATGACTAGAAATGTGATTAATAAGAGATCAAAATCTCTAAGAACACAGAAGAATAGCCTGATGATTCGTTAGTGTTTAACACTATAACGAGACCTCACGTGTTTTCCACGTGAGTGTTTCTAATGAACAAAAAGAAACGGCTGAGACCGCCTCACATGTTTCCCACGTGAGTGCTTAAAAGAGGTGCAAGGAGCATTTCCTAAGGCAGTCACGTGTTTTGCACGCGACCTCCAATCAAGTGCTTAGCACTTCTGTAAAAGGAAGAGGCAATAAAACCAAAGGGCATTGCCCATATTTGGGGTGCTTCATGTGAGCGCCACGAAAACCTGGTGCTTAGCACTTATATAAAAGAGGGGGAATAAGACCTGAAGAGCAGCGCCCACATTTTGAATGCCTCACGTGTTCACACGTGAGCGCCTCCGGAGTTTAGTGTTTAACACTGGTCCAGCGCCTCACGTGGGATACACGTGAGTGCTGCATATACCAGTGCTTAGCACTGTTGGGTAACCATGGAGACTCAGACCTAGGCCAAATTGGCTAAGTTTTTCCAAGGTCAAAACCTCTTCGATTTCCAATCAACCGAGCCCCCTTGTGCTCATGATTCTCCAATCGATCTTAGTCCCAAACATGACTAATGATCTTTTCAACTGATGATATCCAAAATGATATTTATCCCATATCTCCTAAGATAATATTAGTCTAAAAAATGACTAATGATTCTTAGGTCCACAACGGCCCCTCTTTTCCCTCAAATATAGGATTTGGTTTAAGGGTACATCTCTCCACACCTGTGATATATATCATTGTAATTCTTCAACATCTTCAGAGAGGTGGCGGGTCCCGACAACCAACAACTCTTAGTGCACTTCCAAACTGACGTGCACACCTCAAATCAGACCGCACTTCAAACTGGATGCATCCCATATCTGTTGGGTTTCCTTAGCACCTACTGTAGAGTATAGAAGTATCACGCATGCCACTTTAAAAATTATAAAGGTGCTAAGCAAACAAAACAAGGATCTTTAACTAGAAGTCTAGGGTAACAACTAAAGTATCACATACAATAAACATATTATCACTAAGTGAAAGGAATATAACCTTTGTAGTCCTCTTGTGTTGGCTCCTAGGATCATTGAGAGTTTGAAAAGGCTTTCTAGTAAGCTCCTTTGTCCACGATGATCCACCCGAAGTCCACTTTGTTCAAGCTCCTAGCTCCACTTGATCAAAGAAGAAGATGAAGCTAACACTCTAAACTAATTGGCTAGATTAGAGTAGAATGATGAGGTGGTGTGTTTTCTCTATTCAAAACCCAATCTTTTTAACTAACTCACTTTCTTTTTAAACTCAAGAGAGCAAGAGAATGAGGAAGAAGATGATGGCAACTTGAGAGCTCAAGAATAATATCAAAGATAATGAAGAAAGAGAATAGAAAATAATATACATTTTCTTCTCTCATCTCAAACCATGGTAACATAAATATCTAGATATTTATTTGCAAATGAGTTAAAGCCAAAAGGAAAACTAATCCAAGGTTAAATGTTAGGTGAAGTATGGTTTAGTTTGGAAGTGTGTAGAAAGATAACCATGGATCAATTTTCTTTTTCTTTTCTTTTAACTTAAATGCACACACACACACACACACACACACACACACACACACACACACACACATATATATATATATATATATGTATGTCTGTGTGTGTGTGTGTGTAAGTTCCATGTGAGTCTTGCATTGCCATCAAGAGTGTATCATCAACCATGATACTATGTATGCATGTATGTGTCCATGTACATCAACATGTGCATACATGCATGCATACATCATATAAAAAGAAATGGGTTTAATAAAGAAATTAAACTAAAAGTCAAATGTTAAACCAACACTTGATTTAACAAACCGGTCATATCACATACGACCCGACTAATAGAAAAACGCCCGATTAACATACGGTATCTCATACTCATATTTAATCGGATCCCCGTGCATATCTCATATGCACACCACATCGTTTCGCCTGGACTAGGAAACTCCTGTGTGGAACTCTGAGACTCGTCAATGCGCCGGCAGTAGGTGATAATCATATCAAACACCCACAAGCCGCAAGCGGTCAGCTAAACGTAACGGCCACCCGAGTATTAAGCGATCAGAAGAAAACCAGCAAAGCTGTCAAAACTCCCGTTGAGGCAACTGGCAACACTTACCGTACAGTCCGGTCTCTTCGTCAGATATGTTGCATATCGATTCTAGAGATGGTATCGTCGACCCCAATAACTCAATAAGTCATGCTGGTATATGGCTCATAACAGATCGAGAAACTACTGATAACACTTATCAGTAAATCTCAGCAGCCCTGGCCAGGGACTTCCTGTTATAGTCAATCGAGCATAGCACAACATTAACCCCCAATACCGGGAGAGAAGAAACCCCTCCTATCGCTCATTGCCTCCATGTGCCTCGAGACTGTACCCAAAATCCACATGTTTGCACGACTCAGTAAAGCCGCGGTAGGGTGGAGATCAAAGTACAGTGGGAGGACACACAAGACTCTATGACGATCTCGGGTCTACAGACTAAGCTGTACCAGTGTCACCTGAGAACTGCTATCCGACGATAGATATAATACCACATAGGAGTTCTCGGCGAGTCCGTTCAGTGTACCCAGTCTCCACTGAGCACCCGCATACAATCTTTAGTGTCACCACACCAGATGGATATGGGATCATCTATCGCCCATCATATGGGACAAGAATGGTATACGCTAGTCTACTTTGGAATATCGATGCCCCTTCTCGATACACCTACGACTAGGAACAGTTCAAGGACATGCTTATAAACTACACGTGTCCCACTAGTATGATCCGCATCATAGTTGGAGTAGTCAAGCAAATATCCTAAGGGCTTTATCAACATATACCAAATGAATAAAATGCATGATCAAATGAATATGTCAAGATAAAGTAAACCAGATAGCATACTATCATGTCGAGCAAGAAAGTCATATATATACATATATACATGTCCAAGCATCCGCTATACATATAATGGCCTCTAGAGCATACATATCTCCAACAATATCATCGTTGTTCATCCCGTCACGTAACAAATACACGTGCGCGCAAGATGGAAAACGGACCGAAATGTTTTTAAACTAACTGTTGCCTCCAAAATGGCGACAACGAACTGAAATGTTCTTAAACAAACTGTCACCTCCAAAATAGTGATCAACGAACCAAAATGTCCTTAAACTAACCGTTTCCTCCAAAATGGCGACAACGGACCGAAACGTCCTTAAACTAACTGTCAACTCCAAAATGGTGATTAACGGACCGAAATGTCCTTAAACTAACCGTTGCTTCCAAAATGGCGAAAAAGGACCGAAAAGTCCTTAAACTAACTGTCACCTCCAAAATGGTGATCAACGGACCGAAATGTCCTTAAACTAACCGTTACCTCCAAAATGGCGACATCGGACCGAAACGTCCTTAAACTAACTGTCACCTCCAAAATGGTGATCAACGGACCGAAATGTCCTTAAACTAACCGTTGCCTCCAAAATGGAGATAACGGACCGAAACGTCCTTAAACTAACCGTCACCTCCAAAATGGTGATCAACATATCGAAATTTCCTTAAACTAACAGTTGACTCCAAAATGGCGACAACGGACCGAAACGTCCTTAAACTAACTGTCACCTCCAAAATAATAATTAACGGACCCAAATGTCCTTAAACTAACCGTTGCCTCCAAAATGGCGACAACGGACCGAGACGTCCTTAAACTAAAATCTCACCTCCAAAAACGGTGATCAACGGACCGAAACGTCCTTAAACTAAAATCTCACCTCCAAAACGGTGATCAACGGACCGAAACGTCTTTAAACTAAAATCTCACCTCCAAAACGGTGATCAATAGACTGAGACATCCTTAAACTAAAATCCCACCTCTAA
Organism: Agapanthus africanus; assembly: GCA_030015575.1. Taxonomy (NCBI): domain Eukaryota; kingdom Viridiplantae; phylum Streptophyta; class Magnoliopsida; order Asparagales; family Amaryllidaceae; genus Agapanthus; species Agapanthus africanus. The sequence goes on from CM057341.1 coordinate 744,448,693, forward strand.
AAATGGTGATCAGCGGACCGAGATGTCCTCAAACTAAAACTTCGACTCCAAAATGGCGATAAAGGACTGAAACATCCTTAAATTAAAACAACAGAGTCCAAATGCTCTTTTGTTGGGTCTGAAGCAAAAATGATCCTAAGACCTTATTAAGTAGATCTTAGTCTCAAATTGGACTAACGTATCCTTAAAAAAACAACCGAGCCCCAACTGCTCATATACATTTAAGTTGATCTTAATCTCAAACCAGATTAACGATCCTTAAATAAAACAAACCCAAATTTAAGATATACGGATTTGGACTAATCCACGCCCTATGGGAGACAACATAAATTAGTCTCCGTATACAATCCACGGGCAACTTAAACAAATAAAAACACACACGACATGAAGTGAACTTCTGGAGCAGGAGAAAGTGGTTATCGCGATGCGGTAACGTAATTAACTGCAGGGGCTTGCACCTGCAGGGAAGAGCGTCCCCACAATTAAAAAACCCTCGCAAACGAGGAGGAATCTGACGAAGTCTGCTACAACGGCCGTATCTGTCCAAACCTCCGATATACGGTGCCATAAATCAACTTGGTATTTTCGGAGAGGTGGCGGATAAATCCAAATAGCATCTGCCCCCAAATTCAGGCTAGACGCCCTCCGCGTCTCAGTCCGGCTTTCGGCGGTGAACAGATTCCGGGACGCCCGGTGGAACCTTTTTCCCTTTCCACTCCACACTTCGTGTGTCGTGTTCACGAACATAATCACGGTTTGCTATAGTTTTTCTTGGATTCGAGGTACTAAGATTTGGTGTCTTGCTCTTGTTCAGGAAAAAGGTAAATGGCTTCCAGCTGCACAAACTGCAACAACAACTCCGGCTCCGCCCCGACTGGAGGAGTGACTTATGGGCCCAATGCGGCTTCCACCTTTTCAATGCCGGTGGGGTAGGTAACTCAAGCCACCACTGGATTGTTCTTCAGGACTATGCTCCCGCCAGCGAGTTTCAACGCCCCAGTGCCACCATAGGAAGCTCCCAAGAATTCGGTCTTTGATCGACTGGCAACCACCATTGCCCCTTTCAAGGGGTCGTCCAAGTCTGCCACCCCAGTCTTCAACTGGCTGAGTCGAAGCTCAAGTGAGCCCGCAAAGAGGCTCGCGATAGCTGAAGGGGTTGTCCCAAGACGGATAGTCCTCCCAACTCCTCCGGCAGGTGAAGTCGTCAAAGGTGCTTCGCCCACCAAAAGATCGGTCTTCGACGGATTGGCCGTTCCAACTCCTGCTGCGGGTGAAGTCGTCAAATGTGCTTCCCCTACCAGAAAATTGGCCTTCGAAAGATTGACCATTCCCTCTCAACGGACGTCAGTCTTAAACAGGTTGACACCAAAAGTAGCCCCTCATCAAAGCCGGGAGCACGACAGAGCCGCTTCTACAACTGAGATGGTCTCATCTGCAAGACACGCTCAACGTCGTCACTGGCACCGGGTGAGAAGAGCTGGGGGAAACTCCCCTTCTGGAATTACTCCACCAGCTCCAATGGTGGAAGTTGACGCTGCTGTTCTAACCGGGAACAGGTTTGAACCGCTAAGGAGGGTGCGCAAAAACTCCCCAATAGCGGTGCTGAAGAAATCTCCTCCACCTGCTGAAAACATGACGCAGGCAAGGTCGAAGTAGTCCCCTCAATGGCTCTTCTCCCAAATTCACAGGGTCTGGCGGAAAGTCCAGGACTCTGTGATCAACAAAGACAACTCTCACTGACTGAAGAAAATGAAGGTTCGACAGGAGAAAGGCTATCCCTCCGTTATACATCGAGGGACGTCTTCTACACAGGCGCCTGTTACAACGGCTCCTTTAACTTCAACCTCCCACAAAAGGACGAGGCTAGAGAAAATCCCACCACCGACGGCAAATTCCAAAGGCGATAAACCCAAACGCCCCAAGTCTGGGGGCATGATCGTGCACACGGTTTACATGGCTTCTGGAAAAGAAGAAAGCCGTGCTTCCGTAAGTCATCGACCGCAAACTCGGTCGTTGACAAAAGCTCAGGAGCAGCAACAAAAGCTCCAGGAGATGCTGATGAAAATGTCAGCACTCACCGGGCAGAAAGAAAGCCCGGAATTGGCGTCTGAACAGCGCCAGGAGCAGGAGACCGATACAGAGTTCTTGCGAAGGGTGCTAAAAAGAAAAGATAAGGAGGCCGCGAAACAGGCTACTAATATAAAGCAGATGGCTCTCCTGTTCCAAAACATGGTTGGAATGATGATCCAGCAAGAACCTCCAGCTGAAGACCGCTGATAATCATCGAGGACGATAGAGGGGAAACATCAAACCCTCTTTCAGCTTTATCAAAGGTCAAGAAGGAAACGATCTCCAAGGCTGCCCTTGATGATTATATATCTCAACAAATATGAGCTCATCAGGCCAGTGAAGCGGCTGACCAAGTCGTCAGAACTGGGCGACCGTATCCGGGCTGGTATGAACAAATCAAATACTCGCCAGGATATACGATCCCTAAGTTCCACGTGTATAAGGGGACATGCAATCCTCATTAGCACGTCGCTTAGTTCAGAGCTCTATGCGGCAATACTGGAGGCGACGAAAAATTGCTGCTTCGCCAGTTCATTGGCAGCCTGTCAGAAACGGTGTTTGAATGGTACTCGGAGCACCCAAATGACTCCGTCAAAACATTCACGGAAATGGAATTGCTGTTCACGCAGCGGTTCGCCAGCACAAGCGAGCGCACCCCGATCACGGCAGTAATCAATGCCAGGATGAAGCCAGGAGAGACCTGGGTTCAATATGCAATCCGATGGTGGAACCTATGGTCAAAATGCGAACAACGCATAGAAAAAGCTCCTGCCGTAGGCATGTTCATAGGGACTCTGGATCCTCAGGCGACTCTGTCCCAGTTCATGAAGTTCTTTAAGCCGACCACCTTCCAGGCCCTGATCGACAAGTTGGCCCAAATGGACTAGATGGGCCACGGACCTTCCTCTTCAAAAATGGACCCTCGAAATGTAAAGGATAAAGGGAAAGCGGCCTTCGTTGCCAACACTCAACAATAACCGAGTGACCCGAAACCGGTTGCTCGCCAAAAAAAACACATGCCCGCGCCAATCCCTGGAAGAGAAGATAGGATGTGCTTATTCGTTTCCCCGTGATAAAACGAGAAGAATGTTCAAACTGGCAGTGCGCAACAAACTCATCACTCTGCCAGACCCAAAACATCCACCGCAGCCCGGTAACGTTAACAATCCCAACTTCTGCTCCTATCACCGAATGTTCGGTGAGCCACCCTATTGAGGATTGCTACATCTTCAAGAACTGGGTCGAGGACCAGTACCGTCAACGGAAATTCGCGTTGTCAGAAAACTGGAGGGTGAACCCACCACAGAGGCATGCTCCTAAAAAGGTGGATACGCCGGGGGCATCATGTTCATTTGTGGAAGAAGCTCCGTAGGAAGTTGTCCTTTCAGCTAAAACCAAAAGTATGCTGAAGGATCTTCAAGCATGTCCGGCAATCAGGTGGAAAAGCTCGCTGGAGCCTGAGATCATTGAGGGGATGCTGAAACCGCGTCCCACACCGAAAACTACTAACGATGGGCAAAACATCCAGGTCAAGCCTTCAAAGTCTTCAAAGGGAAAGAAGAAGACCAAAAAGCCCGTGCAGCCTGACGACAAGCGCACGGACCTGCAAAAGTACATCGATGCACTAGAGGAGTACAACCAGAAGGCGCAGACCCCAGTCACCCTCGAAGAGTTTCTTAACCATATACTTGAGAACGGAGATAGTGACGATGATGAGGGAAATGGCTCGTCAGGAGAAACCGAAGATTATGTAGCAAGTTGCCACATGGTTTCTCATTGGTCGTTAAATAATGAAGAAACTCTCTCGGCATCGGAAAGCAACACAGAGGAACTAGGGGCAGGATCGGTGCCAAAATCCCCGGAGCCGCCAGAAGGCCTAATTTACAGGCTGCAAAACGAAGTTTTTCAAAAGAGCAGAGCTGACTGAGAACGTGAAACGGCCATATACAAAAAGGCCAAGCATCGGCATCGGGATGAAGAAGACGCGGCAAGGAAGAGTCATAAAGTACTCCAATCAGACCGAAGCACACCCGCGGCAAACAAAAGCAGTTTTAAGACAGAGAAACAGTTTGCTAAAGCCCTGTAAATGGGAATGAAGCTGCCATCTCTCAAGGGAAATATTCCCGGGGCCACATGCCTCAACGGCGAGTTTTCACATCCGAACTATTGCCTATATCATCAGAGGGTCACCCACCCCACCGAAGAGTGCAATGCCTTCAAGAAGTGGTGGCAATGATACGTTGCTCACCGATAACACTTCAAGCGGATGAAGCGCAAAGCTCGTCGACAGCAAAGAAGCACGACAGATGAGCGAGAAGGAACGACTGACAACTGTTATATGGTTGGTATTAGTTCGACAAAAGGAAAATCCCAAGTTCTTATATTTGGGAGCGATTCTGAGAAAGAAATAACTCTCGGCCTTCTCCTCAAAGAATCCACCTCCGGAAAAGTGGAGGAGAAGAAGAACTGTGAGAACATTCAGCTGTGTAATCGCACGCTGCCTTAGAAGAGCCTCATGCCTACAAACAAAGGTTCGAGCAAAAGAGACAAGGGGAAGGAAAAAATCCCTGAGGAAATTGCCCTCGATGATGGAGTCATCGAAGTGCTCGCAGCGAAGGACCCGTCTAAGAAAAACATGGGGGATTACAATGTCATGGCACATCTGAGGAAGATACCCTCACAACTGAGCATATTAGACGCTCTCCTCCTGTCCAAAGAAGCAAGAGATTCTCTGATCAGGGCATTACAGAAGCCAGATCAGTTCCAAGCTTTCCTTGCAGAAGAAAAGATGGAGGACAAGCTGGCAAAGGTTCATATAGCTGACATTACATTCGGCGATGAAGATCTCCTCCTCGGAACGTGCGAGTACAACCATCCTCTATATGTCACCGGATAATGCTACGACATCAAGATAGGGAAGATCCTGCTCGACAAAGAGTCCTCCGTCAACTTTCTCAACGTGAAGGCGCTGAAGGAGATCTGCATGAACGTTTAGCACCTGGCTCGGGACAAAATTACCACCTCTGGGTTCGACTCACAGTCATCACGGACGCTTGGGTCCGTAATATTGACGTTACGCTTTGGGCTACTCGTCACCGACATAAAATCATGTCATCGACGCCAAGAATTGCTACAATGCTTTACTCGGCAGGCCTTAGTTGTATGAGTACAACGTCATCCCTTCTAAACAACACCAGTGTATAAAGTATTTCAAAAATGGACTCGAGTACACCATTACGGGGGGGCTAAATCCATTCTCCGTAAGCGAAGTCCACAAATATGAAGACGCTAAGTACTTCCTACCAGACTTCAAAGACACGGAAAGATGTCATAATTGGAAAATAAACGAAAAGCTATCACCACTATCCCGATCTTTGGGAGCGATACCGAGGAGGATAAAAAGATAGTCTACTCGGGGCAACCCCAAGGCAACAGGCCTGGCCACCTACTCCTATTTTGGTCTTTGGCAGTGACTCTGAAGACAAGGTCAACGCCATGTTCTCTGTTCGCCCGTTAGCACAAACCGTTACTGGAACTGATCAGGGTTTACAAATCACCATGGTTCCGCAGCGGCATCACAAAGAGCTTGATGCGCTCAATACATACGGCGTACAAGAGCTGCGGACTTTCTACATCCCTCCCAGGCGAAGAGGTGAAAAGATGATACTCTTCTACCAATCTACGGAAACCACGGTGGAAAAAGAAGTCTGGCATGGCGCCGATCTTGCGCTTGACAGGTTTCAACTAATTCGTTCGTCCAGATATTACGCAGAGGGATTGAAAAGGCTATTAAGATACCAAAGCATACCCTTCAAACAAACCGCTCGACAAGCTTAGTTCTACAATAAGATTTGGGACATTCTCGGGACTCAGCGGAAGATGCCCAATGGGAAGATAGAGAAACTGGGCTTGGATACGTTCAGTCAAAAAAACGGGAGCGATTTCATGGCTGCCGCATCATAAATAGCTTTGGTGAAGAAGTGAACGCTCTTTCAAATAGCCGTGACGTTGAAACATAACGAGATCCCGCTCTAAGAACATTAAGTCCATCGTTCGAAGAACAAGTTGACAAGCTAGTAAAAGAAGCCTGTCAAAAGATTCGGGATAACCACAGTCACGAAATGGCTATTTATGAAAAGGTAAGGACGCAACGCCTCAACCAGCAGTCCGCATAGAAAGAAGACTACAATGCCCTCCATCCCCAGCTCGTTGTATGTCCTCGCAAGAAGGAAAAATCCCAAAATAGAGGCAAAAATAGGACAAAGAGCGCAAACAACATTCGCAAACAACAGGGTATATCTAAGAAGCCGCGCTATCAAGAAAAACATGGTTGGAACCCGTCCTTTATCAAGAAGATGGGTCGAGAATACTCTTTCCCTCAAGACAAGACAAGGAAAATATTCAACCTTGTCATGAAGCATCAAATGATGACGCTTCCGAAGTCTCGGCATCCTGAACAAATAAACAAGGTCCATCATCCGGATTATTGCTCCTATCACCGAGCAATAGGTCATCCCCTTGAAGATTGCTTCACTTTCAAAGACTGGGTCAAAGACCAGTATCAACAAGGTAAGTTCGCCTTGTCCGACGGCTGGAGGGTAACCCCGCCGCAAAAGCATGAGCCAAAGAGGACCTATACCGTAAGAACAAGACTAGCTCAACGTCAAGAATGGAAGCAAACCCATACCTGCCGTATGGTAACACTCTCAAAGGAAGGAGAGCACGAGACTATAGATGTCTCTTTCAGGTGCTTTGCAAATGAAGACGAGGATGAGATGATCTCAGAGTTTCCACCAGCACCAAAAGAGTTGGAAGATGGGGTACACACTACGGTGGACAACCTAAGAAAAATCGACTTGGGGATGGAAAACGAGCCGAGACCCACGTTCATCAGTAAGCCGTTGTCTAAAAAACAGGTGGCCACACTAAAGGACGTGCTTATGCAATATAAAAACTATTTCGCATGGAACTATTCCGAGATGCCAGGATTGGATCCAAAAATAGCGGTGCATAAACTGGCTATATCGCCGGACGTTAAGCCAGTCAAACAGGCGCCAAGAAAAATGCGGCTCGAACTCGAGATGAGTATCAATGCCGAAGTCAAGAAACTAACTGACTCCGTCTTCATCCAAGAAGTTCATTATCCCGACTGGATTGCCAACATTGTTACAGTGATGAAGAAAAATGGGACAGTGCGCATCTGCGTGGAATTTTGGGATCTTAACAAAGCTTGTCCGAAGAATGACTTCCCAGTACCTGTTACCGAGCTGATGATCGATAACACGTCCACTCATGAAGTCTTCTCCTTCATAGATGGATCTTCAGGCTACAATAAAATAAAAATGCATCCTGAAGACCAAAAGCACGCCGCCTTCTGAACTCCATTGGGTATATTTTGCTACAAGGTGATGCCCTTCGATCTGAATAACGCTGGTGCTACCTACCAGAGGGCCATGACGAAGATCTTTGACGACCTCATCCATGAGATTGTAGAATGCTACATCGATGACCTGGTGGTGAAAAGCAAATTGTACGAGGAGCATTGGGAACATCTGAACATAGTGTTCCAGCGTCTTCGGAAATACAATCTAAAGATATATCCTCTGAAATGCGCGTTTGGAGTCTCCTCAGGCAAATTCCTAGGATTCATCATACGACACCGAGGTATCGAAATAGACCCATCAAAGATCAAGGCGATTATGGAAATGCCCATGCCAAGAACTCTTAAACAACTGCGGTCTCTTCAAGAAAAGCTCGCGTATATCCGGCGGTTTATAGCCAACCTCTTCGGCAAATGCCGCCCCTATAGCCATTTAATGAAGAAGGGGACCCCATTCGTTTGGGATCATAAATACCAAAAATGCACTGGACGAAATCAAGCAATACCTGCAGAACCCGCCGGTACTGACCGCTCCGGTTAAGGGAAAGCCCCTCATCCTGTACACAACAGCCCTGGAAGGTTCTTTAGGCGCGTTATGAGCACAGGAAAATGACCAGGGGAAGGAGAGAGCTCTCTACTATTTGAGTCAAGTTCTTCTGGGGGCAGAAAACAACTACTCCCCCATCGAAAAGCATTGCCTGGCACTGATCTTCCCGATAACGAAGTTTAGGCACTATGCCTTGGCACATGAGATCCATCTCATATCAAAGGTGGATCTTTTCAAATATCTGATATCAAGGGCCATACTAACAGGAAGGCTTGCCAAATGGGACCTCCTCCTGATGGAATTCACGATAACGTATCGACCCTTCAAAGCAGTGAAAGGCCAGGCCATCGCCGACTTTCTCGCCGAGCATCCGATACCAGCCGATTCTCCTTTAAGTTGCGAATTAACAGACGAACATGCGTTCGACACAATCGAAGGGGAGAAGGAAGAAAATAATGTCCAATAGGAACTCTACTTCGATGGAGCATCTTCCATGAAGAAGCGGAAGCATAACACCCCTATAATCAAAGCGGGGGTGGGCCTCGTCTTCGTGACTCCGCAAGGAGGGATAATGCGTTTCGCCTTTTCTTTAATTGAGCCAAGAACAAACAACGAGGCTGAATATAAAGCATTGATAGCGGCTATTGAGATCACTGTCGATGTGGGAATTGAAAACCTTCTCATATATAGAGACTCCCAGCTGGTCGTTAGCCAAGTAAAAGGCGACTATCAGACATGCAAGCCAGAGTTGATAAAGTATGGCGAAAGAGTGCAACAAATGTTGACGCAGATCTCCTCTTACATCTTGGAGAGCATATCGCGTGCAGAAAATAGTAAGGCAGATTCATTGGCCAAGCTGGCTAAGGAATTGGCCGATGAAGACCTTGACGACGCAAGGATCACCGTGCAAAGCCGTAGAGTTCTCGCGCCAGCAGAAATATCTTCGGGGATTTAACAGAGTTGTCTGAAGGAAAGGAAGCGACTAAATAAGCAGTCTTCCAAATAGAGAATGAAGAAAATGTTAAGGATTGGAGAGAAGTCTTCATAGACTACTTCAAATCCCATCGAACGCCCAAAGATGCGTCATCAAGACATTAGCTCATGAAACGAGCTCTGTCTTTCGCCTTCGTCCATGATACTCTATATAAGAGATCATTCGACTGTCTATGGCTGAGATGCCTGAGACCAGAAGAATCAAAGAGAGTTGTCCAAGAAACTTACGACGGACTCTGCGGTTCTCATCAAGCCGGGCCAAAGATGAAGCCGAAGAACAAGAGGATGGGTTATATTGGCCCACAATGATTCAGGACTGTCTCGAAAATGCGAAGCAGTGTCACTCGTGCCAAATTCACGGGGACTTCATCCATCAGTATCCAAATCCGTTACACCCAAAAGTGGCTTGTTGGCCATTCGAAATATGGGGAACCGACATAATTGGCCCCATTGAACCAGCATCATCCAAAGGACACCAGTTCATACTGGCAACGACCGACTACTTTTCTAAGTGGGCGGAAGCAGTACCACTAAGGGAACTGAAGACGGAGAATATTCTCCATTTCTTCAAAACACATGCCATCTACCGGTTCGGCACCCCGCGACAGATAATCTCGGATAATGGGCCAGCCTACAGGAGCCATAAAATCAGTTGCTTCGCAAAACAGCATAAAATAGACTGGAGATACTCTTCCGTCTATAATCCTCGAGCTAATGGTCTAGCTGAAGCTTTCAATAAGACCTTGACCAAGATTATAAAGAAAATAGTGTCCAGAAGCAAAAAAGATTGGCACGAAAGGCTGCATGAAGCTTTCTGGGCGTACCGAACGACGTTCAAAATGGCTACGAATACAACACCATATGCGTTGGTATTCGGCACTGAAGCAGTCCTTCCTTTGGAAATAGAACTCCCTTCTCTCCGAATAGCAGTTCGATACGAGCTAACAGATGACGAAAATGCCCATCTTCGGCTTGAGGAACTCGACACGCTCGATGAAACTCGCCTCATAGCGCAGCAAAACCTAGAAGCTTACGAGGCAAGGATGACGCGCTCATACGAAAGATTGATTAGGCTGAGAACATTTCGCCAGGGCGAACTCGTGCTAGTCATCAAAAGACCAATAATCCCCAATCGTGCAAAACAAGGGAAATTCGAGCCAAACTATGAGGGCCCATACATCATAGACAAGGTCTACCAAGGTGGAGCCTACCTACTCATGGATATGCATAGCGAGAGACCCTTCCGGCCGATAAATGGCCGATTGCTCAAGAAATACTATGCTTGACGGGTTACAATTTGGGTCAATGATAGGTGACGACGCTTGTGTCCGCTTGCTATCTTCCTGAGTCAAAACTCTAAAAGCAGTATCCAAAAGAATTTCTCCTCCAAAATGGCGACAACGGACCGAAAGGTCCTTAAACTAATAAACCTCGCCTCAAAATTGGCCATGGACAGAGATGACCCTAAACTAACAATGGACCGAGACATCCTTAAAATAAAACTTCGCCTTGAGCGGCAACACTGGACCGAGAAGTCTCTAAACTAACAACGGACCACTACGTCCTTAAACTGGCCTTAGACCAGAATGTCCTTAAACTAACACGTCGCCTCAAACACGGCGATAATGGACCGAAATGTCCCTAAACTAGTGCTCCGCTTCAAACATGGCGTATCAGCCCAAATACGGCGATATCTTCTCTTGAGATCTATATTGCAATCAAAGCTCCAACGGCGAAGACTGCAACTCAAGTCCCACTGGCTACACAGCTACTCCGGCGGTGAAGTCACCCCTAAGTCCCATTGGCAAACAGATGGGTAAAAAACGGTATGTCCACAAGCGAAAGGGCACGTGTAAAAACCCGAAAGGGCGCTGTGAGTAAAAACATCAGGGCTACCGGCGAGTTTGTGAAAACCCGGAAGGGCGCAATCTCGTTGTTAAAAAACACGGTATGTCCACAAGAAAAATGGGCATGGATTAAAACCCGAGAGAGCGCCGTGAGTAAAAACAGCAGAGCTACCGGAGAGCTTGTGAAAACCCGAGAGGACGCAATCTCGTAAAATTTTCACTTACGAGATCCTCTCGATTAGTAAGGAAAACTCCCCCTATGAGACCCTCACGGCTCATAGGATTCAAAGCCTTAATCTACACGGACCCGGACCTGTTCTTAAGCCGTCGTGTTCTCCAAGTTGCCCTACAGGAGGTCCAATATTGGCCCTTATATACAATCTACGAGCACAAATAAACCATTTCCCCCACCAAGTTCCACCAATGACGAGGAATGTCCTCATACGGTGAACGCCACTTATAAGTCCTCTCGACTTATAAGGAGAAAACACTTTTGTAAGATCCTTACGACTTGTAAGAGAAAATATCACTTAGGAGTCCTCACGACTTCTAGGGGAGAACCTACACCTACGAGATCCTCTCGACTCGTAAGGAGAAAAAATTTAATGAGGCCTTTACGGCTCATAAAATCAAAAAGCCTTAGTCGACAGGATCCTAACCCTGTTTACTAAGCCACCTTTGTTAAAATCGACAAAGGCAAATGATGATTCGCTCCTGGAAATACCCCAGTTGTAGCGATGCTGATGCCTAAATCGGTATCAATTTCCAAGTTCTCTCAAGGAAAATGATGATTGCTCCTGGCAATATTCCAGTCGCAGCAATGCTGATGCCGAAATTGGTGTTAGGATCCAAGTTCTCGACTCGCAACAAAAGTATATGCATATGAAATAGCCGAAATGATGGGGCAACTCGCAATAAAAAATCAGCGAGCAAAAAAAATATATGCATATGAAACAGCCGAAATGATTGGGCAACCTGCAATAAAAAAAACAGCGAGTAAAAATAAAACAATACATAGCCGAAATGATTGGGCAATCGCGACTTTCGCGATATAAAAGCTGAAAAGATAAAGCATTGCGGAAACAAATAAAAAAACATATCAAAATGAAACTTTTCTGCCCTATAGTTGAGTCCACATCAACCCCTGTATACAATCCATGGGCACAAACGAAAAGGGGAACCATATTTTCCCACCAGGCTCCGTCAAAGGGATAGCCAAGTGTCGACGGTTCACATATGACCTAGAGACAATCTTAACATTCGTCTCGTTATAGCAGACGCAATGTCAACAATGGCGTTCCCTCTCACTCCAGCAGGATGCAGACGCGACGTCAACAAAAGACCCTAGGGTCGAAACAAAAAGGAGCCACGGAAAAATTCCTAGCTCCAAGTCTTGACGGATCACAAAACAGCCTAAAGACTATCCTGACATTCTTCTCATTACAGCTGACGCAATATCAACAACGGCGTTCCCTCTCACTCCAGCACGATGTAGATGCGACGTCAATAAAAGACCCTCGGGTCGAAACAAAATGGAGCCATGACAAAATTCCCAGCTCCAAGTCTCGATGGTTCACATACAACTTAGAGACAACCTCGGCATTCTTCTCGTTACAGCAGATTTAATTTCAACAAAGGCTTTAAAATAGCCAAATCAAAAGGAAGCGAAGAAAAAATTCCTAGCTTCAGGGTCTTGACGGTAACTAAAATAAAATCCGAAAGACTATCGGAGATCATCCCACACCAGTGCGGAGTGGTTATGACTCATCAGGGCTCCCAAACTGAGCCTAACCTCAAGTAAAAAGTGGCATGGCAAAATTCTTAACGCTTGCTCTTCCGACGGTCAAACTGCCTAAGAAGATTACTTGAAGACGTTTTGTCCATCCCCCGAAGGTATCAGAGACACGACAGCCGCAGGGCTACTTGAACAGCAGTGTAAAGACTGCATATTGGGGAATGCATCAGCCAACTCGACTATACCACGGATTGTTACAACCTCTAGCAGATGGTTCAAAATTTATTCAAACACCAAGTACCACAAAACCTAACAGACCACAAAACCTAAACTAGAGACCTCTGTCGCAAAGAGCAGGACCCAAGTACCACAAAACCTAACGGACCTCTGTCGCAAAGAGCAGGGGTTATCTATGACGTTAGGACAAGTTTGCAACCCAAGAGAGGCAAACTAAATAAACTTCAAAATGAATCCATAAACTAGAGACCCCGGAATGAGTGAATAAAGTACACACTCCGAAATGAGTTCATAAATTAGAGACTCCGGAATGAGTGAATAAACTACAAACTCCGAAATGAGTACATAAACTACTTTATGCCAAACCAAGACATTGACGGAAAGAAAAGTTCCAGTATGAAATGAAATATGTCTTTTATTCATGAATTTAAGTGAATACAGGATACTTTTATTCAGGGATCAAAATGAATACATCTTATTCAGGGATCAAAATGAATACAAAAAGAAAAGAATGTACAGCAACAAAATTTTTCTAAGCCGGCGGACGGTTCAATAAGCCAGCAAGTTCGTCATTTTTTTGCTGGACTTCTGCTTCAAGCTCTATCAGTGCCGCAAGACGAGTCTCTGCCTGCGTCTGTTGATTCTGGTATGAAGCAATCCGACTTTCAAGCTCTTTCTCGGTGACTTTGTGGGCTTCAACCATCTCACGTGTAAAAATAATGGCTTTATCAATAGCCACCACCACTGTAATACCCTCTTGAAGTACTCGCCAAATTTCGTACGCATGGGTGGTCTTGGCAGTGAGCTGAGCTTGAAGTTCCCCCAAAGCTTTTGAAGCCAACTCCCTCGCCGAAAACTTCCGGTTGAGTCTCTTCTCGCATGAATGGAGATTGGTTGCATATCGTTCGATCCATCCCTGCGGGCTCGCTTTTACAGACAAGATGTCAAAGGGAAGGCGTATGCATTCAAGCCCATATAGGTAGGCCTCCACTCGGCGACAGTACTCAACCCAGGCATGCACCAATGCTTCGTCATGATAAGTGGCAAGAACAGATAAGGAAGAGTTGGCTTCAGTAGCGAATTCTTCGGCTGCGACAGAAGTACCAACGCGAAGATCTTCGATGAGAGCCGCTAGGGACTAAACGCTCTGTTTTGCCATCCTCTCAGATACGCATTAGGCGTAAGGGCCTGGTGGCATGGAGATCCGAGACTCTAATGAGGTCAGGACTGGCAAAGCTGTGAAGATATATGTGCGGTCAGTTGTATTTCTAAATATAGAGTAAACAAAACGATACCAAAGATAAAATGTCACTTACCCACAGTCATGCAAGACGGGTTTGAGAGATCCCCAGGTCCATCAAGAATCTCGACTTCGTCGTCAGCTTCCAGAACTGTGGTTTAAAATGAAGGGCATATCAGCATCATTATGAAAATATAAAACAAAAAGGTCAAAGAACAACGACCTTGGCCAGAAGAAAGGACTATGCATTGTGGAGGTATAGCTTGTGGGACAGCCATGTTAAGTAAACGCTGGAAGGTTTTCCTCGGGGAGAGATCCACGATGGAAGCCGCCAATTCCCGCAATTCTGAGGGAAAGAAAGGTTCAGATAACAGAGGAATCATTAAACAAAATGGATATGTATATGAGATTATCTTCGATACTTCGTCCACCCTGAATTGGAGGGATGGCAGCTTCGGCAGCCTCCTCTACACCTTCAGGTATATCGCTGGAGATATTTGTGAAAGTTATAGCCGGTGTGGCAGTTTCTAATAGAGGGACTGAAGCCGCTGCTGAAAGCTCCAAGGTGGGGATAACTGCTTCAGCAATCTCTTCTACACCCTCTGGGGCGTCACTAAAGATATCCATGAGATCTATGGCCAGCGAGGTCACCTCTGCTGGAGGAATAGACGCAGAAGGGACAGAAGCCATCACCGGGAGCTCCACAGCGGGGATAGTATCTTCATTGATCTCCTCTACACTCTCCGGTGTGTCACGGGAGATATTCGTAGAATCCGCAGCCATGGCTCGATCTGGGTTCAAACCCACTCCCGCTGCAGAAGTTCCTGCAAAGATTTTGCAAAGATAAGGGGACGTGAAAGTAATACAAATTATTTATTGAGAAGGGAAAGAAATATACGTACCAATACTCCAAGGGGCCTGAAGGACGTTCTGTTCGAGCCGCTGTGCTTTTTTGTACAGATGTGTTCGTCGGGCTTCAATCGAAAATGGATCCCTCCCCGCTTTCAAAGCAGCTTCATCTTCAGAGGCGTCTGATACCAGCTGTTTCAAAGCACGTTCCCCTTCTAGTATTAAAGGAATTATCGGCAACATGGCTGGAGCATATCGACATCATGAAATACGACAGCGGGAAGTTTTCCTTTCTGGGAGGGAGCGTTTTCAGTCTCTTCTTGTGAGCGCTTTAAAGCCTCAGCCAACTGCACAGTTTCCTCGGCAGACGAACCAGGAAAGAGAAGACCGTCGTCCGGCTCTTACGTAGATATCGGCTCGTCCTGAATAAAGGTTTCGGATTCAAGCAAAGTTTCGAGTAGGTCGGCGACCGATTTCTTTCTCTTTTTGGAGCCTGTGCTAACGCTAGCAGAGGAGCGCTTCCTCCCCTTTGGTGCTTTCGCACGGCGCTGCCAAACTTCGCCTTCGGTATCACCCTTTGGTGACACCACCGCTGGTGCTTTATCAGAAGCCTTTACCTCGGCTCTAGTACGCACCGGCATACCAGCATTGCTAGGGGCTGATTCTACTTCTGCGACTTTAGGGATAAGCACCGAACCGCTATCCCTAAGAGGAGCCTGAACCACCGACCGCGGCCATAATGGGGCATTGGTGGCCTGAGCTGGAACGGGAGCTTTACACTCGAAAAGCACCCGTCTCTCCTCTGCAATGACGGGGCTGACCCGATGGCGATACTAACTCTTGAAGGACCCCACAAGCCTCGGAAGATAGTCAGGTTCCAGGATCATGAAGAGAGAGCCAGTGTTTAACCGCATGAAATGGTGAATGGCATCATGATTAAACTCCAAGGAGAGGGCATGCTCAACTAAAAACGCCTCGAGAGGAACGCCCTGGTTGTAGCCTAACTGCTGTGCGAAGCGATGCGGGTTATACCACATAAAGAGGGCAGTATTATTCCGGCGGAACACCAGATACCCTGTCCTGATTGAGTATAAGTGCATGACCTCTTTTGGCTTTAAAGCTCGAACCCCATTCTTTGATAAATCAAACAATTGCTGAACGGGCCCTGCTGGAGCAGAGAGGATTCGACCGCTAAAAACCATTCCGCCTTCATTCGAGTATGGATTGAGCAGTACGCGGAGAGCCCCTAACTGGGTCGGATCGGGAGCGGAAGTATCAACCAACCTCATGATCCGTGGGAAGGTATATGAATCATAAAAATCTGGCCACCGGTGCGTAGAAAACGCTCCTAACACGTGCATTTCAATCCACGACGTGAAGTAGTGGAGGGAGAAATTCATGGTATCCACACCCGAGTTCGAAGTATTAGCGGCAATGCTTAACCCGTGATATAAATGCGATAATCCCGCAACACCAACAGCTAATCACGTCCCTTCAGCTAGGTGGTAAGCAGGATAGAAGATCGAGGCTCTCATGAAACGTCGATGCATCGGCATGGAAAACCAGCTGAGCCAGAGACTGATAAAGCCGACAAAGAAAGTTTCTTCGTCCATGCCAGGGGCTGAAATCGCATCAAAAGCCACGGCTGACGAGTTTGGAATATAAAACTGCGGCAGGTCTTCCTCTTTTGCTGGCAGTTTCTTCAGCCCGAATCCAAAAGGGTCTTCAATTTTTGCGAATTTTGCTGCCATCTTGGATAAGATATCCTGCGGAGAAAGCAAACAATAAAAGCGTCAAAGGTGACACCTTGCCCTTCCGATGTCACGAACAGTTTTTCAAAAATACCAAGGGCCTTGATTAGACTCGGGTACTTATAACGAACGACGTTTTCAGTCGTCAGGCCATCAAGCATAGCAGGCACCCTAGCAAAGATGTACTCGTCAGGAGGCAGTAACTCTTCGTAATTCTCTCCCCTGATCGGCAACCCTGAAACTTCACGAAACTCCTCCAGTGAGATCGAGACTTCGCGATCCCCTAGCAAGAACGTATTTGTAGGAAGATTCCATTGGTTCAAGAAAGCCTTAACCCACCAGACGTGAGGGGAGTGATAATAGAATAATGACGCATACACTTATTGGTACAACCCAACCTTCTGCAGCCGTGCATGTTGGGCGGAGAGAATGTATCGAGCCCAGGGAAAGTAGCCCACTGGGTGGCAGGGGTAACACCTACCTTATAAACCTGCCCCCAGGGTCGAGCTTCACCCGGACATATTCGGCGCCCCAGAATATCAATGGCCACCAGGGGTTGGTTGGGTATCCCGGTCGTTGACGGCTCGAGTCGGCCCATGGGAGTCCAATTAGTTGCCTCCACCGCATAAGCAGTCCGTGGGCATTCCATCATTGATATTGGGCGGATGGGTTCTGTTGGCACTTCACAGGTAAAGCTACGGTGGCCCCTGATGATATGACCGTACCACACACCCCACAAGAGAAGACTCGTATAGTCCTTGTCATGCGCCCTAATTATCGCTATAACTTCCTTGTCCGATGGCGATTGCTGAAAAGCAACTTTTGAGCAAGTGTAAGGGAAGTCGGGAAGTGAGGCCATCGTTCCTGAAATAAGAGGGGAAATGAAAAACTCATTTTAAAAAAATAATAATAAAAATAAATAATAAAATAATATAAAATAAATAAAAAACGGTGATGTTTGTTTCACGGGACCACTGGCTGCAAAACCAATGGACCCCACAAAATCAATATAGCGGCTCACCAATGATGAGACAAGATAATCATTGCGAGAATAAAAAAGGATTCTTATTAAATAGACACCGGAGTTTAAACAACTCTTGGCATCCTCAAAGAAAAATGAGTTCTGTTAAAATACCCAACAAATTCAAATTTATGAAAATAAGAGTAGAACCCTATAATGAAAATATACTCAAGAACACCAGTGAATAAAATTCCCAAAAGGCCCTCTTGATCTTTCAGAGCTAAGTTCTTTGATGAGAAATCAAATTCCTTTTGAATAATGGAATTAAATTCCAGAAACCCCCATGATGGAAAACGAAGAAATGGAATTAAATTCCAAAGATCCTCAAAGATCAGAGGAGAAATGCCCGATCTTCAAAGACATTAGGGTTTACTACACAAAAGATTATGTCTTTTTAGATCTCTAAGAGATCGGTTCCAGAAAAGAGCAAAGCTCTTGCGGTGGATTTAAAATCCAGAAAAATTAGAAAAAGGGTTTCTTGTTCCTAAGAGATAAATGTTGTTCAAGATCTTTACCCAAAAAGAGTTTTTTTAACAGAATTTAACTCTGAAATTTCAATGGGCAGAGAACTGAGCTCTGAAAGAAGAATTAAATTCTTAAGAAAAAGACTAAGGAAGAAGACGAAGAAACAATGGCTATATCAAGGGTTAAGCCTATAGGATTATCTAGCACAACAGCAAGGTTTCGGGAGGCATCATCTATGCCATTTTAAAAAAATTTCCATGCTACATAACCCTAACCCTAGAATCTTAACTATAGAATTAGACAATACAACATGTAAACAACTTTACATTTAAGTGAACATGGAATACAACGTTTATAGACCGGTCCTTCACTTCAATAGCTCCGTGTAGTAGTCCCTTCGCTTCAAGTAGTGATCTTCCGGACTTTAGAATGGCTCCACAAGATGAAAGGAACAAGCTTGCACGACGTCTTCGAGGCCGAAAATGATCTACGTCGAGGAGACACCAACCCAAGATATCTCTGCACTAATTAGGGATTAGTGAAGCTAACACCCTAAACTAAATGGCTAATCTAGTAGAGGATGATAAAGTAGGATTTTTGCTCACTTTAAAATTAATTTTCTCACTAATTTTCTTCACCTCTCCAAAACCTAGAGAGCTCTCTTGATGAAGAAGAAGATGAAGAGAAATAATGTTGTGAATAATGAATCATGAGAAAGAGGCAACCATGGGTGAGAAATATCTCATATAACTCATGTAGAGACATAACCATGGTTTTAGATAATGGTTAGATTAATAAATATCTAAGGCAAAACAAAATTAGTGGACTAAGTCAATAGTTCCACAAGCTTCCACAAGCTTCAACCATGGGCTTAATTTCCCACTAATTTTTTGATTTACATTAAATAAATAAACCTCTCATTATCATAAGCGTGGTGTGAGTCTCATACACCCATGTTGCATGTATAATCAAGCATGACACAAAAAGAAACACAATTAATATATATCGCATATATATTAAGTGTGCACATGTGAGAAAAAGAAATGCACAAGTGAGCAAATATTAGTTAATGTAAATTAATATATCAAATATATAATTTTACATTAAATTATTAAATCAATACATTAAATTATTAAATCAACACTTGATTCAATAATCCGGCTATATCACATATAACCGACTAATATCATATGTATCAACTTATCGAATCAACACTTGATTCGATAACCCGGCTATATCACATATAACCGACCGATATCACATATCGCGAGAAAAGAATACGGTATCATATACACGTATTAATCTCGGTCACGCACATATCACATATGTGCTCCTACTTCGTTTCGCCTGAGTCAGGAAACCTCTGCGTAGGACTCTGAAAAATCGTCAATACGCCGGCAATAGGTGATGATCATATCAGTCACCCACAAGCCGTCAGCGGAACTAGCTGGACGTAACGGCTACGCGGGTATTGAGCGATCAGAAGATCAAAAAGCAAGCCTGCTCATACTCCTGTAAATCCTGTCAGTAACACTACCGTACAGTCCGGTCTCTTCGTCTGATATGTCGCATATCTCGTTTAGGGGTGGTAAACGTCAAACCCCGGTAACCGATAAGTCTTGCCGATCTGAGGCTCATAACGGGTCGAGAAACTACTGATAACACTTACCAGTAAATCTCGGTATCAGCCCTGGCCAGGAACTTCCTGTTATATCCAATCGAGCACAGCGCAACATCAACCCCCAATACCGGAAGAGACGAATCCCCTCCTATCGCTCATTGCCTCCATGTGACTCGGGACTGTACCGAAAAACCACCGTTTTGCACGTTCTCTTGAATGTAGTAAGGTGGAAATCAAAGCACAGTAGGAATCACACAAGACTCTATGACGATCTCGGGTCTACAGACTAACCTGTACTAGTGTCACCAGAGAACTGCTATCTGACGATAGGTATAATACCAACCAGGAGTTCACGGCGAGTCCGTTCAGTGTACCCAGTCTCCACTGAGCACCCGTATACCATCTTTGATATCAAACACCAATGGATGTGGGATCATCCATCGCCCATCATATGGGTCAAGAAGCGTATATGCTAGTCTACACTGGAATATCGATGCCCTGTCTCGATACACCCTCGACTAGGAATAATTAAATGATGTACTTGTGGACTACCCTGGTCCCACCAGTATGATCTCTATCATAGTCCTGGTAGTCAAGTACACATCCTAAGGGCTTTATCAACATGCGAGAGCAAGACAGTATCACAATACTAGTCTACATGTTAAGATAAAGAGCAACCAGATAGCATACTATCATGTCAAGCAAGAAAGTCCTCTCTATATATGTCCAAGCATCCACTATAATATACATCATATGTACAATAATGGACTCTAGGGCATAGATATTCGGAAGCTCGAATCGGTAAAGGACTCCACTTGGATTTCACCGTTACCATACACCAAGAACATCTCCTTAGTCCTTCTTAAGTACTTGAGAATGTTCTTCACAGCTGTCTAGTGATTCTCTACTGGATCTGCTTAATACCTACTCACTACATTTAGTGAGTATGCTACATCGGGTCCGGTACATAACCTCGCGTACATGATAGAGCCTACTGCCGAAGCATAGGGTATCCCTTGCATGCGAGCTCTCTCCAAATCAGTCTTGGGAGACATCTCTTTGGAGAGAGTGAGTCCTGAGATCGTGGGTAAATTCCCACGCTTGGAATCTTCCATACTAAACCTCTTTAGTATGGTGTCTATATACCTGGATTGGGACAATCCCAGTATCCATTTAGATTTATCTCTATTGATCTTAATCCCCAAGATGGAGGAGGCATCATCTAGATCTTTTATTGAGAATCTTTGTGATAAGAAGAGCTTGACCGAGTGCAGCATAAGAACATCATTTCCTATCAAGAGTATGCCATCCACGTACAATACGAGAAAGACAACCTTACTCTCTGCCACTTTCTTTCATATACAAGGTTCATCTGCGGTTTTTATGAAGCCAAACTCTTTGACTACCACATCAAAACAGATGTTCCAACTCCGCGATGCCAGTTTAAACCCGTAGATGGATTTAAGCGGCTTGCACACCTTTCCGCTGCTCCCACTGTCTACGAAGCCCTCTGGCTGAGTCATGTACACGCACTCTTTTAAATCACCATTTAGAAAAGCGGTCTTAACATTCATTTGCCAGATTTCGTAGTCATGGTATGCAGGGATAGTAAGTAGGATCCGGATGGACTTAAGCATAGCCACTGGAGAAAATGTTTCATCATAATCCATACCTGGTCGTTGACGAAAACCTTTTGCAACAAGTCTAGATTTGAAAGTCTCAACTTTTCCATCTACACCAAATTTTTTCTTGAAGATCCACTTGCTTCCGATGGATTTTACCCCTTCAGGAGCATCTTCCAAAAGTCCATACTTTGTTAGTGTACATGGATTCTATCTCAGATCACATTGCATCCAGCCATTTCACAAAGTCCCCACTCGTGATGGCCTGCTCAAAACTAGTTGGGTCATCATCTTCCATGATGCAATCCTCGCTCCCACCATCAATGAGAAAACCGCAGTATCTCTTAGGTGGTGGATGAGAAATCCTACTAGATCGGCGGAGAGGCTGAGGTTCGTTGGGAACTATCGAATCCTCTGGTTCCACCAAATCTTCCGTTGTAGTTTGTGCTGCTGGAACTTCTTCCAGTTCTACCTCCTTGCCACTAATTTCTTTTTCAAGAAATTCCTTTTCTAAAAAGGTGGCATTGCGAGAAACAAACACCTTTTGTTCCTCAGAATGGTAGAAGATATACCCACGTGAATTTTTGGGATATCCTACAAACTTACACAGAATAGACCTTACCTCGAGCTTGTCCGGATTTTGCGTTTTAACATAAGCCGGGCAACCCCATATCTTAATATAATTAAGACATGGTCTCTTCCCCTTCCGTATCTCATATGGAGTGGTAGGCACAGATTGGTGATTGTTATGAAAATTTGTATTTACCGTAATCAGAAACGGCGTCGCTTTGCAGCTAGCCGGTGAGTACGGGTCGATCCACAGAGATGGGTAATTTTTCTTTAATGTGTTTTTACTAGTTGATTCCAAATGTTGTTTTGGTTGGTTTATAAAATCTATAAAAACCTAGATCTAAATTAATCTGATTTAAAGTCTTGCTAGGGTTAGGCTTAGGGGAAGTTTTGGAGATTAAAGTTTTCCTCACCGCTTTCAATGCCTTCTTTTAGATCTATTAGATGTTATAGTAATTATCAATAAAGTGGATAAGAATCTTTTGGGAAGATGTTTCTTCCTCTAGATACTTGTCCTTCTTTTATCGATAATTACCCTAACCTCCATGGAAAACGCGCGCAACCGGCCCTTTATACTACGGTTCACCGTTACCTCGAGGGGTAGGGTGCCGTAGGGAGCGGTTGTGCGCGTATGCATGGAGTTCTAATTCATTAGGTGAATGTGGCATTGAAAGGGGTGAGAGATCTCATCTCTCAACCCTTTCCCTAAGGCTAACCCTAACAAGCGAGGAGATTACTCGCTCATTAGGGGATGATAAAACATATTAATTAAAAGAGAATTAAAAAGAAATAATTACTTACTAATTTGATGGCTCCCTCCAAGCAAGAAGACGGAACATATCTGAATTTTATTTATTGAAAAGAGGCATAGGGTTTTACAAATTTTGATTACAATTTATAAGTAAACAGGGAAAATTAGGGTTACAGAGTCTCGCGCATATGCAATTAAAGATATGCCCACGTAAAATCCAAACCCCCGCACCGACGCACCGACACGAGAAAAATACACCGACACGGGCACTATACGGCCGCGGAACCACGGCATTAGTGGGCTTGGGCCGCGGTTCCGCGGCCCTTTGGTGAGATCATCTTACCAAACTTTCTGGGTTGCTTCTTGTTGGCTTGGGCTTCTTATTTATATATATCTTTTCTCTGTTTGGCTTCTTATTCTTCTCCATATCTTTCAGTGAAAACTTGTAGCGATCTTTTAACCGTTTGCCATGACATTTTGGACCTTGCACTGTTCTTCGTCTCGGCTTGAGTAAGATCCGTCTGCTTGTTGGTCAAAAGTCCCTTTTCTGTATCAACTTTCGTCTTTTTCACTGTATTTGCTCCAAGAGCCTGTATCCTGTAATATGCAACAAACGTGCGTCAAGAGTACCTGTTTATTTATAAAACGGATAAAAATAGGGGAATGAAAGATGCAATATTATGGTCTGAACAAATACCCCCAAACTTATCTTTTGCTCGTCCTCGAGCAAACTTATTTTTTTATTCACTAAAATCCTAACCGCACTTTCGCAGGGAAACGCGATTGCACTGAGCACGTGCAACAAGCCGTTAAACCTCTAGTTGTCCCTGGTAGGAGGAGTGTTGTCTCCTGAGGGTTTTCAGCGGATACTACCCACAAAATCCTATCAGTTTGGCCCATTGACTTTTGTTCTCCAATTAGGTTTTCTAACAAGGAATTCTATTATCGTCGACTCGCGAATCATCCACCCACATTCTTCACACTTCCTAATCATCTAACTTAAGATTATATATGTTATGTAGACCTACTTAGTTTTCGGCATCTCTTAAGTTTTCCTTCTAAAGTTCCATCTCCACTTCGGAATTTCTATCAACCCTACTAAAGATACAAGTTTTATTCTTCATTCCTTTCTCTCATCTAAACTCTAATCACATATCCCCACGTGTGTGTAAATATCACCCCTACACTTGGAAATTCAAATTAAGCAATCGTACTCTCGTCCATTGTCCAAAGCACTTATTAATTAGTGAATTTTTAATAGAATTTTGCTCACACGTCCTTCATGCGACCGTTAATACTTCTTGAGGTACCAACAACCGATTACAAGATGCGTTAGCACTTTAGAGTGTACTTCCTAGTCTTGCAACACCCAAGGTTTTAGCAGTGACTCCCAAACCAGTTGGTCTAAGGCACTAGGTGATGAAGCACCCTCGCTAAATATTTTTCTACTTTTACAGCCTTAAGTAATCACAAAGAACCAGTGTCCATTTTTTTTCTTTATTCACCTTTTTTTTCCATTGTACTAAGGACTTTAGACAAGAGCATTTCAAGGTCTCTTCTACTATTCCAAGTTTTAAGGTGTGTGATTGTGCAATTTGTAGGGTATACATTTTCAGAATCTAGACTTAAGCTAGGAACTATTTTTCAAACTTATACTCTAATAAGAACATCAATACTCTTCCTTTGTTTCGACTTAGCCCAAGAAGTGAACCCAAAATTTGCCTATTTCTAAATAAACTACAAGGCATATACTTTCTACCGTTAAAGTTTGAGGAATGTTATTTTCAGGGTTTTTTAATTCACTAAGTCTAAGATCTAGTTGTTCCTAGCTAGTTAACCTATATGTCAAACTCTAGTCAAATAAGGCCAAAATTGAATACAATAATTTTTATAATTTTTTTTTTGAAATTTTTCAATTTTTATGGGTTTTCAAATAAGATTTGCAAAAATATGTACAAATGACTGCGAAGGAAGAAGACGTACCGAGCATACCCCCAAACTTAAACTTGACAGTGTCCTCACTGTCATGTTAAACCAAGAGGGTCAAAATATCGGCACTTCCCTGTTTATTTATTTATAATTTTTTTTTATTGTTAAGAAAAACAAAAATATATACAAAAAGGCCCTCCTCCAAACTTCATTTAAACTATGTTAGACATTACTGCCAAACTTTGCATAGACCAAAAAGTCAATACCAACCAGTTGAAAAATTTATCAGTAAAGAGTATTGGTTGGTGGAAGAATAAGTTGTGGCGGTCCAAAAAGAATTGGGGAAGATAGAAGTGGTGGTATGGAAGGTATGGGGGTGAATAGACAGGAGGTGGTGATGAATCAAAACGAGAATGCGATTGATCAGCAATCAGTGGAATATTGGCATTCTCGTAGCTTCTTAAAAGAAATGGGGGTGGTTCAACTTCTAAAGGAGGAGGTTGACTAATCACAATATCCCCAAGATGCTCCTGTGGGTCCTCTATTGAATTCGCATCATCCATCAATTTCATATGATATTCAATTATAAGGGAACTGATTTCCTCGATGTCCGTCATAGTCCAACCGAAAACTTGCCGCCTCTCTTGTAAGACTTTTAAAATAGCGTTCTCTTGCTCAAGGGCTAGAGAAGCCGATATGATAATGGGAAGGGTCTCATTCTCACCTATGTAGGCATATTTAAGGCGAGACGGTAAGGACATGAGTTCGAGTTTCGGAGGCGAAAGGATCATTGCGGAATCTACCTCGAACTCAAAGGACTCCAACACAGGTTCGAAATCACTGCAAACAACCGATTCGGATGGTTCGACTAACTCATCAAAAAATTCAAAAGACTCATATTCGGGCTGTGAGTCGTCATCATCCGAAAAAGTGAAACATTCATAATCCATATCGGTTGTGTCAACTGTGGTAGGCTCAAGGAGGGATGCACTAGTAGCGTCAAAACTGTGTTCATCAAACAAGAATCTTTCAAGCTCGCAGTCCTCCTGCGTGATTTCATGAATAGAGCAAACTTCTCGTGTACTAGTTTTGGGCACGGGGGGCAGACTTCCCATCTTATAAATATTGAACTCACTAGACATCTTCCCAAAGGATAGAGTCATGGAGCCATTGCGACAGTTTATTACAGCATTAGAAGTGGCCAAAAATGGTCGACTTAGGATCACCGGAATTTGGTTTCTTGGGTTAGAAACAGGTTGTGTATCCATAACAATAAAATCAATGGGGAATATGAACTCCCCAACTTTGATCAACACATCCTCTAGCTGACCCCATGGATGGGTGATTGATCGATCAGCCATTTGGAGAGTACAACGAGTGGGTTTCAACTCTTCAACCCCTAATTGTTCGTACACGGAGTAGGGAATCAGGTTAACACTAGACCCAAGATCTAAAAGTGCTCGATTAATTTTCTTATCCCCAATTGTGATTGAAATCGTAGGACAGCCGGGGTCCTTTCGTTTTTGGGGTAAGGTTTGATGGTGGTTAATAGCATTGCTCACTGCACTAGCCACTAGCACTTTCTTGGGTACTTGAGATGCCTTTCTCTTCGAGGTGCATAAGCCCTTTAAGATTTTCGCGTATAAAGGGACTTGTTGGATTGCATCCAAGAGAGGTATATTTATGCTAACCTGCTTAAATAATTCCACAATCTTCTCCACTTATGCAATTGGTTTATTGGGACTCAACCTGTTTGGAAATGGAGCATTTTGAAAATTCGTTGAGTCAAATGTCTGTGGAGTAGAATGTGGAGTAGTAACGGATCCCGGTGTAGATGTGTTCATGTTGTGAGCAATGGGTCCGTTCGAGCAAGAAGAAGTAGAGCCGTGTGAAGGGTGGAGAATAGGCTCTAAAGAAAAATGTGAAGAAGATAGTGAAGAAAATGAAGAAGGGGAAGATGACGATGGAGAAAAAGAAGAAGAAGAAGAAGAACCACCGGCGGGGATGTCATCACTAGTTCCCACATTATTTTGCAACACTCTTTCGGATCTCAACGTGGTCATCGCATTTATATTGTGATTGGGATATGCGTTTTGTGTGTGACCGGGATTTGGCAATGGTTGAGATGGAAGCTTTCCCTTTTCTCTCTCGCTCATGCAGCAGTTAATTGTGCAATTTGTGCCTCAATAGATTTGATACTTTGATCGTGTGAAGCATTGTTATTCATCAAAGACTGAACATAATTTTCAAATCTTGCTGCGGATTCTGTAGATTGCTTAAGAAATGCATCTAGACTTTTTTCGAGCGAGATAACCTTATCATCACTTGGTTGAACAAAATTGTTCGTTTGATTTGTATAAGGTTGTTGTTGGAAAAGTTGCTGGTTTTGAGTTTGTGGAGGTGCTTGTTGTTGTTGTGGAGGAGGAGGTCTTTGAAAATTGTTATTCCCTTGGAATTGTTGATTTAAGTGACTCCTCCACCCCGGATTGTATGTCGAAGAGTACGGATCATTTCGTTGTCGTTGCTGAAATGCAGCATTGACTTGATCCTGTCCTTGAGTAGATGCATTATAAGGACACTCTTCGGTTAAATGCGATGGATTCGAACAACAAGCACAAACAGTTCGTGTGGGTAAAGCAGGGGCAGGAGAAGACGATGAGATTTTGGTCTCAATGGCTTCTAGCTTTTTCATCAGTGCGGCCATCTCGGCCTTCATAGCAATCGACATATCTACTTGATGTATGCCTGCCCTAGATTGACCAACAGAAGAAGATGATGTGGTCTTGGTACTCTCCCACTGAATTGTTTGCTCACTAAGATCCTCGAGAAAATGCCACGCTTCGTCGCTAGACTTGGAAAGAAAATGACCTTGACATATAGTTTCTAGCAACTGCTTCGTTGCCGAGTTCAATCCCTCGTATAATGTTTGGCAAAGTTGCCAACTTTTGATCCCATGATGAGGGCATTGAACAAGTAGGTCTTTAAATCTCTCGAAGCACTTCCAAAATGGTTCGGAAGGAAGCTGTGAAAATTGCACAATCTCGTTACGGATTCTAGCAGTTTTGTGATGAGGATAGAACTTTTTCAGAAAAGATCTCACAAACTCGTCCCAATTTCTAATGGAATGTGATGCGGTGCTATATAGCCACTTCTCGGCTAGGTCACATAAGGTAAAAGGAATGACCCTTAGCCTTATAGCGTCATCACTTAATTGGGTCGTTTTCATCATAGCGCAAACGTTTTGGAATTTATTAATAAAGATATATGCATCTTCGGATTCCAAACCATGAAATTTTGGCAGCATATTGATGAAATGTGGTTTTATTTCAAAGTTGTCCCCATTTGCCGGTGGGGGTGAAAGACATGTAGGTAAAGAAATGCGGACGGGGTAGAAGAGATCCTGGAGCGCAACTCGTGCGGGCGCTACAACAGGCGGAAGATTCGGGTTATTCGCACCTAACGGAGGTGGAATCATTCCCGTAGGTGAGGTATCGTTGGGGTCGTGTCCCGACATACCTTCGAAAGAAGAATTTAAAGGTGGAGGTAAGGAAATGGACGGAATGTCGACGAAGGGTTCGTCGGTCGGTACCAACGAAACACGGACTAATCGGGCGTTAGTATCCCTAGTCCAAAGTGACATACACTAAAGGAGTAGGGTAGTCAGAAAAAATAGAAAAACAGAATGTGGGGGTAAGATAATGTCAATGGAGGGAAGTGGTGGAAGTGAGTTGCAAGTTTTCTTAGCGACAAGTTGCAAGTTTTAAAAAGATTTTTTTTCTCCTTTTTTTTATGTGTGAGTTTTGCAAAGAAGTTTTGAAAAGAGACTCGTGACACAATTGCTATCAACCACACATGCACAATCTGGCCTAGTTCTAGGGTCGCCTAGGTCTGCTAGACAGCTCCTAACTAGGGCTAGAAATAGGACCTCAAACCGCCTCTTCACCGACAAGTACGGCCAGATAAGTGGGAAGGAACCACCACTACAGTGGGCCTAATTAATAACCACTAGCCTAGACACCGCAAGGTCAGTTAGGATAAACGGTCGATGCCTATACTAGTCCTTTTCCTATTGAGCTCGATGTCCTTAGGTCTGAGTCTAATATTTTTTTTAATTAATTGTGGTCAATGCACATGCTTTAGGTGTTTTCTGGGGTCCTGGGAAGGGTGATGAAATCCCCACCCAATCTGAGTTTGGTCAATTAGCCCCTTAGAGTCCGATTAAATTATGCAAAACAATATAATTCACTTGCAATCAATTTTTTAGCGCGGCGCAAAGAAACCTACAGAAAATCTGTTATTTAGAAGGGGAGAGAAGATTTTTAGCGCAAAGAAATCCTGCAGAAAATTTTCACAGTGGATATATTGTAGGTTGCAGAGGGGAGAAGGAGAGATCAAACTATATAAAATTGATGCGCTGACGTGGCCAAGGCGCGGCGGAACTGCGGTGTGGGGCCTCCTTATGCGGCGGAAGATGAGGAGAACAGTGGCTCAAAAAATTTGTGTGACTCTGTTGTGATCTTTCCCTTCTGTTCTGATATGATTTATTTTCTTTTGTCCTCTGTGAATTTCCAGATCCGCGATTCTTCGCTGTTCCTGCAAGATTCAAACAATAAACCTTTCAAACAGATCAAAATTGTTAAAATTCATTTTTTTTATTTTCAGATTTTTATAATTTTTTTTTTTATAAAATTTTATCAACCCGAAATTGCACAGAAAGAAATTTTACGCCATCCCCGGCAACGGCGCCATTTGATTGTTATGAAAATTTGTATTTACCGTAATCAGAAACGGCGTCACTTTGCAGCTAGCCGGTGAGTACGGGTCGATCCACAGAGATGGGTAATTTTTCTTTAATGTGTTTTTACTAGTTGATTCCAAATGTTGTTTTGGTTGGTTTATAAAATCTATAAAAACCTAGATCTAAATTAATCTGATTTAAAGTCTTGCTAGGGTTAGGCTTAGGGGAAGTTTTGGAGATTAAAGTTTTCCTCACCGCTTTCAATGCCTTCTTTTAGATCTATTAGATGTTATAGTAATTATCAATAAAGTGGATAAGAATCTTTTGGGAAGATGTTTCTTCCTCTAGATACTTGTCCTTCCTTTATCGATAATTACCCTAACCTCTATGGAAAACGCGCGCAACCGGCCTTTTATACTACGGTTCACCGTTACCTCGAGGGGTAGGGTGCCGTAGGGAGCGGTTGTGTGCGTATGCATGGAGTTCTAATTCATTAGGTGAATGTGGCATTGAAAGGGGTGAGAGATCTCATCTCTCAACCCTTTCCCTAAGGCTAACCCTAACAAGCGAGGAGATTACTCGCTCATTAGGGGATGATAAAACATATTAATTAAAAGAGAATTAAAAAGAAATAATTACTTACTAATTTGATGGCTCCCTCCAAGCAAGAAGACAGAACAGATCTGAATTTTATTTATTGAAAAGAGGCATAGGGTTTTACAAATTTTGATTACAATTTATAAGTAAACAGGGAAAATTAGGGTTACAGAGTCTCGCGCATGTGCAATTACAGATATGCCCACGTAAAATCCAAACCTCCGCACCGACGCACCGACACGAGAAAAATACACCGACACGGGCACTATACGGCCGCGGAACCGCGGCAATAGTGGGCTTGGGCCGCGGTTCCGCGGCCCTTTGGTGAGATCATCTCACCAAACTTTCTGGGTTGCTTCTTGTTGGCTTGGGCTTCTTATTTATATATATCTTTTCTCTGTTTGGCTTCTTATTCTTCTCCATATCTTTCAGTGAAAACTTGTAGCGATCTTTTAACCGTTTGCCATGACATTTTGGACCTTGCACTGTTCTTCGTCTCGGCTTGAGTAAGATCCGTTTGCTTGTTGGTCAAAAGTCCCTTTTCTGTATCAATTTTCGTCTTTTTCACTGTATTTGCTCCAAGAGCCTGTATCCTGTAATATGCAACAAACGTGCGTCAAGAGTACCTGTTTATTTATAAAACGGATAAGAATAGGGGAATGAAAAATGCAATATTATGGTCTGAACAATTGGTAGGGACCATATTCAATAGGTGTATGGCTGTTTCAAGCGCATACCAAAAGGAAATAGGCAACTCAGCGGTGCTCGTCATAGAGCGCACCATATCTAATAGGGTGCGATTCCTCCGCTCTGATACACCATTGTGCTGTGGTGTATACGGAGGAGTAAGCTAAGAGAGAATCCCATTCTTTTTTAGATAGTCACGGAATTCCGTGCTCAAGTATTCGCCTCCCCGATCAGATCGTAGGATTTTAATACTTTTACCCGTCTGGTTCTCGACTTCATGCTTATATTATTTGAATTTCTCAAAAGCTTCAGACTTTTGTTTCAACAGGAACACATGTCCGTATCTTGAGAGATCGTCAGTGAATGTAATGAAGTACGAGAAACCATTCCTGGCATGTGTAGACATGGGACCGCATACATCACTATGTATCAGTCCCAAGAGTTCCGCAACTCTTTCTCTGTGTCCAGTAAACGGAGTTTTGGTCATCTTGCATTTGAGACACGACTGACAATTTTCATAAGGTGATAATTCGAACGGATTCAAATATCCATCCTTATGTAACTTAGCTAGTCGTGTCACATTGATATGACCTAGTCTATAATATCACAAGAAGGATTCGTTCATTTCTGAACTCTCCCTCTTGTGTGTGTTTTGTACGTTAAGAACTGTGGTTTGATTTAGAACGTATATGCTATTACTTAGCGGGCCTGATCCAATCAACTTTTGATTCAGGAAGATATTCATAACATTATCCTATACTATAAAATTATATCCTTCTTTACTTAATAAAGAAACTAATATAAGAATGCATATCAGGTTCAGTATGTAATAGCATTCGTTCAGAATCAATGTATTACCATTTGGTAATACAAGGTGATATTCGCCAACTGCTTTGGCTGCAACATTTGCACCATTCCCTACTCTTACAGAATGATCACACATTCCCAGTTCTCTACCTTTCCTTAACCCATGCAACATATTACATATGTGGGATCCCGATCCGGTATCTAATACTCAGGACGTAGAGTATACTGAGAAATAGTTCTCGGTTACTAACACACCCGAAGAAGATACATCAACATGCTTATTCTTCGTTTGGGTGGCGTGGGAATCCGGATATTCCCCTATTTCCTGCTCAGTCTTATAACAATTATAAGAAAGAACGGAACCAACGTTCCCATGCTCAGTATAACAAGCGGATTCGGTCAATACATCCATATTATTATCTTGATTAAGGCCTGACATGGTCCCTACCTAGAGAGAGAAAGAAGAAAACACTTAGCGTATACTCTTGCAAGATTAAATTGGTTATTATCTTATCTAATCAGGATGGCTCCCATTGTTTTTATCAAATCTTCCTTCAAACCCTAAAAGGTAAGACTAGCCGGGATTAATTACACCCTACAAGTCCGCCAATCTTTCGGCCAGGCCAGTGTCAGTACTTTGAGGGAGGTTCCCCGTGCTTTCGCACGGACCTAATTAAAATAAACCTCATTTTCCCAGGGGCGTAACCCCGTTAACACCTTTCTAGACACCTACTTGATCGGCTAATTGTGATGTGTAAAACTCTCCCCGGAGTAACTCTTATTCGCAGTGGGTATCGGGATCCAACTATCTCATAGAAAGTATGCAATTTCATTGCAAATTTTAACACTTGAAATTCCCAATAATATTTTACCCCTAGCTTCCTATGACCTTGACGAAGGCCAACAAACCATAGGTCACTAGTCAAGTTCAACCCGTACATTTCATGATTGAATTAAACCCACCCGCACGACCCTTGATGAAGGCCAACAAAGTCGCACGACTAACCTAATCCAATCACATCACATGCTTTAAGCAGATAAGCACTAATCAGCTATCGCACACTACGCCTTGACGAAGGCCAACAAATATAGCACGAATACTAAATAGTCCTTATCTGAAATGACGGAGGGCTGCGTCAGGTTTTTAAGAAAACCTTTTGCGTAATGAACTTGATATCGTTATAGAATCTAGTGATTTTTGAAAAGGTGTGTTTTTGAGGTTTTTACTAGTTTTGCTAAAGAGGTCATTTCCGGTGAATGGATCTCGGCTCTTTCCTTATCGAATAAGGTGCAGGATATTTCATAAATACCACTATGCAAAGCATGAACTAAAAAAGCAATCAAAAACAAAACCGAGTTGGTTGTAGCATCTGCTAGCTTTTGCTAAAGAGGTCGCTCCCGGTGAAGGGATCTCGGCTCTTTCTTCATCGAATGAGGTGCTGGATATTCTGCAAGGAATACCGCTATTCAAAGCAAAAACTAGAGCTACCCTTTTTGAAAATTTGATTCCACAACATCTTTTTAGGTTTCTTTCCTTTTTCATTAATCTCATTAATGAAGTCCCATCATTCATTCTTCTTAAGTATCACAGAAGAAACGAAAATACAACGTACGCTTATGCCATCCGCATTCGCCACAGTATCCCGTTATGCACCGTTAGGTTACTTAACTAACGACATAGCGGGGCGGGACTAGCGCGGGTGCAAAACATAAGCAACGTTTATTATATATCATATATATAATAATAAAGAATTCGTCTCAAGCATATAAAGTGATCACATCACAGAATATCAGCAGCAGAAAACAACATATGAAATATTGGATATTCTAGAAGATCCGTGTTTTATTTTAAGCCTGTAAAAAACATCGATTCCACGGTCGTGATGAATAGCCAAACCCACATCCCTAGACCCCTATGAGAGCGGAAAGCAACCCTACCAATTCTACAGTTAGGTGACCTGGTCTCGACTCCTTGAGATGGTTTCCCACTGGACTCTAGAACCCGGTTACTTGTACTCCCTGTCTTGGGTCTATCCTAATGCGGAAAAGTAAATAATATACAACAAGGGTGACATCATCCTCAACCTAGAAGTGCCCCAATAAAAGAATATTACATACAAATTTTTACATGAATGAAAATGAAAAACTCTCATCTCACATAAAAAAAACCCGGCTATTCAAAACACGACGATCCAATATAACATATCCCAGCAACACATAATATCACATGTCATCAACGTAAGTAAATATGCGTAACCCAATTGTCGTTGACATATAGCAACGAAACCGGCGATACACCACATATTACACTTACGGTCGCAGAAAAGAAAATGTCAAACTACAACATTTGGAATCCGCAGCCTCCTTAGACATCATAAATCCGAAATATCACATATTTCGGATTTCATGCCTAAGCTCTCGAATTCCAAATATTGTATCACATTCTATAGATAGCTAGACGATGATAAACATTCTGATCGAATCAACAAACACCCAAAATTTCCCTAAAAGCTCAACACTTGAGCACAGTTTAAAAATATTCATAGCATACTACAGTACCTATGGACCAACCGTAGAAGGGCCAACCCTTGCCTCACCTATGGCGTCGCGGAACTACCGCAAACCCTGGGGTTTGGCGGCGGTTCCGACGGTCATAGAATTAAGTTAGGGTTTCATTCTTCTAGAGGGTCCATAGAATCACTTGCATGATTTTTGAATGTTCTTTAACTTGGAAAAATCCAACTTTTGGAAAATTTCCAGCAAGGGAGAAAATTGGGTATTTGATATTCGTTCGAACTTTTTAACGTCGTCTAAAAAACCCGAAACGATGTTAGAATTACGACTACGAAACACTCCGAATTTCCTTTATAGAAAGTTAATATCACATGCAATTTCAGTAAAAATAAGCAACACCTGAACACCAAAACCCAGAAACTGGAACACCACAAAAAATTGAAGCCTGGATCCTTCTAAAAAACCGATGGCGGTTTTTCTGGGCATGTGGCCGGCTAAATTCTGGCGAGGAGGGCTCAGGTTTTTGTGGTGTTCATGTTACCTCTCATGTGACATTCTGCAGTTGCTTACAGTTTTTTTTTGAAGACTTTTAAAATTCGACAGAAACTAGATTTTTAGTTTCGATGTTTTGGAGTTGTTTCGGTTTCGTAATTCAACAAATATCGTCTGATTCTCTAACTTGGCTCTGATACCACTGTAGGATTACCTAGAACGACAGCAAGGTTTTGGGAGGCATCATCCATGCCATTTCCAAAAAATTGACATGCATAACCTTAACCCTAGAATCTTAACTAGAGAATTAGACAATACAATGTGTAAACAATTTTACATCTTAGTGAACATGGAATACAACCTTTGTAGACCGGTCCTTCACTTTAATAGCTCCGTGTAGTATTCCCTTCGCTCCAAGTAGTGATCTTCCGGACTCTAGAATGGCACAAGATGAAAGGAACAAGCTTGCACGAAGTCTTCGAAGCCGAAGATGATCTACGTCGAGGAGACACCAACCCAAGCTACCTCTTCACTAATTAGGAATTGGTGAAGCTAACACCCTAAACTAAATGGATAATCTAGTAGAGAATGATGAAGTAGGATTTTTTCTCACTTTAGAATTAATTTTCTTACTAATTTGCTTCACCTCTCCAAAACCTAGAGAGCTCTCTTGATGAAGAAGAAGATGAAGAGAAATAATTGTAAGTGCACGGCGGCGCCCCGGCCGTCAATCCGACGCTGGAATGCGGAAACGAAAAACTTTTCAAACTAGAAAACCGGCACCACCACGCACTAAAATCTCGGATCAGGCTATTAATCTAACTCTAGCAAACAAGAAAAGGAGTAGAGAAGCTATACCAAGCGATCCGCGTCCTTCGGTCTTCGTCTCCACTCCGATCTCCTCGCGGAATCTCCGGTCGTCTCCTCCTCGTCGAAACGGGCACCACATCGCCGGGTTCTTTTACGGGCTCCCACCTCTGGACCGAGGTAACTCGGGCACGAAGTTGGCGAGCCGACATGCCCAAGGAATACTGTAGGCAAGTGTAGAATGCTTGTCTCTTGGGGTTATAGAAGTTGCCATGATGGAGGAATGAGCAATGGACTTTGGAGTGAGGTTGATGAATTTGTGTAGCATGCAAAAATGAGATGACCAAATTTCCCTCATAAAAAATGAACCCCCTCTCTCACCCAAATTTTGGCCGGCCCCTTTATCATCAAATGGTGGAGGGAATCAAAACATGAAGGGAGGTGAGAGTAGTAAAAACCAAGGGTGACCACATCCAAAAGTGATGATAACAATATCATATCAATTTCTAATCAACTCTAATCTCATTAATGCAAGAAATGATCACGAGAAAAGAATGGAATCAATAGATTCTCTCATAATCTTTCAAATCTCAAATGACCCCTCCACAAATGCTAATTTGCAAACTTGCAAATTATCCCCTTCATCACAAAAGTCCGGATGGAATACAAACTGGCAACTTCAGAAAACTGATCCCGTAATAAATTATAGAAAAACCCCGCGACTGCATATACATGCCCGCATTTGTATTCCCACTGAATACAAATGCAAAGAGACAAAATCTACACTATACAATACTAGGATTCGGCTTAAACCAAAGCCCGCTAGTATTATCCGTCCGATCATGATACGTGCAATACCGCGCGTATCTGATCGAACCCTTCCATATCTCCATACGAGCTCTACAGCATTTCGCCCGAAACTTGAGAAACTGGTCTGTGGGGGACTCTAAAGACTCGTCAATACTTTGGTTGTGGATTTAACCACTAGCACGTCAGAGGTATTAGCCTATACATAACGGGCTACCAGGTATTGACTAAAAGGGACGTCTGTGAGCGAACTCATGCTGACACCCTACTGAGCCTGTCAGTGACAATATCCGTACAGTCTGGTCCGTTCGTCTATGAGCATCGCATGGCGGGCCTAGGGGGTTGGTAAAAGTCAGACCCCCAAAAGCAGTACAAGTCGTGTCGGAGTGTGGCCCAGAACACCCTGAGATACTACTGGAATACCTACCAGTAAATTCCTGCCTTGGCCAAGGACTTTCATGTACTGGCTCTCCTAGACACAGCGCGACCTCACCCCTAATACCGGGAGAGACGAACCCCTGCAGATCCGCTCACTGCCTCCATGTGGCTCGGGACTGTACTCAACTAAAACCTGTTTGCACGTCTCCTTTGAGCGTGGTAGGGTAGTAATCAAAGCACAGTGGGAACTCACACGAGGCAAATGACGATCTTAGGTCGATGAACTAACCTGTACACATGTCACCAGGGAACTGCTATCTAACATCAGGTATAATACCAACTAGCATGTTCCCGGCGAGTCCTGTCCGGTGTACTCATAACCCAATGAGCACCTGTATGCATCTTAGATGAACCAACTGACACCAGTGGCTTGTGAGACCGGCCACCGTCCCTCGTCGGGGTCTCGACTGTATACACTAGTCTACTCTGGAGTATCAATACCCTGTCTCGAAACTCCCACAACTAGGGACCTTTTAAGGATGTTCTTATAGACCCCAGCTCCCACGTATATGATCGCCCTCATACTGCTGGTAGTCAAGCAAGAATCCTAGGGGTTCTATCAACGTGCAATAGTGACTCGTAAGGTCACCTAAAGCAGTACACGATGATAAAGATAAACCAGATAGCATATATCATCTTGAGTAAGACTGTCCTACTGGGACAGGTCCTCCCTCAATCATTGCAATCACGTGCCTGTGATCCAATAATTGACTCTGAAGGCACTATCTCCAACAATAATGTTGTGAATAATGAATCATGAGAGAGAGACAACCATGGGTTAGAAATATCTGATATAACTCATGTAGAGACATAACCATGATTTTAGATAATGGTTAGGTTAATAAATATCTAAGGCAAAACAAAATTAGTGGACTAAGTCAATGGTTCCACAAGCTTAAACCATAGGTTTAATTTCCCACTAATTATTTGATTTACATTAAATAAATAAACCCCTCATTATCATAAGTATGGTGTGAGTTCTATACACCCATGTTGCATGTATAATCAAGCATGACACAAAAAGAAACACAATTAATATATATCACATATATATTAAGTGTGCACATGTGAGAAAAAGAAATGCACAAGTGAGAAAATATTAGTTAATGTAAATTAATATATCAAATATATAATTGTACATTAAATTATTAAATCAACACTTGATTCAATAATCCGGCTATATCACATATAACCGACTAATATCATATGTATCAACTTATCGAATCAACACTTGATTCGATAACCTGACTATATCATATAAGTTCGACGATATCGACGGAAACGAGAAATTGAATAAGAGAAGAGAGATGGGGCAAAGAAGGAATTGATAGAGGTGCGTCGAGAAGCCCCGGTCTTGACTTCTTATAAAGATGAGGTGATCAGAACACAGGACCAACGGCCATAGAAAAGCGGAAAAGCTCTTTTCTTTCTTTTTCTCCTCCCCTGAGGAGCCTTTCTCGCCTCCTACCACCCATATAGTAACCGACCGATATCACATATCGCGAGAAAAGAATATGGTATCACATACACGTATTAATCTCGGTCCTGCACATATCACATATGTGATCCTACTTCGTTTCGCCTGAGCCAGGAAACTTCTGTGTAGGACTCTAAAGACTCGTCAATACGCCGGCAGTAGGTGATGATCATATCAGTCACCCACAAGCCGTCAGCGGTACTAGCTGGACGTAACGGCTACCCGGGTATTGAACGATCAGAAGATCAACAAGCAAGCCTGCTCATACTCCTGTAAAGCCTGTCAGTAACACTACCGTACAGTCCGGTCTCTTCGTCTGATATGTCGTATATCCAGTCTCGGGGTGGTAAACGTCA
The DNA here is from genome assembly GCA_030015575.1 of Agapanthus africanus. NCBI lineage: Eukaryota > Viridiplantae > Streptophyta > Magnoliopsida > Asparagales > Amaryllidaceae > Agapanthus > Agapanthus africanus. Next base: position 744,487,041 of record CM057341.1, read on the forward strand.
GACCCCAGTAACCGATAAGTCGTGCCGATCTGAGGCTCAAATATGGGTCGAGAAACTACTGATAACATTTACCAGTAAATCTCGGTATCAGCCCTGGCCAGGGACTTCTTGTTATAGCTAATCGAGCACAGCGCAATATCAACCCCCAATACCGGGAGAGACGAATCCCCTCCTATCACTCATTGCCTCCATGTGACTCGGGACTGTACGCAAAAACCACCGTTTTGCACGTTCTCTTGAATGTGGTAAGGTGGAAATCAAAGCACAGTAGGAATCACACAAGACTCTATGACGATCTCGGATCTACAGACTAACCTGTACTAGTTTCACCAGAGAACTGCTATCTGACGATAGGTATAATACCAACCAGGAGTTCACGGCGAGTCCGTTCAGTGTACCCAGTCTCCACTGAGCACCCGTATACCATCTTTGATGTCAAACACTAATAGATGTGGGATCATCCATCGCCCTTCATATGGGTCAAGAAGCGTATACGCTAGTCTACACTGGAATATCGATGCCCTATCTCGATACACCCTCGACTAGGAAAAATTAAAGGATGTACTTGTGGACTACCCTGGCCCCACTAGTATGATCTCTATTATAGTCCTGGTAGTTAAGTACACATCCTAAGGGGTTTATCAACATGTGAGAGCAAGACAGTATCACAATACAAGTCTACATGTTAAGACAAAGAGCAACCAGATATCATACTATCATGTTGAGCAAGAAAGTCCTCTATATATGTACAAGCATCCACTAAAATATATATCATATGTACAATAATGGCCTCTAGGGCATACATATAACTAACAAAGCCCTTATTTATAAGACGCGATGGAGAGCGGTTCATATCCCTTTTCCTCTAGGCAAATCCAACGGCTGTAAGTGTGGACAGCGTTGCACTTACGTGCAAACCACGTGAGAACAATACTGGAAAGCATTTGTTCCCTTATAAAAAAATATATATTAAAAGAAAGAGGGAAAACTGCCCGTTATTCAAGCCTCATATGCCAACACGTGAGCGCCTATATGCAAGGCATATAGGCGCTGCAATTAAACTATAAGAAGGCTAAACAAACCTCACGTGTTAAACACGTGAGCGCCCACGTGAGCGCCTATATGCAAGGCATATAGGCGCTGCAATTAAAATATAAGAAGGCTAAATAAGCCTCACGTGTTAAACACGTGAACGCCTATATGCAAGGCATATAGGCGCTGCAATTAAACTATAAGAAGGCTAAACAAGCCTCACGTGTTAAACACGTGAGCGCCTATATGCAAGGCATACAGATGCTGCAATTAAACTATAAGAAGGCTAAACAAGGCTCACGTGTTAAACCCGTGAGCGCCTATATGCAAGGCATATAGATACTGCAATTAAACTATAAGTAGGCTAAACAAGCCTCACGTGTTAAACACATGAGCGCCTATATGCAAGGCATATAGGCGCTGCAATTAAACTACAAGTAACCTAAACAAGCCTCACGTGCCAATACGTGGGCACCTATAAATAGGCGCTGCAATTAAACTACAATTAGGCTAAACCAGCCTCACGTGCCAACACGTAAGCGCCTATGCGCTGAAAATTAAACTGCAAGCCTCACGTGTTAACACGTGAGGACACCTCCTTTCGTAGAATTAAATTCTACTTAATAACTTAATAAACCGTTGGATCAAGGATCCAACGGTGATTAAACATAGAATTAAATTCTATGGGAGAGAATATTTTCTGTTAAACAGAGAGATAGTGGATCAAAAATCCAAAATATTTCCTATATCTTTCTAAACAGAAAAAGATTATACTCTGTTAAACTGAGCACCCTTGGATTAAAAATCTAATGGTGATTAAAATGTCACCGCTCGAAAGAATTTTATTCTATATATGGGAGAATATCCCCAATCTTGTTAAAAACAAGAACAATATCTTCTGTAAAAATAGAAGTCATTGGATCAAAGATCCAACAGTGGGTAAAATTCCCCTAATCAATTCTTAAACCAATTAAATCAATTGGGATCTCTCAATAAGAGATATTTTGAGAATTAAACAAACTTCTTTCCATTATATAAAGAGCCCGAGACTTCAAGTCTCAAGGGGCAGAGGGAGAAACACACAGAGAGAAAAAGAGAAGAAAATGGAGGAGGGAAAAAGCAAACGAAACAGAAAAAAGAAAGGAATCTAATACTCAGCGAAGATCTGTTTTGTCGAAAAAACACTAGGTAAAGGAAAAACACAAAAATCGTTCTTTGCCTCTCTAAGGGTTTAACCCTTCATATAAAAACTTAGTTCTTCCTCTGGTTGAGATCTGCAGAAGCAGATCTCCCCACAAGTTGAGAATTTAATTCTCACCGGGGAGATTCTATCATGCAGATTCAAAACCTAGGGGAAAGAATTGAATCCAAAGAATTTAATTCTTACAAAAACATATGGGAATTTAATTCCTCTGAAAACTTGGGTCTAACCCTATAAAAAGAATTTAATTCTTGCAAAGAATAAAAGGAGAACTTGATTCCTCATCCCTCAGACAATGATAATAATGTTGGCTATAGTGCCCTCAAGGCAATTATCATAGTCGTAGGCAGGTGATTATGATGATTGAGTGATGACCCATACCGGTAGAACAGTCTTACTCGAGATGATAGTATGCTATCTGCTTTGTCTTTATCATCATGTACATGTTGATAGAGCTCATAAGATTCTTGCCTGACTACCAGCATTATGATGGCGATCATATACGTGGGAGCTGGGGGTCTATAAGCACATCCTTAAATGTCCCTAGTCCTGAGAGTATCGAGACAGGGCATCGATACTCCAGTGTAGACTAGTGTATACTGATCGAGACCCCGACGAGGGGCAGTGGCCAGGTCTCATAAGCCATTGGTGTTAGTTTGTTCACCTAAGATAGTATACAGGTGCTCATTGGGTTATGAGTACACTAGACGGACTCGCCGGGAACCTGCTAGTTGGTATTATACCTATTGTCAAATGGAAGTTCCCAGGTGACATGTGTACAGGTTAGTCTGTCGACCTGAGGTCGTCATTTGTCTCGTGTGAGTTCCCACTGTGCTTTGAATACTACCCTACCATGGCTCAAAGGAGTCATGCAAACAGGTTTTAGTTGGGTACAGTCCCGAGCCACATGGAGGCAGTGATCGGATCGTCGGGGATTCGTCTCTCCCGGTATTAGGGGTTGATATCGCGTTGTGCATGGGTGGCCATCACCAGAAATCCGTGGCCACGGTGGATGAGAATTACCGATTCAGAATCGATAGTTTCTCTGGTGGTGATAGGTTTCATGCCGACACTAAATGTCGCGTCGTTAGGGGTCTGACTTTATCCACCCCCTAGACTCGATATGCGATACTCTTAGACGAACGGACCAGACTGTACGGATATTGTCACTGTCAGGCTCGGTAGGGGTTCAGGATGAGTTTGCTCGTCGGCCTCCCTTTCGCTCAATACCTGGGTAGCCGTTACGTACAGCTAGTGCCGCTGACTTACTTGTGGTTAAACCCACTACCAGCGTATTGACGAGTCTTTAGAGTCCCACACAGAGGGTTTTCACGGTTCAGACGATATGGTGTAGATGACGTATGTTGGTACATACAAGTGTCCGATTAAATATGTGCACATGCTGCACAGACTTTAATCGGACGGTTGATAATACTACCGGCTTAGGATTAAGCCGGATTATTAAATCAGGTTTTGATTTAATAATTTATATATGTGTATATATATATATATATATTCTAGTATTATTGTTCACTATTCATTTTCTCTCTTGGCTATTCGTATTTTTGTACGAATACGCGTATATGAATTTCGATACATGTACTGGGTTGTATTCCGTATTTATATGGAATAGCTTCTAGAAGTGGACACCTCATTTGTATGATTTTCCTTTTATGGAAATTCATTTGTTTCGTAAATGAGGCGGAGGAGTGAGGTGGTATGAGCATGGGTCTTGGACATGTAGAGAGGCATGGGTCTTAATTGTTTATTGGAAAATTGTGAAGAGATATTTTTTAGTGTGTGCATTATTGAGAGAGGGAGCGAAGGCAGCCACCATTCTAGACTTGGCCTTGCTCATTTTTTCTCCACTTGATGATTCTTCACTTGCTCACTTGACTCACTCATTTCTCACTTAGAGACTTAGCACATTTCTTGAGTTGCTCATGCCACATATTTTCTCACCTCCTTCTTCATCTTCTATGGTTGCTCATTGAGCATATGTGATGAGAGAAAATTATAGTGACACATTCCTAAACCTCCACTCTCCATTGCTAGCAACCTTGGAGCGTCGGTTGCCTCGCTTGACGAGGCTGAAGCTTGCGCCGTTTCCCTCAGGTGGATCATCGTAGATGGAGGAAGACCGGCAACTAAATTCGATCAAGGAGCCACTAGGAGCTTGGGGATGATGGTTGAAGACCGAAGGACACGGATCAACTCGGTATAACCATTCTAACTTCTTTTTATAGCTTGCTAGTATAGGGTTTAAGAAAGATCTGGGCATCGGGTAATGGTAGCGCCGGTTTAGAAAATTTTTGTTCTGCATTTGGCCACGGTTTGATGGCCGGGGCGCTGCCGTAACCTAACATGGTATCAGATACAACCTTTAAACCCTTAGCTAGCTTGTTTAGATAATGTTAAAGCATCAAAATCGAAACAACCCTAAAACAGTGCACTGCACATTCCAGTTTCTGTCGATTTTTAAAGCTTCAAAATTTTTTTTAAGCAACTGCAGAAGACTTCTTATATGACCACTAGTACATACCCCAAACATGAACCCATTCCACCCGTTTTGACCCGAGCACATGCTCAAAAAATCTGAGCCGGCCGGTCTGGGTAGGGATTTTGGACTTCGTGTTTTGGATGTTGTCTGGTCTCTGGAATATTGGTTCAGTGGTATTGCTTGTTTTTCTCAGTTTGGATATAGTGTTGTCTTTTTGTTCAGAGGCAATTCGAGGTGTTTCGAATTCGATAATTTAGCACTGTTTAAATGTTTACAGTACTTACATTACTATCTGTGACCGTGAATGTTATTAGATCGATACAACTTGTCTAATTGCTATAGTTCTTTTAGACGGGTTTGCGAACGTGACATTCACGTTGATGTTCTGTGTTGTGATGTGTTGTGGTTGGATCGTCGTGGTGGATAGCTATGGTGCAATGTTAGTACAATTTAGTTTCATTTGTACATTTGATATCGCGGGGTGAGCGTCCGACATGTGGACTGCCGTCACTGTCAGTTTGTATATTATTCGTTTGGGACACGACCGAGTTGAGGTCGATGTCACCATTGTATATTATTTTTCTTTTATGTACTAGGATTACCCTGCGGTGGAGTACATGAATAGCCGGGTTCTAGAGGGCAACGGGTCCGCATCTCATGGCATTGAGATGGAGGGGACCTCACTTTAGGCGGGCTATTCGCCTCACTCGTAGGGGGTATAGGTTGACCCACGGAGGGGTGCTCAAGTTACCGGATTCTGTGAAGTGCTGGGTGGCCCATTCACGTTGTTGAAGGGGGTTGCCTCACTTCTGGTTTTGGTGGGTAACTTGCCGCGCTCGTACGGGTCTAGGTTACCATTGCACAGGCTATCCACATGACAGGGAACGTCGGGTCTCATTTGCGGCTCAAGTGAAACCCGGGGCTCCAAGATTATCCACCATTTTGTGTTGCTTCTGTGATGCTTCTGTGATGTTGCTTTTATATCATGCATGGGACTATATATATATATTTATATATACTGTAGATGTTGTATATGTTTTGCACCCCCGCTAGTCCAGTCCCCGCTCTATCGTTAGTTAAGTAACCTAACGGGTGATGACGAGACCCAGTGGCGAATGCGGATGGCATATACGTACATCATATATTTTCGTTCTTTTCTGGTGTGATTAATTGATGGGACTGCATTGATTCTTATCAATGCAAGGATAAAACAAACCTATATGATATTGTTGGAACCAAGTTTTCTTAAAAACTGACATTACAGACATTCTCTTTTGCTTTGCACAGTGGTATTCGGTTATGAATATCCAGCACCTCATTCGACGAGGCAAGGGCCGAGATCCCTTCATCGGGAGTGACCCCTTGAGTAAAAGTTTGCGTCAATGTAATAACTTCACTGTAGTCGTTTCCTTTTGCTTTGCATCGTGGTATTCAGTTTGGAATATCCTGCACCTCATTCGACGAGGAAAGAGCCGAGATCTCTTCACCGGGAGTGACCTCTTTAGCAAAAGTTTTCGCCACTATAAATTTGTAAAACCACTCGGTTCCTTCAACCATATCAAGTTCATTACGTTAAAGGTTTTTCGCCAAAAACTAGCCGTAACCCTCCGTTATTTCAGATTAGTATTGCTTAGTATTCGTGCTACGTTTGTCGTTACTATTCACCGAGACGTAGTGTGCGGTAGCTCTGTAATGCTTTTCTGTCGCATGGATATGTGGATTGGTTAGGACAGTCGTACGACTTTGTTGATTATTCGTCAAGGGTCATGCGGGTGGGTTTAACGCAATCAAGAAAATGACGGGTTGAACTTGACTAGGACCTTTTGATTTGTTGATTATTCGTCAAGGTCACTTGGGTCCTCGGGGAAAAAATCACATCGGGAGTTTCAAACATACAAGAAACTTGCCAGGCTTGCGCATACCTTCTGGAGTATAATAACTTGAGTGACTTCCATCAAGTTATCATGCGATGATAGTTGGATCCCGATTCCCACTGATGAGTAGGATTACTCCTCGAGTGATTCCGACTAATTCTCCTTTTGGATTTGGAGGAGAATTCGAGAAAACAGTGGGAGCCATCCTAATTAGATAAAGTGATTAACCATTCTGATCTAGGTTAGAGTACACGCTGAGTGTTTCTTTTCTCTCTCTCTCTTTGACCGCGACCATAACCCGCCCTATACTAAAACTTATGAACCAAGTTAACCGAACCTTCTTAAAACACTTTGGCTTTTGGAATGTCACGGTGTCGTATATATCATTGCCACTTCTATACCACCTTTGCATTTCTCCAGAACACCCCGTATCACTACGAACATCCACTTCCATTGGATAAATCCATCATATAGTTACATACGAACTCGAAGGAACTTGTTCCAGATTCGAGGATGGATTCTGCTTCTGGAGAGATTGAATAAGATTATTCGGTTGTCTTTTCCCTTTACCTTCTCTCAGGTTGTGAGGGCTCCTAGGATTAGGAGGGGGTACACCTATTGAGCTTATTGGATAGTCTTCGTCCAAACCATAGGCAGGTGCCGATAGGTTGGGAAGGAAGAAAACCAATTAACCCTAAGTGTGGTGTACAGAAGGTAATAAGTAAAGACATATAAAGGGATTTGATTAAGGGCAAAGAAAATTGCGACCACCATCATTCACGACAAAACCGTATATACCCTTGCCACTCCCATATCCACTTTGGATTTCTCCAGAACACTCCATATCACTACGGATATCCACTCCTATTGGATATGCCATCGTATAGTTACATACGAACTCAAAGGAATTCGTTCCAGATTCGAGGATGGTTTCCGGTTCAGGAGAAATAGAATAGGATTATTCAGATGTCTTTTCCCATTACCTTCTCTCAGAATGCGAAAGCTCCTAGGATTAGGAGAGTTACACCTATTGCGCTTATTGGATAGTCTTCTTCCAAACCTTAGGCTGGTGCCGAAGGGTAGGGAAGGAAGAAAACCAATTAGCTTAAAGAAGGTGTACAGAAGGTAATAAGTAAAGACATAATAAAGGGATTGGAATGAGGGCAAGTAAGTATATGGTTACTGTCATGAATCAGGATAGTGAAAGAGGCGTTACTAGGAATACCAGTTAACCCCTTTTAAAACATTTTTATGTTTCAGTTTCAATGTGCGATGTTAATTGAAAACTGTTTTCCCAATTGGAATCTAACTCCATGGTATGTGTTTACCAGATCAGTTTCTTACATCTGTATGTTATTACGGATGGTGAGTGGGAGTAAGATATTGGGAATTGGGTGATTAGATCCTCATTATATCGGAATTCGTTGTAATTGGTGATATTTGAGGAAATCATCTGGATTTTGCCGGATGGCAAATATTTGGTTTTGAATATCCGTTATTATGCACCAATTTCAAACTGATATATCTGTACGTTTATTTTAGAAAGTGAGATATAACCTTTTGATATTATGTCTGTGACATTTACCTATATCAGTTGGTGATTAGGTAAGGTGCATTCAACAGCGGTGTAATTCTTCTTAACCATAGTATAATTTTTCAACCTACGACACACAGGGTTTGAGTTATTGAACTCAGGGGACTTATACAAAGAATTGTATGTTGTCCAGTGTCCATTAAGACAATGGGGTTGTTACTCGTACTATATTCTGTTTACTCATAACTTCTCTAGTTCTAGACAAGTATTTCATTGAAATACAAGGTTCAGATTTTGAGAAGTTATAGGTATAAAAATAAAGTAGAGAACCATTTGTTGGAAGTATCAGGATTCTTCGATGAAATCGAAGATATAGATATTTGTGTTTGGTATTCCGTTGATAGTAATGGTTTTTGAGAACTTGCTTCTCTTTCAGGTCACTCATATATGGATGCACTCCTAGATGAGTGATGTTGATTGGCCTCTTTCCATTTGGTTGACATGCACTGAAGACAGCTGCATGATTTTGAATATGGTTCCAATTAAATTAGTGCTTTTGTTTCTATATTGGATATATATAGAATCAATTTATATCTTAACGATGTTAAGCTATAGGGAGTTGTCCGGCTGATGCTTAAAACCAGAATCCGGATAAACTCAAGGCATGTTTCAGTAATGGCAGTTTGTGGGTTATCCTGGGCTTTGACAAGGGTTAACTTTCTACCATCAGGAAGATCAATATTTATATTGTTCTTGACTCGCCACAGTTTTAGTAAAATGGATTTTTTCAGAAAAACAGAAGTGGGAGTATGGTAGAACTGGAAGTGATTCCAGAACCACAAACGATCACTGAAGATTTAATAGAACCTAAGGATTCAATTAGTTTCGACATTCCATTAGCCACTCCGCAGATTTGGTGGGTAACCTCAGGCACCCGAGAGGTACTTCGGTCTTCTCAGAGATGGTGACAGGGAGGTTCTAGTTTACCCAGACTTGCCATTGCTGTTGTTCTACACTATACGACCCGGTAGGAGGATGAGTATAGCGTCGTTCTAAACTAGCTTTGGAAGTGCACGTGTATATGACTCTGCCAGAGGGTTGTTGTAGTCAGTGGGAGCAGAAGAAGCATAGTGGACAAGTAGCTTATGTCTATTTATAAACTAAAACAGGTATAGCGGAAATAAATCATCTATTTTTGATGTGACAGTCATAGGCCTTGACTTCATCAGAATAGGAGTTGGATCTACTAAGAAAGTAGTAGAGAGTGATGTCTAGGTATTAGAATGACATGCACTTGATAGGAAGAGATATTCCTATACTACGATCGGTTATACAGTCACAAAGTTGTTTCTCCACATAGGATATGGATATAATATCAGGGTTTCTGGATACTAGATTTATGGTTTTAGATCTAGATTTGGGAAGTGTCCCAATTTAGGGTACTTGACAATATTCTAAAGGTATTTTAGAATGGTCGACTCCAGGCATGGTGGTGTACCTGCAGGTGATGGAGGTGTCTTACAGACTAAAGGGGAGAGGGATCTGCATGATTATCATATCATTTGCTTAGGCAATTGAGTTAATCATAAATTGTCAAGTACCACACCAGATATTGTTTTTGCACTAGCTGCAATAAACACATATTAATCCAATCCTGGAGAAACATTGGGAAGCAGTTATGAACATAAGTGAATGTTCTTGGGATATGGTAACGGCAGCCTCCTTCAGGAGACGGTTATCATTTCAGGCTTCCAAGGTGACCTGGATGACAGAGTGACTGTCAGAGTTATAGTTTTTCCCTCTTCTGAGGGGCAGTATGTTGGACAGGCGGTCCAAGCGAATACTAAGGAAAGGCATGGCACAGGATACTGATTAAATTCAGTGGACGATACAGTCTAAGTAGTTTGTTGGATTTGGAGTTCATTTGTGAACTGGGTTCCATCAGATATCCAGACAAATTCTAAGACAGGTATTGCTCATTTCGGGAGATAGTTTTCTCCGCGAAGTTGAGATATAAAGAGATACAGAAAGAAACATTGGAGCGGATCCACTCACTAAGGCTATTTCTGGAAAGCAATAGTTTTGCAAACGGGCTTTGCGAAACTGATTACTAGAGAAGTTGGGTGTTCGGTATCACACGGGCTGTGAGTATGCGACATCGCAATAATTGGCCTTAAATGCAAGTGGGAGATTGTTGGCTATAGTGTCCTCAAGGCAATTATCATAGTCGTAGGCAGGTGATTATGATGATTGAGTGAGGACCTATATCAGTAGAACAGTCTTACTCTAGATGATAATATGCTATCTGGTTTGTCTTTATCATCATGTACATATTGATAGAGCCCATATGATTCTTGCCTAACTACCAGCATTATGATAGTGATCATATACGTGGGAGCTGGGGGTCTATAAGCACATCCTTAAATGTCCCTAGTCGTGGGAGTATCGAGACTGGGCATCGATACTCCAGTATAGACTAGTGTATACTGATTGAGACCCTGACGAAGGGCGGTGGCCAGGTCTCATAAGCCATTGGTGTTAGTTTGTTCACCTAAGATAGTATACAGGTGCTCATTGGGTTATGAGTGCACTGGACGGACTCACCGGGAACCTGCTAGTTGGTATTATACCTATTGTCAGATAGCAGTTCCCAGGTGACATGTGTACAGGTTAGTCTGTCGACCTGAGATCGTCATTTGTCTCATGTGAGTTCCCACTATGCTTTGATTACTACCCTACCACGGCTCAAACGAGTCGTGCAAACGGGTTTTAGTTGGGTACAGTCCCGAGCCACATGGAGGCAGTGATCGGATCGTCGGGGATTCGTCTCTCCCGGTATTGGGGGTTGATGTCGCGTTGTGCACGGGTGGCCATCACCAGAAATCCGTGGCCATGGTGGACGAGAATTACCGATCCAAGATCGATAGTTTCTCAGGTGGTGATGGGTTTCATGCTGATACTAAATGTCGCGTCGTTAGGGGTCTGACTTTATCCACCCCCCTAGACTCGATATGCGATACTCTTAGATGAACGGACCGGACTGTACGAATATTGTCACTGTCAGGCTCAGTAGGGGTTCAGGATGAGATTGCTCGTCGGCCTCCCTTTCGCTCAATACTTGGGTAGCCGTTACGTATAGCTAGTGCCGCTGACGTGCTTGTGGTTAAATCTACTGCTAGCGTATTGACGAGTCTTTAGAGTCCCACACAGAGGGTTTTCACGGTTCAGGTGATATGGTGTAGATGACGTATGTTGGTACATACAGGTGTCCGATTAAATATGTGCACATGCTGCACATACTTTAATCGGACGGTTGATACTACTAGCGGCTTAGAATTAAGCCGGATTATTAAATCAGGTTTTGATTTAATAATTTATATATGTATTTTATAAGCGAATTGAACTTTCTTTTTTCACATTAAATTCAGTATACAGAGAGGCTCTTTTATAGCCTTGGAAACAATAAGGAAGTTACAAACAGATTCTGTTACAAACAGATTCTAACTAAGTATAAACGGATTATGTTACAAACAAATTCTAACTAATCTGAGAAATATCTTATTGTTGGCTATTTCCAATACTCCCCTTCAAGTTGGTGCGTAGATGTCCATCATGCCCAACTTGCTTATGAGTCCCTCGAACACTGCTTTGAATAGTCCTTTTGTAAAGATATCTGCAGTTTGTTCTTTTGTTAGAATGTAAGGGATACAGATGGTACCGGCATTCAGTTTTTCCTTGATGAAGTGTCAGTCGACTTCAATATGCTTCGTCCTGTCATGCTGTACGGGGTTGTGTGCTATGCTGATGGCAGCTTTATTGTCGCAGTATAGTTTTAGTGGCTGAGTTATAGGCTGCTTCATTTCCTGTAGTACCCGTTGAACCCACATAACTTCACAAATACCGTTGGTCATGGATCGAAATTCTGCCTCCGCACTACTCCTTGCCACGACACTTGTTTCTTGCTCCGCCATGTAACTAGATTGCCCCACACGTACGTACAATACCCTGAAGTTGACTTCCTGTCTACGATGGAACCTGCCCAATCCGCGTCAGTGAATATTTCGACGCTGCGAGTCTCACCTTTTTTGAAGAATAAATCTCTTCCTGGTGCGCCCTTTAAATACTTCAAAACTCTGTATGCTGCATCAAGGTGCTCTTCTTGAGGTGAGTGCATAAATTGGCTTATCATACTCACTGTAAATGTGATATCGGGACGTGTGTGTGAGAGATAGATCAATTTTCCCACTAACCTCTGGTATTGTGGAATGTCCACTGGCGGGCTCTGTGTAAATTCTCCGAGCTTTTTATTCGGATCTATCGGTGTCTCCGCAGGTTTGCAGTTTGTCATCCCTATTTCTTTGACAAGATCAAGAACATACTTCCGTTGAGACAAGACAATGCCTTTCTTACTTAGAGCAATTTCCATACCTAAGAAATACTTCAATTCTCCCAAGTCTTTTACTTCGAACTCCTTGGCGAGACTTCCTTTTAACTGGTTGACCTCTTCCTCGTCATCTCCTGTTACAATGATGTCATCAACGTAAACAATCAGTATTGCAATTTTTCCATGTCTCGAGACTCTGTAGAACATGGTGTGATCTGCCTAAGCCTGATTATATCCTTGCCCTTTCACAAACTGATGGAAACGTTCGAACCAAGCTCGTGGAGATTGTTTAAGACCGTAAAGTGATCTTTTCAATCTGCACACTTTGGAGCCGAACCCTTTTTCAAACTCCGGCAGAGGTTCCATGTACACTTCTTCGTCCAGGTCTCTATTCAAAAACGCGTTCTTCACATCTAGTTATTGAAGTCGCCAATCAATGTTTACTGCAACTGACAGCAAGATCCGGATCATGTTTAGCTTAGCCACAGGTGCAAAAGTCTCCGTGTAGTTGATCCCATATGTTTGAGTGAACCCTTTAGCAACAAGCCTCGCCTTATATCGTTCTAGGGTTCCATCTGCACGAAACTTTGGTGTGAATACCCATTTGCATCTTACAGTCTTCTTTCCTCTCGGTAGCTCCTCCATGTTCCAAGTCTGATTTTTCTCAAGTGCATTCATCTCCTCGAAAATCGCCTTTCTCCGCTCTGGAGCTCTCAGAGCATCCTGTGCAGTTTTTGGAATCTCCACAGCAGACACATTAGAGGTAAAGGCTGAAAAACCGGGTGAGAGATTATTTGAGGACACAAATTTTGACATTGGATATAAGGGACGACTAGTACATGACCTTGTGGACTTTCGGAGGGCTATGGGAAGATCCAGCTCACTGTGATCCGGTTCTGTTCTCGAGTCGGATTCTTGGTGGGGCTGGACAGAGTCGGCCTCTGCTTCTGGAGAAGGATCTATCTCAATTAAATGTTCCTGTTGCGTTTTTTCCAAACCTGTTTCACGCTCTTTCCTTTTGTAAGTTTTAATTTCCACATCAACTTCTGGTGGATTTAAATCCACGGGGCATGTTGTTTTAGGAGTCGGTGGTGTGTTCCTATTTTTATGGGATTTTTCCGGATTTTATAATAAAAGAACCGAGTTTTCAACAGACATATTTTCTGAGTTTTCAAGGACCGTTTTTTGAGTGTCCAGTGAATTTTCACTGTTTTGGTTTGCCAGGTGTTCAAAAGACTGGTCTAAAATGTCTTGATTTAAAAATTCTAGATCTTGTGAATTTGTATGTGGGATTAAGTTGACTATTTTTGGGAGATTTTTTTTATGGAAACCGAGTCTTCACTATTTGTCTCCCCCTGAAGAGGAGGCTTAAAAAACTTTATTTTCAAAAAACAACACATCCATTGTGATAAATATTTTATTTGATAAAGGATCAAAGCATTTATACCCTCTTTGATTCATGGCGTAGCCAATGAAAAAATATTTTTTCGATTTTGGATCAAGTTTACTCCTAGTGGGGTTGTGATCGTGAACAAACACGGTACAACCAAAAATTTTCAACGGCAGATCCAAGACTGCAAGACGGCTTTGAGGGTAAAGGTATTTTAACAAGGCAACAGGTTTTTTAAAATTAAGAATTTTCGAGGGCATTCTATTAATAAGATAGGTTGCTGTTAAAATTGCTTCATTCCATAATATTTTTGGAACATGGTTGGTGAATAATAATGCCCTAGCAATTTCAAGAATGTGTTTATTTTTTCTTTCAGCCACACCGTTTTGTTGTGGTGTGTTAATGCAAGAACTTTGGTGAATGATGGCTTTCTTTGCAAAAAAATCTCCCGAGGTTTTGTTAAAAAATTCTCGTCCATTGTCACTTCGAAAATTTTGAATTTTTGTGTTAAACTGTGTTTCAACCATGGTATAAAAGGTTTTGAAAACTTGTTCAACTTCTGATTTCTTCTTTAGCAAAAACACCCAAAGGACTCTAGTATGATCATCAATAAACGAAACAAACTATTTTTTCCCGAAGACAGATAAAACGGGGGATGGTCCCCAAATGTCACTATGGATTAAGGTAAACGGTGCTGAAGGTTTATAGGGTCGAGGTGGATAAATTGCCCTTTTTTGTTTGGCAAAAGCACAAACTTCACATTGAAATTGAGAAGGATTTTTATTCCGAAACAACTTTGAAAACAAATACTGCATATAATGGAAACTAGGATGACCTAGACGAAAATGCAACATAATCAATTCATTGTCATGAGAAACAAACATGGACTGAAAACACAGATTAGATGCATACTTATTAAGATGCGATCCTTCTTCAAGCAAGTAGAGACCTCCACTGGTCCTAACATTGCCAATCATCGTCCCCGAGTCCAGAACCTGAATTTCACAATGAAAGGACATGAATTTAACTTGACACTTAAGGTCTTGAGTTAGCTTTATAATGGAAATCAGATTGCAGGAAAGCTTTGGAACATGTAAAACATTAAGAAGGGTTAAGGAAGGAGAGATTGTGATGGTTCCTTGGTCGGCTATGACAGAATATGAACCATCTGCAATTTTGACCCTTTTGTTTCTTGCATAGAGTGTGTAGGTTGAAAATAATGTGAAGCAACTGGTCATGTGATCAGTTGCTCTAGAATCAAGAATCCAAGGAAGTTGATTGTTACCGATTTGGGCTAAAGAACAGGAGGGTTTTGACGGGTCTGTTGTGAAGTTAAAGAACTTGTACGGGTGCTCCAGTTGTTCCTTTGTGAATGGAGGCAATCCTGAGTTGATTCTTGACTCCTGAGAACCATCGGACTTGATCTGCAAAGTAGAGAATACTTCAGTCTCTGTGGTGGAGGACATTATGGCTGGAAAAAAAAGGAACTGGAAAAAAAAATTGGTTGAGGAAAAATGGTGATTTTTTGGAGAAAGTTTTACCATTCTGATACCATATAAGCGAATTGAACTTTCTTTTTCCACATTAAATTCAGTATATAGAGAGACTCTTTTATATCCTTGAAAACAATAAGGAAGTTACAAACAGATTCTGTTACAAACAGATTCTAACTAAGTATAAACAGATTCTGTTACAAACAGATTCTAACTAAGTATAAACAGATTCTGTTACAAACAGATTCTAACTAATCTGAGAAATATCTTACTGTTGGCTATTTCCAACATATATATATATATATATATTCTAGTATTATTGTTCACTATTCATTTTCTCTCTTGGCTATTCGTATTTTTGTACGAATACGCGTATATGTATTTCGATACATATACCGGGTTGTATTCCGTATTTATATGGAATAGTTTTTAGAAGTGGACACCTCATTTGTATGATTTTCCTTTTATGGAAATTCATTTATTTCACAAATGAGGCGGAGGAGTGAGGTGGCATGAGCATAGGTCTTGGACATGTAGAGAGGCATGTGTCTTAATTGTTTATTGGAAAATTGTGAAGAGATATTTTTTAGTGTGTGCATTATTGAGAGAGGGAGTGAAGGCAGCCACCATTCTAGACTTGGCCTTGCTCATTTTTTTCTCCACTTGATGATTCTTCACTTGCTCACTTGACTCACTCATTTCTCACTTGGAGACTTAGCACATTTCTTGAGTTGCTCATGCCACATGTTTCCTCACCTCCTTCTTCATCTTCTATGGTTGCTCATTGAGCATATGTGATGAGAGAAAATTATAGTGACACATTCTTACACCTCCACTCTCCATTGCTAGCAACCTTGGAGTGTCGGTTGCCTCGCTTGACGAGGCTGAAGCTTGCGCCGTTTCCCTCAGGTGGATCATCATAGATGGAGGAAGACCGGCAATTAAATTCGATCAAGGAGCCACTAGGAGCTTGGGGATGATGGTTGAAGACTAAAGGACATGGATCAACTCGGTATAACCATTCTAACTTCTTTTTATAGCTTGCTAGTATAGGGTTTAGGGAAGATCCGGGCATCGGGTAATGTTAGCACCAGTTTAGAAAAATTTTGTTCCGCATTTGGCCACGGTTTGATGGCCGGGGCGCTGCCATAACCCAACAAATAATCTGAGACCTTCCAAACCCAAATACTAATGACTAGAAATGTCATTAATAAGAGATCAAAATCTCCAAGAACACGGAAGAACAGCCTGGTGATTCGTTAGTATTTAACACTATAAAGAGACCTCATGTGTTTTCTACGTGAGTGTTTCTAATAAACAAAAAGATGTTGCGCCACGGCAGCGCCCCGGCCGTCTTACCGAGGCCAAAATGCGGAATTAAAAATTTTCCTTACTTGGAAACTGGCGCTACCGCGGACAATTAAAACCCGGATCGTTAACCATTAACCTATACTAGCAAACAAGAGATGGGAAGAGAAGTATACCGAATGATCCGAGTCCTCCGGTCTTCTCCTCGCCGTCCCGATCTCCTGCGGAAACTCCGGTCGTCGCCTCCTCGCCGGAAGGGCACCACATCGCCTGTATCTTTTACGGGCTCCCACCTCAATACCGAGGCAACTCGGGCGCGAAGTAGGCTAGCCGACGCGTCCAAGATTTGCTGTAGAATGTGTAGGGTTGAAGCTATGTCTCATTTGGGGTTTGTTGCCTTTGAAGATGATGGAGGAATCAAGATAAGAAAAATGGTGCTTGCATTTTTCTAGCATGAAAATGAGATCAAGAATGAAACTCTCAAGAATGAAAAACCTCTTCTTCTCCTCTCTCAAAATGAAACCTCAACCTTATCATATGAGAATGGTGGAGGAAAAGAATATCAAAACCACAACCATAGAAGGAAGGTGAGTGTAGGAAAAGGTGGAGGGTGACCACAACCTAAACATCATCATAACAAAACCACATCAAACTCTAATCACCTCAAATCACCAAAAAGCAAGTGATGATGATAGAAAAGAATGGTATCAAAAGATGCTTTCATAATTAATACATTTGCAAGAAAACCCTCCACAATGTGTTATTTGCAAACTTGAAAAAAACACCCTCCATCGGAAAAGTCCGGCCGGGAAAGAACAAAGGAAAACCGGCCGGAACGGAATGCAAACTGGCAACTCCAGAAAACTGGTCCCGTAATAAATTACAGGAAAACCCCGATACTGTGCATACACACCCGCATCTGTATTCCGACCGGATACAAATGTAATGAGACAAAATCTACACTGTACTAAACTAGGATCCGGCTTAAACCAAAGCCGGCTAGTAATATCCGTTCGATCCTGATGCGTGCAATACCGTACGTATCTGATCGAACCCTGCCATATAACCATACGGCCACTAGTACTAACCGTCCGATCCTGATCCGTGCAATACCGCACGTATCTGATCGGACCCTGCCATATCTCCATACGGCCTCTACAGCGTTTCGCCCGAAAGCTTGAGTAACTGTAAGTGTGGTGGACTCTAAAGACTCGTCAATACTATGGCTGTGGATTTAACCACTAGCACGTCAGAGGTATTAGCCAATACGTGACGGGCCACCAGCTATTGACCAAAAGGGACGTCGATGAGCGAACTCATCCTGACACCCTACTGAGCCTGTCAGTGACAATATCCGTACAGTCCGGTCCGTTCGTCTATGAGCATCGCATGGCGGGCCTAGAGGGTTGGTAAAAGTCAGACCCCCAAAAGCGGTACAAGTCGTGTCGGAGTGTAGCCCAGAACGCCCTAAGATACTACTGGAATACCTACCAGTAAATCTCCTGCCTCGGCCGAGGGCTTTGCGTAATGGCTCTCCTAGACACAGCGCGACCTCACCCCCAATACCGGGAGAGACGAACCCCTGAAGATCCGCTCACTGCCTCCATGTGGCTCGGGACTGTACCCAACTAAAACCTGTTTGCACGACTCCTTTGAGCCGTGGTAGGGTAGTAATCAAAGCACAGTGGGAACTCACACGAGACAAATGACGATCTCAGGTCGATGAACTAACCTGTACACATGTCACCTGGGAACTGCTATCTGACGTCTGGTATAATCCCAACTAGCAGGTTCCCGGCGAGTCCTGTCCGGTGTACTCATAACCCAATGAGCACCTGTATACATCTTAGGTGAACCAACTGACACCAGTGGCTTGTGAGACCGGCCACCGCCCCTCGTCGGGGTCTCGACTGTATACACTAGTCTACTAATGGAGTATCGATGCCCAGTCTCGAAACTCCCACGACTAGGGACCATTTAAGGATGTGCTTATAGACCCCAGCTCCCACGTATATGATCGCCATCATACTGCTGGTCATCAAGCAAGAATCCTAGGGGCTCTATCAACGTGTAATAGCGACCTGTAAGGTCACCTGAAGCAGTACACGATGATAAAGGTAAACCAGATAGCATACTATCATCTCGAGTAAGACTGTTCTACCGGGATAGGTCCTCCCTCAATCATTGCAATCACGTGCCTGTGATCCAATAATTGACTCTGAGGGCACTATCTCCAACAATCTCCCACTTGCACTCAAGGCTAATTATTGCAATGTCGCATACTCACAGCCCGTGTGATACCGAACACCCAACTTCTCTACTAGTCAGTCGCACAAAGACTGTTTGCGAAACTATTGCGTTTGAGGAAAAGCCTCAGTGAATGGATCCGCCTAGATGTTTCTTTCTATGTCTCTCTATATCTCAAGTTCGCGGAGAAAACCATCTCCCGAAATGAGCAATACCTGTCTTGGAATGTCTGGATGTCTGATGGGACCTAGTTCATAAATGAACTCCAAATCCAAACTTCTTAGACTGTATCGATAACTGAACTTAATCAGTATCCTGCGCCATGCCTCCCTCAGTATTGCCTTGGATCACCTGTCCAAAATACTGCCCCGCATCAGAAGGAAAACTATAACTCTGACAAACTCCTTGTCGTCCATGTCACCTTGGAAGCCTGGAGTGATAACCGTCTTCTAAAGGAGGCAGCCGTTATCATATCCCTAGAACATTCACTTATGTTCTAAAACTGCTTCCGACTGTTCCTCCAGGATTGGATCAATATCAACTTATTGCATCTAGTGCAAGAACAACATCTGGTGTGGTACTTGACATCTCATGATTGACTCAATTGCCTAAGCAAGTGATTTGCCAATCATGCACATCCCTCTCTACTTTAGTCTATAAGACACCTTTAGAGAGGGTGACTCCATTACCTGCAGGTACACTACCATGCCAGGAGTCGTCCATTCTAAATACTCTTAGAATGCTGTCAAAGTACCCTGATTGGGAAACCACCCAAATCTAGATCTAAAACCATAGGTCTAGTAACCAGTATGTCTGATATAATGTCCAAGTCCCATGTGGAGAAAACACCGTGTGACGACCAGAGCATAACCGATCGTAGTATAGGAATATCACTTCCTACTACCTTCTCAACAGATCCATCCCTTATTCTGATGACGTCAAACCCATGACTGTCACATCAGAAACAGATGATCTAACTCCGCTATATCTGCTTTAGTCTATAAATAGACATAAGCCTAAAGTCCACCAATGCTTCCGCTGCTCCCACTGACTACGACAACCCTCTGCCAGAGTCATATAGACGTGCACTTCTAAAGCTAGTTTAGAACGACGCTATACTCATCCTCCTGCCGGGTCTCGCAGCCTGGAACAACAACAATGGCAAGTGTGGGTAAACAAGAACTTCCCTGTCACCGTCCTTGAGGCTACCGGGGTACCTCTCGGGTGCCTGAAGTTACCCACCTTATCTGCGGAGTGGCCAATGGAATGTCAAATCAGATTGAATCTTTAGGTTCCTTATCAAATCTTCAGTAATCGTTTGCGGTTCTGGAATCGCTTCCAGTTCTACCATACTCCCACTACTGTTTTCTGAAAAATAACCATTTCTTTTAAAATGTGGCGAGTTAAGAACAATATCACTATTGATCTTCCAGATGGTAGAAAGTCAACCCTCGTCATAGCCTGGGTCAACCCACAAACAGCCATTACAGAAACGTGCCTTGAGTTGTCCAGTGTCTGGTTTTAATCATAAGCCGGACAACTCCCCGTACCTTAAAATCGTTAAGATATGAACTGTTCTATATCCAATATAGAACCAGAGGCACTGATTTAAATGAACCAGATTCAAATCATGCAGCTATCTCCAGTGCATGTCAACTAAATGGAAGGAGGCCGATCAGCGTTACTCAACTTAGGAATGCTTCCAATTATGAGTAACCTGAAAGAGAAGCAATTTCCCTTTATCATTACTATCAACTGAATACCATACACAAGTATCTACATCTTCGATCATTTTGAAGAATCCCGATACTTGCAATACTTGGTTCTCTACTCTATTCAAATACCTATAACTCCTCAAAACTTAGACCCTGTGTTTCTACTAATCACATGTCTAAGAACTAGAGAAGTTAAAAGTAAACGGAATATAGTATGAGGACCAACCCCTCTGTCCTAATGGACATTGGACAACATACAGTACTCTGTATAAGTCCGCTGAGTCTAACAACTCTTTCACTGTGCGTCGTAGGTTGAAAACTGTACTTATGGTTAAGAAGAATTACACCGCTGTTCAATGCTCCTTACCTAACCATCCACTGATATAGGTAAATGTCATAGACATAACTTCAAAAGGTATATCTCACTCTATAAAAATAGACGTACAGATATATCAATTTGAAATTGGTGCATAACAGCGGATATTCAAAACCAAATAATTGCCGTCCGGCAAACAACCCATGTGACTTCCTCAAATATCACCGATTACAACGAATCCCGATATAATGAGGATGATCACCCAATTCCCAATAACTTACTCCCACTCATCATCTGTAAAACCATACAGATGTGAGAATCATACCTGGTAAATGCATACCCTGGAGTAAGTGTCTAATCGGGAAATCAGTTTTCTATTAACAGTACACAGTGAAACTGAAACATTGAAATGTTTCGTTGGGGTATCCTGGTATTCCTAGTAATGTCTCTTCCATTATCCAGATTCACAACTATAACCGTATAATTCTTTGCCACCTCTCCAAATCCCTTTATATGTCTTTAGTCATTACCTTCTGTACACTCCTTTAGGCCAATTGGTTTTCTTCCCTCCCTACCGTTCGGCACCAGCCTATGGTTTGGAAGAAGACTATCCAAAAAGCATAAAGGGTGTACTGTCCTAATCCTAGGAGCACTCGCAACGCGAGAGAATGTGAAGATAAAAGACACCTGAATGTACTTTATTCCTATTTCTCCTGAACTAGGATCCATCCCCGAACTGGAACAAGTTCCTTTCGAGTTCGTATATAACCATACGATGGAGTATCCAAAAACTTGGGATCTTCGTAGTGATACGGAGTGTTCTGGAGAAATACAAAGGTGATTTAGGATTGGCGAAGAAATACTCGGTTTGGTCGTGAATAGCAGTCGCAATTTACTTTGCCCTCTTACTAATCCCTTTCTTTGTCTTAACTTAATACTTTCTGCACACCATCGTTATGCTAATTGGTTTTCTTCATTCCCCACCGTTCGGCACCAGCCTAAGGTTTGGAAGAAGACTATCCAATTTGCATAATAGGTGTACTATCTCCTAAACCAAGGAGTACTCGCAATGAGAGAAGGTGAAAAGAAAAGACAACTGAATAATCCTATTCGTTTTCTCCATAACCAGAAACCATCCTCGAAGTCCTTCGAGTTCGTATATAACCATACGATGGTTTTGTCCAATGGAAGTGGACGTTCGTAGTAATACGGGGTGTCCTGGAGAAAAGGGTAAAAGTAGGAGTGGCAATGAGGTCTGCAACTCTGACAATCCAAAAGCCAGTATTAAGAAGGTTCGGTCAACTTGGTCACTGAGTCATAGTCTTAGGGTCGGGTCAATGGTCGCTGCCAGAGAGAGAGAAAAGAAACACTCAGCGTGCACTCTAACCTAGATCAGAATGGTTATCACTTTGTCTAATCTGGAAACCTCCCACTGTACCTCAAATTCTCCTCCAAACCTGAAAGAAGAATTAGTCGGGGTCACCCGAGGAGTAAACCAACTCATCAGTGGGAATCGGGATCCAACTATCATCGCATGATAACGTGACGGAATCCGCTCACGGTATCACACTCCAGAAGGTATGCGCATGCCTGGCAAGTTTCAGTTCTTTTGAAACTCCCAATGTGATGTTTTTACCCCTAGGACTCAAGTGACCTTGACGGAGTCAACAAATCAAAGAGTCCCAGTCAAGTTTAACCCGTCATTATCTGGATTGCATTAAACCCACCCGTACGTGCCCTTGACGGAGTCAACAAGGCCGCACGACTGTCCTAATCAATCCCATTTATGCAACAAACAAGCACCACTTAGCTACCGTACACTACGCCTTGACGGAGTCAACAAACGCAGCACGAATACTAAATAATACCCATAAGAAATGACGGAGGGCTACGAATGGTTTTTGGCGAAAAACCTTTAACGTAATGAACTTGATATCGTTGAAGGAACTGCATAGCCTTTTATAAAAATATAGTGACGAAAACCTTCGCTAAAGAGGTCACTCCCGGTGAAGAGATCTCGGCTCTTTCCCCGTAGAATGAGGTGCAGGATATTCCAACTGAATACCACGATGCAAAGCAAAAGTAATCGGCTATAGTGAAGTTAATGCCCTGACGCAAACTTCTGTCCAAGGGGTCACTCCCGGTGAAGGGATCTCGGCCCTTGCCTCGTCGTCTAAGGAGCAGGATATTCCAAATGAATACCACGATGCAAAACAAAAGTGAACGTCCTTGCAATAACAGCTTTTTGAAAAAGTGTTCCAACAACATCAGATTAGGTTTGTTTATCTTGCATTGATCCGAATCAATGCATTCCCATCAATTGATCACACCAAAAAGAACGAAAATATACTGACGTACGTATATGCCATCCGCATTCGCCACTGGGTCCCGTCATCACCCGTTAGGTTAGCTAACTAACGGCAGAGCGGGGACTGGACTAGCGCGGATGAAAAACATATACAACATCTACTAATATATATACCAATATATAGTATTTCGCTCAAGGCGTGAAAATGCAACATCACAGAAAAGTGTAGCATCACAGAACAATACAGATATCTGGAAGCCCCGGGTTTCACAGAGCCGCTGCTGAAACCCGACGTTCCCCTGGTCGTGTGGATAGCCTGTGCAATGAAATCCTAGACCCCTACGGGCGCGGCAAGTCACCCGCCAAAACCTGAAGCGAGGCAGCCCCCTTCAGCTCCGTGAATGGACCACCCAGCACTTCACGGAATCCGGTAACTTGGGCACCCCTCCTGGGTCAACCTGTACCCCCTACGAGTGCGGCGAATAGCCCGCCAATTCCAGACTGAAGCCCCCTCCGTCTCAATGCCCTGAGATGCGGGCCCGTTGCCCTCTAGAACCCGGCTATCCGTGCACCCCTCCACGGGGTAACCCTAGTACAGAAAGTAATTTATACATACACCGGGTACATCGACCGCAACCAGGTCGTGCCCCAAAAGAATAATACAATCAGGCAGTGACGGCAGTCCACATGTCGGACGCTCGCCCCGCAATATCAAATGTACATATAAAACAAAACTGTACTAACATTGCATCCAGGCTATCCCCCACGACCGATCCGCAACATCACAGCATAAACACAGAACATCAATGTGAAAGTCACGTTCGCAAATCCGTCTAACCGGGCTATAGCAGTTAGACGGGATTTACCGATCAAGTGACATTCACGGTCGCAGATATAATGTAAATACTGTGAAATAATGTGTTTAAAATATCCGATCGATCAAACAATTAACAAGTGGGCCCCCAAGCAATACTGTAGCACTCACAGAGATTCTGGGCCCAAATTTAATATTCCAAAACCCCCAAAATCAGCCCACAAGCCCACTGGAAAAATTGGACACAGTGAGGATACTAAAGTGCGGCAGAACCGCGGCCCAAGGGGGGGTTTGGCCGCGGTTCCGCTCTTTAGTTATCGACTGACTGCGTCGAATTTTTACAGCAGTCTTAGAATTTCATGTACATCAATTTTCTACAACCTGAAAAATTTTTAGAGCCCGGAAAAAATCGACAGAAAACTGATGCATGCAAAAACGCGGATTTTGGAATTTTGGTCGATCGGATAAGTAAAACGCATTAGAAAAAGCTAGGCTAGGTTAATGGCGTGGCTCTGATACCATGTTGCGCCACGGCAGCGCGCCGGCCGTCTTACCGAGGCCAAAATGCGGAATCAAAAATTTTCCTTACTTGGAAACTGGCGCTACCGCGGACAATTAAAACCCGGATCATTAACCATTAACCTATACTAGCAAACAAGAGATGGGAAGAGAAGTATACCGAATGATCCGAGTCTTCCGGTCTTCTCCTCGCCGTCCCGATCTCCTGCGGAAACTCCGGTCGTCGCCTCCTCGCCGGAAGGGCACCACATCGCCTGTATCTTTTACGGGCTCCCACCTCAATACCGAGGTAACTCGGGCGCTAAGTAGGCTAGTCGACGCGTCCAAGATTTGCTGTAGAATGTGTAGGGTTGAAGCTATGTCTCATTTGGGGTTTGTTGCCTTTGAAGATGATGGAGAAATCAAGATAAGAAAAATGGTGCTTGCATTTTTCTAGCATGAAAATGAGATCAAGAATGAAACTCTCAAGAATGAAAAACCTCTTCTTCTCCTCTCTCAAAATGAAACCTCAACCTTATCATATGAGAATGGTGGAGGAAAAGAATATCAAAACCACAACCATAGAAGGAAGGTGAGTGTAGGAAAAGGTGGAGGGTGACCACAACCTAAACATCATCATAACAAAACCACATCAAACTCTAATCACCTCAAATCACCAAAAAGCAAGTGATGATGATAGAAAAGAATGGTATCAAAAGATGCTTTCATAATTAATACATTTGCAAGAAAACCCTCCACAATGTGTTATTTGCAAACTTGCAAATAACACCCTCCATCGGAAAAGTCCGGCCGGGAAAGAACAAAGGAAAACCGGCCGGAACGGAATGCAAACTGGCAACTCCAGAAAACTGGTCCCGTAATAAATTACAGGAAAACCCCGATACTGTGCATACACACCCGCATCTGTATTCCGACCGGATACAAATGCAATGAGACAAAATCTACACTGTACTAAACTAGGATCCGGCTTAAACCAAAGCCGGCTAGTAATATCCGTTCGATCCTGATGCGTGCAATACCGTACGTATCTGATCGAACCCTGCCATATAACCATACGGCCACTAGTACTAACCGTCCGATCCTGATCCGTGCAATACCGCACGTATCTGATCGGATCCTGCCATATCTCCATACGGCCTCTACAGCGTTTCGCCCAAAAGCTTGAGTAACTGTAAGTGTGGTGGACTCTAAAGACTCATTAATACTATGGCTGTGGATTTAACCACTAGCACGTCAGAGGTATTAGCCAATACGTGACGGGCCACTAGCTATTGACCAAAAGGGACGTCGATGAGCGAACTCATCCTGACACCCTACTGAGCCTGTCAGTGACAATATCCGTACAGTCCGGTCCGTTCGTCTATGAGCATCGCATGGCGGGCCTAGAGGGTTGGTAAAAGTCAGACCCCCAAAAGCGGTACAAGTCGTGTCGGAGTGTAGCCCAGAACGCCCTGAGATACTACTGGAATACCTACCAGTAAATCTCCTGCCTCGGCCGAGGGCTTTACGTAATGGCTCTCTTAGACACAGCGCGACCTCACCCCCAATACCGGGAGAGATGAACCCCTGAAGATCCGCTCACTGCCTCCATGTGGCTCGGGACTGTACCCAACTAAAACCTGTTTGCACGACTCCTTTGAGCCGTGGTAGGGTAGTAATCAAAGCACAGTAGGAACTCACACGAGACAAATGACGATCTCAGGTCGATGAACTAACCTGTACACATGTCATCTGGGAACTGCTATCTGACGTCTGGTATAATCCCAACTAGCAGGTTCCCGGCGAGTCCTGTCCAGTGTACTCATAACCCAATGAGCACCTGTATACATCTTAGGTGAACCAACTGACACCAGTGGCTTGTGAGACCGGCCACCGCCCCTCGTCGGGGTCTCGACTGTATACACTAGTCTACTAATGGAGTATCGATGCCCAGTCTCGAAACTCCCACGACTAGGGACCATTTAAGGATATGCTTATAGACCCCAGCTCCCACGTATATGATCGCCATCATACTGCTGGTCGTCAAGCAAGAATCCTAGGGGCTCTATCAACGTGTAATAGCGACCTGTAAGGTCACCTGAAGCAGTACACGATGATAAAGGTAAACCAGATAGCATACTATCATCTCGAGTAAGACTGTTCTACCGGGATAGGTCCTCCCTCAATCATTGCAATCACGTGCCTGTGATCCAATAATTGACTCTGAGGGCACTATCTTCAACAAAAGAAACGGCTGAGACTGCCTCATGTGTTTCCCACGTGAGTGCTTAAAAGAGGAACAAGGAGCACTTCCTAAGGCAGTCACGTGTTTTGCACGTGACCCCCAATCAAGTGCTTAGCACTTCTGTAAAAGGAAGAGGCAATAAAACCAAAAGGCATTGCCCATATTTAGGGCGCCTCACGTGAGCGCCACGAGAACCTAGTGCTTAGCACTTATATAAAAGAGGGGGAATAAGACCAAAAGAGCAGCACCCACATTTTGAGTGCCTTACGTGTTCACATTTTGAGTGCCTTACGTGGCGCCTCCGGAGTTCAGTGTTTAACACTGGTCCAGCGCCTCACGTGGGATACACGTGAATGCTGCACATACCAGTGCTTAGCATGTTGAGTAACCATGGAGACTCAGACCTAGCCCAAATTGGCTAAGTTTTTCCAAAGTCAAAACCTTTTCGATTTCCAATCAACCAAGCCCCCTTATGCTCATGATTCCCCAAATCGATCTTAGTCCCAAACATGACTAATGATCTTTTCAACTGATGATATCCAAAATGATATCTATCCCATATCTCCTAAGATAATATTAGTCTAAAAAATGACTAATGATTCTTAGGTCAACGGCAGCCCCTCTTTTCCCTCAAATATGGGATTCGGTTTAAGGGTACCTCTCTCTACACCTTTGATATATGTCATTGTAATTCTTCAATGTCTTCATAGAGGTGGTGGGTCCCGACAACCAACAACTCTTGGTGCACTTCCAAACTGGCGTGCACACCTCAAATCAGACCGCACCCCAAACTGGGTGCATCCCATATCATTGTTGTTCATCCCGTCACGTAACAAATACACGTGCGCGCAAGATGGACAACGGACCGAAATGTCCTTAAACTAATCGTTGCCTCCAAAATGGCGACAACGGACCGAAACGTCCTTAAACTAACTGTCACCTCCAAAATGGTGATTAACGAACCGAAATGTCCTTAAACTAATCGTTGCCTCCAAAATGGCGACAATGGACCGAAACGTCCTTAAACTAACTGCACCTCCAAAATGGTGATCAACAGACCGAAATTTTTTTAAACTAACCGTTGCCTCCAAAATGGCGACAACGGACCGAAACGTCCTTAAACTAACTGTCACATCCAAAATGGTGATCAATGGACCGAAATGTCCTTAAACTAACCGTTGCCTCCAAAATGGCGACAACGGACCGAAACGTCCTTAAGCTAACTGTCACCTCCAAAATAGTGATCAACTGACCAAAATGTTCTTAAACTAACCGTCACCTCCAAAATGGTGATCAACGGACCGAAATGTCTTTAAACTAACCATTGCCTCCAAAACGGTGATCAACGAACGGAGACATCCTTAAACTAAAATCTCACCTCCAAAACGGTGATCAACGGATCGAGATGTCCTTAAACTAAAATCTCACCTCCAAAAATGGTGATCAACGGACTGAGATGTCCTCAAACTAAAATTTCGCCTCCAAAATGGCGATAAAAGACCGAAACGTTCTTAAACTAAAACAACAGAGCCCAAATGCTCTTCTGTTGGGTCTGAAGCAAAAATGATCCTAAGGCCTTGTTAAGTAGATCTTATTCTCAAATTGGACTAACGTATCCTTAACAAAAAACCAACCGAGCCCCAACTGCTCATATACATTTAAGTTGATCTTAATCTCAAACCAGATTAACGATCCTTAAATAAAACAAACCCAAATCTAAAATATACGGATTTGGACTAATTCACGCCCTACGGGCGACAACATAAATTAGTCTCCGTATACAATCCTTGGGCAACCTCAACAAATAAAAACACACACGACACGAATTGAACTTCTGGAGCAGGAGAAAGTGGTCATCGCGATGCGGTAATGTAACTAACTGCAGGGGTTTGTGCCTGCACAGAAGAGCGTCCCCACAATCAAAAAACCCCTCGCAGACGAGGGGGAATCTGACGAAGTCTGCTACAACGGCTGCATCCGTCTAAACCTCCGATATACGGTGCCATAAATTAACTTGGTATCTTCGAAAAGGTGGACGGATAAATTTAAATAGCATCTGCCCCCAAATTCAGGCTAGACGCCCTCCGCGTCTTAGTCCGGCTTTCGGCGGTGAACAGTCCCTAACTATCACAAGGGTGCCGGAGCAGATGTGCAAGGAGCTAGATTCATTATCAGTCTCCCCCATAGACCAGCTTAAAATCTTCTACATTCCTGGAAGAAAAAGTGGACAGAAGGGCATCCTGTTCTATGGGTCAAACCCTGTCACACACTCGGATGATTTTTCTATCACGTGCCTTCCCTGTGAGAGAGACATAAGAGCCGTTCTCAATCCCAGATATTATGCGCCCGAGATGCGGGAATATTTTAAAAAGTGCGGATGTTGGTTATATCAAACGGACTCCGAAGCAAAGTTTTATGAAGGGCTATGGCATCCGCCTCAGGTCCGAGCACTCATCGATGGACGAATTCCAGATAGACAAGGCATAGGTTTCATTCAACCTGATTCCAAAGCATGCTACATGATCCATATTGGTGAAGCCAGCGAAGAGTTAAATGATGAAGACGAGCTAGCTGAGCCAGAAGAAGCCTCTCAAGATCTCGAAGATGGCGGACAAGCAACCTTCGATGAGCTAACCGAGATCGATTTAGGAAAGCCTGATAATCCAAGGCCGACCTACATCAGTTCACTCTTGTCAGACAAAATGAAAGAGCAGATAGTCGCCTTGCTGCATGAGTTCGCCGACTGTTTCGTGTGGACATACAAATAAATGCCTGGCCTTTCCCCTGAAGTGGCTGTGCATAAGCGGGCTATATCTCCTGATGCTAAGCCAGTTAAACAAGCTCCTCGAAGAATAAGAAAGGAACTAGAAGAAAAGGTCATCGAGGAAACCAAGAAACTCATCGAGGTCGGCTTCATCAGAGAAGAGGAATATGTGGACTGGATCGCATGCATCGTCCCAGTGAAGAAGAAAAATAGGCAGATCCAAGTTTGCATCGATTTCAGGGACTTCAATAAGGCATGCCCTAAAGACGACTTCCCGCTACCGGTTATGGAAATGATGGTCGATGACACCTCAAACTACGAACTGTTCACCTTCATGGATGACTCATATGGATATAATCAGATCAAGATGTCGCCTGAGGATGAGAAACACACAGCATTTCGAACCCCGATCGGAATATACTGCTACAAGGTGATGCCGTTCGGACTGAAGAACGCAGGCGCCACATATCAAAGGGCAATGACCAAAATCTTTAATGACTTAATCCATAAGGTCGTCGAATGTTATGTTGATGGTTTGGTCATCAAGACAAAAGCCAAGGCCGATCACATCCGAGATCTCAGGACCGTTTTCACCCGACTGAGGGAATACGATCTAAAGATGAATCCTCTGAAGTGCGCCTTTGGCGTGTCGTCGGAAAAATTCTTGGGCTTCATAGTCTGACATCAGGGGATCGAAGTTGACCCATCAAATATAAAAGCCATTATGGAAATGCCTCCTCCAAAGAATCTGCTAAGATCCTTTCAAGGCAAGCTCGCTTACATACGAAGGTTTATCTTGAACCTATTAGGGAGATGTCGGCCTTTCTCAAATCTCATGAAGAAGGGAGCTCCTTTTGTCTGGGATGTCGAATATCAAGAAGCGTTCGAAAGTATCAAACAGTACCTGTTGCACCCCCAGTGCTTTCCGCTCCTCTTTTAAATAAACTATTGATTCTCTATACTGCTGCGCTAGATGAGTCACTCGGTGCAGTCTTCGCCCAGAATAATGAGGAGGGAAAAGAGAATGCCCTCTACTATCTCAGTCGAACGTTAGTCGGGGCGGAACATAACTATTCCCCGATCGAAAAGCAGTGCTTGGCCCTGATGTTTGCCGTGAAAAAGCTAAGACACTATCTTTTTGTTCATCGGGTTATGCTGATCTCCAAGGTCGACCCGCTCAAACACTTAATGACCAAAGCAAGCCTAGCCGATAGAATGGCAAGATGGGCTGTCATGCTGCTTGAATTTGACATAATCTATACTCCTCAGAAAGCAGTAAAAGGGCAAGCCCTCGCCGACTTTCGTGCTGCTCATCCCATACCAGAAGGGTTACCGCTCAATTGCGAGTTACCCGACGAACAAGTGCTGCACCTCGAGGATGACGAGCCATGTTGGGAGCTCTATTTCGACGGTGCCTCATCAATTAGGACCTCCAGCAAATCAAGTGTCCCACAGATAAAAGCAGGGATAGGATTGGTGTTCATCATGCCATCAATGGGAACCCTACGATGTTCTTTTGCTTTTACCGAGCCTCGCACAAACAACGAGGCTGAGTACGAGGCTCTGATAGCTGGTATGGAGCTCGCCAGAGAAATGGAAATTCTGCGGCTACGAGTCTACAGTGATTCCCAGCTTGTCGTCAACTAAGTAAGCGGCAACTATAAGATATACAAACCCGAGTTAGCTCAGTACAGAAGCCGGGTGGTGGAGCTTATGAAACAGTTCACTCATATTGAACTGATGAGAGTTCTTACGACGTTGAATGGAAAATCTGACGTACTCGCTCGCTTAGCCAAGGAGCTAGCTGATCCCGATATGGATGAAATTCTGATCATGGTCAGGAGCCAGCAAATTCTTCCCCCGGTCTCTTTACGAGAAGAGGAAAGCGCAGAACAAAAGAGAAATACTGCCGAAGAAATTTTGATCATTCAAGAAGAGACCGATTGGAGAGAGCCCTTTATAGAGTACCTCCGATACGACAAGCTACCTGAAGAAAAATCTATGAGGGTTCAGCTGAAGAAGAGAGCTCTCCGATACGTGTTTGTAAATAATACGCTATACCGTAGATCATATAACCAACTCTGGCTCAGATGTTTGTTATCGGCCGAAGCCCAAAAAGTCATGAGAGAAGTTCACTCAGGCGCCTATGGAGCTCACCAATCCGGCCCCAAAATGCGGCTTCAAATCAAACAGCTTGGATATTACTGGCC
Organism: Agapanthus africanus; assembly: GCA_030015575.1. Classification (NCBI taxonomy): domain Eukaryota; kingdom Viridiplantae; phylum Streptophyta; class Magnoliopsida; order Asparagales; family Amaryllidaceae; genus Agapanthus; species Agapanthus africanus. Next base: position 744,518,874 of record CM057341.1, read on the forward strand.
TACCATGATAAGAGATTGTTAAGAGCATGCAAAAAAGTGTCATTTCTGCCAAATTCACGGTGACTTCATTCACAACCATCCCAATCCGTTGCATCCTACGGTGGCGTCATGGCCTTTCGAAGTTTGGGGCACCGACATAGTTGGTCTAATTGATCCTCCGCCATCTAAAGGCCACCGGTTCATAGGCCGCAACTGACTACTTCTCCAAGTGGGCTGAAGCTGTCCCGCTAAAAGAAGTCAAGACAGAAGATATTCTGACATTCTTCCGGCATAATATTATATACCACTTCGGTACACCGAGAAGAATCATATCTGACAACGGGCCTTCTTTCAAGAGTTTCAAGATCTCAATGTTCGCTACTCAGCATAAGGTAGACTGGAGATATTCCTCCATCTATAATCCAAGAGCTAATGGGGTAGCCAAAGCCTTCAATAAAACTCTATGCAAGCTCCTGAGGAACAATGCCCCAGCCAACAAGAGAGACTGGAATCTTAAGCTTCACGAGGCGTTGTGGGCATAGCGTACCACACACCACACTCCAACTCAGTCCACTCCATATTCATTACTCTTTGGAGTGGAATCAATCCTCCCGCTCGAAATCAAGGTTCCAAGCCTAAGAATGTCCGTCCAACACGAGTTGACGGAGGAGGAAAACGTCCTCCTTCGGCTCGAAGAGCTCGACGCCTTCGAAGAAAATAGGCTCGCAGTACAGCAAAATCTGGAGCTGTATCGAGCCCAAATGTCACATGCCTATGATAAGATGACTCGTCTCCACACTTCTAAGAAAGGAGAATTGGTGTTGGTCCTCAAAAAACCGATCATCCCCAATCGACATGCCAAGGGAAAATTCGAGCCAAACTGGGATGGACCATACGTCATCGAGAAAGTTTTTGATGGAGGATCTTACCAGCTGATAAATGCCGAGAGAGAAAAGCCCATGCCACCCATCAATGGCCGATATCTCAAGAAATACTACACGTGAATGCTCCAAGTCGCAGGCAAATTGAGCACACTGGCCCTACGGTCTGGATCATACATCCTGTAAAACCATATACAATCCACGGGCGCAAATGACCCATATCTCTCCCAAGTCTTACCGGAGAGATTACATTTAAAGTCCCACCGGCGATAAAAAAACGGCATGTCCACAAGCGAAACGGGCATGGATGAAAACCCGAAAGGGCTTTGTGAGTAAAAACGGCAGGACTGCCGGTGAGTTTGTGAAAACCCGAAAGGGAGCAAACTCGTGAAAAGAGATGAAATACACTCGCAAAGTCCTCTCGACCTTGCGAGGAGAAAATCCCTGTGTGAGATCCTTGTTAGTGTATATGCCCTAGGGGCCATTATTGTATCATACTAGTTTGTATATTACTTAATGAAGCTTGGGATATTCACATGTATATAACAGTCTTGCTAAACATGGTAGTATGCTACTTGGTTTTTCTATCTTGATATGTGAGTATACGTACTGATAGAGCTCTTAGGATCTTGCTTGACTACCAGCGTTGTGATGGCAGTCACACTAGTGGGGTCTGGGTAGTCTACAAGCACATCCTTTTTCAGGTCCCTAGTCGTAGGATTATCGAGACAGGGCATCGATACTCCGGAATAGACTAGTGTGTACGCTTCTCATCCCAGTTGGGAAGATGGTCTGTCCCACAACCGTCAGTACGTGGTACTGGAGATAGTATACAGGTGCTCATTGGGTTACGGGTACACCGGACAGGACTTGCAGGGAACTGTTGGTTGGTTTTATACCAGTCGTCAGTTAACAGTTCCCAGGTGACATGGTACAGCATAGTCCGCAGACTTGACACTGCTACTTCGCCTCGAGTGTGTCCCACTGTTCTTAGATTGCTACCCTACCGCGGCTCAAAGGAGTCATGCAAACAGGTAGCAGTTGGGTGCAGTCCCGAGCACTTGGAGGCAGTGGCGGTTAGACATGATTCGTCTCTCCCGGTATTGGGAGTTGATATCACGCTGTGTCAGAGAGCCATTACGCAAAGTCCCTGGCCAGGGCAACCGAGATTTACTGGTAGGTTCCAGTAGTTTCTCAAGGTGTAATGGGCTACGCTCCGACATGACTTATACCGCTATTAGGGGACTGACGCTTGCCGCCCCCCTAGGCCCGATATGCGATAGTCTTAGACGAACAGACCGGACTGTACGGAGATTGTCACATCAGGCTCAGTAGGAGTTCGGATGGGTTTCCTCATCAGCCTTCTTATCGACATCTACCTGGGGACCGTTACGTACAGCTAGTGCCGCTTGCGGTCTGTGGTTAAACCCACTGCCAGCATAGTAGTCGAGTTTTTAGAGCCCCACACAGAGAGTTTCCCTGTTTCGCCTTACAATATAGAGGTCGTATGGTTTTACGACAAGGGTTCGGACGCATACGTGTGTTTACGCACGTACGACATTAGGACAGTTTTTACTAGCCGGCTTTGGTTTAAGCCAGATTCTAGTATCGGGTTATTGGATTTATACAGTCTAAAGTTTTTCCGTGTTTTCACGAATAGGAGGGGCGTTCTCGTAATTCCGCGAGAAGCTTCTAGAAGGATGGTGACTTGGGGGTGTAGGTGGCATAAGCATTAAATGAGATTAGTGACTCATTTGTGTGATTCATCCATGTCATTAATGCATCATAAATGATTAATGACTCATGTAGATGAATCACTCATATGTATTTATGAAGCATGGTTGTTAAATCATTTATTTATTTATTTGATAAATAATAATGCTTCATATATATCATGAGAGATCATTATCTCATTCTCATTCTCATGCTCACATTCTCTCTCCTCAAGCTCTCTCTCTTCAAATCCTAATCCTCCCCTCTCATGTGTTGAGATCAAGAATTAGAAAGACTAATTAATCCATAACCCTTCTCTATATCATCTAGGTACTTTGATTAGCAACTAAAGAAACCTAGTTACCTCAAGTTTAGAGGTGAAGCTTGGAGTATAGCTCTCGGGTGGATCATCTACTACATAGAGAAGGCCGGAGAGGAGGTGGAGAACGAAAAGACGAAGGACACGGTTCATTAGGTATAATCACTTCACATAGTAGTTAACAACTTCTATGTTTCTTGTTAGTTATAGTTTAGCAAAGATTCTTCGGTTAGTCGATGTTTACGCAAAGAACAATATCGTTTTTCATTTTTCCGCCTCCCCGCAAGTCGTGGGGTGTAGTACATCGACTTACAGTGGTATCAGAGCCTCGCTAAACAATAATTAACTCATTAGCAAAGTCGTAAGAATTTCGAACGCAAAACGAACCGGAAAAGACATCGATATCACTAAGTTTCTGTCGAATTTAAAACAAGCTCTAAAATTTTTTCATGGAGCTGCAGAATAACAAGCAGAGAAATATAAGAACACTGGAGAAAAATGGGTTCCTGAATCGTCCATACAGCAGCAGATCCGCGGACGAGTTGGGGCCGATTCAACCCAGTTTGCTCCAGTAACTCTTCTGTGATATTTTTGTATTTTCTGGAATGTTTATTTTCTGCTCAAGTCTCAGGTGCGCAAAGAAGTTTTGGGAGTAGAATCTGATATGTTTGCTCGATCGAAATTATACGATATTTGCTAATTTGATTATATCTATGATTGTTTAATGTGTTCGTAAACCTCCCCTAACTGCTAGTATGTCAGTTGGCAGGGGGTTGCACATTTCTGTAATGGATTTTACTGTTTGTGGTTATGAACTGTATTGGATTGTTGTGATGATTAGCCGGGGTTTTGTGATGGGTTATTATTTTAATTCATTCAATGTAATTGTAATATGTTGTAATATTATTTTGCGGGGCGCATCCAGGTTGCGGTTGTAGCTACCGTTGTATTATTTCATTTTATTGTTTTTGCTCCTAGGACAGACCCAAGGTGGGGTGCACAAAATACCGGGTACTTTGAAGTGTTTAGTGGCCTACTCATGTTGTTGAGGGAGACCTCTTCACTTCGGGTACTTGGCGGGTAGTTTGCCGTACCCGTAGGGGTCTATGGTGGGGTAATGGCTATTCATCACAACCGTGTAATCCGTCTTTTGTTGCAGGTTCAAAGCAAACGCGGATTGCTTGTATATCCAATAATGTTCATCTGAGATCTGGAATGCCTATTATTGCGTCTGACGAATGTACAATATCTATATATGATAGCTATATAGACGTCACTTATGTTTTACACCCGCGCTAGCCCAGGCCCCTCTCTGCCGTTAGTTAAGTAACCTAACGGGTGATGACGGGACCCAGTGGCGAATGCGGATGGCATAAGAGTGTAGGGTTCCTAGGCACGATAATGAGGTCTCACAAGGCATCAACCATGCCAATTTCAAATTTTACGGGTGCCGAGAAACCCTAATACGGATCGTTGACTAGAAGTTTAGGCGAAAAACGAAACTAGTTAACAATTTAACTAAAAGAGAGAGGCTACAACCTTTGTAGATCCGGTTCTCCACTTCCTTAGCTCCACGCAGGCATCCTCTTGCTGTCCATCTCGAATCCCGGACTCAATCGTCGGCTTGATCGGAGAAATGGGCGGGCTAGGTCGTCGGCTTCGTGCTGAAGATGATCTACGTCGAGGCATCACAAGTTCAAGCTCCAACTCCATCAAGTTGTGAAACTTGTGAAGAAAACACCTTATACTACTTGGCAAGAGGTAGAGGGTGAAGAAATAGGAGGTGGGTTCACTTTAGAATTGGATTTCTCACACTTTAGCTCAAGTTGCCATTAATGGACTTAAGCTTTTTCTTTGAAGATGAAGAAGAAGATGAAGCTAGAATATGATAAGTCTTTTTTTTTTGAAAAGTAAAATGAATAATTATCATATACTAACTAAGGTAGAGTGTAGAGAATTGATCATGGTTACTTGGAAGGGTTAGGGTTAAGCATGAAGACAAGAATGGTTACAAAGTCAAAGCTTCATGAAGCTTCAACTAGAAACAAAGAAAGCCACCATTCTCATCAAAATCTTTTCCAAATAAATAAATAAACAAATAAATAAATAAATGAATAAGCAAAACCCTAATCATCAACTTAACCATGGTTTAATTCTATACACTTAACCAAATGAGCAAGTATCATCAAACATGATACAAACATGTGCACAAAAGTATATCACATATACAACTTGCACATCAAGTGAGAAAATCCATTTAAAGTGAACCAATACTAGTTAATGCAAAGTAATATATCAAATATATAATTATACATTAAATAATTAAATCAACACTTGATTTAACGATCCGGTCATATCGCATATAACCGACTAATATCCTATGTATCGGCTTATCGAATCAATCCTTGATTCGATATCTAGGTTATATCGAATATAACCAATCGATACATTCATCGCGAGAATGGAATACGGTATCACATACACGCATTATTCTCGGTCCTGCACATATCTCATATGCGCTCCTATTTCGTTTCGCTTGAGCCAGGAAACCTCTGTGTAGGACTCTAAAGACTCGTCAATACGCCGGTAGCAGATGATGATCATATCAAGCACCTACAAGCCGCAAGCGGTCTGCTAAACGTAACGGCCATCCGGGTATTGAGCGATCAGAAGATCGACGAGCTAGCCCGCTCACACTCCTGTGAATCCAACCAGTAACACTTACCGTACAGTCCGGTCTGTTCGTCTGATATGTCGCATATCAAGTCTAGGGGTAGTAAACGTCAGACCCCAGTAACCGATAAGTCGTGCCGATGTGAGGCTCATAACGGGTCGAGAAACTACTGGTAACACTTACCAGCAAATCTCTGATCAGCCCTGGCCAGGGACTTCCCTGTTACGGCCAATCGAGCACAGCGCAACATCAACCCCCAATACCGGGAGAGACGAAAACCCTCCTATCGCTCATTGCCTCCATGTGACTCGGGACTGTACCCAAAGACCACCGTTTTGCACGCCCTCATGGACGTGGTAAGGTGGAGATCAAAGCACAGTGGGAATCACACAAGACTCTATGACGATCTCGGGTCTACAGACTAACCTGCACAAGTGTCACCTGAGAACTGCCATCTGACGTGAGGTATAATACCATTTGGGAGTTCTCGGCAAGTCCGTCCAGTGTACCCAGTCTCCACTGAGCACCCGTATACCATCTCTGATGTCAAACACCAATGGATATGGGATCATCCATCGCCCATCTCATGGGTCGAGAGGCGTATACGCTAGTCTACACTGGTATATCGATGCCCCGTCTCGATACACCCACGACTAGGGACCTTGAAGGATGTACTTATGGACTACCATGTCCCCACTAGTATGATCTGCATCATAGTCCAGGTAGTCAAGTACACATCCTAAGGGCTTTATCAACATGTAACTATAAGACAGTTTAAAGAGACTAGTAAACATGTTAAGATAAAGAGCAACCAGATAGCATACTATCATATCGAGCAAGAAAGTCATCTCTCTATATGTCCAAGCATCCAATATAATATACATCATCTGTACAATACTGGCCTCTAGGGCATACATACAACTAACAATCTCCCACTTGCACTAGGGCCAGCTGCTGTAGTATCGCATACCGAGCATCCCGAAAAGTCTCTCAAACTGTATCTGGGGAATGGCCTTCGTGAGTGGATCCGCCGTGTTGTTCTTCGTGTCAACCCTCCTGACCTCGATCTCCCGGCGATCAACTATCTCCCGGATCAGGTGATACCGCCTCAGAATATGCCTGGATCGCTGATGGGACCTAGGTTCCTTGGCCAAAGCCACCGCTCCATTGTTATCGCAATACAAAGGTATTGGATGCTCAATGGATGGAACCACTCCAAGTTCAGTAATGAACTTCTTGATCCAGACAGCCTCTTTGGCAGCATCGTTGGCAGCGATGTATTCAGCCTCCATCGTCTAGTCTGCCATGGTTTCCTGCTTGGAACTCTTCCAGCTAACCGCCCCTCCGTAAAGGGTAAAGACAAATTCCGACTACGACTTAGAGTCGTCCTTATCACTCTGGAAGCTCGAATCGGTAAAGGACTCCACTTGGAGTTCTCCGTTACCATACACCAAGAGCATCTCTTTAGTCCTTCGCAAGTACTTGAGAATGCTCTTCACAGCTGTCCAGTGATTCTCTCCAGGATCAGCTTGATACCTGCTCACTACACTTAGTGAGTATGCAACATCGGGTCTTGTACATAGCATCGTGTACATGATAGAGCCTACAGCCGAAGCATAGGGTATCCCTTGCATGCGAGCTCTCTCCAAATCAGTCTTGGGAGACATCTCTTTGGAGAGAGTGACTCCAGAGATCGTGGGCAAATTCCCACGCTTGGATTCTTCCATACTAAATCTCTTTAGTATGGTGTCAATGTACCTGGATTGGGACAATCCCAATATCCGTTTGGATCTATCTCTATAGATCCTGATTCCCAATATGCAGGAGGCATCACCAAGATCTTTCATCGAGAATCTTTGTGATAAGAAGAGCTTGACCGATTGCAGCATAGGAATATCATTTCCTATCAAGAGTATGTCGTCCACGTACAATACGAGGAAGACCACCTTACTCTCTGCTACCTTCTTGTAGATACAAGGTTCATCTGGGTTTTTGACGAAATCAAACTCTTTGATAACGACGTCAAAGCAGATGTTCCAACTCCGCGATACTTGCTTTAATCCATAAATGGATTTAAGCAGCTTGCATACCTTCCCGCTGCTCCCACTGTCTACGAAGCCCTCTGGCTGAGTCATGTACACGCATTCTTCTAAATCACCATTTAGAAAGGCGGTTTTAACATCCATTTGCCAGATTTCGTAGTCATGATACGCAGCGATGGCAAGCATGATCCGGATGGATTTAAGCATAGCCACTGGAGAAAAGGTTTCGTCATAGTCCACACCTGGTCTTTGACGAAAACCCTTTGCAACAAGTCTAGCTTTGAAAGTCTCCACTTTCCCATCTACACTAAGTTTCTTATTGAAGATCCACTTGCTCCCAATGGGTTTTACCCCTTCAGGAGCAACATCCAAAGTCCATACTTTGTTGGTGTACATGGATTCCATCTCGGACCGCATAGCATCCAGCCATTTCACTGAGTCCCTACTCGTGATGGCCTGCTCGAAGCTAGTTGGGTCATCATCCTCCATGATGCAATCCTCGCTCCCACCATCCATGAGAAAACTGTAGTATCTCTCAGGTGGGCGAGGAACCCTACTAGATCGGTGGAGAGGCTGAGGTTCATCGGGAACTACTGAATCCTCTGGTTCAACCAAATTTTCTGTTGTAGTCTGTATTGCTGGAACCTCTTGCAGTTCTACATCCTTGCCACTAATCTCTTTTTCAAGAAATTCCTTTTCTAAAAAGGTGGCATGTCGAGAAACAAACACCTTTTGTTCCTCGGTGTGGTAGAAGATATACCCGCGCGAATGTTTGGGATATCCAATAAACTTACACAAAATGGACCTTGCCGCGAGTTTGTCCGGATTTTGCGTTTTTACATATGCCGGACAACCCCATATCTTAACATAATTAAGACATGGACTCTTTCCTTTCCATATCTCATATGGAGTGGTTGGCACGGTTTTGGTGGGAACCATATTCAATAGGTCTGCAGCTGTTTCCAGTGCATATCCCCAGAAGGAAATAGGTAACTCGGCTGTGCTCATCATAGAGCGCACCATATCTAATAAGGTGCGGTTCCTCCGTTCTGATACACCGTTGTGCTGTGGTGTATATGGAGGAGTCAGCTGAGAGAGAATCCCATTCTCTTTTAGGAAGTCCAGGAATTCATTGCTTAAGTATTCTCCTCCTCGATCAGATCGAAGGATTTTAATACTTTTTCCGGTTTGGTTCTCGACTTCTTGTTTATATTCTCTAAATTTCTCAAAAGCTTCTGATTTGTGTTTCATCAGGAACACATATCTGAATCTAGAGAGATCGTCAGTGAATGTATTGAAGTACGAAGAACCATCCCTGGCATGTGTAGATATGGGACCACATACATCACTATGTATAAGTCCCGAGAGTTCGGTAACTCTTTCTCCGTGTCCCGTAAACGGAGTTTTGGTCATCTTGCCTTTGAGACATGACTGGCAAGTGTCATAAGATGAAAATTTGAACGGATTCAAATATCTATCCTTATGCAACTTAGCCAGTCGTGTCACATTGATGTGACCCAGTTTACAATGCCACAAGAAGGATTCGTTCAGTTCTGAACTCTTCCTCTTGTGTGTGTTTGTTATGCTCAGAACTGTTGATTGATTTAGAACATAAATGCCATTGCACAACGTGCCTGATCCAACCAACTTTTGGTTACGGAAAATGTTCATAACATTGTCCTGTAATACAAAATTATATCCCTCTTTACTCAGTAAAGAAACCGATATAATGTTGCATATCAGGTTCGGCATGTAATAGCATTCGTTCAGAACCAATGTATTACCAGTTGGTAATACAAGGTGATATTCCCCGACAGTCTTAGCTGCAACAATTGCACCATTTCCAACTCTAATGTCTTTATCACCTTCTCCAAGCTCTCTACCTTTCCTAAGCCCATGTAACTGATTACATATATGGGATCCTGACCCGGTATCTAATACCCAGGACATAGAGCAAATGGAGAAACAGTTCTCTGTAACGAACACACCCGAAGAAAATGCATCAACATGTACTTTCTTCATTCGGGTGGCATGGGAATCCTGGTATCCCCCTATATCCTGTTCATTCCTATAACTCTTATAAGAAAGAACGGAACCAACGTTCCCCAGCACAGTATAACATGCGGGTTCGGTCAATACATTCATATTATTATCTTGATTAGGGCATGAAATGGTCGCTACCTGGAGAGAGAGAGAAGAAAACACTTTAGCGTATGCTCGTGCAAGATCAGATTGGTTATTATCTTATCTAATCAGGATGGCTCCCACTGGTTTTTATCAAATCTTCCTTCAAACCCTAAAAGGAAAAACTAGCCGGGATTAATTGTATACTACAAGTTCGCCAATCTTTCAGCCAGGCCAGTGTCAGTACTTTGAGGGAGGTCCCCCGTGCTTTCGCACGAACCTAATTAATGTAAACCTCGTTTTCCCAGAGACGTAACCCCGTTGACACCTTTCTAGACACCTACTTGATCAGCTAATTGCAATGTGTAAAACTCTCCCAGGAGTAACTCTTACTCGCAGTGGGTATCGGGATCCAACTATCTCATAGAAGGTATGCAATCTCATTGCAAATTTCAACACTTGAAATTCCCGATAATATTTTGCCCCTAGCGTCCTATGACCTTGGCGCAGGCCAACAAACCATAGTGCGCTAGTCAAGTTCAACCCGTCATTTCCTGATTGAATTAAACCCACCCGCACGACCCTTGACGCAGGCCAACAAAGTCGCACGACTACCCTAATCCAATCTGCATCATATGCATAAGCAGATAAATACTAGTTAGCTACCGCACACTACGCCTTGACGCAGGCCAACAAACGTAGCACGAATACTAACTACTACTTATCTGAAATGACGGAGGGCTACGACAGGTTTTTCTGAAAACCTATTGCGTAATGAACTTGATATCGTTGTAGAATCAAATGAAGTTTTGAAATGGAGTGATTTTGAGGCTTTTCTAGTTTTGCTAAAGGGGTCACTCCCGGTGAAGGGATCGTCGGCCCTTTCCTCGTCGAATGAGGTGCGGGATATATCATATATATCACTGTGCATAGCAGAAACTATAGAAGCAATCAAAAACAAACCGAGTGTGTAGCATCTGCCAATTATTGCTAAAGGAGTCACTCCCGGTGAAGGGATCTCGGTCCTTTCCTCATCGAATAAGGTGCAGGGTATATCATATATACCGCTATGCAAAGCAAGAACTGTAGCTACCTGTTTTGTTTAAAATTTGATTCTACAACATCTTAGGTTTCTTTTATTTCATTAATCACATTAATGAAGTCCCATCATTTAAGTTACCTAAACATCACAGATAAATACGACGTACACTTATGCCATCCGCATTCGCCTGGATGTCCCCTCGTGCACCGTTAGGTTAGGTAACTAACGACAGAGCATGGCAGGGCTAGTGCGGGTGCAAAACATAAGTAACGTCTATATAATATATCATATATACTATATACTGTATCTATCATAGAACATCACATGATCACATCACAGATAAAGCAGCAGAAGAAACATATGAAACATTGGATATACTAGGGCGTCCGTGTTTTCAATACGAGCCAGTATAAAACACGGATTCCACGGTCGTGATGAATAGCCAATCCCACACCCCTAGACCCCTACGAGAGCGGCAAGCAACCCTACCAATTCTAGGGTTAGGAGACCGGGACTCGACTCCTCGAGATGGTCTCCCACTGAACCCTAGAACCCGGTTATTTATGCTCCCCTCCTTGGGTCTATCCTAGTGCAGAAAAGTAAATAATATACAAAAGGTGACAGCTTCCGCAACCTGGAAGTGCCCCAAATAAAAGAATATTACATACAGGTTTTTACATGAATGAAAATGAAAAACACTCATCTCACATAAAAACCCCTGACTATTCAAACACGACAATCCAATATAACATATCGAGCAACACATAACATCACATGTCATCAACGTAAGTAAATATGCGCATCCCAATTGTCGTTGACATATAGCAACGAAACCGGCGATATCACATATTACACTTACGGTCATAGAAAAGAAAGTGTAAAACTACAACAGTTGGAATCCGCAACCTCTTTAGACATCGCATGCCTAATCAAATGAAATACTTAGACATCACATGCCTAACAATTATAAACCCCGCATTTTAGTCCCATTATCGAAAACTCTTTTCAATATCAAATGAGACTAAACCGCTAGATTTATAACATTCATTCAGTTATCTCATAACTGTTTGTGAATTCCAATTATTGTATCCCATTCCGGATAAATAGAAAATATTAAACTTTCCGATCGAACATTCGAACACCTAAGTTTTCCCGAAACCGTTCAACACATGAAATAGGTTCAAAGACATTCACTTCATGCCTCAGTACCAACGGTCCAGCCGTAGAAGGGTCAAGCCAACGCCTCACATGTGGCACGCCGTACTGCCCCAAACCCGAAGGTTCAAAGGGCAGTTCAAGACGGTCACATAATCGAGTTAAGGTTTGTTGTCTTCTAGAGGGACCATCGCGTTACTTTCACTACTCAGAACGTCCTTAAACCACAGAAAAATCCAACACTTGGATATTTTCCGGCAGGGGAAAAGTTGGGTATTTATATCCGGTCGAACTTTTTAACATATTCTAAAATATCCGGAAAGCCACATAGACAAGGTTTGATAATCCGATCGAATCGTCGATTCCCAAAACAACCCCAGAACACTCAACTCTTGAGTCAAATTAAAAATTCCCAGAAAATTCAGCATAATAAAATAGGAATTACTGTGCAAAAATGGACAGATGATGTCATCAGATGGCCGCGGAACCGCCGCAGAAGCCAGGCTTCTGCCACGGTTCCGCCGCGCCCTTAGCAGATCATGGGATAAATTTTGCATCGTAATTCTTAGAATTCCCTGCTGAATTTTTTAAGCATTTGTAATATGGAAAAATCCCAGATTTTAGAAAAAGTCCAGAGAGCATATCGGGAATTAGGGTTTCGGTTCGATCGGGTTTCAAACGTCGTCTAGACTTCGTCTAAGGCTCTAGCTAGGCTCTGATACCACTGTAGGGTTCCTAGGCACGATAATGAGGTCTCACAAGGCATCAACCATGCCAATTTCAAATTTTACGGGTGCCGAGAAACCCTAATACGGATCGTTGACTAGAAGTTTAGGCGAAAAACGAAACTAGTTAACAATTTAACTAAAAGAGAGAGGCTACAACCTTTGTAGATCCGGTTCTCCACTTTCTTAGCTCCACGTAGGCATCCTCTTGCTGTCCATCTCGAATTCCGGACTCAATCGTCGGCTTGATCGGAGAAATGGGCGGGCTAGGTCGTCGGCTTCGTGCCGAAGATGATCTACGTCGAGGCATCACAAGTTCAAGCTCCAACTCCATCAAGTTGTGAAACTTGTGAAGAAAACACCCTATACTACTTGGCAAGAGGTAGAGGGTGAAGAAATAGGAGGTGGGTTCACTTTAGAATTGGATTTCTCACACTTTAGCTCAAGTTGCCATTAATGGACTTAAGCTTTTTCTTTGAAGATGAAGAAGAAGATGAAGCTAGAATATGAAAAGTCTTTTTTTTTTTGAAAAGTAAAATGAATACTTATCATATACTAACTAAGGTAGAGTGTAGAGAATTGACCATGGTTACTTGGAAGGGTTAGGGTTAAGCATGAAGACAAGAATGGTTACAAAGTCAAAACTTCATGAAGCTTCAACTAGAAACAAAGAAAGCCACCATTCTCATCAAAATCCTTTCCAAATAAATAAATAAACAAATAAATGAATAAATGAATAAGCAAAACTCTAATCATCAATTTAACCATGGTTTAATTCTATACACTTAACCAAATGAGCAAGTATCATCAAACATGATACAAACATGTGCACAAAAGTATATCACATATACAACTTGCACATCAAGTGAGAAAATCCATTTAAAGTGAACCAATACTAGTTAATGCAAAGTAATATATCAAATATATAATTATACATTAAATCATTAAATCAACACTTGATTTAACGATCCGGTCATATCGCATATAACCGACTAGTATCCTATGTATCGGCTTATCGAATCAATCCTTGATTTGATATCTAGGTTATATCGAATATAACCAATCGATACATTCATCGTGAGAATGGAATACGGTATCATATACACGCATTATTCTCGGTCCTGCACATATCTCATATGCGCTCCTATTTCGTTTCGCTTGAGCCAGGAAACCTTTGTGTAGGACTCTAAAGACTCGTCAATACGCCGGTAGCAGATGATGATCATATCAAGCACCTACAAGCCGCAAGCGGTCTGCTAAACGTAACGGCCATCCGGGTTTTGAGCGATCAGAAGATCGACGAGCTAGCCCGCTCACACTCCTGTGAATCCAACCAGTAACACTTACCGTACAGTCCGGTCTGTTCGTCTGATATGTCGCATATCAAGTCTAGGGGTGGTAAACGTCAGACCCCAGTAACCGATAAGTCGTGCCGATGTGAGGCTCATAACGGGTCGAGAAACTACTGGTAACACTTACCAGCAAATCTCTGATCAGCCTTGGCCAGGGACTTCCCTGTTACGGCCAATCGAGCACAGCGCAACATCAACCCCCAATACCGGGAGAGACGAAAACCCTCCTATCGCTCATTGCCTCCATGTGACTCGGGACTGTACCCAAAGACCACCGTTTTGCACGCCCTCATGGACGTGGTAAGGTGGAGATCAAAGCACAGTGGGAATCACACAAGACTCTATGACGATCTCGGGTCTACAGACTAACCTGCACAAGTGTCACCTGAGAACTGCCATCTGACGTGAGGTATAATACCATTTGGGAGTTCTCGGCGAGTCCGTCCAGTGTACCCAGTCTCCACTGAGCACCCGTATACCATCTCTGATGTCAAACACCAATGGATATGGGATCATCCATCGCCCATCTCAAGGGTCGAGAGGCGTATACGCTAGTCTACACTGGTATATCGATGCCCCGTCTCGATACACCCACGACTAGAGACCTTGAAGGATGTACTTATGGACTACCATGTCCCCACTAGTATGATCTGCATCATAGTCCAGGTAGTCAAGTACACATCCTAAGGGCTTTATCAACATGTAACTATAAGACAGTTTAAAGAGACTAGTAAACATGTTAAGATAAAGAGCAACCAGATAGCATACTATCATATCGAGCAAGAAAGTCATCTCTATATATGTCCAAGCATCCAATATAATATACATCATCTGTATAATACTGGCCTCTAGGGCATACATACAACTAACAAAGAGGACGTTGTATTTTCGTTGTTTTATGCAATGATATGTTAATGATGGGACGCATTATTATTAATGCAAAGAAAATAAACCAAAGTTGAATCGTTGGAACAGTTTAAAAGAAACCACTCGGTTAATTTTAAAACAGAAGATATTTTTAATTGCGGAGCTTTAACCACTCCTTTTAAAAGCTATCAGGTTCCTTCGATCATATCAAGTTCACTACGTTCACGGTTTCGCCAAAACCATTCGTAGCCCTCCGTCATTTCATTTGGGTATTCAGTAGTATTCAAGCTATGTATTTTGACCTAACGCCAAGGCATAGTGTTTGGTACCTGCTGGGTATTCATTTGTTGCATAGATAGATGAGTTAGTTTGGGACAGTCGTATTATCATTTTGGCCGAACGTCAAGGATATGTACGGATGGGTTCAAATTAACAAGATAATGATGGGTAGAACTTGACATGTGACTTATGACATCTTGACCTAACGCCAAGGTCATAAGAGCATGGGGCAAAAATTTATATCGGGAATTTCTAAAGAAACTGAAATTTACAAAGAGATGCATACCATTTGGAGTTTGATGAATGTTGGTAGGATTCCTTCAACATTATCATACGATGATATTTGGATCCCGATCCTACTGTGAGTATATGCTACTTATCAGGAGATTCGTCACTTAACGATCAATGCTATAAACCAAGTAGGTGTCAAGAAAGGTGTCAGCGGGACTACGCCCCTAGAGAAAAGAGGTTATTTAATTAAGGAACTTCGCGAAAGCGTTGGAAAATCTTCCTCGAAGTACCGACACCGGCCTGGCCGAACGGTTAAGCAAGTATTGTACGGTAAGAATAGTCCTGGCTAGTTCTTCCTTTTTGGTTTGAGGAGGGATTCGAAAAACAGTGGGAGCCATCCAGTTTAGATAAATTAAAAACCACTCTAAACTTGCAAGAGTATCATGCTAAAAGTGTTTCTTCTCTCTCTCCTACTTGCAGCGACCCTCAAAATGACTGGACTTAAGTTACTTTTAGAGAAAAATATACTGATAGGGCCAAACTATAAAGATTGGTTGCGGAATGTCAAAATGGCTTTGACCTATGACAGATTGGGGTATGTCCTCACCACTAAGGCGCTTGCAGTCCCAGGTCCCAAATCCAGTAATGCGGATAAGAAAATCCGCAAAACCTGGGAGTATGATTGTGCGAAGGCCAAGTGCATCATGCTTGCCTCGATGAACAATGAACATCAGAGGAGGCACGAGGATATGGATCTTGATGCCATATTTCTCCATACAAAGGAACTTTATGGAGAGCAATCTCGTATAGCAAGATATGAGACCTCAAAGAACTTGTTTCGTGCGAGGTTGGCCGTCGGATCATCGGTAGGAGAACATGTCCTAAAGATGATTGGCTATATAGAAGAGCTCGCAGACCTTGGGACGACTTTGGATAATGAGCTCTATATAGACCTTATTCTCCAGTCCCTTCCTTCCACCTACGCCCAGTTTATTCTGAATTTCAACATTCAAAGAAAAGAAGTTGAACTTCCAGAACTCCTTAACATGTTGAGGAGTGAAGAGGGCACCTTGCAGAAGGCAAGGGAAACACCCGCTATGTTTGTTAGCGGTGCTTCATCTTCCAGGTCCAAGGCTAGGGCCAAAGGAAAGAAGAAGAAGGCCGCCACCAAACCTAGAGGAGGTGTTAGTAAGGTGGGAGCGAAGGGAAAGAAAAAGTTTGCGGTACCAGTAGTGGCCCAGGATGAGTGCTTCCATTGTCATAGGAAAGGGCACTGGAAGAAAGACTGCAAGGCGTGGAACACCAAGAACCAGGAACCGAAGCAAGCTGTGGCTTCGACTTCAGGTGTGTTTGTAATTGAGAATTGTCTGTCAATCAACTCTACTTCTTGGGTATTGGATACCGGATCAGGATCTCATATATGCAATTCATTGCAGGCACTGAGAAACCGTAGAGTACTGAAGGATGGTGATATGACCCTGATGGTTGCTAATGGAGCTAGCGTGGGAGCTGTGTTCGTAGGGGATTATCACCTGGGATTGACGAGTGGATATATTTTGGTTTTACATAACTGTTTTTGTGTACCTAGTTTAACGTGTAATATCATATCAGTTTCCTTGATATCAAATAAAGGTTATGATTTCACGTTTGTAAGCGATGTTGTTAACATCCACCTTAATCATAGTTTGATTGGGTCCGGTACACTGGATAACGGTATATGTCTTAAACCAACTCCAGATTTTCAATGTCCAGAACACACTAAAAAGAAAGTCTCCAGATTTAAATAAGGCTTTCTTATGACATTGTAGAGTAGGTCACATCAATGAGATAAGGTTAACTAAGTTACATAGAGAAAGATATTTGGACTCGTTCGAATATCAAACTTATGCCACTTGTCAATCATGTCTCAAAGGAAAGATGACAAAGACTCCATTCACTGGACATGGAGTAAGAGCGAGCGAGCTCTTAGGACTCATACACAGCGAAGTATGTGGTCCAATGTCTACACATGCAAGAGGTGGTTTTTCTTATTTCATTACTTTTACGGATGATTACTCAAGATACCGATTCATTTATCTGATGTAACATAAATCCGAGGCTTTTGAGAAATTCCAAGAGTATAAGAATGAAGTAGAAAACCAAACCGGCAAAAGTATCAAGACACTGAGATCTGATCGAGGTGGTGAATACTAAAGTGCCGAGTTCCTAGGTTACCTAAAAGAGAAAGGAATTCTCTCTCAGGTTACTCCTCCATACACTTCACAGCATAACGGTGTATCGGAGAGACGGAATCGAACCCTATTGGATATGGTACGTTCCATGATGAGTAATGCTGAGTTACCGCGATCTTTCTGGGGTTATGCGCTAGAATCAGCGGCATATCTTTTGAACATAGTTCCTACCAAGACTGTGCCTACCACACCATATCAGATGTGGAGTGGGAAGAAACCCTATCTTCAGTATCTGAAGATATGAGGATGTCCAGCTTTTGTTAAAAAGCAGCATGTGGACAAGCTCGAGGCACGATCAGTAAAATGTAAGTTTGTGGGATATCCAAAGAACTCCAGGGGGTATCTATTCTATTACGCAGAGGAACAAAAGGTATTTGTTTCTCGTAATGCCCATTTTCTAGAACATCAGTTTTTAGAAAAGGAAACAAGTGGGAGCGATATAGAACTGGAAGAAATTCCAGAACCACAAACTACTACTGAAAGTTTGGTAGAACTAGTAGTTCAAGAAGAACAGGACATTCCCGCACCCCTCCGCAGGAGTAGTAGGCCGTCTCACCCGCCTGAGAGATACTACGGTTTTCTCATAGATGGGGATAGAGAGGATTGCGTCATAGATGATGATGAACCTACTAGCTTCCAGCAGGCCATCCAGAGAGGCGACTCGGTATGATGGCTTGATGCAATGCGGACCGAGATGGAGTCCATGTACACCAACAAAGTATGGACTTTGGACTTTGCTCCAGATGGGGTAAAACCCATAGGATGCAAATGGATCTTCAAGAAAAAGATTGGTGTAGATGGACAGGTGGAAACCTATAAGGCTAGACTTGTTGCAAAGGGTTTTCATCAAAGACCTGGTTTGGACCATGACGAAACTTTTTCTCCAGTGGCTATGCTCAAATCCATTCGGGTCCTTCTTGCTATTGCCGCCTTCCATGATTATGAAATCTGGCAGATGGACGTAAAGACGGCTTTTCTGAATGGTAATTTAGATGAGTGCGTCTATATGGATCAGCCAGAGGGTTTCAATCAGAGTGGGAGCAGCAGGAAAGTATGCAAGTTGCTTAAGTCTATTTATGGATTAAAGCAGGTATCGCGGAGTTGGAACATCTGTTTTGATGAAACGGTCAAAGAATATGACTTTATCAAAAATCCAGATGAACCATGTATATATAGTAAAGTTGTAGCACGAACTGTCGTATTACTCGTATTGTACGTGGATGACATTCTATTGATAGGAAATGACATTCCTATACTACAATCTGTCAAAGGATTCTTGTCACACAGGTTCTCCATGAAAGACCTGGGTGATGCCTCTTACATTCTGGGGATCCGGATCTATCGTGATAGATCCAAGAGGATGTTGGGACTTTCGCAGTCCAGGTATATCAACACTATACTGAAAAGATTCAGTATGGAAGGTTCTAAGCGCGGTAATATACCGGCTTGTCACGGAATCACCCTATCCAAAAATATGTCTCCCAAGACTGATTTGGAAAGGGATCGCATATCGATTATACCCTACGCTTCTACGGTAGGCTCTATAATGTATGCGATATTGTGCACCAGACCAGATGTAGCTTACGTACTCAGCGTGGTAAGCCGGTATCAGTCAGACCCAGGGGAGAATCACTGGATAGCGGTAAAGAACATTCTCAAGTACCTGAGAAGGACTAAGGAGATGTTATTGGTTTACGGCGGAAAAGACCTCAAGATGGAGGCCTTTGCTGATTCCGGCTTCCAGAGTGATAAGGACGATTCCAAGTCCATGTCTGGTTATGTCTTTACCCTCAATGGAGGGGCGGTGTGCTGGAAGAGTTCCAAGCAGGACACCGTTGCTGACTCGACTATGGAAGCGGAGTATATTGCTGCTTGCGATGCCGCAAAAGAAGCAGTCTGGATGAAGAAGTTCCTAACAGAACTTCAGGTGGTTCCTACCATAGTTGATCCAATACCTCTGTATTGCGACAACAACGGAGCTATAGTTTTAGCGAAGGAACCAAGGTCCCATCAGAAGTCCAGACACATCTTAAGACGGTATCACCTGATCAGGGAGATCATTGATCGTCGGGAGATCGAGGTCAGGAGAGTTGCTACTGAAGAAAACATTGCTGATCCATTCACGAAGGCCCTACCTCAGATTCAGTTCGAGAGGCTACTCGAGATCATCGGTCTTCGATATGCCAGTACATGGCCCTAGTGCAAGTGGGAGATTGTTAGTGTATATGCCCTAGGGGGCATTATTGTATCATACTAGTTTGTATATTACTTAATGGAAGCTTGGGATATTCACATGTATATAACAGTCTTGCTAAACATGGTAGTATGCTACTTGGTTTTTCTATCTTGATATGTGAGTATACGTATTGATAGAGCTCTTAGGATCTTGCTTGACTACCAGCGTTGTGATGGCAGTCACACTAGTGGGGGCTGGGTAGTCTACAAGCACATCCTTTTTCAGGTCCCTAGTCGTAGGATTATCGAGACAGGGCATCGATACTCCGGAGTAGACTAGTGTGTACGCTTCTCATCCCAGTTAGGGAGATGGTCTGTCCCACAACCGTCAGTACGTGGTACTGGAGATAGTATACAGGTGCTCGTTGGGTTACGGGTACACCGGACAGGACTCGCAGGGAACTGTTGGTTGGTTTTTATACCAGTCGTCAGTTAACAGTTCCCAGGTGATATGAGTACAGCATAGTCCTCAGACTTGACACTGCTACTTCGCCTCGAGTGTGTCCCACTGTTCTTAGATTGCTACCCTACCGCGGCTCAAAGGAGTCGTGCAAACAGGTAGCAGTTGGGTGCAGTCCCGAGCACTTGGAGGCAGTGGCGGTTAGACATGATTCGTCTCTCCCGGTATTGGGAGTTGATATCGCGCTGTGTCAGAGAGCCATTACGCAAAGTCCCTGGCCAGGGCAACCGAGATTTACTGGTAGGTTCCAGTAGTTTCTTAAGGTGTAATGGGCTACGCTCTGACACGACTTATACCGCTATTAGGGGACTGACGCTTGCCGCCCCTAGGCCCGATATGCGATAGTCTTAGACGAACAGACCGGACTGTACGAAGATTGTCACATCAGGCTCAGTAGGAGTTCGGATGGGTTTCCTCATCGGCTTTCTTATCGACATCTACCTGGGGACCGTTACGTATAGCTAGTACCGCTTGCGGTCTGTGGTTAAACCCACTGCCAGCGTAGTAGTCGAGTTTTTAGAGTCCCACACAGAGAGTTTCCCTGCTCCAGGCGAAACGATATAGAGGTCGTATGGTTTTACGACAAGGGTTCGGACACATACGTATGTTTACGCACGTACGACATTCAGACAGTTTTTACTAGCCGGCTTTGGTTTAAGCCAGATTCTAGTATCGGGTTATTGGATTTATACAGTCTAAAGTTTTTCCGTGTTTTCACGGATAGGAGGGGCGTTCTCGTAATTCCGTGAGAAGCTTCTAAAAGGATGGTGACTTAGGGGTGTAGGTGGCATAAGCATTAAATGAGATTAGTGACTCATTTGTATGATTCATCCATGTCATTAATGCATCATAAATGGTTAATGACTCATGTAGATGAATCACTCATATGTATTTATGAAGCATGGTTGTTAAATCATTTATTTATTTATTTGATAAATAATAATGCTTCATATATATCATGAGAGATCATTATCTCATTCTCATTCTCATGCTCACCTTCTCTCTCCTCAAGCTCTCTCTCTTCAAACCCTAATCCTCCCCTTTCATGTGTTGAGATCAAGGATTAGAAAGACTAATTAATCCATAACCCTTCTCTATATCATCTAGATACTTTGATTAGCAACTAAAGAAACCTAGTTACCTCAAGTTTAGAGGTGAAGCTTGGAGTATAGCTCTCGGGTGGATCATCTACTACATAGAGAAGGCCGGAGAGGAGGTGGAGAACGAAAAGACGAAGGACACGGTTCATTAGGTATAATCACTTCACATAGTAGTTAACAACTTCTATGTTTCTTGTTAGTTATAGTTTAGCAAAGATTCTTCGGTTAGTCGATGTTTACGCAAAGAACAAGATCGTTTTTCATATTTCCGCCTCCCCGCAAGTCGTGGGGTGTAGTACATCGACTTACAATTCTTACGACTCACAAAGGAGCAACACACTTAGGAATCCCCACGATTCATAGGGAGAAATACGCCTGGGAGATCCCCTCGACTCATAGGGAGAAAATACTTTTATGAGACCCTTACGGCTCATAAAATTGAAAAGCCTTAGGTGATAGGGATCTAAACCTGTCTCTTAAGCCATCGTTCCCCAATGGACAACGACAAATGATGAGTCGCTCCTGGCATTACGCTTCAGTGTTAGCGGTGCTGATGCCGACCCAAAACCCAAAGCTTAAGTTTTCCTAAAAGAAAATGATGAGTCGTTCCTGGCAGTGCTTCAGTGTTAGCGGTGCTGATATTGACCCAAAAACCAAATCCCAAGTCCTTCCGGGGCAAATGATATGTTGCTCCTGACATTATTCCAGTGCAGCATTGTTGATACCAAACAAAATCCAAATTCCAAGTTCCTCTCAAATTCAAAAGTCCCGCCAAATAAGGCAAAAATCAAACAGATCAAATCAACGTTCCACCCGGCAGCACTTCTAAGCTCGAAAGTCCCGATGAATGGGTAGAAAACCCCTAAAACAAATCAAACCAAACAAATCAACCCCGACACCGCAAGAAATGACACCGCAAGAAGCGGAGTAAGTCAACTTCAATCCCTGACACCGCAAGAAGCGGAGCAAGTCAAATGAAGCACCGACCGTCCAAGTCGCAAAAAGGGCAGTATCGACCGTCCAAGTCACAAAAAGGGCAGTATCGACCGTCCAAGTCGCAAAAATGGCGGCACCGACCGCCCATGTCGCAAAAAAGGCAGTATCGACCATCCAAATCGAAAAAATGGCAGCACCGACCGTCCAAGTCGCAAAAAGGGCAGTATCGACCGTCCAAGTCGCAAAAATGGCAGCACCGACCGCCCAAGTCGTAAAAAGGGCAGTATCGACCGTCCAAGTCGCAAAAATGGTAGCACCGACCGTCCAAGTCGCAAAAATGGCAGCACCGACCGTCCAAGTCGTAAAAAGGGCAGTATCGGCCGTCCAAGTTGCAAAATGGCAGCATCGACCGGCCAAGTCGTAAAAAGGGCAGTATCGACCGTCCAAGTCGCAAAAATGGCAGCACCGACCGTCTAAGTCGCAAAAAGGGCAGTATCGACCGTCTAAGTCGTAAAAATGGCAGCACCGACCGTCCAAGTCGCAAAAAGGGCAGTATCGGCCGTCCAAGTCGCAAAAATGGCAGCACTGACCGTCCAAGTTGCAAAAAGGGCAGTATCGGCCGTCCAAGTCGCAAAAATGGCAGTATTGACCCTCCAAGTCGTCAAAATGGCAGCACTGACCCTCCAAGTCGTCAAAAGGGCACCCAATCAAATCAAGTTCCATATAGAACAAGATCCACCAATTTCATGCGCACAACCCACATAAGCAGTGTGCACTTATTGATGGGGGCACTTTGTTGGGGTCAAAAATTACACTCCGGTTGACCAAGTCAAAATCAAAGTCAATCCCAAGCCAAGTGGACTCAAGCCCAGGTCAAGACCGAGCATGGAAGGGACTGACCCCATGACGAAAAGAATGAAGCCATAAATTAGTTTAATGTAATTCTTTTTTTAGAAATAAATATAAAATAGGCAAAAAGCCAAAAATTTGTAAACCCCATGGTTTATGTGCAAAAAGAGATAGGCACATAAGGCATAGGGTGGCACAAATGCCATTTGGCAAAGCTCAAAGGGTTATGTGTAAAGTGTATAGCCTATAGAGACAAACATGATGAAAAAATAAAAAAGAAAACTTTTTCTTTCTCTCTCAAAAAAATTAGGGTGCTGTGCCTCCTTCTCCTTTCTCAAAGTTCAAAACCTTTTTTCTTTTTCTTAAATTAAATAAAGAGTTTGACTTTTCTTTTTCCAGAAAGGAATAGTTTTTCACCATGAAACCCACAAAGGGGAGCTCATATCTCCCATCAGATTTCTAAAAGGATGGATTTTTAAGTCTCACCCTCCTTTTCCCCCAAGATCCAGCCAACAGAGAGGAGGATGAAGGAGACCCATCTCTAAGAATCCCACTTTGGGAAGATCCAGGGCTCAAGGGAGAAGAAAGGGGTCCCCTTTCATCAGCTCCAAAAATATCTTAGGAGTTTAACTCCACAAAAATAAATAAATAAATAAATAATAATAATAAATTTTTTGTAGGAGTTTAACTCCAAAAGTTAATTGAGAGTACAACTCCCAGTATAGGGGCTAAGCCCCTTTGTCCTTTTTTTAGGAGTTTAATTCCAAAACTAAATTGGAAGTATAACTCCCAGTATAGAGGGCTAACCCCCCTTTTTCTTGCTGGCACCCAGCATCCGCATGCCAAGCACGTGAGGCGCTGGCACCCAGCGCCTGTGTGCCAACCACGTGAGGCGCTGGCGAGCTGCGCCTAGAGCCCAGCGCTCGCGTGCCAAGCACATAAGGCGCTGGCACTTACGCGTCCTTTGGACGCTTTTCCCTTTTTTTTGTATACATACATTCCACAACACTGTTCCGTAAACTCTGCGTGGCCCCCGATATATCCAAAACCCTTTCAAAACACAACACACGCACACTGCACACTAAGTTCGCATGACTAGTTGACCCGTCAATCGGAGGTTTCTTCTCTTCAAAGGCGAAGGGTAATTAACGGTAGCTTAGTCCGCGGCTATCAGAGATTCGAATCCCCATAATCAATGAATCCCGGTCTACCCTAGGCAGGGGGAATCTGTAATACGCCTGACAAGCGGCACATATTTCCTATCTCAATGGGGTAACGAAAAACACCCTACAGTTTTGACTGCAATTGCGGGTTAATTTTGGAATTAGACTTTGGAATTTGTTCTGTAACTCACTCATTAGATAACTAAGACTACACTAAACGCTAATAATTCTCATATCACCTTAAGAAAAATTTAGAGTTGTTTTACTTGGTTTTTTGCAATATTTTGCGATATATGAAACTTGGTTTTTGGATATTTGTGTTTTAACTCGGTCGTTTGACGTTCGTACGTTGATGTCGGGGGGTATTTTGTTATTTTAGCACGCGTTGACCATAGGTTCTAACCTATGTGCGCTTCGCTCATGATTTCATTTCGATTCAGGTTTTTATGCGATTTTGGTTATGGATTTGATTGTAGATACATTTGCGTGGACTTCCAAGATGACGAAGAAGAGCAAGGCGTCCGTCGACTTCGACTAAGACGAGACGATAAGATGAGTAGATGTATATCTACGGGGGAAGTCGGGTGGACAGCGTATAGCACCACTGCAACCGTAGAATTAGGATACGATATAGATATTAAAATAGTATACTTTATCTATAGGTTTTGCTAGACTACCATATTCGTATAAGTCTATACCTAGTAGAATGATATATCCATAGTACTATTTCTTAGCTTATAAGCTATATTTACTTATGTAAGTATATATTACACACATATGATTACCTTATATGATATAAGTTTACTAATGATATAAGGATATGATCCGATATGATGATATGAATCGATATGATGATATGAGGCGATTTGATATGGTATGATACGAGATGACATGCAATGATATGTCATGATATGGGATGAGATGATATACGCGACTATAGATCCGTACTATTGATTTGATGATATCGTACGATAGATTTTCCGTATGTTATATGATAAGGATGGATCGCCGATATTTATTTTGACTCAAGAATCTTATTTAAAATCATTAAAGTAGATATTATGATATATTTAGAGCCATACCTACTTTCAAAACTAACGAATCGTTACGTACTTTTAAATGATAATTTCAAGAGGACGCTACGACTTTTTAAATGGTGTCTTATTTAAAAATATCGTAGCTCTCTCTTTTCTAAAACAACGTTTCGTACTATTTTAAACTATAGTTGTATTGCTCATACGTAGTTTCATATTTTTATACCTGTTCACGTTACGATTTCTTTATTCCGTTTACGCTCGCATTTCAATTTCTTATTTCTGCATACGCTCGCATTTTAATCTTTTATGATGTATATCACATTTATACTTTAGTTTTACTTGACCTCATCCTAGGACACTCGCACCATTACCAATGATTTACATGTTGCACGTGCACATACTCGCATGCTCACACACATTTCATCGGTAATTGCCATGCCACGTACACAAATAGAACGCGCTATGCTACCGCGTTATACTATACCTGTTAGTATGTTAGATTCTAGTAGCACTTTCTTTACAATACTATACGACACGCTTATATAAACCCACTTACTAAGCATTACAGTATTGTTCTGTGTCTGTACGTATCTTTTCATGATTTCCATATTCTATATTTATGATTTCGCTTTCATGAGATTTCTGAATTTGAGAAACCGCAGATATTATTTAAAAAAAAACTTGTGAATGTTTTAAAAACACGGTTTTCTCTCGATATGATATTTCGGCGTCCGCCATGAGATTTCTCGGTTCTGAGCTATGATTATTATCCGAATCGAGGTAGGGGGAGAGAGGCCGATTGCAGATACATGGTGGGCTCGGTACGGTATCCCGGGACAAGAAAATTGTATAGAAAGGCGTTGAGCATGACAGGGGAACACTACCTACCGGTGACAGTATTGGACTCGACGGATTTCCGGAGGATACCGACTGGAGTGATATGAGACAGATGGATATGAAGGTCAATCGGATGAGACGGTGCCTGAGATATGAGGGTCGATCCGATGAAACAGCGCTTGAGATATGGGGATTTACGTATCGATGCTGAATACAGGATTTATGATGATTTCAAGTGTCGATACTGGACACTCAGGATTTCATGATGATTTCGAGTATCGTTGATGGACGCTTATCAGATGATATGTATACATACATGATATGGATGACAAGATACCACATATTGATACATGCACGATATTATACTTATATATATATACATATATACACGTTCATTTCAATACCATACGGTATGATATTATTATTATATTACTGTATGATTTAGGTAGATCGTTATGCATTCAATTTCTAACTGATGATGTCTTCTACTCACGAGTTGGCAACTCACCCCCGTTGTGCCATAGTTTTCTTGCAGGACCAACCACTCGAATTCAGTAACGGCTTGCTGGCACATTACTTCTTTTGGGTGGTTGCTTGGTAGTTGGGTTACACTATAGATCGTAACCACCATTGTATATTTTATTCTTTTGTAGTCTAGTTAAAAGCTCCATCAATCAGACTATATATTTGGTAGACTTAGAAACCAGAGATTTGTATATTCTGTTAGACTTAGAGCGAGGTTTGTATATGTTCTTTATACTTGAGTTCGATGCTATTTTGGTTTTCCTTATTCTTTTCTGTGATTGATTTTCGCCTTGGACGTCGTATACTTACTTGCGTGGTTGTGTTTCTGCCGATTGGCGAAGAGCTAGCTCTCGCTTGGGGATGCCAATATTATTACTGTTTATGTACCGTTTTGATCAAAATTTATAAAGGAAGTGCTATCCAAATTTCAAATGACGAAAATGTTTTGAAACTTTAGTACACCACCTACTTGTATTTCTATAAACCTTACTTATATTCTAAAAACGGAACTTGATTTCATTTATATCCTTTCCAAAACTTCACCTCCGCTAATTTCTTAAAAATGTTTAGATTCCTGGTTTTCGGCTTATTTAGGTTACGGTGGGGTCCTATAGATTTCACGTGACTTAAGTGCCGGTTACGTACCATTTCCGGGCCGTGGCATATTTCAACTCTCCTGAGTCTTTAGTGCTGAATTTCTTCTGAAGATAAGCTTTTAGCTCAGTAATACCTTTTGCATCGTCGCCTGTGATCACAATATCATTAACATAAACAACCATCAAAATTCTGCAGCCTTCTTGATTTCTAAAGAAAACCGAATGATCATTGCTGCTTCTGCATAACCGAAACGCTTGAACAACGCTAGTTAGTCTCCCAAACCAAGCACGCGAAGACTGCTTGAGACCATATAAAGATCTCTGAAGTTTGCAGACTTTACCATACCCCCCTGAGCAACAAAACCAGGTGGTTGCTCTATATATTCTTTCTCATTCAAGTCACCGTGAAGATACACATTCTTCACATCAAGCTAAAATAGCGATCAATTGTATGTGGCTGTAAGTGATAAGACTATTCATACAGATGACATCTTTGCTACAGGAGAAAAGGTCTTATCATAATCTTCTCCATGAGTCTGTGAATAGCCCTTGGCAATAAGTCTGGCCTTCAAATGAGCCAATGAACTGTCTGTATTAAGCTTTATGGTATATACCCATTTGTAATGAACTGCTCTCTTTCCAACAGATAACTGGGTAAGCTTCCACGAACCATTCAAGTGTAAGGTTAACATTTCTTCTTCCATGGCTTTTCTCCATTCGGGATGAGCAAGTGCATCAGATGTAGAAGAAGGAATAGCATAGGAATCAATAGCAGCAACAAATATTCTATACGAGAGAGAAAATCTAGCATATGTGATATAATCTGATGGAGGATAGAGATGCTTAATAGTATGGGTACCTTTGCGAAGGGCAATTGGAAGATTAAGATCAGTCTGAATCGGATCTAAGTCTGGAACATGTGTTAGTTCTTCAATGACTGGAGGCCCTTCTTCCTCATTTTCTTCCACCTGAGTTGGTTGCTCAATTAAATGATCATCTAATTCTGAAGTATTTGGTGCCGCTGAGACAGAAGGATTGGCTAGAGAAGATTCGATAACAAGAACATCATTTTCATTAATAAGAAAATCCTCTCTAAGTGACTGGGATATTACATCAGTACCAAAGAAAGGGGTATTTTCATGAAAGGTCATATCAGTAGAGACGAAGACTTTATTGAGTTCTTTGCTATAACACTTGCATCCCCTTTGTCTCTGAGGATATCCTAAGAGAACACACTTGATGGACTTAGGATCGAGTTTTGATAAGCCAGGTTGATGATTATGGACAAAACAAATATAATCAAAAACACATGGAGGAAGAGAAAATAAAGATTTAGAAGGAAATAAAATAGAGAATGGAATTTCTCCTCCTAAGACTGAACTTGGTAGACGATCGATAAGATGGTAAGAAGTGAGAACGACATCATCCAAAAAACGTTTAGGAACATTCATATAGAACAAAAGAGAACGTGTGACCTCCAACAGATGTCTATTCTTCCGTTCAGAAACACCATTTTATTGAGGTGTATAGGAACACGAAGACTGATGTATAATACCAAAGGTGTCAAGAAACTGAGTAAACTTTTTTATTAAAGTAATCCTTTGCATTATCACTTCTCAGAGTTTTGATATTGATACCAAATTGATTTTGCACCTCAATAACAAAAGCATCAAATACTTCAGGTTTAGATTTCAACAAATATAGCAATGTCACTAGAGTGTAATCATCAATAAAAATAACAAAATATCGAAATCCACGGTTTGACGTAATAGGATATGAGCCCTAAACATCAGAATGTACTAAATTAAACAGTTTCTCAGTACGTTTATTGACCCTAGACTGATAGGAAGCATAAGTGTGCTTTCCCATCGCGTAAGCGACACTCTAACGATGACGAACTAGATAAAGATGGAACTAATTTTTGTAAAGTAGACAGACCAGGATGATCTAAACGACAGTGGTTAACCAGTACATCACTATTTGTTGAGTAAGCAACCTTTGGTAGTTGTTCATCAAAGTAATAAAAGCCTCCAAGTTCACGTCCTGAACCAATCATCTCCTCCGTCTTTAGATCCTGCATGACACAACCAAAAAAAGAAAATGTTATTGAACAATTCAATGTATGAATAAGTTTACTTACAGACATCAAGCTAAAAGGAAATGAAAGGATATATAATGCTAATGATAAAGATAAAAATGGAGTAAGAGAAATAGGACCAATACCCTATACTTTAGAGATTGAATTGTCTGTAAGTGTAATACCACCGATATATGAAATTTTAGACAAGGAGGAGAAAACACCTGATGTTCCAGTCATATGATTTGGTGCTCTCGAGTCAATAATCAATGATGATGGAGGTGCATGGGCTAGAAGACATGTATTACTTTTAGCCAGAACAGTGGTGAAGCTCGAGGAAATAGATCCTGCAAGAAGAGACCTAAGCCACAATATCTCCTTATCAGAAAGTCCAGAAGCACCATAAGAAGTAGAAGTGGCAGGTGTCATGTCAGAAATAGCTACTCTAGCAGCCCACTAAGGTCGGAGCTCCGGATGAAGCGAATAGCAAGTATTCTTAGTGTGGCCAGTTCTCTCACAATGTGAACAGAAATGATCACTTTCTCGTCCTTTCCTTTAAAAGGTCCTCGACCTCCTCCACCACGTCCTCATGTGCCTCCTCCGCCTCATCCTCTACCATCATAAGAAGAAATAATGGCAAATTTGTCATTATTTTTTTTTGAAACGGAATCAATAGTATCTTCGACGACAGAAGAAGGATAGGCGCGAAGAACGACCCTATAAGCATCCGTGAGAGAGAATCTCTGATGCTCCCAAAATTTGTGGACGTATACTATCAAATTCGGGATCAAGACCAGCAAGAAATGTCTTCACCATTATATGATCATGATATGTTTTCTATCTCTTCTCTTCAATACCAATAGGATAAATCGAAAGGAGTTCTGCTTCGAGCTTCTTAATTTCACCATAATAAAGGAAGACAGATTTGTTTTCTCACTCAAGTTTATTTAGAACTCTTCAAGCATCAAAAGTTCTAGTAGCATTAAATTTCCCTTCAAATATCTCTATCAGATAACTTTAAATAGAGTAAACGGTTGAGTATTTGAAGACTTGCAACACAATCTCTTCCTCCATAGCCTCAGTCATCAACCAATGCAATATGGCATCGTGTGATACCCAGTTTTCAGAAGGATCTGAAGGAGTTGGCTCAATGAGATGCTTTATTAACCTACGCTCCTTAGCAAATATTTCCACAATCTGTTTCCATCGAGAATAGTTGCTAGTGTTCAATCTTGTTCTTGTAATAAAATTAGCATACGTAATATTAATGTATCTTTCAGACTTTCTCTTTATCACTCATGATAAAAAAAAATGCTTAACAACTTCACAATAATAATAATAATAAGACGACAATGTCTAACCAGAAACATCAAGCAATCATCAACATAAATCCAACAAATCCAAATCATATACCGGGGAAGTCGCAGCCAAAGTAATAAAGGCCACGATAACAAATGGCAAATAAAGGCTAATTGCAAATGTACTGCAATTCTTATGTTACCGCAGGGCTGTTGTCAACTCGATAATATTTAAAGCTATAGATTGCATATCACACGCTGCCACAAGCGAACCATCTCTTAGAAAGGGGGGCGAGGGTGGCAGCGGGGTGAGGGGCGATTAATCGTCAATGGGTCCACGCTCAAGGGCAGCGAGCTTCGAAGGCGAGGACGAGGGCTAGGAAGGGCAGCGGGGTGATGGGCGATGGAGGATCCAGGGCACGGGTGCGGATCTGGCGTGGTGGCAGCGAGGGGAGAGGCGGATCTGGCGTGGTGGCAGCGAGGTGAGAGGCGATTGATGGTGACGACCACGAGGACGGGAGGCGACAGCGGAGGAGGGGGCGCGATTAATGGCGACGATTGATGGTGACGAGGACGGGGGGTGACATGGTGGCAGCGGGGTGATGGTGATGGGGAGCGGCGAGGGGCAAGGTGGCAGCGGGGTGAGTTTCGATGGGCGAAGACGTGAGGAGGCAGCGATCAGAGGTGAGGGCTAGGGTTAGGCTCTGATACCATGTGATTATAGAATTAGGGAAAAATTATGAGCGCGCTAGAGAATCCCCTCTAGCTCATATATATATTATTGTTTTTCTAATAATAGGAAATACAAACAATCTAATTAGATAATCAAATCTAAATCTTATCAATCTAATTATATCTAAATCTACATCTTATTCTTAACAAAATGAATGAGCTACGGTTGACCACAGCTGTTGTGTTCTCATGGTTTTTTTAAATCTTTACCTTCCAAGCAGAAAAGGCAAAACTTTTAGACGTATATGTAAACTAAGTAATGAGCAATAGTTTAGTTGGTATGACACCTCCTCTCCGGGGGAGAGTGCAGGGTCCGATTCTCAAGAGGGAAGTCGGCCACAAATTAATGCTTCCGGGGCAAATTTGTGGGTCCCTGGAGTGCGTGTGCTGTGTGCTTCTGTGTGCTATGTGGATGAATGTGATGTGTACTTGAATGAGACTTGCTGGTCGGTTCCAAAAATATAGAAATATATATATGTAAACTGCAAACACATCCGCCATACCAACTGAGCTATTGCATGGAAGATAAGAAGTTATGACATATGTGGAAGATAAGAAGTTAGGCAATGAATTTGTAATTTGAAATCACTTCAATGCGTTTTTCGTTTAATGCTTCGTATCCAGAACTGAAAGGTTCAGTTATTTGATGAAGGAAAGCGTTGACATATGGAACGGTAGATAAAAATTATGCATTTCAAGTTTTCGACAAAGTGGAAGTAATATATGAAATTAGTGGTGCCTTGACAAGAAATCTATGATTCCTTGAATCAATAAAGTGTTAATGTCTTATTCTTTCACCGTCTGCTGTTGGTCGATGATTAGTGCGAACGTTTGTTGGATGACTTTGATCTCCATAAATCTCGGAGAAGATACACTCGGGTGTCTTATCGGTTGTATCATGTAAGTGTGTTGGTGTATGCTAGTGCATCCAACACTAGCTTGTATCTTATACTGTAGTACAAATGCATATATTTTTTAGGACCAATGTTGTTTTATCAAATCGTGGTTTTCACTAGCACTGGTTTGGATACGGGATACGATACGTTACGGATTCATAATTTTCCAAAAACCTAGGATATGAGATGCATTATTGTATCATTTTTTAATTAATTAAATATGAATACATATTAAGATATACATATAAATATATAATAATATAAATAAATAATGATATTATGTTAGATATTCAATGCACTTAAAATTTTTCGAAAGCCATCTTTGAGAGAGAGAACAGACGTCGATTCAAAAGAGATTGGTGAGACATTTACAAGTCCAAGCGAATTCGAGAGTTTCCGAGGGTTTCAGACTCCGATTCACGACCGGGGACCATTCGCGAGGCATTAATAAGTATCTGTGTTGCATAGGGTCACTTTTCAGAACACCGATAATTAGACCTAAAGATTCCTACTTAATTTAAAGTTTATGATTTACACAAGTTATGCTTCAGAGCCAGAGAGACAAACTGTGTACAAATATTTGGTATGACTAGCATGTACTTCAACATGTAAATGGTTTTTATTCGAAATGTAGGGCAGAACATCCGAAAATCGGTGAAGGTTGGATTCATTATCAGGAAGCCCATGAAGATCTACTTCATATATCGTGCCCGTGGACCAGTGGCGGACCCAGGAATTTTGGAGAGGGCGGAAGAAACATTTAAAATCCGTTAAAAGACCCAAACTAACTAATATATAGAATATCACTATACAAATTAGAAACTAAATAATAAAATTTTAATTAATTTGGTCATGTAAATTAAAACAATATGAAATCGGGAGTGATTAGAAAGAAGCTAGATAGAGTGTCTTGATGCGATGGGTGAAGCCGCAAGCGTTTAGGAATTGCAGCCCGATCTGCAGGTTGTCGAGTTGCAATCACTACCAAAGCTATTCGTGAGTCTCGATGAAGAGAGACGGAAAGGAAATATAGAAATATTGGAGTTTTTTCTGATAGAATATTGGGCATTGTTGGGATTTGGAATTGGATTTTTTTTAATTATGGGAACATGAGTCACCTAGGGGAGATGTAAGGCTGTGTGGCTAGGATTATTATCTAGCATGAGCTTTTTCTTTTTAAATTAAGGGTGGGCTATAGCCAATAGCATCATGGAGAGGTTTAGGAGGACTAGAGCTCGCTAGGGACAATTAATAGAATGTTTTTCCATGAAAATTGAGTGGGGGCACATGCCCTCACAACTAAGTATGCAGGCCAGCCACGGCGTGGAGCCATGGAGGCCAAGAGGAAAGGGTAGCATTCTGGATATGGTATTTTTTCTGACGTTTAAAAGAAATAACTTATATCCGATATGAAGTGTTTTAATGAATGTTGTACGACACATATTCATCGTCTATTCGGTCAACATACATATAACTCGCATGAACTATTATGCCATGCGATGCAAAATCGAATTATTCAAAATCACATGGAAAATTTTCATTAAATATACACATGCATACAACCAATGATTAAAAAGCGGGGAAAAGGACTGTGCGGTCAGAGAGCCTAGCTACCTAGGCGTCCGCTTAGGCGGCAAAGATATTTTGGGTTAATTTTGTTGCTTTCTTATAACTTGCTTGTTAAACATTAGTTATTATGGGGATTGTAACTATTTTTGTTCCTTTCTCACTTGTAGATGCCTCGATAAGAATTCTTAAAGGCGTAAACAATTAAAAATCCAGGACGACAGTGAAGAAAATTTGGTTAGAATTTGTCTTAATATCAATCATCTAATTAAACACAATTAAATATGGATCAAGCACAAATTAAGGAATTTTGGGTATAAAAAGAAGAATAAGAAAACCTAATCCTGTTCAAGATCCCCGTCCCCTTTTTAGTCGAACCAAAGACCCAGTTGAAGATCGAGACCTAAAACCGAAGGCGAAGTTCGCAAGCATGGCATAGTTGCATGGTCGTTATAGTCAAAGAGAAATCCTAAGTTGATTACGTAAATAAAGGCAATGATTTGAGGGGTAAAAACATTAGGGGCTCAAAAACCCTTGTATATTACAAATTATACCCCTAATTAACCCAAAAAAAGTATATCTATAAGAACATAAAGGTGAACTTACACTCTGATTAAGAGGGCCAATTCGGAGTGGCGGAGCTCTCTCGGCCGCCTAGGTGGCGGCCTTTTAAAACGCCCTCATACAACATAGGAAAATCTCCTAACTTTTTAGAGAATATGTTGATAGGTAGAAAAAGAAGTGAGCCATTGTCAAGTGAATATCAGCATTGGGTACAGATTATTGATATCATGCAGGCTATGCACATCGCATATATGAGTGCCTGATTAAATTGTCATTCTAACATATATTTGCAATTATAATTTTGTTCGATTTGGTTGCTACCGTAAACATTCAAGTGGTGATTAATCAGCCTTTAAAACCATGTTTCGCAACACTGGTTTTGTCAATTTTCATGCAGTTAACTTTTTCTGTGTATGCTTATAGGTTAGAAAAAGGGAACAAGAGAGGCTAAGCTTCCCTCTAAACTTTTGTGGATGAGGAGAATGCGGGTTCTAAGGCGCTTGCTGCCTAAATGTCGTGAGGTGAAGAGATGAGCACATGCATCACGATATATATGTATATGAAGGTGAAGGTGAAGGGTAATGTCCTCAAGGACAAGAGGGTTCAAGCATCCACAGGTGAAACTTCGATGTTTCTATTTATAGCCTTATATATTAATTGTTGCTTGCAAATTTATTGTTATTATATAGGTCATTATGATGTTAGTAACTTCCTGTAAGATTTTGGTATATGCTTTGCGCTGATTGCACTAAAATACCCTTAACTCTCGCCGTTATTTACTAAGCTCCCTTTAAGTACCATATTGAAGGTTATTTTAGCGAACAGAACTTCCTTAAAATTAACAAAGTTTAAGGGTGTTTAATGTAACAAAAACTTCAAAGTAGTTTATCTAAACACAACGATAATTAAAGCTACTTAGTACAATCAAGTAATTTAGCCTATGATTTTCTTTTAATTCATGTGGAGCTAATGCTTCACCGTCTTATTCTCTCGTCTTCTTTGCCATTGAGCTCCTCTGTGGCTACATGAGGAATCCAATAATTGTTGCATTTTACAATAATTTGGTGTTGTTTCTACGTTGTAACCATGATCCTAAGTAGCAAAAATTTGGCTACGGATAATACCAATCAGATTCAAGGATATCCGAATTTCCAAAAGTTTAGGATCCAATTTGATGGGACAGGTTAAGTTTTTGTTAATAAACAAATATACACAGTGACCAAAAAAGTATCAAATTAGCAAAATCCAAACTAAATATACTAATAATTTCTTAGCGATGATGCATGGATAGCTGATGTTTTAATCATGCATACATGTTTGATGCATACTAAAACGCAATATGAGTGTTAGGTAGTGCCAAAAGGAGTTCCACAAGTATCCTTGATGAATCTAAAAGAATCCGATACGGATACGTTTCTGATACGACATCTCCTCGACAACGAATATGTGCAACGTAGTCAGAAACACAGTGATCATCTACATTGCTCTGTCCTTTTGTATTGTCCATAAAAATGTGCTCCAAATGCACCCTGGTTTTTATTTGATTTCATGCACCATATTTCTAGAATGCATTATGTTCCTGTAAGTGTAAGATGTATATATGCTTTCTAATATAACAATGTCTCGGCATTTTTGTTCTTCGCTCATGCGTTGTTCCCTGTTTATGCAATCAGGGTCCAGGGGAGCGGGCACCAGCGGCTGCTCCAGCTGCGCAACCTGCTGAGTAAGTAATCAATTTATAATATTCGTTTGCTATTATTCCACAGAGAAGTAATATTTTCCGCTCTTTAAGGGTACCAGCGAAAAAAATCTAAGAAGGGAAGTTCGGTCTATATATAGAATTCATTACGTTCTTCCGCTCGAGCGTTTAATCGTGTAAGGGGAAGGGCCAGGTATAAAGCATACTCATTCGGAACTTGTACATGTTTGAAGTGATGCTTCATGTCCTTTGTACCTTAACATGTGGTTATGGTGATGGGATTTTTGCTGCTCTGTTTAATGTTAGCAGGATAGTTCTGATATGGCTTTTATGACTGCTTTAACTTTGATGTCTTAAAGAACTCGTCAATGTCGCCTACTGTTTCAGAGGTTTCACGCTAGGCACCTACATTGAGCCGAAGCCCAGACATGCATGCACTTGTCGTAAGGATTGTGCAATTTGCTGAAAGGAATCATGTTGCAACTTTAAGCTTTCCATTGATTGTTTTCATCTTTCTGGGGTTTGGGTTATATTTGAGTAACGGATTCGAATGCTTTGTTTAAGTGGATGCTGGCCAGTATGATGTCCAATCTAACATCCAAAATTATACTCTATATATTCTGATGGGTCATGAACGGAAGTATTAAAGGAACTTACCAGATTGCGAACCTCTACTACGTTCTATGCTGTTATTAGATCTTGGCCACACAAACCCGTGGTCCACCGGATTTACACCGTGGGATCTAATAGTTTCTAATAGACGCCTGATAAGATAATAGCAGGTCCTTACTTACCTTGATCAGGTCGCAGAGTTCAAATTTTGGTTGGACATGGCATTCAGCAAGGAAAAGTTTGTTAGAAGAAATTATGAAAAAACATGAGGTAGGGAAATCGTTTTGATTTTATTCCTATTTTTCCTATGGTCGCGATTATTTTGCTTATGTGAACTTACTGAAAATTGCTTCTTGATGTTAAAATTAAAAAAGCTGTGTTTACTAGGAAACTATGTTCCATTCACAATGAGTTGTATTTTTTCTCATTGTAAAACTATATGTTGATTATTAAGCTCACTTCATCTGGAGTTCGATAAACAAAACTAACAGTTTTTGCAAGAAAAGCTGGCCTCTATTTTTCTTATGTCCTGTCTGTTTGACATGTACACTCGGAAGTTTCTTCTAAGTGATTATGTGAATGTGGCATTCCAGACGACCACCGACTCTACTTATAAATTGTCTTTCTCCTGATGAACATCGGTTATTGCCCCCTCCTGTTTAATCGAAAAGGATTGGATAGCTCACTCTCTTTACATGAATCCGCATCGTTTAAAGTCAAAATTTCAATTTTCAATTATCAACCCAATTTATTTATGGCGGTAACTCGATTTCTTTACCTTGTTTGGCAAGTTAAAAACTAGAACAAGGACCAAGAGATAATGTCGGTGCTAGTAGTCCTCGCTGGATTAGTACTTGATCTTGTACATATGCAGAATAATGCATGATAATAATTTTGCAGATAATGAAGAGCGTATTTGCCTGGTCTATGCTGCGGTACAATAGCATTTGGAGGGCAGAAAATTATCTGTTTGCACGCTATCATTTCAACAAACATCTTATAGACATGCTGCGCTATCTTGATTGTTTTTCATCGAACCAACCAACATACATTGAGCACATATAATAAGGGTAAAAGAGGTCTGGAGTGTCCTATAGTGTGCATCCGTTGAAACAGGTTTGTGTTTTTCCAAGTTCACAAACTTTTTTTAGGGACGATCGGACGATAACCTGTTTCGATCAAGTTTATCAACACGTCATAGATAGAGCGTGGTTACAAAATCCCTTTGCTTGGAAATGTTTTACTTATGCCTACAACTTGTTTTAAAATTTTAAAAACTTCTATGGCTAAAATAATTTCGCATGTTTACGCATATGCATATGTATACATTTTCAAACAAAGTGATTTTGTAGACACACATTATCTATGATGTGTTGATCTACTTGATCGAAATGGATCATCGATCGGAAGTCTCTAAATAAAAATTCATGATTTTGAATATATATGAAAATATATATTACATTGATTTCATTGGATTTTGCATAGTGTTTTTTCACTTAAATATGAAAGTAAGAAGGGTTCAAGAGCAAAAGCCCATGTAAGGTCCAATGAAATCCTGGCCGGATATCCTTCTCCTCTACAGGGTGTGCACCAGATAGAGACACTGCAGGTTACTCATAATAAAAATCCAATTAACTTAGTTAATCATTATTTAACATAATGGCTGCAATGAAAACACAAATTAAGCATACTTCATATTGGAGGAAATCCTTCAAAAGCCTGCCAAAAGTATTTAAAAAAAGACAATGCTTGAAGCCTGCTACTTGAAAATGTTATCGATTTAATCAAACTCCCAACGGTGAGCAAATCTTAACCTCACCTCAACACACAGAATAACAGAGGAGGGTGGTGACGGTAATCAAGTGACAAGGTAAATAGGCATGGAGAATGCGATCTGCTCACCCTCAGTGACATTAAGGTCCCTCAAGCAAACGTACGGCACCGACGCCGACAGACTGCCGTTAGCCCTGCACGGCGTGGTGGCCCCGCTGACGGACTCCGTCACGTACACTGGCCCCGCCACCGCCCTGTACTGGCAGAAATACCCTTTCGAGGCGGAGGCGGCGGCGGCGACCGCGTCGTGGCAGGTACCCTCACGACCGCCTCCTCTGCTCCGCTTCAAGAAGCCGAGCGCGCTCTTCCACCACTGTTTCCGCTTCTTCTTCGACTTGGCTCGGTCGTTGTCCTTCGAGATCTGTTTCGAGAGCTTGAAATGGACCGAATCGGTCGGCCGCTTCGTGTTCCGTCGAGATTCCTCTATGAACTTCATAAATTTTTTTCGGAACAGAGATCAGTTTTTAGTTTTAGAAAGAGAAAATATGCGGTAATTACATGTATCAGCCACTGCACCAAAAGTCAGACGTTGTTAAGCAGAAAACAGTACGGGAGGGCATTTTGGGAAGAGGAGAATGCGTGTGGTTTGGACCAGACAGGGTCTAAAATCTCCAAAGTTATGATAAGATCGCCGCTTCTGCGGTTCACTGTTCATTAATCTGAATCCAACATGAATGCAATTTAAATATATCTGCCACTGCACCAAAACTCTGAAGTTATGATTGGAAGGGCATTGTGGGAAGAGGAGAATGTACATTCGTTACCTGTTGGTAGTCGATTTGGAGGTCGAAGCCGAAGCCGTAGTCACTGTAGTGATGGGGCTCAGGGAAGGGGAAGATCGGGGACATGGTCGCCATTTCAAGATTTGTTTCTCTCTCTACAAGAGGTGAGAAAGAAGAAGAAGAGCAGAGGGAGAGAGGGAGAATGTGGAGGGAGTTATATGGTGTGGGGTGTACCAACAGGGCTTGGTTTTGGGGTTTAATTGCGAA
The DNA here is from genome assembly GCA_030015575.1 of Agapanthus africanus. NCBI lineage: Eukaryota > Viridiplantae > Streptophyta > Magnoliopsida > Asparagales > Amaryllidaceae > Agapanthus > Agapanthus africanus. Next base: position 744,558,492 of record CM057341.1, read on the forward strand.
AATGCCACTGACATGGAGAAAGAAAGGGAAGGAAGATGGCCGTTGGGATATTGGGAGATCCGGTGGGCCCCCGGAGCGGGATGGTCATCGTGCGGGCGCCCGCATGGAAATGGGAGTTGACCATTTCACCGAGTCTGAGCGGGACCCGCATAAAGCTGTTTGTTACTTTCAAGACTTTTAAGGGCACTGTCTTGTCCTTTAGCTTCTAAAATAAATTAATTGGTTTTATTTTATTTTTTATTCCCCGATAAAATGGGTCAAGAATATGAGAACAATCATGTTGACAAAGGAGACGTTTGCCAACCCTAGAAAAGAAGCAGAAATTAAAAAACGAAAAAAGAAATTCATACACAATGTAGGAAAACATGAAATAAATATTTAAATCAAGAGCCTGAATATCATGGCTTTTAATATTACCCACGGTAACGGGACACGTGACAAGACAATATTCATTGATCTATATTTATACATTTATAAGTGTGGTTTGCTAATCCGAGAATCATTAATACTAGAATGAGAAAAGTTGAATATGAATGAAGGAATAGTGTCTCATTTGTCTCGCTACTTGTAAAAAATTTCCATGGTGCCACTTGATATTCCATATCCTCTGATAATGTTATATATGTGCGTTAAAAGATAAGTAGTTTGGTGATTTTTTTAGTCCCGAGCGTCACGTCCCGAGCGTCACGTCCCGCTTTTCAAAATACGGAATGCGAGGGGTGATTAGGCCAGCCATGCTTCTACGGTCAAGGAATAATTCCGCCGTAGTCACACTTCGGCTTCTAGTGTTACATGGTAATCAGTAAACACAACACTAGAGTAAAAGAAATTACAGCTCACAACTTTATTACATTAAAATAGCATAGTTCATGATACAATTATTCGCATGAAAGAAATAACTAACAAAAAAAATAGCAGTGTTCTTATAGCAAGAAAAAGGCGATGGTGCTAATGTCGCGGTTTAAACCTCCGCGATCTCGAACGGCAGGTCCTGCTCCTGGGCTGGATCCATTTCATCCTCTGAGCATGCACACTCAGGTTGTCAGGGCGACACAAATAGCAATAAATATATATAGTGTGTGTACTGTGTCATTAGACATGAAAAGCACGGCAGAATACAGAAACATGAGAATAAGGAATATCAAGTGAATATGAACGGTACGGTATGTGTATCATGTCAGAAATCCACGCAATATGTATGTCATTACTTATCGGCCGCTAAGTCAATTGAAATCAATTGGTGGAAAATGATACTCGTGTTTAACAAGGGTCTCTCGTGCATGCTCGAGACTACGGTCCACTGTTGCCCGGGACATAACCCTGCAGCCGTGCCGTTAGGTCCACGACCTAATGTGTGTGTGTGTGTGTCGCTAATATTGAATGATCATCCTCTAAGTCACTGTACATCTCAAAATACGAGTTCAATTCCACTATGATTTCCCCTTTTCCCCAGATCACAATAACTATACGTATAGGACTATTTGTGTACAAGCACACGCCAAATCACGATCTTATTCACTTTTATTGCACTGTTCACTTTCATGAATCAATCACTTATCACCGGTGTACTTGACATAACTAATCCAATACTGCTCACGTTCGACAATGCAAGGTTCACTATAAATCAATATGAACGTTCGCTATCACTAAAAGTATCACGGTCGGGTAAAATACAAGAATGATGCACATAGAAAGTCATATGCGATATGGAACACAATACACCTTATGATTTCAGCAAAATATATTAATCTACACGGTTGTATTGAGACAAAATGCTACAAAAGAGGTAAAAGGTAAACTCCAACAACGATCTAACAAAATTGGTTCCAGGTCAATCGGGTTTCGGGTTTGCGAGATGCGGTCGTTTCATTTTAAGTTTTCATCGCTGGAAATTCAGTTCTTGAACCGAAAGTACAATTCGTAACACATTTTTCACCCTATTGGGATTATAATTGGGCAACGCTACAGTTGAGTAAAATTTATATCTTTTGATTATATTTCCAACGCACCAGACAGATTGACAATATCCACAGTGTGCAGGGAGATACGTTCTGTTCAAGGTTAGGGCATATGTTCTGTCCCTGCTTGGGACTGCAGTACATTTCGACAGTTTAAATTTCAATTAAAATATCAGTAAAATTAAACGAAACTAAAACCAATAGTTATCTATCATGATTATCTTTACAACGGTATAGGGTTATGCATAATTCCATGTTCATACAGGGCTACACATTCATATAAAGTCAGGTATCGATGTGGAATGCTGCTCTGGACTGCAGTCCAGAGCCGTATTCCCAGTCAGTTCTCATTGCCGTGATCTATCAGTATCAAAAGATAAACTATAGAGAGTTCTAGCTTATCGAGTCGTCTTCGATATGAGCCGTAGAACTTTACATTTCGACATGTATCTAATTTTATATTAATTTAACATCTCGACATGTACAGTAAAACCAGAATTGACTTTGCCTCTTTGGGACATCGTTTCACGTACGATACTTCGTTATTTTGAGTTCAGTTTTCTACACGATATTCGTAAGCAGCAAAAAGGAAATATGGGTAAAAGGTTTGAGCATGATCGACGGGGTTTTAGTTAAGTTTTCCATATCGGACTAACAACACACAAAATCGAGAATTATTGAGCTAAAGGTGGTTTTGTCTAACATGTGGAAACAGTGTCAAATGCTTACAATTCTGATGTTAACATGAGGTTTGAATTCTACTACACTCAAACTAGTTATCCTAGATTATTATGGCTTTTCATATACGGTAATAACTAACCATCACAGACTAATAATAATCTATCTAGTATACGATTAATATGAGTCTACAATTATAAGTATGTACCATGTAGAAGCAAGGGAGGTTTCACTTGCCTTCGGTTGCTGATATAGAAGCGACACCACGTGCAGGATTCGTCTCGACACACGAGACAGTGCGATACTGGACACGGTGCGTGGCGCGTGCGCGATGCGTGGTGACCCGGTACTGGACGCGGTGGCGACGCGAGCGTGATACGGTAGTGGGAATGGTGATGACGCAGGCATGACATGGTATTGGGCACGGTCTTGGCTCGGTGTATGGCGCGTGCGTGGCATGGCACGACACGGGAGTGGGAACGAGGGTGGTGCGGTGCTGGGCACGTAGTGGACAATGGATCGAGGCATGATGTGGCACGGAGGCGGGCACGGCTTGGGCTTGAAGTGAGCATGGTGGTTCAGGGAGTGAGCATAGGGCCTGGCACAGCGGCAGCACGGACACGAGCACAGCACGTTCCTGGCAGCGACGGCGGCAACTTGGCTCGGCTACGGGGGCTGGACTTGGCCTTGGCTGGAGCGGCGGCGGTGCTCAGGCGATGGGCGAGGGCTATGGTGATGGGTTGGAGAGTGGGAAACGGTGATGGTGAGGATTGAGGGTGAAACTCGGCCGCAGAGAGTTGGCCGACATGGAGGTGGTCGGCGGAGGTAGCTCCGGTGGTGAGTTCTGACGGTGGGGTCGGCGACTGTAGGTTTTCTGGAGTAGGGAGCTCGAGGGTTTGAGGTGATGGAGGGGTGCTCGAGCTCGTCGGCGGAGGAGGCGGTGGTGGTGTGGGGTTGCGGTGGTGAAATGGCTTGTCGGCGGTGGCTTGTGAAGGAGGTGAGGTCGCCGGCGGCGGTAATGGGTTTTTGAGGAGAAAGTGAGGGAGTGAATGAGAGAGCGAGAGATTTAGAGATAGAGAGAGGGATCAGTTGAGAGAGAGAGAGGAGGGGCGGCGAGAGATTCTCGGGGATGGGATCATGGGCGAGGTTGTGGCTGTTGGGCGAGGAACGGATCTCACGGAGGACGTGGGTGAGAAGGAAAGAGAAGGAGACGAGGGGGCTCGATGAAAAGAGAAGGGAAAGGAGTTGGGAGGTGGAGGAGAGGATCTCGGGTGTTGGTTGGGAATGGGGTGGCATCGACGACGAGCGGGTCTCACGGGGGTGAGCGAGAGAGAGGAGGGGAGTTGTTAGGATCGAGGCGGGAAAAGGAGAAAGAAGGAGGAGAAGAAGAGGAGGAGGTGGGGAATGGGTCGGGTTTGGGTCATGTTTGGGTGCGTGGGTTTGGGCTGGGCTCGGGAAGCGTTAGGGAGTAGGGAATTGGGTTAGTGTTTTAGATTAGGTAAAAAAAATAAATAAAAAGATATGAAAATAATTAGAATTTTTTTAAAAAAATACTGAAAAATATACAAGGAACTGGGGATTTATATCATACCCCTTTACAAAAATTTTGTTTTCGAAATTAAAGAACGAAAACAATGGAACAAACAAACAAACAACTACTCAAACAGGTGCGGAAATCGTGAACGGATGTCCTCCTCACGCTCCCAGGCAGACTCCCTTGGAGAACGACCACCCCAAGAAACTCGAACCAAGCGGATGACTTTATTTTTCAGCCCTTTCTCTCCACGATTGTAACAACTCCAATTTCTATGTACATAAAATTGTTTAAAAGTTAATGTACACTTGGGTATTTACAATTCCTGTGAATGCTATAAGAATTTGTTTTGCTTTAGAACAGCAAGAAACAACTTGTAGCTCACTGGTAAGGCTTTGCACTGCTGAGACATAGCACCAGAGTTCAAATCCCATCAGTCACATTATCTTTTTGCTTTATTTTCTTTTAATATTTTAAGAAGCCCAAGAGTCTACACGTGCACAACATGTAAACTGAAGAGTTACCGACTAATTAAACATATGCACGAGAGAAGACCAATCGACCCCAACACGTGGCATCCAACCCAACACCACCCGTTGGTGTTGGCCCGGCGAAATGCCCAATTTGGCCGGTATCGCCGGGCCAACCATTGGTGATGCCTCCATTTCTTTTCCCCCTGCAATCCTTGGACTCCCCCTTAACTCCTATATTGTTTATTTCCTCTGCACATTTTCCAGAGGCAATAAATCACCCTTTAAATCCATTTTTAATACAAATTTAATTCACCCATTCAATACACTAAACTTTAATTTTTCCTATAAATATCCACTCCATTTTACACCCCTCTCACTCAGAATTCTATTACAAAAACTATACAAAATTCTCAAGTCCTTTTGTGTACAAGTGGAGTTAGCGAAGGGCGAAACTCCGAAGAACTTCCGACGACAAAACGACGCCCCGAAGCCTTCTTTAGGACCCCTCTCTCTCCTATAGTCCAACAAGCCAGTAAGTCCCATCTCCCCCTTTCATCTTCTAATCTAAAAACTTCAAATTCTAAAACCCGACGGAAGCGGAGTTAATCCGACTTTCGATTCGGTTTTCCATTAAAAATCATATTTTTTTTAAACAAGAATATACCAAACTCTCATATCATATTCAATAAATATTAACAAACACCTTCAACAAGTTTCATCACAAAATATTATTATATGCAACTTCTATTGTAGTTTTACAGTAAAATACCACATACTTTCGTTTCCGATATAATCATCATAATACCTATTATACCTTTAGATAGTTCACGAGGTAATGACCTACCTCATCACAACACACATCTCTATCATAGCACGATGAAGTTTGGAACAATAGAATATGGGGAAATACGACTTTACAAATAAATACCCTAAACTTACAAAACCGTTTTCTATAAAATGATGTATTAAACATTTCCATGCAATTACGCCTCTACAATCCATTTTGGGGACCCCGTTCGGGATGGTGCATATTATCACACATCTTCGGGCTTAGTAGAGCGAGATACAGACCTCCGCAAGGAGCATTCGATCTCGATGGAATTTTTATGCATTTTTATTTAGAAAATATGATTTCTACAAGAAAATAAATAAATTATTTTCATTAAATATATATATATATATCTATTATCAAAATATCTATTTTAATTTTATAAATATTCCAAGTTTTCTAAAATCAAAGGAATCACTATTACATGAAAATACCATCCAAATACAACACAAGTACAATATTTCAAGAAAATACCATATACTATGAAACTAGATTCTATTCACTAGAAATTTCACATTATAAAATATACATCTATGAAAACCCTAAATACGATAATTAAATACTTGAGATGTATTTTGAAAATTATATCAAACTATTTTTACATAAACGCCCTTCAAGTTATGCTAAATTACAATAAGAACCCTAGTAAACATAGGTTTAAGCGGGACCAGTCTCTTGAGCCTCAGGGAGACGGAGATATGGGTGCTTGCCTATTTAAGGTAGACAACCTAACAAACGATGTTATCAACACGGCAATTGTCTTGGAAAAAGACACAAATCCCGGCGTCCATATGCAGCAGTTACCGATAACTTCAAAACTAATTCAGGACTTTAAATTTCTTTTCAAAGTGTCTAACTCAGACCGAGTCTCAATCTAATCAATCTGACTTGAATGCGATTCAAGTATAAACTTACAATATAACGATTCAATATGAATCCGTCTGTACAATCTATTTCAATATACAATTTGACTGAACCGGACCATGGATATATTCCGTCTACATGACTCTCCCTTAATATCCATTCCATTTACTGATATCATGGTTTCGGCAAGTCATCCATCTATATAACAAACAATACAATACAATCAAGACACCGCGGGGTTTATAAGGGGTAGATTGGTACGGAAGGTGTTAAAAGTGGCACGAGACTGTAACCATAATACACCTAACCTGAATATCCATTGACGTTGTACCGTGGCTGAACGGTTCCTTATACTCTGTATACCTTAGTCTCCGGAATAGTGGGACTCCTCTCGTATACACTGCATTTTCTGTACCAAGGTACAAACAACAGAGTTAACAATATAATACAACTTTAAAAGTTACATTCTCCTTCTGTCTATTCTGTCTATACCTATTCCTTAGGACTTATCGAGCAATTATTCGCTGACGACATTCCTTTTCTTCTTTTCTTTGGAATGTTGTCAGGTGGATCGGACCTTCTGAAGATAGAGCCCACTAGTGAGGACTTGGATCAGCTAGCCTTTGACCCGGAGCTCTAGTTTACTTGTACATTTCATTTTCATTTCTGTTATGCCATTGTTTAGACATTGCTTTCATTCCATGTATTTACATTTCAGTTGTATTGTAAAAAGAATGTGTAATAAATAAAGTTGTTGTTCATTTACATCATGTCTCTTGTGTACTTTACTTTATATTGCTTAGATACGCTTAGCGTGTTTACTTCTGAGTAGATACGTCGCGTAACCCGTCGCGTCCTCTGCCCATACACTGGGAAGCGGGGCTTGACAACGATCAAGAATGGTGGTGGGCTGCTCCTTGTGAGACAGATCGGTGCCCAACGTTAACTCTGAATGGTCCAAGATATGGCTATCATCCCGAACGTAGCGCCTTAACTGAGATACATGGAAAGTATTGTGCACACCAGCTAGCGATGGAGGCAAGGAAAGTCGGTAAGCCACCTCTCCTACTCGCTCTAGCATCTCAAAAGGTCCGATGAATCGGGGACCGAGTTTCCCCCGACTAACAAACCTGATCACTCCCCGAGTGGGTGATATCTTCAGAAATACGTGGTCACTAACACCAAACTCTAACGACCTTCTGCCGGCATCTGCCCAATGCTTTTGTCGGTCCTGAGCAGCCTTAATACGTTGCCTGATCGTCTGAACCTTGCTTACTGTCTGTACTATAAGCAGGGCCCAGCAACCTTCGTCCACCTACGTCATCCCAACAAAGAGGGGATCGACACTTCCGTCCATACAGAGCCTCGAATGGTGCCATCTGGATGCTAACTTGATAGATGTTGTTATACAAAAACTTTACCAGATGGAGATGATCCTCCCAAGAGCCCTGAAAATCAATCATGCATGCCCTCAGCATATCCTCGAGCATCTGGATAGTACGCTCGGATTTCCCGTCCGCCTGCGGATGATAGGACGTGCTGAACTTGAGACGGGTGCCCTAACTCTCCTGTAGGCTCCAGAAGTGAGAAATGAACCTGATGTCTCGATCAGACACAATAGTAACGGGCACTCCGTGCAGTCTCACAATCTTCTGCATATACATCTCTGCGAGCGACTTTGTCGATTGCCATACTCGGAAGGGTAATAAATATGCTGCCTTCGTAAGACGATCAAGGATAACCCAGACAACATTATTGCCCTTTGGACTTCGAGGTAGTGCCGTCACAAAATCCATGGTGATGTGCTCCCATTTCCACTCTGGTACTGGAAGCGGTTACAACAACCCAGCTACTCTCTGATACTCGGCTTTCACCTGTTGGCATACCAGACATTTAGAAACAAAGCGAGCAATCTCCCTCTTCATTCCGTTCCACCAGAAGTGCTGCCTCAGATCTCTATACATCTTGGTGCCTCTTGGGTGCGCTGAATAAGCGGAACTGTGTGCCTCAGCTAGAACTCGTCTCGAATACCCCCCTTTGGAACACACAGTCGACTGCCAAATCTTAGAGAACCATCTTCGTGAATCTGCAAATCCGTCCTCAAACCAGCCTCAACTAACCCTCTAAACTTTTGCAACTGAGAGTCTCCAGCTTGTGCAATTTTAATGCGATCTATAAGCGATGATTGAACTTGCAACTGCCAGAGCTGTCTGGGAACACCCTGCGTAACTACCTCCAACTCGAGTCTCTGAAGGTCATCGAGAATCACCTTCTGACAAGTCAGCAACATAGTCGACGACATGCGACTGAGAGCATCAGGGACGGCGTTCACCTTCCCTGGGTGATACTGCAGATCAATATCGTAGTCTGCCATCAGTTCCAGCCATCTGCGTTGTCTCATATTCAGCTCCTTCTGAGTGAACACATATTTCAAACTCTTATGATCCGTATACACCTCTACTCTTTCACCCAGCAAGTAATACCTCCATATCTTTAAAGCGAACACAACGGCCACAAATTCCAGGTCATGCATGGGGTAGTTCTTCTCGTGAGTCTTCAGCTGACGAGAGGCGTAAGCCACCATTCGACCGTGCTGCATCAAAACACAACCTAAACCTTTCCCGACGCATCATTATGAACAGCCAAGCTACCAGAGCTGTCTGGCACAGTCAGATAGAGGCCGTGGTCAACTTCAGTTTCAACAGCTCGAACGCCTGGGTGCAATCCTCCGACCAAATATAAGGCACCTCCTTCCGTGTAAGTTTCGTCAAGGGTTCTGCTACTCTGGCAAAATCTTAGACAAACCGCCGATAATACCCAGCCAATCCCAAGAAGCTTCTTATTTTAGCAACTGATTTCGGTGTCAGCCAGTCCTTGATAGATTCAATTTTCGCCGGATCCACTGAAATGCCTTCACTTGAAATGACATGCCCCAGAAACTACACCTTGTCGAGCCAAAACTCGCACTTGCTTAGCTTAGCATAGAGCTTCTCCCGTAGAATCTGCAATACAATTCGTAAATGCTTGGCGTGCTTCTCTCGACTTCTGGAACAGACTAGAATATCGTCGATGAATACAACGACTAACTGGTCCAAGTATTTGGAGAAGACTTTGTTCTTCAAGTCCATAAATATGGCGGGTGTATTGGTAACACCGAACGACATCATAAGAAACTCATGGTAGTCATATCGGGTTCGAAAGGCCGTCTTGCACACATCCTCTGCCTTGACCCTGATTTGGTGATACCTTGACCGAAGGTTTAGTTTAGAAAATACCCGAGCACCACCCAGCTGATCAAACAAGTCGTCGATGCGGGAAATGGGATACTTTTTTTTCACGGTCACCCGGTTCAATTTACGGTAGTCGATGCACATGCGCAAGGAACCGTCTTTCTTCTTCACCGGTAACATAGGAGCGTCCCATGGGAAAGCACTTGGACGGATAAATCCCTTGTCCAGAAGATCCTCTATCTGCTTCTTTAATTCTGCAAACTCAACTGGCGCCATTGATTGATCGTATGCAAAAAAGTGTTTTGTAAATAACCACAATCAATACGGTGTCGCTAGTAGCTAGCCGCGATGTGTACGGGTCGTTGTTTACACCATAATATTGCATTATTATATTCCCCATTCTTATTCTTTTTTATAAATAAACAGGTGCTTTTGACGCATGTCTGCTACATGTTACAGGTTACAGGTTCTTGGATCTAAAACAGTGAAAATAATGAAAGACGACGTAAAAGTGAGACTTTGACCGACAAACAGAGAATCTTGATCAAGCCTATACAAAGATCAGTATAAAGCAGTGCAAGGTTCAAGATTTCGTCACGAAGCAACATTAAAAGTCCGCTACAATGTTACTGTGAAGATCTGGAGAAGATGTAGAAGCCAATCTGAGAAAAGACCTGTAAAAGTAGGAAGTACAAGTCAGCAGGAGCCAACACAAGAAGTATGAGAAGTCAACTCCCTAGGTTGACCGCGGAACCGCGGCCAAACCAGGCCTCGGGCCGCGGTTCCGCGGCAGGGATGGGCGATTGAAAAATAAAAATTTTACCATATTTTTTGTGCGGCGCTGACTAGTCAACCTAGGGGTATTCTTGTAAATGTAGACGTGCGGATCAAAATGTAACCTAGGGTTTCCTATTCTCTATAAATAGGAACTCTAAAGATTGTAAACCTTATGCCTCCTTTTAATAATAAATTCAAAATTCTTTATGGAGAGCATCGGTGCCTCTCTTCAATTCAGAAATTCAGATCTGACAATCCTGCGTTGATGATTGGAGAAATGCATCCGTAAGTAGATTTATTTAATTGCTCTAGTCTAGATTTTAATTCTTTGCCCTAGGTAGATTTAATTCATTGCCGTAGATAATTATTTAGGGTTAGCTTTGGGGAAGGCTTTTGAGAGATGAGATCTCTCATCCCTTTCATACCCATTATATATTTACAATAGGACTCCATGCATACACGCACACACCGCGCCCTACGGCACCCTACCCCTCGAGGTAGCGGTGATACCGTAGTGTAAACGCCCGGTTGCGCGCGTTTTCCATGGAGGTTAGGGTAAGAATCTCTAAAGGAAGGACAAGAACCTAGAGGAAGGAACACCTTCCCGAATGGATCTAATCCCCTTTATTGATAATTACCATAACTCCTCTTAGATCCTAAATTGGGTATAGAAAGCGTTGAGATTTACTTGCATTTCCAAACCATCCCTAAACCTAACCATAGCAAGACTAGATCTAGATAATCGTAGTATAGAATAATTAGGTTTTTAGATTTAATAATTAATCCGAACACCCTTCGGAATTAACTCGTAAGCGCGAATCGGAAATTCACAACATCCCTGTGGACCGACCCGTACTCACCGGCTAGCTTCATGCGACGCCGTTCTTGATTGCGGTTTAGAGATAGTTTTTGACACACGAATCAGTTGTTCGCAGGGAAACGTGAACTCTTTTCTTGTTTTAGACGAGTTGATGAAAGAGATGGATGATTGTTATCGTTCTATTTTAATACGGATATAAATTTTTTAATAAAATGGCTTGTAGGGTTCATAGGGCTTAGTAGCTAATGGATGAATATTAAAAATGACTCTTTTTTATGTTTTAATAGTTTAAAACTAGAGTGATAGCGATGAATGTGGAATAAGGTTCTTGGAGGGAATTAGGGTTTCCCAGTACCGATCCTTGTCCTTTCATTGATCTCAATTCATGTCTAGCTTTTAACAAAACAAGTGTTTAACCGATCTCAAATCGCGGTCGAGACTATCAATAAATTGATAGTGCGCCCAATAAGGAGGTTAACATTTTTTTTCTAAAATTTATAAACTTTAAAATGTATAAAAGAAGTTAAAAGATTTTCTCATCCATTATTCTATCCTATCCTATAAACCCTAGCAAGATAGGAATTACTCACTCATGGTTAATGATTTAGAATAAAGGTTGAAGAAGAATGAAAGCATGATTAAGATGCAGAAAAGTAATGCGTAAAAGTAAGTGCAGAAAAATAAATGCAAAAAGAATTAAAATAAAAATCTACCTTTATTAATCAATAAATTCATTTACAACTCTCTTTAGAAAGTAGATTACAAGAACCCTAGTTTGCTTTAGATCTCTCTCTTGTTGGAGGTAGATGAATAGATGATGATCACTCGGATACGTAGAACTCTTAGATCTCTTGATCTCTTCGATGATGATTGTGAATGTACAGCTCTCGGTCCTTTATATAATATTTGAAACCAGAAACCCTAGATTTCATATGTGAGGATATACAGTTAAGATCAAATCCACAAAATCTCACATCCGACGGCTACCAATGAGCCACGGTTGTTCTCCTCCAAAACACAGAGACGGAACCGCGTAGGTTCGTCTTGCCTGAATTTCGGGGCAGATCCTAATTGGTGCTATCCGTCCACCTCTCCGAAGATGCCATGTTGATTTATGACACCATGTATCGAAGGTTTAAATGGATGTGGCCGATGTAGCAGACTCCGTCAGATTCCCCCTCATTGAGGGGTTTTTGATTGTGGGGACGCTCTTCCCTGCAGGCGCAAGCTCCTGCAGTTAATTACGCTACCGCATCGCGGTAACCACTTTCTCCTTCTCCAGATGGTCACTTCGTGTCGTGGGTGTTTGTTTTGTTTTTTGGTTAATTTATGTTGTCGCCCGTAAGACGTGAATTAGTCCAAATCCGTACTTTCTTAGATTCGGATTTGGGGGTTGGGTTTAAGGATACGTTAGTCTCATTTGAGACTAAGATCGACTTAAACGTTTGTTAAGAATACGTTAGTCTCATTTCAGACTAAAATCAACTTAACGGGATCGTTTAGATCCAACAAGAGAGCATTTGGACTCAATTGTTTAGTTTAGGGACATTGCGGTCGATTACCAGTTTAAGGACATAGTGGTCCAGTGTTAGTTTAAGGACATCTCGGTCCAAGGTTAAGGACATCATAGTCCATGGGTTTAAGGACCCACAGTCCAGTTTACAGACGTCATAGTCTATGAAATGTATGGTTGTCGGGACTCGTCACCTCTCTGAAGACGTTGAAGGATTACAACGACAAATATCAGAGGAGTTCCGAGATGTACCCTTGAACGAAAGTTGATTGGGAGATCTGTAGTCCAATTTGGAACTAAGATCAATTAATTAGATTATGAGACATCGGCTCAGTTAAATCTGAATTGAGGACTTATGGCTAATTTGGGCTAAGTCCAATTAAGTTTGGAATGTTGGCTCTTTGTTGGCCTATTGAACATTTTTCTGGGTTCAACCCCTCATTATTTAGCAATGCTAAACAAGAGTTTGAGGGCTCTGAGAACATTTTGTCTTTGAGCATTAAACATTATAGCTCTGGATTTTAAGGCTCATTTGAAGGGAATATTTGCCTCTGGAAAACTTAGCCAATTTGGGTTAAGCTGGTTTTAGAATAGTGTTAAACACTAAAGGACATCTGGCGGTCACGTGTCCTCACGTGATGTATTTAAAACAGTGTTAAACACTGGAGACAAAATACTCAAAATAGTGTTAAACACTAGAAAGGAAGGGGTCACGTGGGGTCACGTGAGGCGCCTGAGACAGGGCCAGACCTCCTTTATTTTATTCTCAAATTTGCAAATAAGTGTTAAACACTTCTGATCTTCAGGTCATCACGTGTTGGCACGTGATGGATATCTATGTATTGATTATTAAAGTGTTTATTAGGGGTCACGTGAGGACACGTGAGGGCGCCCGAAATCAGTACTACCTTTGCCTTTACTTTGTTTTGAAGGTCACGTGGGAGCACGTGAGGCATTACCTCTGAGCTAATTCCTTCTTATTTTGAGGGGTCCATTAATGGGTCACGTGGGGGCACGTGACCTAGTCTTGTTCGCTCTTTTCTGCTCATTAAGAATGGGGGTCACTTGTTACCACGTGACTAAGTTCTTTACGTGCATGAAGAGCTTTAAGTCTCTTGTTTTAAGAATTAATTCTCTATAGGGTTAAACCCTAATTCTGTTTTAGAGGAATTAAATTCCTATGTATGTGGAAGAATTAAATTCTTATGTAGGGCTGAACCCTAGTTTTATATGGAGGAATTAAATTCCTATGAAATTGAGAGAATTAAATTCTCATACAGGGTTGAACCCTAGTTTTATTTGGAGGAATTGAATTCCAGTGAATTTGGGAGAATTAAATTCTCATATAGGGTTAAACCCTAGTTTTATTTGGAGGAATTGAATTCCAGTGAATTTGAGAGAATTAAATTCTCATATAGGATTAAACCTAGTTTTATTTGGAGGAATTAAATTCCTATGAATTTGGGGGAATTAAATTCCTTAAACTCAGATTCTCCCTCTAGGTTTTGGATCTGCATGGCAGAATCTCCCCGATGAGAATTAAATTCTCAACTTGTGGGGAGATCTGTTTCTGCAGATCTTCAACCAAAGGAAGAACTAAGTTCTTATTTAGAAGAGTTAAACTCTTAAATTTGAGAATTAAATTCTCTTTTATTCTATGGAGCTTAGATCTCTTTCCCCTTTCTCACCTAGGGTTTCTTTTCTCTGAAATGAACTTCTTTTCTCTCTTGAGAATTAAATTCTCCTTTCTTTTCTCTCTGTTGTTGTTTTTCTCCAGAAAATCAAAATTCCAAAGATCCCTTCTCTTCTCTTCTTTTCTTGGCCCCTATTTATAGGAGAAAGAAAAGAATCAATTTGTTTACTGAATTTTTCATTGAAAGATTTTGGTTGTTTTTGTAACCAACATGATCTTTTAGATCACTCAGTGAATTTTATTCACCATTGGATTTTTAATCCAGAAGATATTCTATTTGTTATTTTTGGTGAATTTCAGGGAAATCTTTCCTTGTATAAAATCTTTCCATAAATTGGTGATTTTTAATCACCATTGGATTTTTAATCCAACGGTGCACTATTTTATAGAGCACCATCTTTTTTTGTTTGGAAATATTTTCCCAGTTAGGGTTTTTGATTTCCCTTTTTAATTAGAATTTAATTCTATTAGTTCAGAAGGCTTAAAAGCCTATCACGTGTTGGCACGTGATCCCATTGTTTGATCATTCAAATAGAATTTAATTCTATTAATAAAATAGCTCAGGAACCCATCACGTGTTGGCACGTGAACTCCTTGATTAACATTTTAAACAGAATTTAATTCTGTTGTTTTTGAAGAACTAAGGAATCATCACGTATCAGCACGTGATCCGTGGTCACGTATGAGCACGTGATGCCCCCTTGGGGGTTTTTCCTTAGTTTTTATTATATCTTTTAATTCCTTCAGTGGGTTCTTAAAGGCCCATCACATGTGGACACGTGACCCCCATTGATTAGAATTTAATTCTATTATAACAGAGTCCCAGGAAGCTATCACGTATCAACACGTGACCCTTGGTCACGTGTGAACACGTGATGCCCCATTGGGGTTTTTCCTGACATTTTTATGAGGGAACAAATGCCCCCACAGCGTTGTTCTCACGTGTTTGCACGTGAGTGCAACGCTGTCACCTTTTGTGGCCGTCGGATCTGTCCAGGGAAGGGGATAGATGAACCGTTTCCCATCACATCCTATAAATGCAGGAGTCCCTTCAGAAGCGCCTCCACTTTTCATCTTCTTCCTTGCTCATTTTCTTCTAAGAATTTAATTCTATCTCTTCAGAGCTTAGTTCCTCTGTTTCAAAAATTTTCAGAGTTTAACTCTATTAACAAAGGATCCCCTTTCCAGGTAATAATCTTGAACGGCTGAAGAACTTCTTGTAGGAATTTGGATTTTAAATCCACACCAAGGGTTTTTCCCTTTAACAAGAACCCATCTTTCCAAGTTAAAATAATGCCCAATCTTTAAATAATAAACCACTTAGGGCTTCTCTGATCTTCACGGATCGATGGTGGTGCTTGTCTTCTCTCTGGAATTTAATTCCATTCCAAAGAACTTTAGCTCTGAAAATATTTTCTGGGAGTTTAATTCCCCTGTTCAAAAGAAATTTAATTCCTCTAAAGAACTCAGTTCTTTAAAAGAAGATCTCTTGGGATTTTTCTTCCTGAGTTGTTCTTTGCAAAAAAGAGAATTTCAGTAAAGTTTTCTAGGAATTTAATTCCCCTGTTCTGTTTGATTTTCGCAGAGTCTAAGATGGGTCTCTCTTTGGGGTAATGTGTAGAGTCATTTGAATTCATTAAGGATCTTCCCTTTTGTTCTCATAATGATTACTCTGCCACATTATTAGTGAGCCGCCATCTTGATTTTGTGGGGCCCATGTGTTTTGTAACCAATGGTCCCATAAAATAAGTCCTTTGTCGCTTTCTTCCACTGTCTTTTTATATATATACATTTGTAAACATATATATACACGTGTTGGCTTCGCTTAACAGTTTCTCCTTCTTTTATTTCAGGCACAATGACTTCTCTTCCGTACTTCCCTTTTACCCGCTCGGAGGTTGCCTTTCCTCAGTCACCGTCTGACGAAGAGGTGATGGCGATGATTAGGGCTCATGACCCGAACTGCACCAATCTACTTTTATGGGGGACCTGGTACGGTCACATCATCTACGGTCGCCGCAGTTTTCTTTGCGAGATACCGACAGAGCCTACTTATCCATTTCTGCCGATGGATCATCCACGGACCGCCTTTGCTGTGGAGATGCTGAATTGGACCCCTATGGGATGGCTTGAGCCATCAACGACTGGTATTCCGAACCATCCTGTGCCGGCTATAGACATTTTAGGGCACCGCATTTGCCAAGGCGAAGCCCAGCCATGGGGACAGATTTACAAGATACGGCTTACCCCTCGACATCCCACGGGCTACCTTCTCAGGGCCCGTTATATCCTGTCCGCCCATCGTGCACGACTGCAGAGGGTCGGACTCTATCAGGCGATATATGCGTCTCTTTTCCATTATCAGTCTCCCCATGTCTGGTGGGTTAAGTCCTTCTTAAACTAATGGAATCTTCCCACCAACACCTTTTTTCTAGGGGACCGCGAAATTTCAATTTCTCTGGAAGAATTTCGCGAAATCTTAGGGTTGCCGGTCAGGGAGACACTATATGAAGAACTACTGCCTCCCGATGAGTATGTCTTCGAAACCGAGCCTGCCATGCTTGACGGCTTGTCGACCGAGAATGCCGTCCGCCAAAAGCACTCAAGTTTGATCAAGACTCTGAGCATTTTTGAGAAGTTATTCACAGAGTCAGAGGAGCAGGGCGTTACTTTCAAAAGCTTTATCGCTTGCTTCCTTCGCGAAGACGTTCTATCAAAGACGGCTCCGACGTTCGCAAACATCAACGACCCCTTTGGGTTTGGTTTAAATAAGAGGCCTGCTAAAGAAGAGGACTTGCCGCAGTTCTACATTCCCATCATGTCGGCCATGTCTTTCGAGTCGATTGCGGCTCCTGGTATGGATGAGGAGACTTTCTTCGTAGGCTTCATCCGTGTTTGGCTCAGTTGGTTCGCCATTCCTATATACCGTCGTTTCATGAGAGCCTCAGTTATTTACCCCGCTCATCGCATTGCCGAGGGGACGTGACTAGCTGTGGGTATTGTGGGGCTGGCACACCTGTATCATGGGCTAAGCGCTGCGTCTAATACCTCAACCCCATGCGTAGATGTGATAAATTTCTCTCTTCGTTACTTTACGTCCTGAATTGAGATGCATGTGCTGTGGGCATTTGCTGCGCACCAGAGACCCAGCTTTTATGACACCTACACTTTTCCGCGACTCATGCGGCTGGTGGACATTTTTGCTCCTGACCCGACTCAGTCCGCGGATATTCGCGTGCTAATCGCTCCCTATGCTAATACGGACGGGATGGTATTCAACGATCGATTCCTTTCTGCTCCTTCGGGGCCGATTCAGCAGCTCTTTGATTTGTCAAAAGAGGGAACACCCTCCCTGAAGCCAAAGGAAGCCGCACATTTATATTCAATCAGGCCGGGTTACCTGGTGTTTCGTAAAAACGGTGCGGCCCTTTTTATGCGGTACAACCCACACCGCTTCGCTCGGCAACTGGGATATGACCAGGGGGTTCCCTTTGAGGCGTTTATAGTGGAGCCTAGCCCGTCGTCAGAAGTTGTTCGTGACGCTGCTCATCACTTCATGCGGCTGAACACTGGTTCTCGCTTAGTGATTCCTGAAGCTGATCATATTCCTCGATGTGTGGGGTCCTTCACGGGCTGGTACCTTCATCGAGTCAGTCCCATTATTGCCGATGAGAGGAGGATGCTCCTTGGATACGGATATAGGGTTCCTACTCCGATCCAGGCCACGGGAGTTCCGCCGCAACCGCGTGGAGCGGTTCGCCATCCCTTGAGAGACACTAGCGTCGTGCTTATTCCGGAGGTGGAGGGAGTGGATTTAACTCCCACAGCTGTATGCCATTGCGTACTAGGGCTCAATCAAGGGCCAATAGAGCGCCAGTAGTAGTGTCATCAACTGCGACGTCAGCAATGGCCGTGTCGTCATCGGTAGCACCGCCGAGCGAGGACATTGAAGGCGAAGTGGGTCAACGCCGTACCAAAGCACCAAGGGGAAGGAAACGATCGTCTTCGGCGGTTAGTTCTGGGTCTAGGAGGCGGAGGAAGACGATCACCAATCTGCTCGACTCTTTAGTGGAATCCGAGCCTATCCTCCAAGACGAACCACTAGCCATGCAGGAATCAGATGGTGGTCTACTTTTCCCGGGTTCATCTGTCGAGGAAGCCGCACAATTGGCTGAGGCTATCAGACGCTCACAAGACGAATTCAAGAATGTAAGGATCCCGAAGAGGCCTTATCCTGCCGTCATCTTTTACGAAGACCCTCCATCGATACAGCGGCTATTCATAGGCCCTTTGGAAGAATGGGGCGAGAGGGCTCTTAAGCAGGTTGTCTCAGCCGACGCCGAAGATGTACTTTCGTTGTGGACCGGTGGCCACGAGTCTACTCTCGAACCTTGGCGAGCATACCTCCTCAGGAAGGAGCGTCGGCTTGAACAAGCCATACTAGAAGCCCCTTTGCACATCGGTATGCTCATATATCTCTTTGTAATATTTTGTACTGCTCATATACATATATATATCCTTATCTTCGTAAAAACTTTGCCGGAACTTCGGCAATGGCGGAGGATCTGGGTTCGGGCCGTGCTTTGACCGTGGACTCCGCAAATATCCCTAATGAGACACTAATCAGTGTGGAGGGGGTCGATGCAACCGTTGCTCCTGCAATGGAGCTTCCCTCGGTGATTCCCACTCCCCAAGTGCCTGCTCTCCCGGAAGAGGCATCTTCGTTGGTCGCCGATTTAATGGATCTTTCCGGGGATGGCCTGGAGACTAGGGAACAGGTAGTTGAGGCTACGGTCCTTCCGCTGGAGCCTGCAGTGGCGGCCACTGCTCCTCGATCGGAAGTTATTATACCGGCCCACGTCCCCGATGATGTACCTGGGGGCATGGAGGAAGCCGCCGAAGCTGCTATCCCTCCAGTCCAGAGCGGGAGAAGTATCGAAGGTATCCTTCTATATTTTATTTTGATAATCTCTCCATTATCTGAACCTTTATGTCTTTTCAGAATTGCGCGGATTGGCGGCGTCTATTGCTAATCTGTCTCCCAGGAAGTCGTTTCAATGCCTGTTGGAGATGGCCGCTCCGCAGGCGATCTCTCCTCAACGCATCGTCCTCTCTTCCGGGCAAGGTTAGTGTCGTTTGCCCTCTCCTCATGGCATTATTGTTATTCTATATAATGACATTGATGTTTTCTACAGTTCTGAAAGCCGATGACGAGGTTGAGATTCTTGACGGGCCTGGGAAGCCTTCAGACCTCTCTTGCATGACTGTGGGTAAGTAAAGTCTCAACATTGTTCCATCTGCTCTTTGCTTACACGTCTCGCTGATTGTTTATAAATCTTAACAGCTTTGCCAGTTCTTACCATGCTGGAATCTCGTATCGTCATGCCACCCGGTCCCTATGCTCTACGTGCCTCGGCACGAATGGCAAAGCTAAGCCTCCATTCCTTGTCAGCCCTAATTGAAGACCTTCGTGCTGGCAGTCTGATCACGGCCGAAGCGTTTGCCGCTGAAGCCAACGGTTCTCTTCCCTTTCTTGCCACCTACCATAGTGAAACATTGGTGCAAGTCTGGGTTGAGTTTTGTCGGCAGGTGGAGGCTTGCTTGCATATTCTTGAATGTACACGCCTTCCTTGAGAGGTCGTGGCTTCAAAGGCGAGCTTGCGGGGGCTGATTGAGCGGTGCGCTGCGAACATGATATCGTGTGAGAAGAGGCTCAGCCGCAAGTTTTCGGAGAGGGAGCTGGCTTCCAAAGCGCTGAGGGAGCTTCAAGCCAATCTTATGGCTAAGACCACTAGGGCATATGAACTTTGGCGGGTGCTTCAAGAGGCTGTCAAGGAGGTGGTAGCTATCGATAAGGCCGTCATTTTTACTCGTGACATGGTCGAAGCCCATAAAGTTACTGAAAAAGAGCTTGAAGGCTGGCTTGCCTCATACCAGGCCCAACAGGCTCAAGCGGAGGCCCGTCTTTTGACGATAATGAATCATGAAGCCGAGGCCCAGCGGAAAAGGGATGAACTGGTAAATCTACTGAATCGTTCGCTGGCTTGAAGACTTGTATATATATTTTTTATTCTTCTTTTATACATACTCCTGAATGAGAGTATATATTCTTTTCGTTCTTCCATAAATTGTACTTTGTATTCATTTTGATTCATGAATAAAAGACATTTTGCTTCATGATGATGTGTCCCTTTTAGTAAATGCATTTTGTGGATAATCTACTTTGATTTCTCTGTAGGACAGTGATGGCTTAGAATTCAGGGTTAAGATCTGTCTCCTAAGACTTTTCAGCTTTATGGGCCATGAGGGTCTCATAAAGGATTTTCTCCCTACAGGTCGAGAGGATCCCGTAGGTGTAATTTCTTCTTAGGAGTCGTGAGGATTTCTAAGTGCGTTTTCTTCTGAGAGTCATAAGGATCTCACAAAAGAGTTTTCTCCCTTACAAGTCGTGAGGACCTGTAAGTGATGGACGAGGTTGACATTGTCCGCATTTCACGGAGTCGGGGGTTGCTCTGGCCATTTCCCATGGGGTCAAGATTGACTTTTAGCCGTGTTCTATGGGACCAGGATTTGCTCTGGATGCTTCCCACGAGGTCAAGATTGACCTAGACCGTGTTCTGCGAGGACCAAGAATTTGCTCTGGATGCTTCCCATGGGGTCTGATTGACATAGCTGTGTTCTGCGAGGACTAGGCTCCGCTCTGGACGTTTCCCACAGAGTCAGGCTTGACATAGGCCGTGTTCTACGTGACTAGGAATTTGCTCTGGATGCTTCCCACGGGGTCTGATTGACATAGCCGCGTTCTGCGAGGACTAGGATCCGCTCTGGACGTTTCTCACGGGGTCAGGGTTGACATAGGCCGTGTTCCACGTAACCAGGAATTTGCTCTGGATGCTTCCCACGGGGTCTGATTGACATAGCCGTATTCTGCGAGGACCAGGCTCCGCTCTGGATGTTTCCCACGGGGTCAGGATTGACATAGGCCGCGTTCCACGTAACCAGAAATTTGCTTTGGATGCTTCCCACGGGGTCTGATTGACATAGCCATGTTCTGCGAGGACCAGGCTCCGCTCTGGACGTTTCCCACGGGGTCAGGATTGATATAGGCCGTGTTCCACATGATCAGGAATTTGCTCTGGATGCTTCCTACGGGGTCTGATTGACAAAGCCGTGTTCTGCGAGGACCGGGATCCGCTCTGGACGTTTCTCACGGGGTCAGGGTTGACATAGGACTTGTTCCACGTAACCAGGAATTTGCTCTGGATGCTTCCCACGCGGTCTGATTGACATAGCCGTGTTCTGCGAGGACCAGGCTCCGTTTTGGACGTTTCTCACGGGGTCAGGGTTGACATAGGCCGTGTTCCACGTAACCAGGAATTTGCTCTGGATGCTTCCCACGGGGTCTGATTGACATAGCCGTGTTCTGCGAGGACCAGGCTCCGCTCTGGACGTTTCCCACGGGGTCAGGATTGACATAGGCCGCGTTCCACGTAACCAGAAATTTGCTCTGGATGCTTCCCACGGGGTCTGATTGATATATCCGTGTTCTGCGAAGACCAGGCTCTGCTCTGGAAGTTTCCCACGGGGTCAGGATTGACATAGGCCGCGTTCCACGTAACCAGGAATTTGCTCTGGATACTTCCCACGGGGTCTGATAGACATAGTCGTGTTCTGCGAGGACCAGGATTCGCTCTGGACGTTTCTCACGGGGTCAGGGTTGACATAGGCCGTGTTCCACGCAACCAGGAATTTGCTCTGGATGCTTCCCACGGGGTCTGATTGACACAGCCGTATTCTGCGAGGACCAGGCTCTGCTCTGGACGTTTCCCACGGGGTCAGGATTGACATAGGCCGTGTTCCACGTGACCGGGAATTTGCTCTGGATGCTTCCCACGAGGTCTGATTGACATAGCCGTGTTTTGCGAGGACCAGGCTCCGCTCTGGACGTTTCTCATGGGGTCAGGATTGACATTAGCCGTGTTCCACGTAACCAGGAAGGGTTGACTTTATCCGCATTTCACGGAGTCGGTGTTTGACTCTCGGTCATCTGTGCACCGCCGAGTCATGGAACTGGGAATTGCCGCGGTTCCGTTTTGCTTGATGTTGCATCTGTTGTAATGAGACAAATGTTGAGATGATCTCCAGGCTATCTGTGAACCGTCGAGATTTGACTTCTTTTTCTGATGGAGCCCTGGGAGGGAAAGTGTGGTTCCTTCTTTGTTTGCGCCCCTGGATTGTATACAGGGATTGATGTGATATCACCTGTAGGGCAAAAGGTTTCATTTTATATATTTTCCTTTCCGCGATGCTCTATCATTTCAGCTTTCATATCGCGAAGGTCGCGATTGCCCAATCATTTCGGCTATTTGTCGCGGTGCCCAATCATTTCGGCTGTTTGTTTTATTTACTCACTGCTTTTTATTGCGAGTTGCCCAATCATTTCGGCTGTTTTGCATGCATACATTTTTACTTGCTATTTTGTTTGCAAGTTTCCTCATCATTTCGACTATTTCGTATGCATTTGTGGCTCGCTGGCTTTTGCTGCGAATTTGGAATTAGACACCGATTTTGGCGTCAGCACCGCTACAACTGGGATATTGCCAGGAGCGAATCATCATTTGCCTCTGTCGATGTCGAACAAAGGTGGCTTAGCAAACAGGGTTAAGATCCTGTCGACTAAGGCTTTTGACTTCATGAGCCGTAAGGGTCTCATAAAGGTATTTATCCCTAAAAGTCGTGAGGATCTCGTAGGTGCATTTTCTCCTTAGGAATCATGAGGATTCCTAAGTGTGTGGTCTCTTATAAGTCATAAGGATCTTACAAGAGTGCTTTCTCCTTATAAGTCGAGAGGATTCACAAGGGCTGTTCACTGTGTAAACATATCCCTAGTCACGGACGGGACTTTGTTAGGGAAATGTTTATTCGCGCCCGTGGATTGTATACAAGGGTCAGCATTGAGCCGCTTGTAGGGCAGCATTGGAGGTTGTGGTGGCTGCTTAAGAACAGGTTCAGATCCCTGTAGCTTAAGACTTTTGAATCTTATAAGCCGTGAGGGTCTCATAAGAGGGTTCTCCTTACGAGTCGTGAGGATCTCGCAAGTGTAATTTCTCCTTAGCAATCGTGGGGATCCCTAAGTGTGTTGGTCCCTTGTGAGTCGTAAGGATCTCACGCAGGTGGTTTCTCCTTACAGGGTCGAGAGGACCTTGCAAGTGTCTTTTAACGAGATCGCGCCCTTTCGAGTTTTCACAAAAACTCGCCGGTAGCCCTGCTGTTTTTACTCACGGAGCCCTTTCGGGTTTTCATCCGTGCTCATTTTGCTTACGGACATACCGTTTTCTTTTTTTTTTTTATATATATTTATTATTATTATTATTATTTTGTGTCAGTCTTGGAATGCTGCAGTCTACAGTAGTTTATCGACGTCTCGGTCAACAGCCAGTTTTAGGACATAGTGGTCCATCGTTAGTTTAAGCACGTTTCGGTACGATAGCCGGCTGCTACTTATAGAGTTTGGGCAGATAGCGAGCGGACATAGTCGTCGTCATCTATCGTTTACCTAAGACGTGACTCGTCAGGCGTAGTATTTCTTTAGAAAGCGACCGTATATTGTCCTGAAAGGTCTTTCACCATGCATGTCCATGAGTAGGTAAGCTCCACCCTGGTAGACTTTATCTATGATATACGGGCCTTCATAGTTCGGCTCGAACTTCCCTCGCTTGGCACGATTAGGGATCATAGGTCTCTTGACCACTAGCATGAGTTTACCTTGGCGGAATGTTCTCGGCCTAGTCAATCTTTCATATGAGCGCATCATCTATGCTTTATAAGCCTCCAGATTTTGTTGCGCCATGAGCCGGGTTTCAACAAGGGCGTCGAGCTCCTCAAGACGAAGGTGAGCATTTTCTTCGTCTGTTAGCTCATAGTGAACTGCCACTCGTAGAGAGGGTAACTCTATCTCGAGAGGGAGTACCGCTTCTGCACCAAATACCAATGCGTACGGCGTCGTGTTCGTGGCAGTTTTGAACGTAGTTCAATATGCCCAGAGAGCTTCATGCAGTCTCTCGTGCCAGTCCTTCTTATTTTGAGACACCGTCTTTTTCACGATCTTTGTCAAGGTTTTGTTGAAAGCCTCAGCTAGACCGTTAGCTCAAGGATTATAGACCGAAGAGTATCTCCAGTATATGTTATGCTGTTGTGCGAAGCGGCTGATCTTGTGGCTTCTGTAGGCTGGCCCGTTATCGGAGATGATCCGTCGTGAAGTTCCAAACCGATAAATGACGTGCGTCTTGAAGAAATGAAGGATATTCTCCATCTTCACATCCTTCATTGGTACTGTTTCTGCCCATTTGGAGAAGTAATCAGTTGTCGCCAAAATGAATCGATGTCCTCTGGACGATGCTGGTTTAATGGGGCCGATTATGTCAGTTCCCCACATTTCAAACGGCCAGCTAGCCGCCGTTGGATGTAGTGGATTTGGATGCTGATGAATAAAGTCCCCGTGAATCTGGCACGAGTGGCACTGCTTCGCGTATTCAAGACAGTCCCGAATCATTGTGGGCCAATAGTAGCCCATCCTTTTGATCTTCAGCTTCATGTTCGGGCCGGCTTGGTGAGAACCGCAGAGTCCGTCGTGAGTTTCTTAGACGAATCTCCTTGCCTCTTCAGGTCCTAGGAATCTTAGCCACAGAGAGTCAAATGATCTCTTATACAGAGTATCATTGACGAAGGCAAAAGATAGAGCTCGCTTCATGAGCTGATGTTTTGAGGACGCATCTTCAGGCGTTCGACGGGATTTGAAGTAGTCTATAAAGACTTCTCTCCAATCTTTATCATTTTCCTGGTCTTTTATTTGCAGAGTCGTTTGCTCGGTCGCTCCCTTTCCTTCGGACGACTCCGGAGATATTTCTGCTGGTGCAAGAACCCGACGGCTTTGCACAACGATCCTCACGTCATCGAGGTTTTCGTCAGCCAGTTCTTTAGCAAGCTTGGCTAACGTATCCGCCTTGCTATTCTCCGCACGCGGTATGCTTTCCAAGGTGTAGGAAGGAATTTGAGTCAGCAGTTGCTGTACTCTCTCGCCGTACTTCACCAACTCCGGCTTGCACGTTTGATAGTCGCCGTTTACTTGATTAATGACCAGTTGGGAGTCTCCGTATATGAGGAGGTTTTCAATTCCCATGTCGACAGCGATCTCAAGACCTGCTATCAAAGCTTTGTATTCGGCTTCATTGTTCGTCTTCGGCTCTGTTAAGGAGAAGGCAAAGCGCATTATCCCTCCTTGTGGAGTCACGAAGATGAGTCCCATCCCGGATTTGATTATGGGGGTACTTTGTTTGTGCTTCTTCATGAAAGATGCTCCATCGAAGTAGAGTTCACATCGGGTGTCATTCTCTCTTCTCTCACCGTCAATTGTGTCAAACGTGTGCTCGTCGGGCAATTCACAGTTCAAAGGAGAATCGGCAGGTATCGGGTGCTCGGCAAGGAAGTCGGCGATGGCCTGGCCTTTCACTGCCTTGAGAGGACGATAAGTTATCGAGAACTCCATTAAGAGCAGGGCCCATTTAGCGAGCCGTCCCGTTAATATAGCCTTTGACATCAAATATTTGAGAGGATCTACTTTCGATATGAGGTGGACCTCATGTGCCAACGCGTAGTGTCTGAGATTTGTTATCGTGAAGATCAACGCCAGGCAGTGTTTTTCGATGGGGGAATAGTTGCTTTCTGCCCCAGTAGAACTCGACTCAAATAGTAGAGGGCTCTCTCCTTCCCTTGGTCGTTCTCTTGTGCCCACAGCGCGCCTAAAGAACCTTCGAGGGCTGTTGTATACAGAATGAGGGGTTTCCCCTTGACTGGAGTAGTCAGTACCGGCGGATTCTGTAGGTATTGGTTGATTTCGTCTAGTGCGCTTTGGTATTTGCGATCCCAGACGAACGGAGTTCCTTTCTTCATCAGGTGACTGTAAGGACGGCACTTTCTGGAGAGGTTAGCTATGAACCGCCTTATATACGTGAGCTTTCTTGGAAAGACCGCAGTTGCTTGAGAGTCCTTGGAGGAGGCATTTCCATGATCTCTTTGATCTTCGACGGGTCTATCTCGATGCCTCGGTGTCGGATGACGAATCCTAGGAACTTGCCCGAGGAAACTCCGAACACGCATTTGAGAGGGTTCATCTTCAAGTTGTATTGCCGAAGGCGTTGAAATACGATCTTCAGATACTCTAAATGTTCCTCGTATGATTTTCTTTTAACTACGAGGTCGTCGATATAACATTCGACGATTTCATGTATGAGGTCATCGAAGATCTTCGTCATGGCCCTCTGATAGGTGGCACCGGTGTTCTTTAGACCGAAGGGCATCACCTTGTAGCAGAATATGCCTAAAGGGGTCCGGAAAGCGGTGTGCTTCTGGTCCTCGGGATGCATCTTTATCTGATTGTATTCTGATGATCCGTCCATGAAGGAGAAAACTTCGTGAGTGGACGTGTTATCTATCATCAGCTCAGTGACCGATACTGGAAAGTCGTCCTTCGGGCAGACTTTATTGAGATCCCGAAAGTCCACACATGCGCACCGTCCCATTTTTCTTCATCACTGGGATGATATTGGCGATCCAGTCAGGGTACTGGACCTCTTAGATGAAGCCGGAGTCGATTAGCTTCTTGACCTCGGCGTTGATGCTCATCTCAAGCTCGAGCCGCATTCTTCTCGGTGCTTGTTTGATCGGCTTGACGTCTGGGGATATTGCCAATTTGTGTACAGCAATCTCTGGATCTAGTCCTGGCATCTCGGAATAGTTCCATACGAAGCAGTCTCTATGTTGCATGAGCACGTCCTTTAGTGTAGCCACCCTTTCTTCAGACAACAGCTCACTGACGAATGTTGGCCGCGGGTCACTTGCCGTTCCCAAATCATTTTTCTTGAGATTATCTGCAGTAGTATGTATTCCATCTTCCAGCTCTTTCGGTGCCGGTGGAAACTCTGAGATCACCTCGCCATCATCATTTTCGAAGCACCAGGGGAGGTCATCCATATTCTCGGGCTCTTCTTCCGACAGCGTTATCACGTGGCAGGTACGAGATCGTTTCCAAGACCGATATTGATCTGGTTCTACTCTTGCTATACGCGTCACTTTCGGTTCATGCTTCTGTGGCGGGCTGACCCTCCAATTGCTGGATAGAGCGAACTTGCCTTGTTGATATTGGCCTTCGACTTAGTTCTTGAAAGTGATGCAGTTTTCGAGAGGATGTCCTATTGCCCGGTGATAGGAGCAATAATCTGGATGATTGACTTCAAATGCTTGCTCGGGGTGCTTGGACTCCGGAAGTGTCATCATCCGATGTTTCATGATAAGATCGAATATCTTCTTTGTTTTGTCTTGAGGAAAAGAATATTCCCGACCCATCTTCTTTATAAGGGACGGATCCTGGCTGCTCGACTCTTGCTCGCGTGGCTTCTTAGACCCGCTTGGCTGTTGTCGAACGTTTTTTTTCCGTTCTTTGGTTTATTTTTGCCTCTATGCCGGGTCTTTTGTATGACAGGCTGGCGATGAGGAGTATTGTCATTCTCCGCGGCCTGCTGAAGGAGGCGCTGTGTTCTGGCTTTCTCGTAAATGGCCATTTCGTGGTTATGGTCATCCCGGACCTTTTGACCCGCTTCCCTTATTAACTTGTCCATTCGTTGTTCGAACGACGGACTCGGCATTTTGATGGCGGGACCTTATTTTGGTTCAAAGTCAGCGTCTTTTAACAGGGCATCTCCTTCTTCATCGAAGTCATGTATGACGTAGCTACCATGGACTCGCTCCCGGTTTTTGGATTGAACATATCCAAGCCCGATCATTTCCATTCTCCCGTTGGGCAACTTTCGCTGAGTTCCGGGGATGTCCCAGATCCTGTTATAGAACCGAGCTTGTCGAGCAGTCTGTCTGAAGTGTACCCCTTGGCGCTTCAATAGCCTTTTCAAGCCTTCTGTGTAATATCTAGGCAGACGGATGGGCTGGAGCTTGTCAAGTGTAGAATCCGCACCATGCCAAATTTCTTTCTCCGCTTTGGTTTCCGTGGATTGATAAAAGAGGATCGCCTTTTCATCTCTTCGTCTGGGAGGGACGTAGAATGTTTGCAGTTCCTGCACATTATAGGTAGCAAGCGCGTCGAGCTCTTTGTAATGCTCTTGTGGAACCATGGCAATTTGCAAACTTCGATCATTGCTAGCGAGGGCTTGCATTGATGGCCGAGCGGGAAATACCGCGTTGACCTCATCTTCCGAATCGCTGCCGAAGATCAACATGGGGATGGACGGTCCCGGCTTGTTGCATTGGGGCGGCCCTGAATAAACTATTTCTTCCTCCTCATCGGTATCACTCCCGAAGACCGGAATAGTGGTGATAGCTTTGTTCTTCGGTTTGTGACATCTTTTCGTGTCCTCAAAATCGGGCAGGAAGTACTTGGCATCCTCATATTTGCGGACTTCGTTCACGGAGAATGGGTTTAGTTCCCCTGTCACAGTGTACTCGAGACCATCTTTGAAGTACTTCATACACTTATGTTGTGTAGAAGGAATAATGTTGTACTCATGTAACCAAGGCCGACCAAGCAAAGCGTTATAGCAGGTCTTAGCGTCAATGACGTGAAATTTGATGTCGGTGACTAGCAGCCCAAAGCGCAGCGTCAGTATTACAGACCCGAGCGTCCATGATGACTGGGAGTCAAACCCGAAGATAGTGATCTTATTCCGAGCGAGGTGTTGGATGCTCATGCATATTTCCTTCAACACTCTTACATTGAGGAGATTGGCGGAAGACCTATTGTCAACCAGGATTTTGCCGATCTTGATACAGTATCCGGAGACATAAAGGGGATGATTGTGCTCACATGTCCCGAGGAGAAGATCTTCATCGCCGAAAGTGATGTCAGCAGTGTGCACTTCTTCTAGTTCGTCTTTCATCTTTTCTTCGGCGAGGAAAGCTTGAAATTGGTCGGGCTCTTGTAATGCCCTGATCAGAGAATCTCTCGCCTCTTTGGATAGCAGAAGGGCGTCGAGAATGCTAAGCTGTGAGGGTATCTTCCTCAGGTGTGCACGAATGTTGTAATCCACCTTACTTTTCTTTGGCGGGTCCTTGGCTGTCAGCTCTTTAACGACTTGGTCATCAAGAATGATATCCTCAGGGACCTTTTCTTTCCCCTTATCTTTTCTATTTGACCCACTGTTCGAGGGCCCAAGATTCTTTTTGGGCAGCGTACGATTGCGCAGCTGAATATTTTCACAGGTCTTCGGTTCTTCTCTTTTCCCGAGGTGGATTCTTTAAAGAGAGGGCCAAGAGTTATTTCCTCGTCAGAGTCGCTCCTAAAGGTGAGAACTTGCGATCCCCCAGCATCGACCATGAGGCAGTTGCCGGCGGTTCTCTTGCTTTCCTCGGTCGTATTTCTTTGTTCCCGACGAGTTTTGCGTTTCATCCGCTTGAAATGTTGTCGGTGAGCAACATATCCCTACCACCATCTTTTAAAGGCTATGCACTCTTCAGTAGGGGTGCGCAATCCTTCGATGATATAGACAATAGTTAAGATGTATATCCGCTTCACCAAGAGTGTTTCCTTCGGAGGGTGGCAGCTTCATTCCCATTGATATGGCTTTGGCGAACCTCTTCCTCGTCTTGAACCTGCCTTTATTTGCGGCGGATGTACTTTGATCTGGCAGGGGTATTTCAACCCTTTCGTCCAGTCGCCGACGTTTGGCTTTTTCAAATATGGCCATCTCACGCTCTCAAGCAGCTTTGCTTTTAAGAAGAGCTACGTCCAGGAATGCATCAATTATTTCGTCTGATGGCCCTAGAAGTTCCGGCTTAGGATCTGCCTCCAGTTTCTCTGTGTAAGGAGCTTCTTCATCATTTATTGACGAGTGAGAGATCATATGGCAACTTGCCACATAATCTTTAGATTCATCCGACGAGTCTTCTCCATTGTCATCATCTCCGTCCTTAAGGACGTGGCTGAGAAATTCTTGGAGTGTGACTGGAGTCCGTGCTTTTTGATTATATTCTTCCAACGCATCAATCTGTTTTTGCAGGTTCGTGCGCTTGTCACCATGCTTCACGGGCTTGCTGGCCTTCTTCTTCTTATTTGATGACTTTGACGGCTGGGTGTGAGCGCTTTGGTTATCATCACCAATCTTTAGAGTTGGGTGCGGTTTTGGCATTCCCTCGATGATCACGGGTTCCAGTGGATTTTTCCACCTAATCGCAGGACATGTTTGGAGATCCTTCAGCATTCTTTTAGTCTTGGCTGAAAGAACGACCTCCCATGGAGCTTCTTCAACAAAAGAGCACGATGCCCCCGGTGTTGGAGATAGTGCCCTCAAAGTCAATTATTGGATCGCAGGTACATGATTGCAATGATTGAGGCAGGACCTATATCGATGTGATAGTCTTGCTCGAGATGATAGTATGTTATCTGGTTTGTCTTTATCATCGTATACATGCTTTAGTTCACTATTGCATGATGATAGAGCCCATAGGATTCTTGCTTGACTACAAGCAGTATGATGGCGATCATATACGTGGGAGCTGGGGTCTGTAAGCACATCCTTAAAGTGTCCCTAGTCGTGGGAGTTTCGAGACAGGGCATCGATACTCCAGAGTAGACTAGTGTATACAGTCGAGACCCCGACGAGGGGCGGTGGCCGGTCTCACAAGCCACTGGTGTCATTTGGATCACCTAAGATGTATACGGGTGCTCATTGGGTTATGAGTACACCGGACAGGACTCGCCGGGAACATGCTAGTTGGTATTATACATATCGTCAGATAGCAGTTCCTTGGTGACATGTGTACAGGTTAGTTCATCGACCTGAAGTCGTCATTTGTCTCGTGTGAGTTCCCACTGTGCTTTGATTTCTACCCTACCACGGCTCAAAGGAGTTGTGTAAACAGGTCTTTTTTGGGTACAGTCTCAAGCCACATGGAGGCAAGTGAGCGGATCGGTAGGGGATTCATCCCTCCCGGTATTTGGGGTGAGATCGCGCTGTGTCTAGGAGAGCCATTACACAAAACCCTCGGCCGAGGCAGGAGATTTACTGGAAGGTACTCCAGTAGTATCTCAGGGTGTTCTGGGCCACTCTCTGACACGACTTATACCGCTATTGAGGGTCTGACGTTACCAGCCCCCTAGGCCGATATGCGATACTCATAGACAAATGGACCGGACTGTATGTATATTGTCACTGTTAGGCTCAGTAGGGTTTATGGATGAGTTCGCTCGTCAGCTTCCCTTCCAATCAATACATAGGCAACCGTTACGTACAGCTTGTACCTCTGACGTGCTAGTGGTTATACCCAGTGCCAGTGTGTTGATGAGTCATTAGAGTCCCCCACAGACACTTTCCCAAGTTCGGGCGAAACGTTGTAGAGGCCGTATGGTTTTATAGCAAGGTTCGGAAATTGCACGTGCGTTTTCGCACGTGTCATATTTCGGGCAGATAATACTGGTCGGCTTTGGTTTAAGCCGGATCCGAGTATTATGCTGTGTAGATATAATATCTTTGTCTCAGATGCATTTGTATTCGGTCGTAATTCAAATGCGGGTATGTTTATACTGATACGGGGTTATCCTGAAATTCGTTTCAGGATCACTTTTGGAAGTTGCCAGTTTCCAGTTTTCTATCGCCCGTCTTTTAACATTCGGTTAAAAACGGATTTATCTTTTCTTGAGATGAGTGTGGAAGCTTCTAGATGATGACTAGGATGGTGAGATGGCATGTGAGTCATTAGTGCTTTAATGGTTCTTTTAATGCAAGGGTGACTAGGTTAATGAATCACCATTTGCATTAATGGGGTTTTGTTTGCATGAAAGATATTTGTTGTGATCTTTTCCTTTATGGTTACCGCCTTGCTCCTACACTCACCTCCCTCCCTCTACATATATGGCCGGCCTCTCCCCTCCTCTTGTTACTCTCTCACTTGATTAAAAAGATTACGATAGTTTCGGATTCATGAAATTAGACAGCTACCATTCTCACTTCAGCCGATCCAAAAGGCAACTTCCATAACCGTTCGTCCATAGCTTTGGATGAAGCAAGACAAATTGTTCTACTCATTCTCTACATCATCTTGGTCGTCTCTTTTAGCAAACTTGTAGACCGAGTTGCCTCGGTTCAGAGGCGGGAGCCCGTTTAAAGATCCGTCGACGTGGTGCCAGCTGGACGAGAAGACTGGAGATTCAGGAGATCGGAGCAGCCGCAACAAAGCGTGGGATGATGGTTGAAGACCGAAGGACTCGGATCATTCGGTATAACGTTTCTACCCACTTTGTAGTTTGTTAGTTTAGCTTTAATGGCAGATCCGGGTTATAGTACGCGATAGCGCCAGTTGTAAAAAGTTTTTGTTCCGCATTTGGCGTCTGTTAGACGGCCGGGACGCTACCGTGGACTTACAGTGGTATCAGAGCCTCACCATTAAGCTTTACTAACTTGTGCTAAAGTGTTTAAAATATCGATCGAACGGATTTTCGAAAACCGCAAATTCCAAGTTCACAGTTTCTGTCGATTTTAAATCAGGTCCAAAAATTATTTTGCATATCACAGAAAGTCGTGCAGGGTTTTTGAAGAATTATGGGAAAATTTGGGCACGTGATCCCACGTGACCACCGCGGATCCGCGGTCAAACCTAGGGTTTGACCGCGGAACCGCGGCGACTTTGTGGGAACAGTGCTCCAATTTTTCCAGTGTGCTTCATATTAGAAATTTTGGGTTTTTGGTATATTCTTTTGGGCCCAGTTTTTATTACTGTACACCAGTTGTTCGTGGGGCCCACTTCGGGAAATTTTGTCGATCGAAATTTTAAACTTGTTAGTATGCAGTATTTACATTATATCTCCGACCGGGAATGTCATTTGATCGGTAAACCGCGTCTGATTGCTATAGTTCTTTTAGACGGGTTTGCGAACGTGACATTCGCGTTGATGTTCTGTGTTGTGCTGTGATGTTGCGGATATGTCGTGGTGGATAGCAGGGTGCAATGATAGTGCCATTTGGATTTATTTGTACATTTGATATTGCGGGACGAGCGTCCAACATGTGGACTGTCGTCACTGCCTGTTTGTATAATATTCTTTTGGGGCACGACCGGGTTGAGGTCGATGTACTCGTTGTACATATTTTTATTTCTGTACTAGGTTTATCCCACGAAGGAGTGCATGGATAGCCGAGTTCTGGAGGGCAACGGGTCCGTATCTCATGGCATTGAGAGGCAGAGGGACCTCACTCTAGAATTGGCAGATTATTCACCGCACTCGTAAGGGGTACAGGTTGACCCAAGGAGGGGTGCTCAATTTACCGGATTCCGTGAAGTGCCGGGTGTTCCATTCACTATGTTGTGGGGACTACCTCGCTTCAGGTTTTGGCGGGTAACTTGCCGCACCCGTAGGGGTTTAGGATTCTTTGCACAGGCTATCCACACGACCAGGGGAACGTCAGGTTTCAGCAGCGGCTCTGTGAAACCCGGGATCCCAGATTATCTGTATTGTTCTGTGATGCTTATTACTTTTCTGTAATGTTGCATTTATTACGCCTGGAGCGATTATTGTATATTGGTATATATACTATTATATGTTGTATATGTTTTACACCCGCGCTAGTCCATCCCCCGCTTTGTCGTTAGTTAAGTAACCTAACGGGTGATGACGGGACCTAGTGACGAATGCAGATGGTATATACGTACATTATATTTTCGTTCTTTTCTGGTGTGATTAATTGATGGGATTGTGTTGATTCTTATCAATGCAAGGATAAAACAAACCTATATTTGATGTTGTTGGAACAAATTTTAAAAGGTGTTATTACAAAGATGTTTCCTTTTGTTTTGCATAGTGATATTCAGTTGGAATATCCGGCACCTCATTCGACGAGGCAAGGGCCGAGATCCCTTCACCGGGAGTGACCCCTTGGACAGAAGTTTACGTCAGGGTAGTAACTTTAATATAGTCGATTACAAGTTGCTTTGCATCGCGGTATTCAGTTAGAATATCCTGCACCTCATTCTACGAGGAAAGAGCCGAGATCCCTTCACCAGGAGTGACCTCTTTAGCAAAAGGTTTTCGCCACTATATTTTTATAAAAAGCTATCAGGTTCCTTCAACGAGATCAAGTTCATTACGTTAAAGGTTTTTCGCCAAAAACCAGCCGTACCCCTCCGTCATTTCTTTTGGGTATTCAGTAGTATTCAAGCTATGTATTTTGACCTTCGCCAAGCCATAGTGTTTGGTAGCTGCTGGGTATTCATTTGTTGCATAAATAGATGAGTTGGTTTGGGACAGTCGTACTACTATTTTGGCCTTCGTCAAGGGTATGTACGGGTGGGTTCAAATTGACCTGGATAGTGACGGGTAGAACTTGGCATGTGACTTATGACATTTTGACATTCGCCAAGGTCATAAGAGCATGGGGTAAAAATTACATCGGGAGTTTCAAATATACAGCAAACTTACCAGGCATGCGCATACCTTCTGGAGTGTGATAACTTGAGTGGCTTCCATCAAGTTATCATGCGATGATAGTTGGATCCCGATTCTCACTGATGAGTTGGTTTACTCTTCGGGTGATCCCGACTAATTCTTCTTTAAGGTTTGGAGGAGAATTTGAGATAACAGTGGGAGGTTTCCTGATTAGATAAATTGATAACCATTCTGATCTAGGTTACAGTGCACGCAGAGTGTTTCTTTTCTCTCTCTTTGGCAGCGACCTTTGACTGACCCTAGACTATGACTCAGTGACCAAGTTGACCGAACCTTATTAAAATACTGGCTTTTGGATTGTCCGAGTTGCTTAAGTCATTGCCGCTCCTTCTTTACCCTTTGTATTTCTCAGAACACCCTGTATTACTACGGACATCCACTTCCATTGGATAGATCCATCGTATGGTTATATACGAACTCGAAGGGACTTCTTCGAGGATGGATCCGGGTTCAGGGGAAATAGAATTGGTTTATTCAGTTATCTTTTATTATCACCTTCTCTCAAGTTGCGAGTGCTCCTTAGTTTAGGAGAGTACACCTATTACGCTTATTGGATAGTTTTCTTCCAAACCATAGGCTGGTGCTGAAAGGTAGGGAATGAAGAAAACCAATTAACCTAAGTAGGGTGTACAGAAGGTAATAGCTAAAGACAAAATAAAGAGATTAGAAAGAGGGCAAAGTAAATTGCGACTGTTATCATTCACGACCAAAACACGTACTTCATCGCCGCTCCTATTTCACCTTTGCTTTTTTCCCCAGTTCGGGAGAAATAGAATAAGGTATTATTCAGATTGTCTTTTATCATCACCTTCTCTCAAGTTGCGAGTACTCCTAGGATTAGGAGAGTACACCTATTATGTTTACTGGATAGTCTTCTTCCAAACCATAGGATGGTGCCGAAGGTAGGGAAGGAAGAAAACCATTTAGCCTAAAGTTGGTGTACAGAAGGTAATGAATAAAGACAAATAAAGAGATTTGGAGAGATGGCAATAAGATATACGGTTAAAGTCATGAATTGGAAGAGGCATTACTAGGAATACTAGGATACCCCTACGAAACATTTTCATGTTTCGGTACATTATTAAAGGAAAACTGATTTCCCGATTAGATACTTACTCCAGGGTATGTATTTACCAGGTTTCATTATCATATCTGTATGGTTTTACAGATGATGAGTGGGAGTAAGTTATTGGGAATTAGGTAATCATCCTCATTATATCAGAATTCGTTGTAATTGGTGATATTTGAGGAAATCGCCTGGGTACAATTTTTCAACCTACGATGCACAGGTTTAGAGTTATTCAAACTCAGCGGACTTATACTGAGTATTGTATGTTGTCCAGTGTCCGTCAGGACAAAGGGGTAGGTTCTCATACTATGTTCTGTTTACTTATAACTTATCTAGTTTTTAGACAAGTGTTTCGTAGAAATACAATGTCTATGTTTTGAGAAGTTGTGGGTATAAGAATAAAGTAGAGAACCAGGTATCACAAGTATCGGGATTCTTCAAAGAGATCGAAGATGTAGATTCTTGTGATTGGTATTCAGTTGATAGTAACGGTTTTGAGAAACTTGTTTCTATTTCAGGTTACTCATGATTGGATGGATTCTGAAGTTGAGTAATGCTGATTAGCCTCTCTCCATTAAATTGATATGCACTGGAGACAGCTACATGATAAGAATCTGGTTCCAATTAAATTAGTGTCTCTATTTCTATATTGTATATAGAATGGTTCATATCTTAACAATGTTAAGATACGGGGAGTTGTCCAGATTATGCTTAAAACCAGACACTGGATAACTCAAGGCACGTTTCTGTAATGGCTGTTTGTGGGTTGACCCTGGCTTTGACGAGGGTTGACATTTCCACCATCTGGAAGATCAATAGTGATATTGTTCTTGACTCGCCACAGTTTTAGTAAAATGAATTTTTTCAGAAAACAGTAGTGGGAGTATGGTAGAACTGGAAGTAATTCCAGAACCACAAACGATTACGGAAAATTTAATAGGGCCTATATATTCAATCAGGTTTGACATTCCAATAGCCACTCCGCAGATATGGTGGGTAACCTCAGACACCCGAGAGGTACTCCGGTAGCCTCAAGGACGGTGACAGGGAGGTTCTTGTTTACCCAGACTTGACACTACTGTTGTTCCAGACTATGGGACCCGGCAGGAGGATAAGTATAGCGTCGTTCTAAACTAGCTTTAGAAGTATACGTAGATATTATTCTGCCAGAGGGTTGTCATAGTCAGTGGGAGCAGCAGAAGCATAGTGGGCAAGTAGCTTATGTCTATTTATAGGCTTGAGCAGATATAGCGGAGATAAGATCATCTAATTTTGATGTGACAGTCATGGGTTTGACTTCATCAGAATAGGGGATGGATCTGTTAAGAAGGTAGTAGTGTGTGATGTCCTGGTATTTGGATGACATACACAGAGTAGGAAGTAAAATTCCTGTACTACAATCGGTTGTACTTTGGTCGTCACACAGTTGTTTCTCCACAAAGGACATGGATATAATATCTGACATTCTGGTTACTAGATCTATAGTTTTAGATCTAGTTTTGGGTAGTTTCCTAATCAGGATACTTTGACAGTATTCTAATGGTATTTTAGAATAGATGACTCCTGGCATAGTAGTGTACCTGCAGGTGATGGAG
The DNA here is from genome assembly GCA_030015575.1 of Agapanthus africanus. Taxonomy (NCBI): domain Eukaryota; kingdom Viridiplantae; phylum Streptophyta; class Magnoliopsida; order Asparagales; family Amaryllidaceae; genus Agapanthus; species Agapanthus africanus. The sequence goes on from CM057341.1 coordinate 744,596,025, forward strand.
TCACCCTCTCTAAAGGTGTCTTACAGACTAAAGGGGAGAGGGATGTGCATGATTGGCAGATCACTTGCTTAGGCAATTGAGTCAATCGTGAAAAGTCAAATACCACACCAGATGATGTTTTTGCACTAGATGCGATAAGTTAATATTAATCCAATCCTGGAGAAACATAAGGAAGCAGTTTTAGAACATGAGTGTATGTTCTACGGATTTGATGACGGCAGCCTCCTTCGGGAGACGGTTATCATTCCAGGCTTCAAAGGTGACATAGATGACAGAGTGATTGTCAGAGTTATAGTTTTCTCTCTGACGAGGGATAGTATTATGGACAGGTGGTCCAAGAGGATACTGTGGGAGGCATGGTGCTGGATACTGATTAGGTTCAGTTATCAATACAGTCTAAGAAGTTTTGATTTGGAGTTCATTTATGAACTAGGTCCCATCAGATATCCAGACATATTCTAAGACATGTATTACTCGATTCGGGAGATGGCTTTCTCCGCGAACTTGAGATTAAGAGAGACATAAAAAGAAACATCAGGGCGGATCCACCCACTGAGGCTATTTCTCGAACACAAGAGTTTTACAAACTAGCTTTGTGAAACTGATTAGTAGAGGAGTTGGATGTTCGGTATCACACGGGCTGTAAGTATGCGACATCACAATAATTAGCCTTAAGTGCAAGTGGGAGATTGTTGGAGATAGTGCCCTCAAAGTCAATTATTGGATCGCAGGTACGTGATTGCAATGATTGAGGCAGGACCTATACCGATATGACAGTCTTGCTCGAGATGATAGTATGCTATCTGGTTTGTTTGTATCATCGTATACATGCTTTAGTTCACTATTGCATGATGATAGACCCATAAGATTCTTTCTTGACTACCAGCAGTATGATGGCGATCATATACGTGGGAGCTGGGGTCTGTAAGCATATCCTTAAAGTGTCTCTAGTTGTGGGAGTTTCGAGACAGGGCATCGATACTCCAGAGTAGACTAGTGTATACAGTCGAGACCCCGACGATGGGCGGTGGCCGGTCTCACAAGCCACTGGTGTCAGTTGGATCACCTAAGATGTATACAGGTGCTCATTGGGTTATGAGTACACCGGACAGGACTCCCCGGGAACATGCTAGTTGGTATTATACATATCGTCAGATAGCAGTTCCCTGGTGACATGTGTACAGGTTAGTTCATCGACCTGAGGTCGTCATTTGTCTCGTGTGAGTTCCCACTGTGCTTTGATTTCTACCCTACCACGGCTCAAAGGAGTCGTGCAAACAGGTCTTTTTTGGGTACAGTCCCGAGCCATATGGAGGCAAGTGAGCGGATCGGCAGGGGATTCGTCCCTCCCGGTATTGGGGGTGAGATCGCGCTGTGTCTAGGAGAGCATTACACAAAGCCCTTGGCCGAGGCAGGAGATTTACTGGAAGGTACTCCAGTAGTATCTCAGGGTGTTCTGGGCCACTCTCTGACACGACTTATACCGCTATTGGGGGTCTGACGTTACTAGCCCCCTAGGCAGATATGCGATACTCATAGACGAACGGACCGGACTGTATTTATATTGTCACTGTTAGGCTCAGTAGGGTTTATGGATGAGTTCGCTCGTCAGCTTCCCTTCCAATCAATACATAGGCAACCGTTACGTACAGCTTGTTCCTCTGACGTGCTAGTGGTTATACCCAGTGCCAGTGTGTTGATGAGTCATTAGAGTCCCCCACAGACACTTTCCCAAGTTCGGGCGAAACGTTGTAGAGGCCGTATGGTTTTATGGCAAGGTTCGGAAATTGCACGTGCGTTTTCGCACGTGTCATATTTCGGGCAGATAATACTGGTCGGCTTTGGTTTAAGCCGGATCCGAGTATTATGCTGTGTAGATATAATATCTTTGTCTCAGATGCATTTGTATTCGGTCGTAATTCAAATGCGGGTATGTTTATACTGATACGGGGTTATCCTGAAATTCGTTTCAGGATCACTTTTGGAAGTTGCCAGTTTCCAGTTTTCTATCGCCCGTCTTTTAACATTCGGTTAAAAACGGATTTATCTTTTCTTGAGATGAGTGTGGAAGCTTCTAGATGATGACTAGGATGGTGAGATGGCATGTGAGTCATTAGTGCTTTAATGGTTCTTTTAATGCAAGGGTGACTAGGTTAATGAATCACCATTTGCATTAATGGGGTTTTGTTTGCATAAAGGATATTTGTTGTGATCTTTTCCTTTATGGTTACCACCTTGCTCCTACAGTCACCTCCCTCCCTCTACATATATGGCCGGCCTCTCCCCTCCTCTTGTTACTCTCTCACTTGATTAAAAAGATTACGATAGTTTCGGATTCATGAAATTAGACAGCTACCATTCTCATTTCACCCGATCCAAAAGGCAACATCCATAACCGTTCGTCCATAGCTTTGGACGAAGCAAGACAAAGTGTTCTACTCATTCTCTACATCATCTCGGTCGTCTCTTTTAGCAAACTTGATGACCGAGTTGCCTCGGTTCTGAGGCGGGAGCCCGTTTAAAGATCCGTCGACGTGGTGCCACCTGGACGAGAAGACTGGAGATTCAGGAGATCGAAGCAGCCGCAACAAAGCGTGGGATGATGGTTGAAGACCGAAGGACTCGGATCATTCGGTATAACGTTTCTACCCACTTTGTAGTTTGTTAGTTTAGCTTTAATGGCAGATCCGGTTTATAGTACGCGATAGCGCCAGTTGTAAAAAGTTTTTGTTCCGCATTTGGCGTCTGTTAGACGGCCGGGGCGCTACCGTGGACTTACACCCGGTGTGTCCGTCTTCTTAGGAGCGTGCGGTTGAGGCGGGCTTACTTTCCACCTCTCAAACAGTGCGAATTTTCCCTGTTGATACTGGTCTTCAATCCAGCCCTTGAAGACGAAGCAATCTTCAATTGGATGGCTTACCGTTTGATGGTAGGGGCAATAATTGGGACTATTAGCCTCGCCTGGTTGCAATGGTCATTTTGGATTCGGCAGATTGATGAGCCTGTTGCGCACCGCTAGCTTGAACAATATCTTCGTTTTGTCCCGGGGAAACGAATAAGGGCGCTTCATTTTCTCATTATAGAATGCCGTCTCTCGTCTAGGCGATCAGTTGGTTTTGGGGCACTGGGCTGCTTTTGAGTATTCGCGACGAAGGTCGCCTTCCCTTTACCCTTTTCGTTCCGCGGCTCAGGCTTTGAAGAAGACGGTTTATGACCCATCTGGTCCATTTGGGCCAGTTTGTCGATCAAGGCCTGGAACGTGGTCGGCTTGAAGAACATCATGAATTAGGAAATAGTGGCCTGAGGGTCAAGAGTTCCCACGAACATGCCCACTGCCGGCACTTCCTCGATGCGCTGCTCACATTTTGACCATAAATTTCGCCATCGTATTGCGTACTGCACCCACGTTTCACCTGGCTTCACCCTGGCATTGATCAATGCCGTTATTGGGGTGCGTTCACTAGCACTCGCGAAACGCTGGGTGAATAGTAGCTCCATCTCTGCAAAAGTTTTGATGGAGTCATTTGGAAGTTCAGAATACCACTCGAACGCCATTTCCGACAAGCTACCAACAAACTGGTGGGGCAGAAGTTTATCATCACCCCCGGTGTTGCCGCACAAGGCTCTGAATTGAGCGACATGCTGATGTGGATTCCTCATCCCTTTATATACATAAAATTTAGGGATCGTATATCCCGGTGGGTACCTTATTTGATCATACCAGCCTGGCTAGGGTCGCCCAGTCTTAACGACTTGTCCAGCCGCTTCGTTTGCCTGGTGAGCTCGTATTTGCTGAGCAATGTAATCATCTAGAGCGGCTTTGGAGATGGTCTCCTCTTTGGCTGCTGAAAGAGCCTGAGGAGGGTTCGATGTCTCCCCTCTGTCATCTTCAACGACGATCGGGGGGTCTTCAGCTGGAGGTTCCGGCTATAACATCATCCCAGCCATGTCTTGGAACAAAAGAGCCATTCGTTTTATATTGGCCGCCTGCTCCGCAACCTCTTTTTCTTTCCTCTCGAGCATTCTTCGGAGGAACTCGGTATCAGTTTCTTGTTTTCTTGTTCCTGATGCTGCTCCGAGGTCTCTGGATTTTCTTTTGGCCCAGTGAGTGCGGCCATTGCAGTCAGCATCTCCTGAAGTTTCTGCTGCTGTTGTTCCTGAGCCTTTGTTATCGATCGGGTATGCGGCCAATGACCCCTAGAAGCACGGCTTTCTTCTTTTCTGGAAGCCATATAAACGGTATGTATTACCATGCCCCCTGACTTGGGGCATTTAGATTCAGCGCTTTTGCGGTTTGCCGCGGCCACAGGGGCTTTCTCCGGCCTCCTTTTCTTCTGAGTGTTTGACGTTGAGGGAGCCGTTACAGCGGGCACCCAGACGGATGACATCCTCTGTGGTACCACAGGATGGCTCATTTCTTGTTGGGCCTTAAGCTTCTTTGGCCGGCGAGAGTAGTCCTGGTCAATCACCGATTCCTGGACCTGTCACTAGACTTTGTAAATTTTGGAAGAAAGCCGCTGAGGGGGTTGCTCCGGTTTCTTTTCTATAACATTCTCCACAAGTGGAGGAGATCTCTTTAGCACGGCAGTCGGAGAGTTCCTGCGCACCTTGTTAAGCAGTTCGAAGCTGTTCCCAGTTGGAACAGTAGCATTGATTTCCACCGTTGGAGCTGGTGGAGTAAGCCCAGACGGAGAGCTGCCCCCAGCCTTCCTTACTCGGTGCCAGTGGCGATGGTGAGCATGCCGCGCGGATGGTGTTGGTTCAGCTATGGGGATGGCTTCGTCGTGCCCCCTGTTCTGGTTAGGTGCTGCTGGTACCAGCCTCTTGAAGACCGACGTCCGTTGGGAAGCAGTATCCAATCTGTCAAAGACAGACCTTTGGGTAGGAGCGGGAGCCGGAGTGGCTAGACTTGTAAAGACTGATCCTTTGATGGGAGAAGCTTCCTTGGTGATCTCGAGAGTAAGAATGGCTATCCGTTTTGGGATGGCCGCTTCAAGTATCGTGGGCTTCTTGACGGGCCCATTGGAGTTCAGGCTCAGCCAATCGAAGATTGATGTTGTCGGCTTGTCATTGGATGACCCGTTGAGATGGGCCGTGGTGGTGGTGAGTCGATCAAAGACCGACTTCTTCTGCGCTTCTTGTGGCAGCGGGATGTTAACGCTCACTGGTGGGAGCATGGTCCCGAAAAACAACCCGTGGTAGTCTGCGTTAGCTGCTCTACCGGCATTGTGAAAAGGGAGGCCGCTTGGGGCCCATAGGTTACTCCTCCGGACGGGACGGAGCGAGAGTTGCAGTTGCAGCTAGTGCAGGTTGAAGCCATTGATCATCTGTTTTCTGCACGGAACAAGACACCAAATCTTAGTACCTCGAACCCAAGGGCAACCATATCAAACCGCGATTCGTTCGCGAAACACGACACTCGAAGTGTGGAGTGGAAAGAGGAAATGGTCCCACCGGGCGTGCCAAAATCTGTTCTCCTCCGAAACATAGAGATGGAACCGCGTTGGTTCGTCTTTCCTGAATTTCGGGGTAAATGCTAATTGGTGCTATCCGTCCACCTCTCCGAAGATGCCAAGTTGATTTATGACACCATGTATCGAAGGTTTAAATGGATGCGGCCGATGTAGCAGGCTTCGTCAGATTCCCTCTCATTGAGGGGGTTTTGATTGTGGGGACGCTCTTCCCTGCAGGCGCAAGCCCCTGCAGTTAATTACGCTACCGCATCGCGGTAGCGTAATTTCTCCTTCTCCTTCTCCAGATGGTCTCTTCGTGTCGTGGGTGTTTGTTCTGTTATTGGTTGCCCGTGGATTGTATACGGAGACTAATTTATGTTGTCGCCTGTAAGACGTGGATTAGTCCAAATCCGTACTTTCTTAGATTCGGGTTTGGGGGTTGGGTTTAAGGATACGTTAGTCTCATTCGAGACTAAGATCGACTTAAACGTTTCTTAAGGATACTTTAGTCTTATTTCAGACTAAGATCAACTTAACGGGATCGTTTAGATCCAACAAGAGAGCATTTGGACTCAATTGTTTAGTTTAGGGATATTGCGGTCGATTACCAGTTTAAGGACATAGTGGTCCAGTGTTAGTTTAAGGACATCTCGGTCCAAGGTTAAGGACATCATAGTCCATGGGTTTAAGGATCCCACAGTCTAGTTTACAGACGTCATAGTCAATGAAATGTATGGTTGTCGGGACTCGTCACCTCTCTGAAGATATTGAAGGATTACAACGATAAATATCAGAGGAGTTCCGAGATGTACCCTTGAACCAAAGTTGATTGGGAGATCTGTAGTCCAATTTGGAACTAAGATTAATTAATTAGATTATGAGCACATTGGCTCAGTTAAATCTGAATTAAGGACTTATGGCCAATTTGGGCTAAGTCCAATTAAGTTTGGAATGTTGGCTCTTTGTTGGCCTGTTGAACATTTGTCTGGGTTCAACCCCTCATTATTTAGCAATGCTAAACAAGAGTTTGAGGGCTCTGAGAACATTTTGTCCTTAAGCATTAAACATTATAGCTCTGGATTTTAAGACTCATTTAAAGGGGATATTTGCCTCTGAAAAACTTAGCCAATTTGGGCTAAGCTGGTTTTAGAATAGTGTTAAATACTAAAGGACATTTAGCGGTCACGTGTCCTCACCTGATGTATTTAAAACAGTGTTAAACACTGGAGACAAAATGCTCAAAATAGTGTTAAACACTAGAAAGGAAGGGGTTATGTGGGGTCACGTGAGGCGCCTGAGACGGGGCCAGACCTCCTTTATTTTATTCTCAAATTTGCAAATAAGTGTTAAACACTTCTGATCTTCAGACCATCACGTGTTGGCACGTGATGGATATCCATGTAATGATTATTAAATTGTTTATTAGGGGTCACGTGAGGACACGTGAGGGCGCCCAAAATCAGTACTGCCTTTGCCTTTATTCTCTTTGTTTTGAAGGTCACGTGGGAGCACGTGAGGTATTGCCTCTGAGCTAATTCCTTCTTATTTTGAGGGGTCCATTAATGGGTTACGTGGGGGCACGTGACCTAGTCTTGTTCGCTCTTTTTTGCTCATTGAGAATGGGTGTCACGTGTTACCATGTGACCAAGTTCTTTACGTGCATGAAGAGCTTTAAGTCTCTTGTTTTAAGAATTAAATTCTCTGTAGGGTTAAACCCTAATTCTGTTTTAGAGGAATTAAATTCCTATGTATGTGGAAGAATTAAATTCTTATGTAGGGCTGAACCCTAGTTTTATTTGGAGGAATTAAATTCCTATGAAATTGAGAGAATTAAATTCTCATACAGGGTTGAACCCTAGTTTTATTTGGAGGAATTGAATTCCAGTGAATTTGGGAGAATTAAATTCTCATATAGGGTTAAACCCTAGTTTTATTTGGAGGAATTGAATTCCAGTGAATTTGAAAGAATTAAATTCTCATATAGGGTTAAACCCTAGTTTTATTTGGAGGAATTGAATTCCAGTGAATTTGAAAGAATTAAATTCTCATATAGGGTTAAACCCTAGTTTTATTTGGAGGAATTAAATTCCTATGAATTTGGGGGAATTAAATTCCTTAAACTCAGATTCTCCCTCTAGGTTTTGGATCTGCATGGCAGAATCTCCCCGATGAGAATTAAATTCTCAACTTGTGGAGAGATCTGTTTCTGCAGATCTTCAACCAAAGGAAGAACTAAGTTCTTATTCAGAATAGTTAAACTCTTAAATTTAAGAATTAAATTCTCTTTTATTCTATGGAGCTTAGATCTCTTTCCCCTTTCTCACATAGGGTTTCTTTTCTCTGAAAGGAACTTCTTTTCTCTCTTGAGAATTAAATTCTCCTTTCTTTTCTCTCTATTGTTGTTTTTCTCCAGAAAATCAAAATTCCAAAGATCCCTTCTCTTCTTTTCTTGGCCCCTATTTATAGGAGAAAGAAAAGAATCAATTTGTTTAGTGAATCTTTCATTGAAAGATTTTGGTTGTTTTTGTAACTAACATGATCTTTTAGATCACTCAGTGAATTTTATTCACCATTGGATTTTTAATCCAGAAGATATTCTGTTTATTATTCTTGGTGAATTTCAGGGAAATCTTTCCTTGTATAAAATCTTTCCATAAATTGGTGATTTTTAATCACCATTGGATTTTTAATCCAACGGTGCTCTATTTTACAGAGCACCATCTTTTTTTGTTTGGAAATATTTTCCCAGCTAGGGTTTTTGATTTCCCTTTTTAATTAGAATTTAATTCTATTAGTTCAGAAGGCTTAAAAGCCTATCACGTGTTGGCATGTGATCCCATTGTTTGATCATTCAAATAGAATTTAATTCTATTAATAAAATAGCTCAGGAACCTATCACGTGTTGGAACGACCTCATCTCCGTCAGCAACTTTAGCAATGTAAAATAGGGCTCTATCTCCGTGGCTTTACCTTTCTGCTGTCACACGTTCAGATTTTTGATATTGACAACAGTAGTTTTTTTCTGAGTGAACTAGAAAGTTTTTTTTCCAGTTATTTGAATGCAACCCAATCCTCGTTTTTCAAGTTTATAATTGAATTGAGCCCCTTTCTTTTTTTGAATCTTAAAATCTAAATACTAAGCTTATGAAATTTCGAGTTAGCCACGGTACAGAAGAAAGAGTTCGGGAATTACTAAATATGGGACCGTAGAGGTGGATTCAATCGTCAAAAAAGAAGATTTGATTGAGTATCGAGGAGCAAAAGAATTTAGTCCGAAATTTTATGCCTATCATACCTTTACTATTTTTTTCTCTTAGCGGATTTCACCCCTACACACGAAATTCCACTCTCCTCTATCTCACTCAAGTGAATTGGTCGACAGTAGCCCGATTATTTAGTGTATACGCGCCCGCGCGCTTCGCAGCTTTGCGAGCATAATATTCGTACCAAACTTCGTCCAAAGAATGCTTCCCTTGCACACTTAACCAGCATTTGATAGATTATCCAACCCCGAGCCAACCCAAGTGTTGATTTGAACCTCCCTAAATTAAGATATTTTATTTGATTCCATCCCTCGAAGTAGGAAGTTTTTGAAGAATGGCAATGAGCAATTTTTGAAAGAGCTCGGGCTCGTTTACGTAAAGTGGAAATGGACAAAAAGGGGACAAAGAGTCTTGGCTGCTAGCCGGCCTTGGGTTCCGGTTCCGGCAAGAGAGCGAAGCGAACGGTTCTTTGACGGACAAGCCTGGTTAAAGCCATGACCCCTTTGATTAACATTTTAAACAAAATTTAATTCTGTTGTTTTTGAAGAACTGAGGAATCATCACATGTCAGCACGTGACCCTCGGTCACGTGTGAGCATGTGATGCCCCCTTGGGGGTTTTTCCTTAGTTTTTATTATATCTTTTAATTCCTTCAGTGGGTTCTTAAAGGCCCATCACGTGTGGACACGTGACCCCCATTGATTAGAATTTAATTCTATTATAACAGAGTCTCAGGAAGCTATCACGTATCAACACGTGACCCTTGGTCACGTGTGAACACGTGGGGTTTTTCCTGACATTTTTATGGGGGAACAACGGTTCCGCCGCGTATTGCATCCTTAGGCCGCGGATCTGCCGCAACCTAGTTGAATCATGTTTTGATATTTCTTCTAGTATTTTGTGTTGATATTTGGAGATCCTTTATGTAGATTCTGAAAATAATGCTCCGAGTCTCTGTCGTTGCTTAATTTTCTCGATTTGCTTCTAAAATTTAGCAGATTCGGTTCCGATATCCCTATTTGACTTGGATCACTTACTTGGACCTTTAGACCTGAGCTAATATCTGCACAATATCTCAAATCAAAGTGTTAGTAGCATTTGGTATTTTAGAGATATTATTCCAACCATTTAAATGATATAATATTTTAAGAATATTGATTAGGAATATTTGATATGATATGCATATTTTAATTACTAATATTTCATTTAAATATTATATGCATATATTTTCCTAATTATATTAATTATAAATGTAGAAATATATGATAATAAACTTTTTACAAATAAACCCACATATGTTCTATATTTACAATAAACACTTTTTAGCACTTAACAATAGTAGGGAAAATGTTTAATCAAATGTGCAATATTTTAGACTAATTAGCCATCCTGTAGGGAGTTTTGGAAACCGGCGCCGTCCCTGGAATCAGGCCGATCGAGAAGCCCAATACGTGAGGCGGGGGTAAACCTGGTAGATCTTCGAGGAACACATCAAGAAACTCTCGAACTACCTCTGGTGCTGGCTTCTCGTCTATCTCCATAGCGATCAAGGTCTTCGGCTTCGCTCGGAACTTAGCTGGTTCCAAAGACTCGCTACTGCCCACGAATAGGAACTCCGAATGATTAGGAATGCGAAATGTCACACTCCTAGTCCGGCAGTTAATAACAGCATGGAACATGCTCAACCAATCCATCCCCAGAATGTCGTCGTAGCTACCAGTCCCAATCAAAAGGAAGTTTGCATAAAATTCTCTGGCACAAACCACCACAAGGCATAACCTACACTCTTAGCTAGACACAATAATTCTGTTACCCGTATGTATCTCCCAACCCTTGGTCAACGGCTCGTGAGGTATAGAGTGTGTGTCAACAAACCGTGCAGAAATAAAGCAATGTGAAGCACCCGAATAAAAAAGAACTCTAGCTGGTAAAGAATAAACAAGGAGAGTACCTGCAACCACTTCTCCAGAAACTTCTGCCCGCTCGACGGTCAGGGTGAAATCCCGCCCCTGATTCCGACTCGTACTAGTATGCCTCTGCTCGAATAATCGCCGCTGGGATACCAGAGGTGGACCCCTCTGAGCTGAAGTGCCGAACGATGGCTGATGTTGCTCGAACTATTCCTATAGCTCAGATCTCTAGGGACACCCGCTGACCCTGTGCTTGCCGGATCCACAAATCAGACACTGCTCCTTGACTCTGCGACAATCTCTCTGCATGTACCCTGGCCTCTAGCAATATTCGCAAATTAGAGCCTTCCGCTGTGGCTGCTGAGTTGAGAAAGTATGCTTCATCCGTGTAACACCCGGCCTGTGGACTGGGATCGCTCCACGAAGGGAAATGGTAGCTCGTGATGGAACTATATGGTGTCTCCTGTCCATCGATCGCCGGCCCTTGGAATTCTTCGCCAACCTTTCCTGTACCCGAGCAGCATTCAACACCTGAGCAAAGGTCGGCAGGTCGAGGGACGTGATAATATGCCGCAGCTCGATATCAAGCCCCTGCTGAAACTGTCTGGCCTTAACGGCTTCAGTGGCTACCATGTATGGTGCAAAGCGACTCAGCCAGTTAAACTCTGCAACGTAGACATCCACCGAGCATCTATTTTGCTTCAACATGATGAATTTCTCCTCCATCTCGGCCTTGGCAGTGGCCGGGAAATAGTGATCTAGAAAGCACGCAGAGAACGTGTCCCATCCGATAGGTTTCTCTAGCCGGCTTTCCTCTACGGACCACTATGTGCGAGCCTTGTCCTCTAGCTGGATCTTCACCACGCTCACTCTGATATCGTCAGGGATCCGAGCGGCCGTCAAAAGGTTCTCTACGTTGATGAGCCATTGCTCGGCCTCAAGTGGATTTGCTGATCCTATGAATACCGCAGGGTGGAGTCTCCTGAAATCAGAAATGGTACCAACCCTAGCCTGTGTAACCGGTACGAGGGCGCCCTCATAGGCGGTGGAGACAGCTGTAGATCTCTCCAGAGCGGTAATTGCGTTCTCTTGCACCGCCTTCAATCTCTCAGCCAAGAGATCGATCTTCTTCTCTTGAGCCTGTTGTAGGGTGTTTTTCGTCACCCCATTGAGATGGGAATATGCGCGCGCTTGTCAGGCGTACTACAGATTCCCCCTGCCTAGGGTAGACTAGAGGTTAATTGATTGTGGGGATCCGAATCTCTGGCAGGCACGGACTAAGCTGCCGTTAATTACCCCTCGCCTTTGGGGCGAGAGAACTTCTGATTGACGGGTCAAACAGGTCATGCGAACTCAATGTGCAGTGTGCGTTTTGAAGGGGTTTTGGATATATCGGGGGCCTCGCAATGCTTTTACGGAGACAGTGTTGTAGAGTGTGTATGTGTGTATAAAAGGGAAAAGTGCCCAAAGGACGCATGGGGCCAGCGCCCTACGTGCCTGGCACGCGGGCGCTGGGCGCCAGCTCCCCACGCGCGTGGCACGCGGGCTCTGGTGCGCCAGCGCCTCACGTGCCTGGCAAGCGGGCGCTGGGCGCCAGCGCCTCACTGCATGGCACACGGACGCTTGGTGCCAGCGCCTCATGTGTGTGGTACGCGGGCGCTGGGCGCCAGCGCCTCACATGCCTGGCACGTGAGCGCTGGGCATCGGCGGGAAAAAGGGGCTTAGCCCCTGTACAGGGAGTTGTACTCCCGATTTGACCTTTGGAGTTGAACTCCTAGAAAGAAAGAATTTTTTTTATGGAGTTAAACTCCCAGAAGCTTTGATTTGTGGAGTTAAACACCCAGAAATCCTTGTAAATGCTCAAAAGGGGACCCCTTTCTTCTCCCCTGAGCCTTGGATCTTTCCCAAAATGGGGTCTTTGGAGATGGGTCTCTTTCTTCCTCCTCTCTGTTGGCCGAATCTTGGAGAACAAGAGGGGTGAGATTTTAAAAATCTCCTCTTTTTAAGATCTGATGGAAGATCCAAGCTCCCTTTTGTGGGTTTTGTGGTGAAAAACTATTTAGTTTTGGGAAAGGAAAAGTAAAACTCTTGATTTAATTGAAAAAGGGGAAGAAGGTTTAGAACCTTGAGGAAGGAGAAAGAGACACAAACCCTAGATTTTTGAGAGAATGAAAAGTCATCCTTTATTTCTTCATCATGTTGCCTTATATAGGCTTACATATTTACATATAGCCTATTGGGCTTCACAAAATGGCATTTTGCCCATCCCATGTCTCATATGCTCGTTTCTTTTGCACATAAGCCATGGGCTTTACAGAAATTTGGATTTATGCCTATTTTCTTACATTCATACATAAAAAAATTACATCAAAATTATTTATTACATGATTTTTTATTTCGATATGGGGAGGCTGGCCGCGGGCTCGACTTGGGCATGGGCCTACTTGGCCTGGGCTTGGGCCCACCTGGCTTGGGCTTGACCTTGACTTTGACTTGGTCAACCGGGGTGCAATTTTTGACCCCAACACCTGTGCTAGGGTCGTCAGTGTGCTGAGGATCTTCTTGGTACGATCATGGGAATCGGCACCTGAGGAGTTGCCTGAGGAGTCCATATCTCTGAAAGATGATCAAGGAAAGAAATCAGATTCAAGCAAGGATTATAGGATGATTCAGCGAGGATTAGAAAAAGTGAAAATGAAATGTAATAAAGCATAAACCAGGGGTGTAACTCAATCTAGGGATCTCTCGACGGAACTGTAATTTCATCCTAACCTGGCTCTGATACTAACAAAACCATGTCACGCCCCGCTTCCCAAAATACGGAATGCGAGGGGTGACTAGGCCAGCCATACTCCTACGGTCAAGGAATAATCCCACCGTAATCACACTTCGGCTTCTAGCATTACATGGTAATCAGTAAACACAGCACTGGAGTCAAGGAAATCACAGTTCACAACTTTATTACATTAAAAAAAACAGAGTTCGGGATACATTTATTTGCATGAAAGAAATAGCTAACCAAAGAAATAACAGTGTTCTTATAGCAAGAAAAAGGCGATGGCGTTGATGTCGGGTCTAAATCTCCGCGATCTCGAATGGCAGGTCCTGCTCCTGGGCTGGGTCCACTTAGTCCTCTAAGCATGCACACTCAGGTCGTCAGGATGACACAAATAGTAATAAATATATTGTCACGACCCAAATGTGGAACATGGTCAGTACTTAAATCACGCAATGTCTAAAGGCGTAACGTAATTCAAGTAAGCCAAAAACTCAGAATCTAAACCGTATTTAAGGGTTGAGTGGTAAAATCTTTGTTTAAAAAGTTAATTTAAGGTGCAAAAGAATTATATTAAAACCTTTTTGAAGATCGAGTTATTGTAAAAATTTTCGGCAGCATCTCCTTTGTAAAAATTGATCCAAACCGATACATAAGCTTAATATATAAAAGCCTCCCCACTTGGGAGCAATCTCAATGCCATCCGGCGGAACGTAATCACATAAAAGATATACGACGTCATAAGCGAAGAAATAATAAAATAAGAAAAGAAAACAATATCCACAACAAAAAAACCCATAAAAGTCAGCTCACACGAGCACGACACCCAGAGTCAAATATAATACAAATCTCACAGTCTCGTCTCTAAGTCAAATATACATGTGGCAGATGTAGTTTACTAGATACAATGAAAAAGTGTATAAGGTAGAAAACAAAACAATACTCGCAACCCACCTACAAAATATCACGTCCAAAAAGTAGTAGCAAAAGTGGTGGTGGTGGTGTGCCCCGCCGCGACTACACTGACGGATCGATCCTACAAGACACTGTGGCACAATGGGGGTAAGTTGCCAGCTCGTGAGTAGTAACCAACATCATAAGTGGCAATCGCAAATATGAACATAACATCGACAGATCTCAAGTATGAATTTATGATGCTGTATACTAGTATAGGTGCAACATGAATAAACGAGCGACGTATGAAATCTGGAGTGTAGCAACTATAGGAAACTGAATATGTCATAATAAATTCAATATGGTAGAACCAAAAGTATCATCAATAAAACAACATGAATCCTGTGTCAAGTATCGACACTCAAAATCTCAATGTCTCAGGCACCGTCTCTCAGATCGTCCCTCAAATCCATCTGATCACACGACTCCAGTCGGTATCCTCCGGATATCCGCCGAGTCCAAAATTATCACTGGAAGGTATTGTTCCCCTACCAGGCTCAACGTCTCTCTATACGATCTTCTTGCTCCGAGGTACCGTACCGGGTCCACCATGTACCCTCAGACAGTGCCTTCTCTCTCCTCGAATCGGGTATACACATAACTCAGAGCCGAGAAAATTCATGGTGGACGCCAAACATCATGTTGGGGTCAAAAATTATACCCTGATTGACCAAGTCAAAATCAAAGTCAACCCCAAGCCAAATGGGCCCAAGCCCAGGCCAAATGGGCCTATGCCCAAGTCAAGCCCGAACATGAAGCGGCCGGCCTCCCCCATGCCAAGAAGAAAATTATGTAATAAATAAGTGTGATGTAATTTTCATGCATGAATGTAAGATAAATGGGCAAAAAGCCAAATTTTTGTGAAGCCCATGGGTCATGTGCAAAAAGATGTAAACACATGAGGTATGGGATGGGCAAAATGCCATTTTGAAAAGCCCAAAGGGCTATGTGTAAGCTTGTAAGTCTATATAAGACAACATGATGATGAAAAAAAGACAATAATTGATTCTCCTAAAAAAATTAGGGTTCTGTGCCTCCTCCTTCCTCAAGGTTTTAAACCTTCTTCTCTTTTCTGAATTAAATCAAGAGTTTAACTCTCTTTTTTCCAAAAAGAAATAGTTTTTCACCATAAAACCCTTAAAGAGGAGCTCAGATCTTCCATCAAATATCCAAAATGGGAGATTTTTAAGTCTCACACTCTTTTTCTCTAAGATCCAGCCAATAGAGAGGAGGAAGAAGGAGACCCATCTCCAAAAATCCCACCTTTGGAAGATCCAAGGCTCAAAAGAAGATCCAGGGCTAAAGGAGAGTAGAAAGGGGTCCTCTTTGATCATCTCCGAAGATTTTTCTGGGAGTTCAACTCCATTTGTCAAAATATTTTGGAGTTTAACTCCATAAATAAAATCCTTTTAGGAGTTTAACTCCATTCAAAATCTTTTGGATTCTAACTCCACAAATAAAATTCTTTTGGGAGTTTAACTCCACTCAAAATCCTTTGGGAGTTTAACTCCATAAAGATAAAGATCCTCCTTCTTTTCTGGGAGTTTCTAAAGTCCTTCGGAGTTTAACTCCTAATCCCGGGGCTAAGGCCCCTTTTTCTACAGGCGCCCAGTATCCACGGACTGGGTGCATGCGGCGCTGGCGTCCAGCGCCCACGGGCCTATGCGCTGGGAGCATGAGGCACCGGCGCCCAGCGCCCACGCGTCCTTAGGACACTACTCACTTTTTTCATACACTCCACACTCAAAACACGTCCCCTGTTAGAAAAAATTTCTAACGGGGCGCTGCCTCGCACCTCGCAAGGGGGCTGCTAGTCCCCTTGACCCCCAGCCCGCTATCCGGGTAGCGGGATCCCGTAAACACTGCGTAGCCCCCGATACATTCAAGTCCTCTCCAAAACACAACATACGCACACTGCACATTGAGTTCACATGACTAGTTGACCCGTCAATCGGAGGTTTCTTCGCTTCAAAGGCGAGGGGTAATTAACAGCAGCTTTTTCCACGGCTGCCGGAGATTCGGATCCCTACGATCAATAAACCCTGGCCTACCTTAGGCAGGTGGAATCTGTAACGCGCCTGACACGCGACGCGTATTTCCTATCTCAATGGGGTGACGAAAAACACCCTACAGGTTCTGGCACACCCGGTGGGACCTTTTCTCTCCATATTTCGGGTCAAACGTTCATGCGAACTCAATCAACATATACATTTATTGTCTGTACTAAAATCATGTTTCTTTGTGCAGGTTAACATTTTCCAATTGCAACCTTCAGACGCAACAAAATGTCTCCAAGGACAGCTCATCTCTCAACACGGCTCCCATCTCCTACACGATGAAGATGGATGCCAGGACGGTCCTCCCGGCCAGTCTCGGACGACAATGGGAGGAGCCGCTGCTACCATTTGTCTCTATTCTGTTCATGCCAGCTAACGCCATCCCTGCTCCTCAAGCCCAGGTGACCGATAAACCGGCCTCAAAAGGGAAAATGCCAAATGCCATGTTCGCGAAGGCACCCGGCCCAAGCACAAATCCGTTTCCGTACGACACTCCATTGCTCTAGCTGGGGGCAAGGCCATCAACACCAATAAAGCAATAAGGCATCTTGGGCAAGCTCCGGCGGTGCCCTTAACAACCGCTCGATCGAGTTATTTTCTCTAAGCTCCCTGTCAATCGACTCATGGTGGCTTCCCGGAAAATGGATGCCCGCCTAGCCCTCAAAATCAAGAAGCTAAGACAGAAAATGCTCAGATACAGAGCCAACAAAAGAGCAAGGGCTCCTGCAAGTTTGAACTTCGTGGGGTTCCAAGAACGAGGTTACCCTGCAACAACAGCTGAATTGGCTGTAAAGCTCGCTAACTCTTTTGAACCACTGAAATTGGTCCAGAAGAATGCCATGACCGCAAGAGTCAAGAAAACTGCGATTCGGACAGCGCCACCCAAGGACCTAGTCAGGCCAACCGTCTTCAGTCACCTATCCTTTCCAGAAGAGGAAGGGCCACGACGACAGTCCGAAAAATCAGTCACCAAAGATAAAGAGATGGCTGGACATGTGGTCGACACTGTCTACATGGTGGGCATGTGCAGCAAGAGTAAGGATGGGGCCACCATATCTCAAATCCAATCTGGTGTGAATGTGGCTGTTACTTTTCAAGACCAGCCTCCTCTGGAAGGTAATGAAAACCATTTCAGTGAGGCTGATAAGCAGAGAGATCCCTCGGTTCATGAGGAGTCAGGCTCGGAAAGCGAAGAGGAGCCAATCTTCCGTCCCAAGACTGATCTAATACCCAGTTCCGATATACCGTAACCGTATTTTAATAAATAATTTCCAAATATTTTACCCATAAATTTCCCTACATAATTTTCTATAATTGTCTAAAACCTAAACCTTTACCATAATTCAACCTTATCCTCTTTTTATATTTTTCCTAACCAAAACCCAAACCCTAACCCTTTTATTTTTCCAAATTATTTTCCCAATCTACCCAAAAACCAAACCCACAGCCCCGTCCCAATTCCCTTAACTGAACCCAAAACTTAACCCAAACTATAAATTTCTTAATACCCTAATTCTTTTTACCCAAACCATACTTTTCTCCCGACCCATTCTTTTCCCCTCTTTTATTTTTTACCATAGCCCACAAGCCCAACTAATCATTTCATCTAAACCTAACCCTATCCCGACCCGAACCCGAACCCGACCCGAACTCCCCCAACACCCC
Organism: Agapanthus africanus; assembly: GCA_030015575.1. Taxonomy (NCBI): domain Eukaryota; kingdom Viridiplantae; phylum Streptophyta; class Magnoliopsida; order Asparagales; family Amaryllidaceae; genus Agapanthus; species Agapanthus africanus. The sequence continues at coordinate 744,614,103 of CM057341.1, forward strand.
TCCCTTTCTTCTTCTTCTCTTTCTCCCTCTCTTTTCCCGCCCTTCTCGCCATGACCTCTCCCCCCTCTCGCGCCATCCCCGAGCCCCGCTCCCCTAAACAACCCAAGACCTCGACCTTGCCCCAACGGCCATCCCCGAGACTCGCTCCCCTCTCTCGCCCCTCGCCGACGTCTCCGCGAGACCCGTTTCTCCCCCCACAATCGCAACTGCCCACGACCGAGCACTCCCAACGTCGCCTCCGAGATCCTTGCGCCCACCTGCTTGATCTCGGCCACTCCTTCATCAACCTAATCTCTCTTTCACTCTTTCTCTCCCCTTTCTCAAACTCTCTCTTTCACTCTTTCTCTCTCTCCTCTCAACAGCCCACCACCGGGGCTCCTCACTAACCAACCACCATCACCCTCCTCCAAGGCCCACCGGCTCACCCCCTAAACCGCCGTGACCGCCTCATCTCATCGCCGACCATCTCCAACCGAGCACCTCCAATTTTGCCTCTCCCTTCACCTGCAACCTCTAACCATCAATACAGCTGACATCCATCGCCGTCGCCAACTCTTCTCACCGCCGATAACCACATAGCTCCCCGACGAGCTCAGCGTCACCACTAGCACCCACTCCATTCCCGGCCACCTCCTCCTTCTTCCTGCGGCCGAGCTAACTCCGACTAACCCCAGCTCACCACTACATCGTCCGAGCTCCTCTCCGCTGCATCCATAGCTGCCCACTGCACTCTCAACGACCGTCTCGCCTCGCTGTGCCTCCTTGCCACTGCCACCTTGTCACAGCTGCTCCAGCTCCGTGTCACCACGTACCCAGATGTGTCGCGGCCCGTTCCCGCCTCCGTGCCACTCGTGCCCTGATCCAGTGCACGCACTGTGCCCACTCCCATACTAGCGTCACGTCCCGTGCCGTGTCACACCGTGCCACACCCGCACCACGCACCGAGTCAAGATCGTGCCCAGTACCGTGTTACGCCCGCGTCATAACCACGCCCACTACCGTATCACGCCCGTGTCGCCACTGCGTCCAGTACCGGGTCACCGCGCATCGCGCCCGCGTCGCGCACGTGTCCTGCATCGCATCGTCTCGAGTAAAGAAACGGATCCCGCACGTGGTGTCGCTTCTATATTTAGCGACCGAAGGCAAGTGAACCCATTCACTTGTTTTCATGCTATAGTTAGAACATTTTGTATATAAATACAACGCTTTTAATATTAACTGAACCGAAATTGTAATTTTAGTATAAATCACCCATTAATGTTTGCAGAACATGTAACCAATGAATTTTATACATGATGATGAACAACATATTGAAAATTGGCGCCAATCAGATAATGTTTGACCACGGATTCGGTATCCCAAAGTTGAGTATCGAAACAGACAAATGCGGCTCTCTTTAAGTTAATCCTCGTCTTTACGCCTTGATGGCGGTACCACCGATACTTATGTTTGTTTAGTGATAGATAGCGACACATTAAAAGATTCATAGCAAAGAACGCAATTTCACACATAAAGTGATGCCCCTAATGTCTAAACCTAAACTTACGATCTATCGAACACTTGACATTGTTAAATTCATAATAAATACAGAAAAATCCAATCGCAGCATGCCTGGGTTCTTTGCGAAGGGTACTGCATAATATTTAACACGACGGGTAGGTTTACTGTTAGATATATCCTCTGAACATCGAAAACAAAGAACTTACCTGACCTTGGACTGCAGTCCAGAGTAGGAACTTACCCTTGACATGCATTTATACACCTGAAACCTTAATGTTTAAAAGTGATAGTGTGAGGAGCCAATTACCACTGCGTAGAAAATTGTTTTATCTTTCCAATGGTATCGGTTTCACTGAATTCGAGTATCATTTGGTATTTAAATCATATTTTAAATGGATGACTTGTACGGCAGTTTCTGTCATTTCAGTTTGCACCATTCTTCTATAATCTGATCATAACTCTTAATCCAAGATGAAAATTGTTAATCCGTATGATGCGTTGGAAACATAACAGAAAAATCTACATTTTACCTAACTACAGCATCGCCTAATTATACTCCCAACTGGGAGTAAAACGTGTTACGAAACGGACTTCCAGTTCAGAAATTGGATTTCCAGCAGTAAACACTTAAAATGGAATGACCATAACTAGCAAACCTAAAACCCAATTCACATGAAACCAAGTTTGATGGACAGATAATAAATATACTGCTTACCCCTTTTATATTGTTTTGCTTAATTCTGCACGTGTGATTTATAGTAAATTTTGCACGTAGTTTGACACTGGCTGCTGAATTTTTATTCGCATCATAATTAATTGCATTCTCATCCTATCAGGTAGCGGTTATACCATCATTGGATAGTGGTCATATACATTGATATCTTAGTGACCGTGTTACATTACCAAATGATAAATGTTAGTGATTGGATTGTGGCAAGTACGTCAGTGTAAAATTGTGAATGAATAAGTAAAGTGACACTTACTTGTACACAACCAGCGGAACCAAATAGTTATTGCATTGTCGACGTCTATGGGACATATATAAATGTAACTATAACTGGAATGGGATGGTTATTGGAGCACTTATATTAGTGTCATATGTAAGATGTCGAACACTATCCATTTATCTTAGATGCCAGTCGAGACATGCTTGATGGAGACCTTGTCTCCAGTTCTCGCGTAGACTTATCATGGAGCGACTAGTATTTGGATTCATGGTCGGTATTTAATATAGACCACGGGGTGTGGGGTAGTTTGAGTGTGAGTTCGATCAACGGAATCTCATGAGTCCCACTGCCGGCATATATAGCGATTTCGGGAGTCGTATGGATGGTATTACTGATTATTAGCGAGCGTGATCTGGGCCTGTGATCCCTTGACCCTAGGGCCTACCCTTGGGCTGGGGATACTCTTACGGTGGTTGACGCTCACACTTGGACTGACGATAGGTTTAGCGACCTGGACATTGAGACTGATAGCTTTAGTGACATGGATATTGCATTGATTACTGATCTGATACACTTGCTTTATCATTACCTGTACCGGTTATTTCATGCTCGCGTCATTTTTCTATATTTACCGCTTCATGTTTATCATCATTGCACATTATATATGTATATATTGCTATTGTGTCGCTCTGACGACCTGAGTATGCATGCTCAGAGTGAGAAGTGGACTTAGCTCGGATCAGGATCTGTCGTACCTTGAGGATATTGCGGACATCTAGATCAGCGACGCCAGCGCTATCTTTCCCTTTATTTCTATCTGGTTAGTTTTGTACCTGTTTTAATAGAAGTAATAACTGCATTTCTCATTACCTGTGCTATGTTTAATGATTACCACGAAATGCTAGAAGTCGAAGTGTGACTACGGCAGGATATTTCCTCGACGTAGGAGCAAGGATGGCCTTGTCACCCCTCGTATTCCGTATTTTGGGAAGCGGGGCGTGACAACTGCAGAGCAGCAACTTCTTCAAGAGCTCCAGAAGCAGCTCAGAAACAAAGACAAGGAGATGGCCAAGCTCTACTCGAAGATTAACGACTTGACAAACGTCATCTTGCAGCTCACGGCCCAAGTTGCCTTTCAGCCGCCCAATCAAGCGTAAGGCTCTGCTCATAAACCGGGAAATGGTGTCCCGAAGCAGCCGACGCCTACTCCTTCAAATCCAAAGGTGGGTGAGCCGCATGAAAGTCGGCCATATTCTGCCTCAAGAAATTTCTTGACTGCCAACGACAGCCGCCCGCCAATGGTGGATCAGATCATGGATTTGATCACCAACAAAATCAAAACATTAGTAGCCGAGGCCGAGAAGCAGAAGGAGGTCGGCAGAGTGTGTCACGCCCCTCTTCCCAATAGAAGGAAACGGTGACGTGGTAAGCCCGCGGTATATTTATCCAGAGAAGGTCATTCCCTAAATAAATATACTGAGCGTATTGAAACAATAATACACAATGCAAGAATAAATTGAGACTGTAAATTTTTTCAATAAACATCTTTATTTACATTCAACTTCCAATATTTACAAATACAACAGTTTATGCTGGAAAGTAAATACAATAAGGAAAATGCCTAAACAAGTGGCATACATAAACTGAAGAAAAAGTGAAGCTGAGCTAGCCCTGAGAAATGATCTGGTTGTATTCCTGCTCTGTGGCTTCAACCTCCTCCGTCTCGACCGTATCTGACGAACATTCCAAGAGAAGAAAAGTAGGTGGAATGCCCCTCAGTGAACTAGCGCTCGGTAAGTCCCAAAGATGGGTAAGAGTAAAGAAAATGACAAGTGTAGAATATATATATGACGAGTAAGAGTATATGATCATGGGTAAATATATAGTATAGATCTCTAGATGGTCACTATGTTAACGTTAAGTTCTAAGTGTGAATGTCAACGCAGCCATGGAAGTATTCACGAGCTCAAGAGTGGGGTCCCAGGAGCAAGGAAACATGGGCCCATTTCATGTGTTAGCATCGGGGCTCTAGGCTGTGGATGAGTCAACCCGAACTGATATTCGAGTAAATAAAAAAAAGATATTAATACGGGACTCCTGAAGCTCCGTTGGATTCACACAAGAAACCATCCCAAGCACCCCAAGTATAATATATATATATATATAACTGGTTAATATACTTAATTGATTGATTGACATGTCTTGATAAAAACCCTAGATTGCAAAAGGTGTAGATTGTATTCGAGTGAGTCGAGTAATGTGCGAGTCATGATAATTGCAATCTTGGTTCGAGTCAAGTTGCTTCGAGTAAATTGGATTCGAGTACATATTCGAGTTTACATTCGAGTTAGGTCAGAGTTCGAGTTTGTATTCATGTTCGAGTTCAAGTTTAGATTCAAGTTTGGATTTAAGTTCATGTATTTTCATGTGAATTGATGTAAATTATTAAAATATTATGTTCGGGAGAAATCGGCAACTGCTGCACATGGACGGCAGGATTTGTGTCTTTTTCCAAGACAACTGCCATCGATAACTCCGTTAAGTTATCTAATCTGAATAGGCAAGCACTCACTTTCTCCGGCTCTCTGGGGCTCAAGAGAATTGATCCCGCTTAAACCTATATTAATCTAGAGTCCTTAGTATTGTTTGCATATTTCGAGGGGTTTTTATGAAAAATACTTTAATATAGTTTAAAAATAAACCTCGAGAGTGATTTATAACATTTAGGGTTTTCATGAACATGTATTTTAATTGTTGTGGTGTTTTGATAATAAAACCTAGCTTTTTGAAAGTTTGTGGTATTTTTATGAAAACTACTACTTTTGGAAACTTGGTGGTATTTTATTTACAAATTCTAATCTTTCATTTTAAAAATATAGTTTCTTAATTTTTTTATATTGAAAATACGGATTTATGATTTTTATATAATTTTTCAAAAATTAGTTTTGTTTAGAAAAGTCATGTTTCTTAAAAACCGTATTTTTTATTCCTTTCGAGACTGAATACTCCGTGAGGAGTTCTGCATCTCGCTCTACTATCCCAAGGATGTGCGATAATCTGCACAATCCATTAGCGGGTCCCCTGACGAGAGTTGTAGAGGCGTAATTGTCATGGAATTTAAAATACCGATCAAAAGAAACCCGTTTTTGAAAAGGTGTGGTATTTTAATGAAAAGTTTTTACTTTGAATTACCCTTATGCTTAGAATACCGTGATATGAAACCATAATATGTGTGTAGGGTAGGTCATTACCCCGTGAAGCTTCTAGGGTTTGGGTATACTAGATATCGAAAAGTGGTTACACTAAAGTTCATGGTATTTTAATGAAAAAGTTCATCATATGTTTGTTTCCTATGAAATTTTTGTTAAACTAAAAACTAAATGATGTGAAAAAAAGGTTAAGCTTAGTGTAGCATGTTAGGTTGATCTCGTTTACTTATCACATGGCTTACAAATGTTAAGAACAAGAGTACATCGGAGCTAACTCCACTTTTATCGATTTGTTTAAAAAAAAATTGAGATAGAAAGAGAGAGGGATGAAAGGACTTACAAGCTTAGATCGTTAACAAGAACGAGGGGAAGTCTTCGGGTGTTGTGCTTTCATCAGAGGTGTTTCGGTTGTCGAGATTGGCTTGCTACTCCACTTAGGGGGCTTAACTCCACTTGGTACTTAGAGAGTTTGAGAGAATTTTAGCTAGAAATTTCAGAATGGGAAAGAGCCAGGACATAAGATGGTATTTATAGTGGAGAATTATAGTTTGGGAATTAAAAATGTGGATTAAAATGCATTAAAAAGGTGTTAAATGGTGAATTGAAGAGTCTCTGTTTGATTGCAGGAAAATCAAACAGTGCAAGCGAGTTAAGGGGAGTCAAAGAGACAAGTGTGCAAAGCACGGGGGGATTTGGGCATATCGGGACCGTCGGTAATGGCCATAGAGGAGAAACGAGCGGACGGATTTTAAAGGCTGGCCTCGAGATTCGTGCCACGTATGTATATCTGTGTTTACTCTTTTTTGCGCATGTTTGATTTTTCTGAAACTTTTCATTTCTCCGTGAATTGCACGTGCAACTCTTGGGCTTCCAAAAATTAAAAAGAAAAAATCTAAAAATAATTGGGTCTGATGGGATTCGAAAGCACAGGCTATGTCACAGCAGTGTAAAGGCTTTACCAGTGAGCTACAAGTTGTTTTTTGCTTTTATTTAACAAAAAATAACTTTTAACTCTTACACAGGCTGTAATACCCTTTTCTGTACAATAACAAGAAATTTCTGTACAGTGATTTCAGAGTCGTTACACAGTGGGACACCATATCCTGCACAATACGATCTTATGGAGTTACCCACTGGCTATGTCGTCCCCAAATTTGAAAGGTTCGATGGGACGGGAAACGCGAACCGACACATTGCCCAATTTAAAGCATCATGTGCAAATACTGGGGGCAATGATGCGCTCCTTCTCCATCAGTTTGTCAATAGCTTGACCGATATTGCTTTTGATTGGTATGTAAGCATACCAGATGACTAGATTACGACGTTCGCTCAAATAGAATCCCTGTTCAAGCAAAAGTTCATGAGTGTCAGCGATAAAATCACCATTGCCGACCTTGTAAGAACTGAACCAAAAGAAAACAGAACCAACATGGATTTTATAGTCCGATGGCGCAATCTCTCTGTCAAATGTGAACCGCCATTGGATTAAGACCAATCTGTCAGCCTTTTTATAGAAAATCTGAACAATTGGATGAAGCCTTTCCTGTGCACCGCAAGCCTCAAAACATTCCAAGAGCTGACCAAGAAGGTTCAAATGTTGGAACGCTCAAAACCCGAGTCCACTCAGGATCTCCAATTCACATATAGACTGAGACATCGGAGGGACGACAACCGGAAAGGTGAAAGTTCCAACAGCAATGATTCTCCCAATAGGCAAAGAGCGGGCAGAGCGAAGACTAACAAACCCCGAGAGCCAACTTTGGAAGAAAGGAGAAATAAGGTATACTCTTTCATAAGGGACAAGGTCCACAAGATATTCAAAGATACTCTGAATAATGGCCTGCGGCTACCAGAACCAAAAAGGCTAAGTGAAGTGAACAGGGCTGATCATCCCAATTATTGCCCATACAACCGAGTGTTGGGAAACACTATTGAAGACTGTTTCATTTTTAAGAATTAGGTCGAGAAACAATACAAGGCAGGAGAAATCTCGTTGTCCCCTGGACAAACAATCAAGACGCGACCTCCAATTTTATACAAACAGAGACCGAGGTATTTCGGGAACTGGCCACTCTCAATTGTTCACCCATCCCTGAAAGGGGCAAACCACAACGGCAATCCAATGGTCCAGCGAGTAATGTTGACAATGAAGGGGCAACAAACAGATGCGCGATCCATACGGTCTACATGGTCGGACATGGAGAAACGAATCCTCTTACGGTTCGCAGCCATGGTGATGATATGGTTGACGCCGCCTAATATTGGCTTGGTTTAGATAATGATGAGGACCCTGCTCGAGCTGCTAAGCAAAAAGAGCTTATGGTTCTTGGGGAATCAAGCTCAGGCAATGAGGATAGCCTAGTCTTCCTCCACAAAACTACAGAACAAGCGTTATTCCAATGGATTCAAGAGCAATTTCATGACCGTGATAGAGAGTTAGCCATGATACGTTCCAAAGTCGACGATCTGGTGAATGTTGTGGAAAATCTTGCAACCCGAGTCCTTCAAATGCAATCTCAACAAAATCAAAATTTGGTCCACGAATCAGGGTTTGATGTCCTAAAGCAGCCAACAGCTGTTCCCTTCGGTCTAAGAGCAGAATACCTTCATGAAAGTCGACGATGGCTAGCCCCCAGGAAAGTCCTGATGCATGACTGCGACCAGTTGACACGGGACAAGATTAAGGCAAAGTCATCAACAGATCCCGAAACTCTCCAGGACTTACTTAAAAGAGTCCAGATATTGGAACATGCGGCCCCAAATCTCTTCCAAACTACCAATATAACAACAAGTCCAAATATCTGGAGAACAACAACCGCAAAGGTGGGCCTCCCAAGACACTGAATCCTCTGATGCATCTGCCGACCAAAGTAGGCGAGGAGCAGGCAGGCCTAATGCCGACCAGCCTCGAAAACCAGTGTTAGGAGGGGGAAGGGAATCACCCCTGGAAGAGAAATTGAATAAGATCTATTCTTTCAGAATGGACAGAGTCCGTAAAATATTCAAGGACGTCCTGAGAAACGGTCTGCAATTGCTTAAATCAAAAAGATCACATGAAGCAAACATGACTGATGATCCCTTATACTGCCCGTATCACAGAATGGTGAGTCATACCTTTGAAGACTATTTGTTTTCAAGAATTGAGTTGAAAAACAATACAATGAGAGAGTAATCTCATTGGCCAAAGACGTGTTACCAGAAAACCAAGCTACGATCGTCCGCTCCATTCGAACGAAGACCAAAACCCTCTGGTGGTAGAAGGCTCGATCGCTCGCTCCAGAAAATGACCCGGTCCACTGCAGTTTTTACGGGGCCCATGTGAACATCTCTCCAAAAGGACAAAGAGAGTATTGAAGCATCGTGAGATCAAAGTCCAAGGATTTCTGAAAAAGTGCATAGCTATGACCTCTACATCGTTAAACTGGGAACATATAACCACCGCGTCGTTAAACTGGGAACAAATGACCACCACATCGTTAAACTGGGAACAGATGACCTCCACGTCGTTAAACTGGGAACAATCGACCCCTAAGTCATTAAACTGAGAGTGTAAAAAAATTTGTAAATAAAAAGAATAGTCGAAATGATGGGGCAACTCGTAATAAGAATCAGCGAGTAAAATAAAAATGAAAATAAAGACGAAATGATGGGGCAACCGCGAATAAATAGCCAAAATGATATGGCAATCGCGACCTTCGCGATAAGAAAAGCTGAAATGATAGAGCAATCGCGGTAAAAAAATGTGTATAAAAATAAATACTTCATACCCCTCCAAAGGCGAATGATGAGTCGCTCCTGAAACCATACTTCAGTGTTAGCGATGCAGACGCCAATTTTTTTTTAAATCTCCGAATATCCTAACAGCGAATGATGAGTTGCTCCTGGTACCATATCCAGTGCAGCGATGCAGACGCCAACCAAAATCCAAATTCCCAAATGGCGAATGATGAGTCGCTCCTGGTACCATATTCTAGTGCAGCGATGCAGACGTCAACCAAAATCCAAATCCCTAAAATTCTCCTAGCCCTAGGTACCCTTTTCAATCGGGAGGGGGGGCTAATTGAATTAGCTTAGCTATATTGACTACCGTATACAATCCACGGGCTCAAATAATTCTTATCACACCCATGCCGCACTGCAATAACCAGTCACGTGGCCGGTCTCCGCCATCGGAATTATGCTCCATTTGGGAAGACCCACTCATGTGTCCTCATGATACATGAGGAGAACAGAACTTACGAGATCCTCTCGACTCGTAAGAAAATACCTTCGTGAGATCCTTACGACTCACAAGGAAAAAACACACTTGGGGGTCCTCACGACTCCTAAGGAGAAAATGCACCTACGAGATCCTCTCGATTCGTAGGGAGAAAATACTTTTATGAGACCTTTATGGCTCATAAAATTGAAAAGCCTTAGGTGGCAGGGGCCTAAACCTGACTCCTAAGCCATCATTCCCTAACAGGCACGGCAAATAATGATTCGCTCATGGTACCACATTCCAGTGTAGTGATGCTGATACCAAACCAAAACCAAAATCCCCAAATCCTCTCACGGCAAATGATGATTCGCTCATGGTACCATATTCCAGTGTAGCAATGCTGATGCAAAACCAAAGTCCAAATTCCAAATTAAAAATCCCACGCTGCAATGTCTCAAATTCAAGGGTCCCGCCAAACAAGGCAGGAATCGGAAAAATCAAACTAAAGTCCCATCCAGAAGTGCTTCCAAGATCAAAAGTCTCGCCGGACAAATTGGAACCTCCCCAAAACAAATCAAGCCAACCAATTCCGACGACGGCCTCTACGTCAAACAGCAGACACTCCGTCTCGGGGACACGTCAACCAGCGACACTCTAAACAGGGGAAACATCAAACAGACACTCGGTGCCGGAGAAACGTCAAACAGACACTCCGCCTTGGGGATACGTTGACCAGCGACACTCCGTGCCAGGGAAACATCAAACAGATACTTCGCCTCGGGGATACGTCGACCAGCGACACTCCGTCTTAGGGAAACGTTAGACAGACACTCCGTTTCGGGGATACGTCAGCCAGCGACACTCCATGCTAGGGACACGTCAAACGGACACTCCGTGCTGGGGATACATCAACCAACGACACTCCATGCCGGGGACACGTCAAACACAACACTCTGTGCCGGGACACGTCAACTCCATCCTGGAAAAACGTCAAACGGACACTCCACCTCAGGGACACGTCAACCAGTGGCACTCCGTCTCGGAGACACGTCAAGCATCGACCGTCAATGTTGTAAAAGGGCAGTGCCAGCCTCCTAAAAGCGGGAACCAAATCAAGTCACACTACGCGAAAGAAGATCCATCAATTTTATGCACATAATACACACGCGGTGTGCATTTATTGATGGAGGGCACTTTGCTGGGGTCAAAAATTACACCCCGGTTGACCAAGTCAAAATCAAAGTCAACCCCAAGCCAAATGGTCCCAAGCCCAGGCCAAGTGGGTTTATGCCCAAGTCAAGCTCGAACATGAAGCGACCGGCCTCCCCCATGCCAAGAAGAAAATTATGTAATAAATAAGTTTGATGTAATTTTCATACATGAATGCAAGATAAATGGGCAAAAAGCCAAATTTTTGTGAAGCCCATGGCTTATATGCAAAAAGAAGTAAGCACATGAGGTATGGGATGGGCAAAACCATTTTGAAAAGCCCAAGGGGCTATGTGTAAACTTGTAAGCGTATATAAAGCAATATGGTGATGAAAAAAAGACAATAACTGATTCCCCTAAAAAAATTAGGGTTCTGTGCTTCCTTCTCCTTCCTCAAGGTTTTAAATCTTCTTCTCTTTTCTGAATTAAATCAAGAGTTTAACTCTTCTTTTTCCAAAAAGAAATAGTTTTTCACCATAAAACCCTTGAAGGGGAGCTCAGATCTTCCATTAAATCTCCAAAATGGGGGATTTTTAAGTCTCACCATCTTTTTCTCCAAGATCCAGCCAACAGAGAGGAGGAGGAAGGAGACCCATCTCCAAAAATCCCACATTTGGAAGATCCAAGGCTCAAAAGAAGATCCAAGGCTAAAGGGGAGAAGAAAGGGGTCCCCTTTGATCATCTCTGAAGATTTTTTGGGGAGTTCAACTCTATTTGTCAAAATATTTTGCAGTTTAACTCTATAAATAAAATCCTTTTAGGAGTTTAACTCCATTCAAAATCTTTTAGAGTCTAACTCCACAAATAAAATTCTTTTGGGAGTTTAACTCCACTCAAAATCTTTTTGGGGGTTTAACCCCATAAAGATAAAGATCCTCCTTTTTTTCTGGGAGTTTCTAAAGTCCTTCGTAGTTTAACTCCTAATCCCGGGGCTAAGCCTCATTTTTCTGCAGGCGCCCAGCGCCCATGTGCTGGGCGCATGCGGCGGCGGCGCCCAGCGTCCATGCGTCCTTAGGACGCTACTCACTTTTTTTTCCATACACTCCACACTCAAAACACGTCCCCCGTTGGAAATATACGTACACTGCACATTGAGTTCGCATGACTAGTTGACCCGTCAATCGAAGGTTCTTTCGTTTCAAAGGCGAGAGGTAATTAACGGAAGCTTAGTCCGCGGTTGCCGAAGATTCGGATCCCCACGATCAATAAACCCCGGCCTACCCTAGGCAGGGGGAATCTATAACGCGTCTGACACGCGACGTGTATTTCCCATCTCAATGGGGTGACGAAAAACACCCTACACATCATATCAAGAGAAACCGCGTTTTTAAACAATGATAAGTTTTCAAAATGTATCTGCGGTTTCTTAAATCCAAAAATCTCATGAAAACAGAAATCTCACAAAATATCATAATAAATGAATATGGCGATGATGGAAAATGTACATGATATTGATATGATGCAAGCTAGATGAATTACGCGAGAATCTATCTATCAATAAGATGTAATACAATGCAAAATATCATGCGAGTTCTATAGTGTACGTGGCATGGCAATTACCAATAGTGTGTGTGTACATATAGGTTAGTGCACGTACGATATGAACCATTAGTAATAGTGTAAGTGTCATAGTGTGGAGGTATCAATACATATGATAATGCGTGTGCAATATGGATATGTGCATAGGTATATGTATATGAGGTTTTGTAACTTGGTTCTAAATATCGGTCACTTTACGCCATCCGAACGATTCCTCCATAGATGTTAAATCTACTCACCGGAACGGTCTCTAGCTGCTCGAATCCGACCACTTCCTTCCTATTCCTTGCCGCATCCGAAGTCTCCGCAACCGATCCTAGTATCGAACAAAACTTAGCACATGAGGCTAAAATCCCGATATGACACGCAATATACACTATACGAACGAACTAAATCTTACGAGTTAACACGGGTGAACTTAGTGTGCTAAATACGTGTAACAACCACTTAAGACTACCCCTAAGAACCGTTAACCAAGTAAACACTAAAACAAGAATCGGAATGTCCGTATCGTACGTTAACACATCGCCCAAAATAAGGTAAAACGATCCTAGATTTTTGTATATGCAAAATTAGAAAAAGTTGCATATGCCAGATGTCTAATTGGAGTCTCAGAAAGCCCACGTCAAAAACCTACACTCAAAATCCCTAGATGGGCCACAAATTGTGGCCAAAAGAAATATTTTGGCGGCCGAAATATTGAGGTAGGGCCTCGGGTTTTGAGGGTCCACTCATGGTCCTATAACTAGCTCCCAGTAATTGCAACTTTTCTCTGAAGTCTCTGGTTTGATAGCAGATTCAAATTAGAACCCTAACCTTTAACTAAAATTAGTTTTGATACTAATTTAAAATATTAAGGTGGTTTAGTGAAAACTTTGTGGTTAGATAAGGATATATAGCACTAAAATACTCTTAACTAATCTAATTTAGGTTATGATTTCTCTAAAAATCATCATAACCCCAAACTTATCTCAAAACCTCACTTTAAATTCTAAAACACAACAAAACATATCTTTAATTAAGATTAGAAGTGTTTAAGGCAAAAACTTAGTGAAACGTGTTTAAACTTGGCTCATTACCTTAGTATTGGCTTGAGGGTAATCCTAAGATTGTAAGGTGGCATCTCGATGAAGACTTGCTTCAAAAGACAATTGAAGACTTAAAAGTTGGATTTGTGATTTTGAGGTTAATTGTTGTAAGGGAATTTTCAAGAGAGGAGGTAGGAAAATGAGTGAGGAAAAGATGAAGAAAAGAAGGAAGAATGAAGAAGAGAAGGATTTAAAGAGAGGTGATGGCTAATATTAGCCATGACATAAATATAACCATTCATTTATTGCACCATACCTCCATGTCTTCAATATTTCAATTTTTTTCTTTTTCCTTTCATTTCTAGAACTATCCTAATATGTTAAATATTTATGAACAAATATAAATTGTGGTTTAAATTGCCATGGTTGCCTAAACATATTTTAATATAAACTAACATGTTGTTAACACTAGATTAGTATATATGTGTGTGCGTGTGTATTTAAAATAATTTAATAAATAAACAAATAAATAAATTTATAAATAAATATATATGTGTGTGTGTGTGTGAGAGAAAATAATTATTAACTAAGTTTTATTGAAAACACATATTATATCACCAATTAAATTATAATTAACTCTAATCACGTTTTAAGACATTACATATATATAGTGTGTGTACCGTGTTATTAAACATGAAAAGCACGGCAGAATACAGAAACATGAGAATAAGGAATATCAAGTGAATATGGACGGTACGGTATATGTATCATGTCAGCAATCCACGTGTCACACCCCGCTTCCCAATAGACGGAAACGGTGACGTGGCAAGCCCGCAACGTATTTACTATGAAAATAAATACGTTAAGCGTAATTAAGCAATATAAAATGAACAAGAATGACAACAGTAATAAAATGAAACAACAACTTTATTTACATTCAACTTTATAAACAACTGTTTGAAAATAAAAGATACAATAATAAAAGCAAATGTCTAAACAATGGCATACTGAAAGTAAGTGCAGGCTGGAAGGAGCTAGTAGTCAGGCTGAGCTGCAATCTAGTCCAAGTCCTCCTGGCTCAACTCTACGTCTTCAGAGTCCGGTCCTCCTGACGAACATTCCAAAGAAAGAAAACAAAGAGGAATGTCGTCAGCGAACTAACGCTCGGTAAGTCCCAAAAGAAGAAAAAGAAGATAGCATATAATGTGAAATGAACAGGTAAAGTTGTATATGATCGTTCACATGTATAAGATAGTTATTCTAACATGGTTATTTGTAGTTTAATAAGTAAGGTATTCATGTATACGAGAGGAGTCCATTTTACCCCGTGAACTATGGTAACATGAAGTACAAGGTCCTGTCATAACCCACGGGACGACGACACTTGAATTCATGTAGGTGTCTTTTAAGTGACCTCTCGTGCCACGATATACGTTCCATACCAATCTACCCCTTTATCCCCACGTATTGTATTATATATCTTTAAGATTATACGACTTGGCCGAATCCATGGATATAAAATGTACAGGTTCATGTTCAAAATGTAATCATGTATTCATGTAGTCATGTCAAGTTATAACCATGGTTCGGTCAAGTCGAGTCAAGTATTCAAGTTTGAGTTTGATATTGGAATTCGAGTGTTCGGGTTCATGATCAAGTATTCAAGTTCGTGTTTGATTTTGGATTCTAGTTTGAGTTTGGATTCATGTTGGAGTTAGAATCTTATGAAAGGACTTTATTCTTGCAACATCTTAAGTTTGGGAGTAGTCGACAACTGCTGCACATGGACGGCAGAATTTGTGTCTTTTTCCAAGACAATTGCTATTGAAAACTCCGTTAAGTTGTCTAACATGGATAGACAAGCACTCACTTTCTCCGACTCCCTGGGGTTCAAGCGAATTAATATCGCTTAAACCTATATTAAACTAGAGTCCTTAAATTATTGTTTTGTATATCTCGAGGGGTTTTATGAAAAAATATTTTAATATAGTTTATAAAATAAATCTCAAGTGTGATTTATAATATTTAGGGTTTTCATGAACATGGATTTTAATTTAAATGGTATTTTTGGTGATGAAACTTAGCTTTTTATAAAGTTGTGGTATTATATTGAAAACTAGCTCTTTTGGAAACTTGATAGTATTTTATTAAAAATTTTAAATCTTCATTTTAAAAAATATAGTTTCATAAAATGTTTTTATTGAAAATACGAATTCATGGTTTTATATAATTTTCCAAAATTTAGTTTTTATTTAGAAAATTCGTATTTCTTAAAAACTGTATTTTTATTTCCTTTCGAGACCGAATACTCCGTGAGGAGTTCTGCATCTCGCTTTACTGTCTCAAGGATGTGCGATAATCCGCACGATCCATTAGCGGGTCTTCTAACGAGCGCTGTAGAGGTATATTAGCCAAGAATTACAAAATACTGATTAAAAAAACCCGTTTTGAAAAGGTGTGGTATTTTAATGAAAAGCTTATTCTTTAAAATAGCTATATGTTTAGAGTACCGTGCTATGGAACCATAATGCGCGTGTGGGGTAGGCCGTTACCCCATGAAGTTTTTTCCTAAAGGTATTTAACAATTATTGAAAATGAGGGTCATACTAAAGTTCATGGTATTTTAATGAAAAGTTCGTGATATGATAGTTTCACATGAAAATTTTGGTTAAACTCAAAGCTAAAAGATTATAATCAAAGTTACAAATAGGATGGTAGAGTTAGTTTGATATATGTATTAAGGAAAAGGAAGTTCCAAGTTCTAAAAAAAATGTATTGGATGTAACTCCACTTTACCGATATATTTTTAGGAGATAATTTGAAATGAAAAGAAGAAGAGATGAGAGGGACTTACAGCTTTATGACTTCGAGAAAGGAGTAAGGAAAAAGGAGTGGGCTTCGCGGCGTCGCGGAAGCTCCGGAAACGGCTTCGATCTTCAATGGAAGAAGCTTGGTTGCTAACTCCACATGACTCCACTTGCACTTAGGAACTTTTATGGTGATTTTGCTAGAAATTTTCAGAATAGAGGGGAGCTAGGGCATGTGGTGGTATTTATAGTGAAGAATTAGAGTTTGAGAATTAAAATTTTGGATTAAAATGCATTAAAAAGGTGTTAAATAGTGAATTAAAGAGTCTATGTTCGATTACAGGAAAATCAAATAGTGCAGGGGAGTTAAGGGGAGTTGAAGAGTCAAGTGTGCAAAGCACAGAGGGATTTAGGTCATCTTGGACCGTCGGCACCGTCCCTAGGGGAAAAACGGATGGTCGGATCTGTCACGACCCATAATTTAGCACGTGAGCTGCACTTAAATCACGCAACGTCCAAAGGCGAACGTAATTCAAGTAAGCCGAAACCCAGAAAATCTAAACCTTTTTATGGAAAATAGTGGGGGTGTAGTTTTGAAATAAAGGTATAATGAAATAAAGTTTATCTATAAATGCATAACTAATGATATAAGAAAACGCAAGTAGAATGTACTAAAGTTGAGAATATCGTTCGTCTTTAAAATTTGGGCAGCACCTCCCTTGCATATTTTAAACCGAAACCACATATACATGACAATAATAAAAGGCAACCCCAAGCGGGAGCTAGCTCTTCGCCAAATGGCGGAATCACAACCACACAAGCAATGTATACGACGCCCAACGGCGAAGATCAACCCAGAAGGAATAATATGAATAAATCAAGACATTAAATCCACACATAGCGAACATATACTCATCGCTCTAAGTCTCGCAACCACAAGCCCTTCTAAGTTCACTAAATATACAAAGTCTAGTTTATGATTGATGGAGTTTATTTAGATACAACAGGAATAAAAGTAAAAGAGTGTGCACGATCCAATGTGTCCCACCAACCATCGCAAAACACCCGAATGCAAGCTGTGTGCCAACGATACCGCTACTGATCCCAAGCGGTCAAACATGCAAGAACTGTGGCACAACGGGGGTGGGTTGCCAACTCGTGAGTAGAAAACATCAGCAAGTAGAAATCGAATAAAACAACGATTTCCTAGGTCACTATATCAAGAAGGTAATATAATGATATCTAGGGTGACCATGTATGCATATATGTCAACAATATAATCAATGCCAATGGCATATACAAATAAACATCTGAATCATATGCCTATATGCAGGTGGATATCATTCATGTGTCCATCAATGACACAATCAACATTATGGAACCCGAGTGTCCAACATTGACACTCGCAACATCATAAAGGAATATGCATGTATGTATGAGGATATCAACCAACGTGTGTCCAACAACGACACATCAAAATCATGGAACCTGAGTGCCCAATATCGACACTCGCAACATCATGAAGGAATATGCATGTATGAATGAGGATATCAACCAACGTGTGTCCATCAACGACACATCAAAATCATGGAACCTGAGTGCCCAACACCGACACTCGAAATATCAAGAAACCCGTGTCCAGCATCGACATGTAAATCCTCATATCTCGGGCTCCGTCAGTCCGGATCAGCTCATATCCATCTCACGACTCCGGTCGGTATCTTACGGATAACCGCCGGGTCCAAACAATCACCGGTAGGTAGTAGTCCCTCTACCAGGCTCATCGTCTACTGCATAACATACCTTTCTTGCTCCGGGGTACCATACCGGGTCCACCATGTACCCGCAAATGGATCGTCCATCTCCGCGAATCGGGTTTCTAAAACCAATCTCAGAACCAAGAAAACTCATGGTGGACGCCTCGAAATATCATATCAAGAGAAACTGGGTTTTTAAAACAATACATAATTTCCTTTGAAATATAACCACGGTTCTCAAATCCAAAATCTCATGAAAATAGCATCACAATGCGTATAATCATAAAACATGATGTATGTAAATATAGAACAGAAATGTGAGCATATCAGTATATCATGCAACATAGGATAGTGATAATACTGAACGATTAAGAGTAATAGCATAATATAGCAATTTGACTGTGTAAGTGACATAGCAATTACCGATGATGAAAATGTGTGAGCCGGCAATCTGTGTAAGTGTAACATACTCATCATCGATAATTGTGCAGGTGTACAAGCCGACGATATCATAACAAATAATGGAAGCACATGCATACGTAATGCAATGAGAATATCGTAAACGTAGCAGGAAGTAAATCATAAGCGCACTATTTTAAGGTATACATATCTAATCTAACATCTACATAAGGGCTAAACTAAGTAGTGTAGACAGTGATTAACAATATCTATAACATATCCGAGTCGATGAATCTATCAATCGGCAGTCCAGCCTCACAGCATCACGTACGGTATAATCCATCATACGGCATCCTCGAGTCAAGGGTATGGATCAATCATCAGGTAAAACTCATCGCGTACGGTAATCCATCGTACGGCGGCATTAAACAAATAGGGATTTTATCAACCTATACAACAATGAGGGTACGGATCTAACGTCTCGTACGGTATATCACTCATTATCCTCATAAATATATATATAACTCAAGTCACATCCATATCAATCTCATATCATGTCTTGGCAACAGTATATATATTCTCTTATCGCCTCTCATCCGTATATCGACATATTAAGCCAAGACATCTTATCTCAATCTTATCATATTCATCGATCTCATGTCATATCCTTATAGCTTTCGTCTTATATCTAGATATATGTATTCAATCATTTATATCATCTCTAATTAACTTTTTGATCATATCCGTAGTTTTCTAGTATAGGTTTCTCGGACTATATTCTATATATCGGTTTCCATTTTATAATTGCAGAGGTGCTATACACCATCCACCCGACTTCCCCCGTAGATATAAATCTACTCACCTGCAATACTCCTCGCTAAGCCGAAGTCGATGTGCATCGTCGTCTCGGAAGTCTACGCGAGGTACCTACAAATCAACACATATCGCAACGTTATGAAAACCAAGTCCGAAAACCGATACGGCACACGAAGTGCTCATAGGTTAGAACCTATAGGTTACGCATGCAACAACAACCAAATAACCCTCGTCGTTGACGTACAAACGTCCAACGACCAAATACAATATCAAATACCATAACCCAAGTTCAGAAATCGCATAACACGAAATGCAGCAATGAAGAAAATCATTCCCGGATTTCATCCTAGGCCAAACTAGGGAATTTTGCATATAGGGTTGCTCTAGATATCACCTAAGGGACTCACCAACCAAAAATCATCAAATTCCACCAAAATGTGGCCGCAATTTGCGGCCGCCATGAATAAATTTGCGGCCAGATTAAAGCATTAGAGGCTTGGGTTTCAGGTGTGGCTTTTAGGTTGCCCGCATGTCTCTCTGTCATGGGAACTTATTTTATAGTGGTCTCGGGTCATCCCAGATTCCCATATACCATCCCAAACTGTCAATTAATCGATGTCGGGCAATTCTAAGTTCGTATTTTGGGTTCTAGTCTCTTGTCTTGGCTAGAAAATCATCACCTAAGTCTTGTAAATACTCACTACATCTCAATTTACCACTTACAAGTCAAGTCTCTCACTAAATATCAACTTGGAAAATTCTAAGATCACAATCCACACTAAAATGAACTCTAAACTAAACTATAAGGTTAAGAAACTAATTACAAGATGAGAAGTGGAATTTATATCTCATGAGAGCAACTCAAGAAAAACCCTAGATTCCCAAAGTCTCCAAAATCCAAACTTGAAAGGTCCATAGGGTTTAGGAAGAGGTGGGGGCCATTTTTAGTGAAGGTGGCATGAGGTTTTGATGAATATTTCTACATGTTTTCATGGGGTAGAGGAGGTGGAGGAAGCATGAAGATGAAGATGAAGGAGATGAGGTAATGAAGGAAAATGAATGAGGAAGAAATGGTCAAGGGTAGGAGCCCCCCTCTCTCATGCCCTCACATGGCATGGCATGCCTCATCATGGGTCCCCTCTCTCTCCCTTCAATTATTCTCTCTTTTCTTTTCTTTCTCTCTTTTCCCAAATAAATCACAAGTCACAAATACAATGAACAACATGCAACCAAAATGCGACATGTCATGGTGCACTAGCCATGACTAATTAAAAACAGATTTGGCATAATCGTGATTCGTAGTGCACTAATCAAGTTTAATTTAAACTTGCATATAATTAATTATAAAAATGCCCAATTCCGATAAATATATTTTTAAATGAATAAATCATTTTAATCTCCAATTATTTCACAAATATTGGTATATATTTATACCATTTTACGAAAACCCCAAATTCGAAAATCGGATAGTTTTCGCGAAATATATTATTTTAATATTAAATTCTAAAAATAATATTTTATATTTCTGAGCGGCACATCAGTCAGCTTTCTGTGTTCATTCAAGTCCATCAATATGTAGCGTGACTTGTGAGATAGTTACGGGCCGGCAGGGATGAAGAGTGAAGTTTCAGATTTCATTTCAAAGTGCCTGTCTTGTTGTGAGCTAAGGTTGAGCATTGGGGACCGGCTGGAGAGTTGCAACCTTTAACCGTTCCGGAGTGGGAATGGGAGCAGATCTTCATGAATTTCGTTGTGGTGTCTACCCAGGTCTAGACAGGGTGTGACTCCATTTGGGTGTTTGTTGTCCGGTTATGCTCAGTTTGGTCAGTTGTTCTTTGTAAGTTTGTGCGTTTGCACGGAGTTCCTTCATGCGTTGTATCCAATAGAGGCACCCCGTTCACTAGCCGTCTTTGGCAGAAGCTTCAGGAAGCCTTGGGTACTGGTTGAGCTTTAGCTCCGCTTTTCCATCTGTGGGACGATGGTCAGACAGAGCGGACTATACAGACTCTGGAGGATATGCTTATGCGTACGTACTAAGTGTTTGTTGGCAGTTGGGATCGTCACTTGCCATTCCTGGGGTTCTCCTTCGATAGCTGTTATCAGGACATACTCCAATTAGCAACCTTTAGGTTTTGTTTGGTAGGTCGTGTCGATCGCCAGTCTGTTTTTCTGACTCTGCGTGAGTAGGATTTTTGGACCCCAGCTAGTCTAGAGACTTCGGAGATGATCCAGTTGGTTCAGGTCAGGATGAGGAAGCCCAGTGTAGACAGAGGTCTTATGCCAACCGTAGTGGTCACAGACTTGAGTTCGCAGTGGGAGATCATGTATTCCTACGGATTTTTCCGATGAATGACGTGTTGAGTTTTGGGAAGCTTATCCCAGGATTGTAGGTCCTTTTGAAATTCTCAAGCGAGTTAGTTCCGTTGCCTTTAATTTGGCACTTCCGCCCAGATTATTGAGTATTCACCCCGTATTCCTTGTGTCGATACTTCGTAAATACCTTCATGACCTTTCTCACATGATTTAGCACCAGACCATTTAATTGGGACGCGATCTTTTCATTCACCGGCAGCCAATTGTGTTAGTGGTTCGGCAGGTGGAGAAACTTCGGTCAAGGGTCTTGCCATCTGTGGAGTGTTTTCTTGGGCGTAGCCGTATAGTGAGATGATCACTTGGAAGGCTGCAAGCGAGATTTGGGAGTTTTGTACTAATCTCTTTGAAGGTACGCTTAGTAAAAATTTTAAATTCGGGGATGAATTTTTATAAGGGGGGAGATTGTAACGCATTAGATTTCGGTTAGTCTTAGTTTAGACGGTAATGCGGGTTTTTGGTAAAAATTTTACCAATTCGGGTTCCTCACATTTTATAACATTTAATTAATAATTTATTATTATTTGTTATGGCTTGCACGCACGTGTGCACGTTAATGTGATGGTTTGTTTGTGCTAATCTAGTTTTAGTGACCATGACAACTTAACCTAATATAATCCTTTGCTTTAATCCATTCCTAATTCTTTGCTTTACCTTAATCCTAATCCTACATATTTGTGTGAGAAGAGAGATATTTTGCTTTGGGTTTTGTTTGATGAGAGGTGGCATGGTGAGTGGTGTGAATGCATTAATGTGAGAATTAATGCAAGGGTGCACTCACCTCTTACACTCACCTCTCTCTTTCTCTTTATCATTCACTCTCTCTTTCTCTCTCACACTTATTCCCTTCTCATTTTCTTCATCTCTTTCTTACCTCAAGCTGAACACTTCACCAATTCTTCACAAAACCATCACAAACTTCACAAAAACTCACAAAAATCACATATTTTGCCTAGTTTTACCTCTTGGATGCCTTGGAGCTTGGGAAGCTAGGATCTTTGAGTTCTTTTGGATATGTAATGATCTATTTCTGTTAGTTAAGTGGTTTTGTGTAGCGTAGCTTATTAGTTTCAGTTTAGATCGCGTATAGTTTCGTTTCGGGTAAATATTGTATTTTTAGTGTTGTTTTGGGTCTCGAATGATCTGCTATCAAACCAGATATTTGTTGCAAAAGTTCCCATCACAGTGACCTAGTGTAGTGACTTAGAACCTACCCTCAAAATACGAGCCCATTCCCTCATGTTAAGGCCGCAAATTAATTGCTTCTGGCCACAAATTGCGGCCAGACTAGGGAGTTGGGGTTTGGGTTTTGGTGTAGGGGTTTCTGGGGTTGTTTGTGGTCTCATGGTACTTGCAACTTTTACAGATTGTTGGTATAGCAAAATCTGGGATCACTTGCTTGTTTTCTTATGTTTCGTTTCGCGCGTTACATTATCCGATACGGTTCTTGTTCTGTGTTGCTGTTG
This sequence comes from Agapanthus africanus, assembly GCA_030015575.1. Taxonomy (NCBI): domain Eukaryota; kingdom Viridiplantae; phylum Streptophyta; class Magnoliopsida; order Asparagales; family Amaryllidaceae; genus Agapanthus; species Agapanthus africanus. The sequence continues at coordinate 744,637,351 of CM057341.1, forward strand.
CTTTGAGTTGGTTTCGTTGTGTCGCTATGCACGTTAGCCATAATACAAACACTTGAGAGTATGTTTTGTGTTGTCGCGTCGGTCAAACGTAGTTTGTACGTGTTTTGGGTCTATTGCTAATATATACTTGCTTTGTTGTGTTAAGTTTTAAGTTCGCAGGCGAGGACTTCGGGCGCTGCGAAAAAGGGGAAACAGGTAGTAGGCTTTACTTAGCCAGGAGCGTTGGTGAGTAGATTTAACATCTACAGGGAAATAGCCCGCATGTCGTTATGCGTCTGGGCTAGAGATGTTATAATTTTGTCGCATATTCTATTTCATATATAGAGTTGCGTATACACCTTATTGCTTAGTTACTTGTTGTGCTTGGACTTGTACCCTTAGGACACTGCACTATTATTGACGGCTTATGTTGCACGAGCACTGATTGTATGCCACATACACCGTCAATAATTGCCATGACACGCACAACACACATACATATCTGATATTGTTTGGTTAGGGACATTGAGACATTGATTCATATTCCTTGTTGCATATGACATATAGCATACCTGTATACCTATATGCCTACACATATGCCTTGACATGCTTACATGCTAGTTACTTGTATACCTATATGGTATTGTACCATTAGCGATAGGTATATTTCACACATAATGACATAGCTACATGTATACCTTACATACATACTTCACTTATACCTGGAGGGTATATTACATCATTACTAATAGGTAGATACATATACCTGCTATACCTTTATGTTTACACATACATCTGGTTATAACTACATGTTACCTTTTTTTGATGTTATATAGACTTGGAGAAATTAGGAACCGAATGATATATATTTTAACTTGTTGCAGTTAAATAGCGGATTTTCCTTTATATGCTCACATTATAGTTTTATGTTGCATATATTATATTCATGGATTTTCTCATTGAGATATGGATTTTTCATGATGTTTTCTGGATTTGAGAACCGTGGTAGTTTCATGAAATTATGCATTATTTGAAAAACCCGGTTTTTCTTGATATGATATTTCAGCAGCCACCATGAGATTTATCGGTTCTAATATATATACCCCATGCGAAGAGGATTCGGGGGCTATGTGAGGGTACATGGTAGGGCCCAGAGGTACCCCGGGATGAGAAAGGTATATCGATGGACCATGCCGATGAGCCTGACAGGGGAACCATACCTACCGGTGACAGTACCTATGACTCGGCGGTTATTGTGGGGATACCGACGGGAGTCATGTACGTATGGATACGTCGAAAGACGAGGGTCGAAACTGCGCACTCGGGTTTTCGGGATAGCGTATGATACGTACCTATCAGGGGACTAGTCGTGGTGACACCACCTGATAGATCAGTATTTATATGTCGATGCTTGACACGAGTTTTCATGATATTTTTACTCCTAAGTATATATAACAGTGGAATGGGACGTTGTTATATATATATATATATATATATATATATATATATATATATATTAGTGGAATGAGACGCTAATATATATGTATACATATCAATTTATATACACCATCATAATTATTCATGAAAATATACTTAGGATATATATGAGATTGACTTGATATTGGATACAGTATATATATGAGATTGACTTGATATTGGATACAGGATATATATGAGATTGACTTGATATTGGATACAGGATATATGAGATTTACTTGATTTGTACCTTCAAGATATATGAGATTTACTTGATATTGTACATTCAGGTTTTATGAGACTTACATGATATGCGAGCCAATTTGGGGGCTGATTTGAGGAAATTTGGATTTGGATTGACTTGATGGACTTTGGTCCTACCACGAGATCAGGATTCCGTGGGAATGACATGTTTTATCCCATACTCCGCATTTATCGTTTATGCACTGCATCATGTATTAGTTGTACCTGATAGAGTACCTTCCATGACTGTTGCATTTACATACTTTTATTTTATATGCATTGCTTCATGTATTAGTTGTACCTGCTAGAGTACCTTTCATGACTGTTGCATATATACATTTTCATATCATTGCTTCATGTATTAGTAGTACCTGATAGAGTACCTTACATGTTTGTTGCATACATATTGTCATATTATTGCTTCATATATTAGTTGTACCTGCTAGTGTACCTTTCATGACTATTGCATACATATGACCATTTATTGCTATTAACTTGCATATGTTAGATTCACGTTGTACGTGCATACTTGCGATTACCTGCATATGTTATTTACTATTCACGAGTTGGCAACTCACCCCTGTTGTGCCATAGTGTTTTGCAAGTTGTTCTCCAGAGTAGTCGAGGCAGGCTATTCATCTATCATATCATCTTTTGCAGCGGATACCGCTCCGGCTCGTAGTGTGCAGTTTTGCTTAGGTGGGTTTTGCGGTTATCCGATATTGTTTATTGTATATTCGTTGTATCCTGTACTTTCCATCTACCATTATCTTGTATGACTTAGAGACTTGATGTGAGGACGATATTGTATATGTTTGTGACCTGGAGGTCTTTTATGCAGTTTTATTTATATCGTCTTTTATTTCTTCGCCACGGCGTCGTATATCTGTTGTGGTGGTTGTTTTCCGCCTTTGGGCGTGTTTTTGCTCCCGTTTAGGGATGCTTTACTTATATCTTTGTTTTACCCATTTTTAGGGTTGGTTTTTACTAAGGAGGTGCTGCCAAAATTTTAAAGGAAATAAAAATTGGGACTTTAAAGAATTTGGGTTGAGATTTCAAAAGTTTTAAAATTGTTATTATCACTTACTTCTTTTGATGGTTTAGATTGCTGGGTTTTCGGCTTACTTAAATTGCGTTACGCCTGTGGACGTTGCGTAGTTTAAGGGTCGTCACGTGCCAATTTCGGGTCGTGACACATCCCATCAATCTCAGCAACAGCTGGGTCATCTGTCTGCATGGTAGACAACATCGCGATCTCTGAGCTAGGCTGTACATCAACAGTCCTCTCAATCTGGCAACCTCTATCAATGGCCCGATCATCCGGTGCAAAACCGAACACTCGCCTCAAACGAGAGGTCACGATACAAACACTATACCTACACATTCCTATGTCACCAGAAAACATCATGGTCAGCCCTCGTCTGTGATGAGCTCTCTCTGACCGCAACACTAGCAGCAACTCAATCTGTGCTCAAACCATGGTGACAGGAACCTCAAGAAGGTATCGATGAAGATAGATAAGAGGAACGAAAGAAATCAACAGATCCAAAATGGATACATGATCATAAGGAGGAACGTAATCAATGAAAGTATGATCATTGGAATGAATAGAAGCACGGATCTCAAGAATATACATCCTAAGGTCACTTAAGCAGAGTATCGTATCATAAGTATGCCGCAGAACATATGCACTGTACGTTACTTTACTTGAGTTACCTACTCCATCAATCAGGGTCAACCTAAGTAACGAAAGTTCAGATCTAAACCCCCCCCGTCAAGTCTAAGTTCCGTAAGGTCAAGCCTAGGTTCCGAAATATATATGCCCTAGACTCCGCATAGTCAAACCCAGACTCAAATCAAGGTTAAACCTAACGCTCTATACCAACTTTGTCACGACCCATAATGTAGCACGAATACTATATGTAATTTATCTGAAATGACGAAGGGCTACGCAGGTTTTTCATAAAAACCATGAGCGTAATGAACTTGATATCGTTGTAGAATCAAATAAAGTTTTGAAATGGAGTGATTTTGAGGCTTTTCTAGTTTTGCTAAAGGAGTCATTCCCGGTGAAGGGATCTCGGTCCTTTCCTCGTCGAATGAGGTGCGGGATATATCATATATATCACTGTGCAAAGCAAAAACGCAAAAGCAGTCAAAAGCAAACCGAGTGTGTAGCATCTGCCAGTTATTGCTAAAGGAGTCACTCCCGGTGAAGGGATCTCGGTCCTTTCCTCATCGAATAAGGTGCAGGGTATATCAAATATACCGCTATGCAAAGCAAGAACTGTAGCTACCTGTTTTATTTTAAAATTCGATTCCACAACATCTTAGGTTTCTTATCTTTCATTAATCACATTAATGAAGTCCCATCATTTAAATACCTAAACATCACAGATAGATATAACGTACACTTATGCCATCCGCATTCGCCTCGATGTCCCCTCGTGCACCGTTAGGTTAGGTAACTAACGACAGAGCAGGGCAGGGCTAGCACGGGTGTAAAACATAAGTAACGTCTATATAATATATCATATATACTATATACTAAATCCATCACAGAAACATCACATGATCTCATCACAGATATCGCAGCAGAATAAACATATGATTTATTGGATATACTAGGACGTCCGTGTTTTCAATACGAGCCAGTATAAAACACGGATTCCACGGTCGTGATGAATAGCCAATCCCACACCCCTAGACCCCTACGAGAGCGGCAAGCAACCCTGCCAATTCTAGGGTTAGGAGACCCGGACTCGACTCCTCGAGTTGGTCTCCCACTGGACCCCAGAACCCGGTTACTTGTGCTCCCCTCCTTGGGTCTATCCTAGTGCAGAAAAGTAAATAATATACAAAGGGTGACAACTCCCGCATCCTGGAAGTGCCCCGAATAAAAGAATATTACATACAAGTTTTTACATGAATGAAAATGAAAAACACTCATCTCACATAAAAACCCCCGGCTATTCGAACACGACGATCCAATATAACATATCCAGCAACACATAACATCACATGTCATCAACGTAAGTAAGTATGCATACCCCAATTGTCGTTGACGTATAGCAACGAAACCGGCGATATGAACATACTACACTTACGGTCACAGAAAAGAAAGTGTAAAACTACAACAATTGGAATCCGCAATCTCTTTAGACATCACATGCCTAACAGTTACAAACCCCGCATTTTAGTCTCATTATCGAGAACTCTTTTCAATATCGTATGGGACTAAACTGCTAGATTTATAACATTGATTCAGTTATCACATAACTGTTTGTGAATTCCAATTATTGTATCCAATTCCGGATAAATAGAATATATTAAACTTTCCGATCGAACACTCGAACACCCAAGTTTTCCCGACACCGATCAACACATGAAATAGGTTCAAAGACATTCACTTCATACCTCAGTACCAACGGTCCAGCCGTAGAAGGGTCAAGCCAACGCCTCACATGTGGCACGCCGTACTGCCCCAAACCCGAAGGTTCAAAGGGCAGTTCAAGACGGTCACATAATCGAGTTAAGGTTTGTTGTCTTCTAGAGGGACCATCGCGTTACTTGCACTACTCAGAACGTCTTTTAACCACACAATAATCCAACACTTGGATATTCCGGCAGGGGAAAACCTGGGTATTTATATCCGGTCGAACTCTTTAACATATTCTACAATTATCTGGAAAAACACTAAAGACGAAATTTGATAATCCGATCGAAATACTGATTCCCAATAGTACCCCAAAATACTCTTCTGTAAAGTCACAATAAAAATATCCCAGAAAACATAGCATTATATTACAAGAGTTACTGTGCAGAAATAATTATGAAAGGGAACAGTACGGCCGCGGAAGCGCCGCATATGCCTAGCATGTGCCGCCCTTCCGCGGTGGAAAAGTTGAATTACCCCCTCGTATTTCACAGTAATTCTAATAACACCCTGCTTGATTTTCTACATATTTTTAATTGACAAAAATCCGAATTTTTAGAAAAAGTCCAGAGAGCATTTTTAGGTTTTGGATTTCGGTTCGATCGGGTTTCAAACGTCGTCGGGACTTCGCCTAAGGCTCTAACCTGGCTCTGATACCAGTGAAAGGTTCCTGGGCACCCTAGTGAGGTCTCACAAGGCATCGAACATGCCAATTTAAAATTTTTTGGTGCCGAGAAACCCTAGACTACGGATCTTAAACTAGATGTTTAGGCGAAACGGAAAACTAGTTAACAGTTAACTACTAAGATACGGATATACAACCTTTGTAGATCCGGATTTCCACCTCCACGGCTCCGCAACGTCATGTCCTCGCTGTCCATCATGAATCCTCGACTCGATCATCGGCTTCATCGGGAAAGCAAGCGGAATAGCTCGTCGGCTTTGTGTCAAAGACGATCTACGTCGAGGTTGCACAAACTCAAGCTCCGACTTCACAAACTTGTGAAACTTGTGAAGTAAACACCCAAAACAACTTGGCAAGAGGTAGAGGGTGAAGAAATAGGAGGTGGGTTCACTTTAGATTTGGATTTAACTCACTAGATCTCAACTTGCCATTTTTGTAGCAAGCTTGAAGAAGAAGAAGAAGATGAGCTCAAGAAAAGATTATGATAAGTGTTATATTAAAAATAAAAATAAATCAAATACTTATCATAACTTGAACTAGGGTTAAGTGTAGAGAATTAACCATGGTCACTTTGATGGGTTAGGGTTAAGCATGAAGATAAGGATGGTTAGCAAAGTCAAAGCTTCATGAAGCTTCAATATAAAACAAACTTAGCCACCATTCTTATCATAACTTATTTCAAATAAATAAATAAATAAATAAATAAATAAATGAAAATGCAAAACCCTAATTATCATATTAACCATGGATTAATTTTATACACTTAACTAAATGATCAAGTATCATCAAACATGATACAAAAAAGTGCACGAAAGTATATCACATATACAATGTGCAATCCAAGTGAGAAAAATCCGTTTAAAGTGAACCAATACTAGTTAATGCAAAGTAATATATCAAATATATAATTATACATTAAATCATTAAATCAACACTTGATTCAATGATCCGGTTATATCGCATACAACCGACTAGTATGTAATGTATCGATTTATCGAATCAATGATTCGATAACTAGGTCATATCGAATATAACCAATCGAAACATATATCGCGAGAATGAAGTGCGGTATCACATACACGCATTATTCTCGGTCCTGCACATATCTCATATGCGCTCCTATTTCATTTCGCTTGAGCCAGGAAACCTCTGTGTAGGACTCTAAAGACTCGTCAATACGCCGGTAGCAGATGATGATCATATCAAGCACCCACAAGCCGCAAGCGGTCTGCTAAACGTAACGGCCACCCGGGTATTGAGCGATCAGAAGATCGACGAGCTAGCCCGCTCACACTCCTGCGAATCCGACCAGTAACACTTACCATACAGTCCGGTCTCTTCGTCTGATACGTCGCATATCAAGTCTAGGGGTGGTATACGTCAGACCCCAATAACCCGATAAGTCGTGCCGATGTGAGGCTCGTAACGGGTCGAGAAACTACTGGTAACACTTACCAGCAAATCTCTGATCAGCCCTGGCCAGGGACTTCCCTGTTACGGCCAATCGAGCACAGCGCAACATCAACCCCCAATACCGGGAGAGACGAAACCCCTCCTATCGCTCATTGCCTCCATGTGACTCGGGACTGTACCCAAAGACCACCGTTTTGCACGCCCTCATGGACATGGTAAGGTGGAGATCAAAGCACAGTGGGAATCACACAAGACTCTATGACGATCTCGGGTCTACAGACTAACCTGTACAAGTGTCACCTGAGAACTGCCATCTGACGTGAGGTATAATACCATCTGGGAGTTCTCGGCGAGTCCGTCCAGTGTACCCAGTCTCCACTGAGCACCCGTATACCATCTCTGATGTCAAACACCAATGGATATGGGATCATCCATCGCCCATCACATGGGTCGAGAAGCATATACGCTAGTCTACTCTGGTATATCGATGCCCCGTCTCGATACACCCACGACTAGGGACCTTGAAGGATGTACTTATGGACTACCATGTCCCCACTAGTATGATCTGCATCATAGTCCAAGTAGTCAAGTACAAATCCTAAGGGCTTTACCAACATGTAACTATAAGACAGTATAAAGAGACTAGTGTACATGTTAAGATAAATGGCAACCAGATAGCATACTATCATGTCGAGCAAGAAAGTCATCTCTATATATGTCCAAGCATCCAATATAATATACATAATCTGTACAATACTGGCCTCTAGGGCATACATACAACTAACAATCTCCCACTTGCACTAGGGCCAGCTGCTGTAGTATCTCATACCGAGCATCCCGAAGAGTCTCTCAAACTGTATCTGGGGAATGGCCTTCGTTAGTGGATCCGCCGTGTTGTTCTTCGTGTCAACTCTCCTGACCTCGATCTCCCGGCGATCAACTATCTCCCGGATCAGGTGATACCGCCTCAGAATATGCCTGGACCGCTGATGGGACCTGGGTTCCTTGGCCAAAGCCACCGCTCCATTGTTATCGCAATACAAAGGTATTGGATGCTCAATGGATGGAACCACTCCAAGTTCAGTAATGAACTTCTTGATCCAGACAGCTTCTTTAGCAGCATCGTTGGCAGCGATGTATTCAGCCTCCATCGTCGAGTCTGCCACGGTTTCCTGCTTGGAACTCTTCCAGCTAACCGCCCCTCCGTAAAGGGTAAAGACAAAGCCCGACTACGACTTAGAGTCGTCCTTATCACTCTGGAAGCTCGAATCGGTAAAGGACTCCACTTGGAGTTCTCCGTTACCATACACCAAGAACATATCTCTAGTCCTTCGCAAGTACTTGAGAATGCTCTTCACAGCTGTCCAGTGACTCTCTCCAGGATCAGCTTGATACCTGCTCACTACACTTAGTGAGTATGCTACATCGGGTCTGGTACATAGCATCGCATACATGATAGAGCCTACTGCCGAAGCATAGGGTATCCCTTGCATGCGAGCTCTCTCCAAATCAGTCTTGGGAGACATCTCTTTGGAGAGAGTGACTCCAGAGATCGTGGGCATGTTCCCACGCTTGGACTCTTCCATACTAAACCTCTTTAGTATGGTGTCAATGTACCTGGATTGGGACAATCCCAAAATCCGTTTGGATCTATCTCTATAGATCCTGATTCCCAATATGCAGGAGGCATCACCAAGATCTTTCATTGAGAATCTTTGTGATAAGAAGAGCTTGACCGATTGCAGCATAGGAATATCATTTCCTATCAAGAGTATGTCGTCCACGTACAATACGAGGAAGACAACCTTACTCTCTGCCACCTTCTTGTAAATACAAGGTTCATCTGGATTTTTGACGAAATCAAACTCTTTGATAACGACGTCAAAGCAGATGTTCCAACTCCGCGATGCTTGCTTTAATCCATAAATGGATTTAAGCAGCTTGCACACCTTCCCGCTGCTCCCACTGTCTACGAAGCCCTCTGGCTGAGTCATATACACGCACTCTTCTAAATCACCATTTAGAAAGGCGGTCTTAACATCCATTTGCCAGATTTCGTAGTCATGAAAGGCAGCAATGGCAAGCATGATTCGTATGGATTTAAGCATAGCCACTGGAGAAAAGGTCTCGTCATAGTCCACACCTGGTCTTTGACGAAAACCCTTTGCTACAAGTCTAGCTTTGAAAGTCTCCACTTTCCCATCTACACCAAATTTCTTCTTGAAGATCCACTTGCTCCCAATGGGTTTTACCCCTTCAGGAGCAACTTCCAAAGTCCATACTTTGTTGGTGTACATGGATTCCATCTCGGACCGCATAGCATCCAGCCATTTCACTGAGTCCCTACTCGTGATGGCCTGCTCGAAGCTAGTTGGGTCATCATCCTCCATGATGCAATCCTCGCTCCCACCGTCCATGAGAAAACCGTAGTATCTCTCAGGTTGGCGAGGAACCCTACTAGATCGGCGGAGTGGCTGGGTTTCATCGGGAACTATGGAATCCTCTGGTTCCACCAGATCTTCTGTTGTAGCTTCTGCAGCTGGAACCTCTTTCAGTTCTACCTCATGACCACTAATTTCTTTTTCAAGAAATTCCTCTTCTAAAAAGGTGGCATGCCGAGAAACAAACACTCTTTGTTCCTCAGGGTGGTAGAAGATATACCCTTGAGAATTTTTGGGATATCCTACAAATTTGCATAGAACAGACCGTGCCTCGAGTTTGTCCGGATTTTGTCGTTTGACATAGGCTGGACAACCCCATATCTTAACATAGTTAAGACATGGTCTCTTCCCTTTCCATATCTCATATGGAGTGGTAGGCACAGATTTGGTGGGGACCATATTCAATAGATGTATGGCTGTCTCAAGCGCATACCCCCAGAAGGAAATAGGTAACTCAGCTGTGCTCATCATAGAGCGCACCATATCTAATAGGGTGCGGTTCCTCCGTTCTGATACACCGTTGTGCTGTGGTGTATATGGAGGAGTCAGCTGAGAGAGAATCCCATTCTCTTTTAGGAATTCCAGGAATTCATTGCTCAAGTATTCACCTCCTCGATCAGATCGAAGGATTTTAATACTTTTTCCGGTTTGGTTTTCGACTTCTTGTTTATATTCTCTAAATTTCTCAAAAGCTTCAGACTTGTGTCTTATTAAGTACACATGTCCGTATCTTGAGAGATCGTCAGTGAATGTAATGAAGTACGAAGAACCATCCCTGGCATGTGTAGACATGGGACCACATACATCACTATGTATCAGTCCTAAGAGTTCGGTAACTCTTTCTCCGTGTCCCATAAACGGAGTCTTGGTCATCTTGCCTTTGAGACATGACTGGCAAGTGTCATAAGATGAAAATTCGAAAGGTTTCAAATATCCATCTTTATGCAACTTAGCCAGTCGTGTCACATTGATGTGACCCAGTCTACAATGCCACAAGAAGGATTCGTTGAGTTCAGAACTCTTCCTCTTGTGTGTGTTTGTTATGCTCAGAACTGTTGATTGATTTAGAACATAAATGCCATTGCACAACGTGCCTGATCCAACCAACTTTTGGTTATGGAAAATGTTCATAACATTGTCCTGTAATACAAAATTATATCCCTCTTTACTTAATAAAGAAACCGATATAATGTTGCATATCAGGTTTGGCATGTAATTGCATTCGTTCAGAACCAATGTATTACCAGTTGGTAATACAAGGTGATATTCCCCGACAGTCTTAGCTGCAACAATTGCACCATTTCCGACTCTAATGTCTTTATCACCTTCTCCAAGTTCTCTACCTTTCCTAAGCCCATGTAACTGATTACATATATGGGATCCTGACCCGGTATCTAATACCCAGGACGTAGAGCAAATGGAGAAACAGTTCTCAGTAACGAACATACCCGAAGAAAATGCATCAACATGTACTTTCTTCAATCGGGTGGCATGGGAATCCTGGTATTCCCCTATATCCTGTTCATTCCTATAACTCTTATAGGAGAGAACGGAACCAACGTTCCCCAGCACAGTATAACATGCAGGTTCGGTCAATACATCCATTTTATTATCTTGATTAAGGCATGAAATGGTCGCTACCTGGAGAGAGAGAGAAGAAAACACTTTAGCGTAAGCTCGTGCAAGATCAGATTGGTTATTATCTTATCTAATCAGGATGGCTCCCACTGCTTTTTATCAAATCTTCCTCCAAACCCTAAAAGGAAAGACTAGCCGGGATTAATTACACACTACAAGTTCGCCAATCTTTCAGCCAGGCCAGTGTCGGTACTTTGAGGGAGGTCCCCCGTGCTTTCGCACGAACCTAATTACTGTAAACCTCGTTTTCCCAGAGGCATAACCTCGTTAACACCTTTCTAGACACCTACTTGATCGGCTAATTGCACTGTGTAAAACTCTCCCAGGAGTAACTCTTACTCGCAGCGGGTATCGGGATCCAACTATCTCATAGAAGGTATGCAATCTCATTGCAAATTTCAACACTTGAAATTCCCGATAATCTTTTGCCCCTAGCGTGCTATGACCTTGACGAAAGCCAACAAACCACAGCCCGCTAGTCAAGTTCAACCCGTACATTTCTTGACTGAATTAAACCCACCCGCACGACCCTTGACGAAAGCCAACAAAGCCGTACGACTACCCTAATCCAGTCGCATCATATGCAGCAGATAAACAGCACATAGCTACCGCACACTACACCTTGACGAAAGCCAACAAATGTAGCACGAATACTATATGTAATTTATCTGAAATGACGAAGGGCTACGCAGGTTTTTCATAAAAACCATGAGCGTAATGAACTTGATATCGTTGTAGAATCAAATAAAGTTTTGAAATGGAGTGATTTTGAGGCTTTTCTAGTTTTGCTAAAGGAGTCATTCCCGGTGAAGGGATCTCGGTCCTTTCCTCGTCGAATGAGGTGCGGGATATATCATATATATCACTGTGCAAAGCAAAAATGCAAAAGCAGTCAAAAGCAAACCGAGTGTGTAGCATCTGCCAGTTATTGCTAAAGGAGTCACTCCCGGTGAAGGGATCTCGGTCCTTTCCTCATCGAATAAGGTGCAGGGTATATCAAATATACCGCTATGCAAAGCAAGAACTGTAGCTACCTGTTTTATTTTAAAATTCGATTCCACAACATCTTAGGTTTCTTATCTTTCATTAATCACATTAATGAAGTCCCATCATTTAAATACCTAAACATCACAGATAGATATAACGTACACTTATGCCATCCGCATTCGCCTCGATGTCCCCTCGTGCACCGTTAGGTTAGGTAACTAACGACAGAGCAGGGCAGGGCTAGCATGGGTGTAAAACATAAGTAACGTCTATATAATATATCATATATACTATATACTAAATCCATCACAGAAACATCACATGATCTCATCACAGATATCGCAGCAGAATAAACATATGATTTATTGGATATACTAGGACGTCCGTGTTTTCAATACGAGCCAGTATAAAACACGGATTCCACGGTCGTGATGAATAGCCAATCCCACACCCCTAGACCCCTACGAGAGCGGCAAGCAACCCTGCCAATTCTAGGGTTAGGAGACCCGGACTCGACTCCTCGAGTTGGTCTCCCACTGGACCCCAGAACCCGGTTACTTGTGCTCCCCTCCTTGGGTCTATCCTAGTGCAGAAAAGTAAATAATATACAAAGGGTGACAACTCCCGCATCCTGGAAGTGCCCCGAATAAAAGAATATTACATACAAGTTTTTACATGAATGAAAATGAAAAACACTCATCTCACATAAAAACCCCCGGCTATTCGAACACGACGATCCAATATAACATATCCAGCAACACATAACATCACATGTCATCAACGTAAGTAAGTATGCATACCCCAATTGTCGTTGACGTATAGCAACGAAACCGGCGATATGAACATACTACACTTACGGTCACAGAAAAGAAAGTGTAAAACTACAACAATTGGAATCCGCAATCTCTTTAGACATCACATGCCTAACAGTTACAAACCCCGCATTTTAGTCTCATTATCGAGAACTCTTTTCAATATCGTATGGGACTAAACTGCTAGATTTATAACATTGATTCAGTTATCACATAACTGTTTGTGAATTCCAATTATTGTATCCAATTCCGGATAAATAGAATATATTAAACTTTCCGATCGAACACTCGAACACCCAAGTTTTCCCGACACCGATCAACACATGAAATAGGTTCAAAGACATTCACTTCATACCTCAGTACCAACGGTCCAGCCGTAGAAGGGTCAAGCCAACGCCTCACATGTGGCACGCCGTACTGCCCCAAACCCGAAGGTTCAAAGGGCAGTTCAAGACGGTCACATAATCGAGTTAAGGTTTGTTGTCTTCTAGAGGGACCATCGCGTTACTTGCACTACTCAGAACGTCTTTTAACCACACAATAATCCAACACTTGGATATTCCGGCAGGGGAAAACCTGGGTATTTATATCCGGTCGAACTCTTTAACATATTCTACAATTATCTGGAAAAACACTAAAGACGAAATTTGATAATCCGATCGAAATACTGATTCCCAATAGTACCCCAAAATACTCTTCTGTAAAGTCACAATAAAAATATCCCAGAAAACATAGCATTATATTACAAGAGTTACTGTGCAGAAATAATTATGAAAGGGAACAGTACGGCCGCGGAAGCGCCGCATATGCCTAGCATGTGCCGCCCTTCCGCGGTGGAAAAGTTGAATTACCCCCTCGTATTTCACAGTAATTCTAATAACACCCTGCTTGATTTTCTACATATTTTTAATTGACAAAAATCCGAATTTTTAGAAAAAGTCCAGAGAGCATTTTTAGGTTTTGGATTTCGGTTCGATCGGGTTTCAAACGTCGTCGGGACTTCGCCTAAGGCTCTAACCTGGCTCTGATACCAGTGAAAGGTTCCTGGGCACCCTAGTGAGGTCTCACAAGGCATCGAACATGCCAATTTAAAATTTTTTGGTGCCGAGAAACCCTAGACTACGGATCTTAAACTAGATGTTTAGGCGAAACGGAAAACTAGTTAACAGTTAACTACTAAGATACGGATATACAACCTTTGTAGATCCGGATTTCCACCTCCACGGCTCCGCAACGTCATGTCCTCGCTGTCCATCATGAATCCTCGACTCGATCATCGGCTTCATCGGGAAAGCAAGCGGAATAGCTCGTCGGCTTTGTGTCAAAGACGATCTACGTCGAGGTTGCACAAACTCAAGCTCCGACTTCACAAACTTGTGAAACTTGTGAAGTAAACACCCAAAACAACTTGGCAAGAGGTAGAGGGTGAAGAAATAGGAGGTGGGTTCACTTTAGATTTGGATTTAACTCACTAGATCTCAACTTGCCATTTTTGTAGCAAGCTTGAAGAAGAAGAAGAAGATGAGCTCAAGAAAAGATTATGATAAGTGTTATATTAAAAATAAAAATAAATCAAATACTTATCATAACTTGAACTAGGGTTAAGTGTAGAGAATTAACCATGGTCACTTTGATGGGTTAGGGTTAAGCATGAAGATAAGGATGGTTAGCAAAGTCAAAGCTTCATGAAGCTTCAATATAAAACAAACTTAGCCACCATTCTTATCATAACTTATTTCAAATAAATAAATAAATAAATAAATGAAAATGCAAAACCCTAATTATCATATTAACCATGGATTAATTTTATACACTTAACTAAATGATCAAGTATCATCAAACATGATACAAAAAAGTGCACGAAAGTATATCACATATACAATGTGCAATCCAAGTGAGAAAAATCCGTTTAAAGTGAACCAATACTAGTTAATGCAAAGTAATATATCAAATATATAATTATACATTAAATCATTAAATCAACACTTGATTCAATGATCCGGTTATATCGCATACAACCGACTAGTATGTAATGTATCGATTTATCGAATCAATGATTCGATAACTAGGTCATATCGAATATAACCAATCGAAACATATATCGCGAGAATGAAGTGCGGTATCACATACACGCATTATTCTCGGTCCTGCACATATCTCATATGCGCTCCTATTTCATTTCGCTTGAGCCAGGAAACCTCTGTGTAGGACTCTAAAGACTCGTCAATACGCCGGTAGCAGATGATGATCATATCAAGCACCCACAAGCCGCAAGCGGTCTGCTAAACGTAACGGCCACCCGGGTATTGAGCGATCAGAAGATCGACGAGCTAGCCCGCTCACACTCCTGCGAATCCGACCAGTAACACTTACCATACAGTCCGGTCTCTTCGTCTGATACGTCGCATATCAAGTCTAGGGGTGGTATACGTCAGACCCCAATAACCCGATAAGTCGTGCCGATGTGAGGCTCGTAACGGGTCGAGAAACTACTGGTAACACTTACCAGCAAATCTCTGATCAGCCCTGGCCAGGGACTTCCCTGTTACGGCCAATCGAGCACAGCGCAACATCAACCCCCAATACCGGGAGAGACGAAACCCCTCCTATCGCTCATTGCCTCCATGTGACTCGGGACTGTACCCAAAGACCACCGTTTTGCACGCCCTCATGGACGTGGTAAGGTGGAGATCAAAGCACAGTGGGAATCACACAAGACTCTATGACGATCTCGGGTCTACAGACTAACCTGTACAAGTGTCACCTGAGAACTGCCATCTGACGTGAGGTATAATACCATCTGGGAGTTCTCGGCGAGTCCGTCCAGTGTACCCAGTCTCCACTGAGCACCCGTATACCATCTCTGATGTCAAACACCAATGGATATGTGATCATCCATCGCCCATCACATGGGTCGAGAAGCATATACGCTAGTCTACTCTGGTATATCGATGCCCCGTCTCGATACACCCACGACTAGGGACCTTGAAGGATGTACTTATGGACTACCATGTCCCCACTAGTATGATCTGCATCATAGTCCAAGTAGTCAAGTACAAATCCTAAGGGCTTTACCAACATGTAACTATAAGACAGTATAAAGAGACTAGTGTACATGTTAAGATAAATGGCAACCAGATAGCATACTATCATGTCGAGCAAGAAAGTCATCTCTATATATGTCCAAGCATCCAATATAATATACATAATCTGTACAATACTGGCCTCTAGGGCATACATACAACTAACACCATACCGGGTCCACCATGTATGGATCGTCCATCTCCTCGAATCGGGTTTCTAAAACCAATCTCAGAACCAAGAAAACTAATGGTGGACGCCTCGAAATATCATATCAACAGAAACCGAGTTTTTAAAACAATACATAAGTTCCTTTGAAATATAACCACGGTTCTCAAATCCAGAATCTCATGAAAACAGTATCTCAAAGCGTATAATCATAAAGCATGATGTATGCAAACATAGAACAGAAATATGAGCATATCAGTATATCATGCAACATAGGATAGTGATAATACTGAACGATTAAGAGTAATGGCATGATATAACAATTTGACTGTGTAAGTGACATAGCAATTACCGATGATGAAAGTGTGTGAGCCGGCAATCTGTATAAGTGTAATATACGCATCATCGATAATTGTGCAGGTGTACTAGCCGACGATATCATAACAAATAATGGAAGCACATGTATACGTAATGCAATGATAATATCGAAAACGTAGCAGGAAGTAAATCGTAAGCGCACTATTATAAAGCATACGTATCTAATCTAACATCTACATAAGGGATAAACTAAGTAGTGTAGACAGTGATTAACAATATCTATAACATATCCGAGTCGATGAATCAATCAATCGGCAGTCCAGCCTCACAGTATCACGTACGGTATAATCCATCGTACGACATCCTCGAGTCAAGGGTATGGATTAATCATCAGGTAAAACTCATCGCGTACGGTAATCCATCGTACGGCGGCTGATTAGTCGAAAATATTGTATATTTTAGCCGGCAATTTCCTCATCATTTGCATTCATTTAGAAGTGTACGACATTCATATTTTACATATTAGCAAAACTGTCACAAAATATCAGATTACATGTATTAGACCTTAAAACCAGCATTTCTAGGGAAATTGACTGCATTGCATGGCATCGCAATATTTCTATATGTCGTAACCCGTGTTTCGAAGTCTGTGCAGGAAACTAGAAGCATGCTCGAATCAACACTGCTCAAAAGATACGCCAACTCACTAACTTCAGATCTGGTATCAATACAAAGTAGCAATCACAATTCAGCATATCAGAAGAAGCCCCAAACTCCATCACGAGTCCACACCAGAAGACCCAAAGGCCAAGCCCATCAAAGAGCCGCGGATCCGCGGCAGGGGCTTGCTAATGCCGCGGATCCGCGGTGGGACAAGGGATTCAGACACTAAATTTTGGTCTACAATGCTTCATTAAGGGCCCACTGCTCAGAAATGTATCTCAAGTTCCAGAATACTCCAGGGGTTTCTGCCAGATCAGCAAACTAGGGTTTCCAAGCCTAATTAAACCTAGCTTAAACCCTAAGCTAGCTCTTAACAAACTCTTTCTAGAAACTCCTCAACAAAATTTTGGAGGGAATTGTAATTTCAAACCTAGACCTAGGGTTTGGGAAGTCTATAAATAGAAGCCTAAACCTAGGGTTAAAGATATACTTGATACTAGATACTTGATACTTGGATCCATTATCCAAGACTTAGATACTTCTTCATTTTACCCCCTTCATCTTCTTCTTCCACAAGTCTAGTGACAGGACTTGTGTGAAACCCTAACCCTAATTCCAATCAAAATCAAGATCCCGAGTACCCATTAAGCAAGAAGCCCTACAACCTTTAGGAGCGGAGCCGATCTTCAACGGAGCAAGCGATCCGAGCCGATCCACGACTCATGAAGCCGAGCGATGCCCGATCAACAATCTAGATTCTTCCTCTTGTAGTTCTTGAAGCGAATGTAATCAAAATTGTTGAGATAAATAAAGGTGATATTCTTTTATCTTGTTTTCTTTAAATTCTGCATCATGATATCTTTACAATTCGTAAATATTTTCTGTGTGGTGATGTGTGAATAAAACTCCGCTCGTCAAGGAGTCGAGACGGTCAATAGAATGATGATGTAACATAGCTTTAATCGATTCTTGATTCCTACGAGTTTTGTAAACCCTAGCAAGTTCAAGAACCGACAACCCATTTCGTTACGATGCTTTCTTGAATGATATCGCTCGAAATTGGGGAGTTACGATCGTTTCTTGAAATTGCTAGAGGCTAGAATGTGAATGATATCGACAAAAGAACAAGGGATAAGATGAAACCCTAGTTTCACGAGAAAGCCCTAACTCTCGTCGATCATCATCGATCTAGTATCAATCCTTCGAAAGACAAGAACACGAAATCTTTAGATTACATCACGTCTATCGATCCGATCGATTCCTACAAGCCTCATTTAGATTCTTGACATTTTGGTTGGAAATATTATCGAAACCCAATTCTTGATTGTTTATCAGTTTCTTGATTCTTGATTAAATATCGTGACACCTGAATCAATTGATAAATTCTTGAATCATGTTTTCGTTTATCTTAGCTTAACTTTTCAATTCAAGCATATCATAATACAAACGAATCGTGCAATCCCTGTGGACGATCCGCACTCATTCATGAACTACAATTGACACCGTAGTTTGATTGCGGTCAAAATAATTTTTGGTTGTGATTTCTATACAATTTTCATACTACACATCAAGAATTCTATTCAATTAAATGGCGCCGTTGCCGGGGATAGTGCGCTAATTGTTCGTATTTTGAAATTTGAGTTGAAAATTTTATTCCATCTAAATTTTGTGATCTAAACTCGCACAAACTCTAATACGTGTGTTGTGATTTGATTGCGAGGAATTCTGGAATCATTGGAGCTTGGATGAAATTTTTCTGAGCATTCCAGAGAGCTAAGGGGAGCAACAGAAGCATTCTCCTAAATTTCTGTGCAGTGATCCCTTTCCCCAACCGCGTTTCCGCGGCAAAACCCCCTCTCCTGCGGCGGTTCCGCGGCAACTCTAAGTCATCATTGCACCAAACTTTCTCTGTAAGTTTCTTACCTTCTCCTCTCTCCTCTTTTTAGCTCCAACTAACACTTTGCTGCAGGATTCTTTGCAAATAATCGCAGCGCCGCAAAAGCAAAATTAAATTTGTGCGTGATTTTGATTTCTTGGTTGTTTTGCATTCTAAATACGGATATTAAGGGGCACGGCCAAATCCAAATTAGGTGGGGATTTCATTACCCTTCCTAGGCCCCGAAAACCACAAAACTTGCATCCGCATTGACCCACATTAACTAAAAGAAATCTAGAGATGACTCTAAGGACCGTCGCGCTCAATTAGGACAAGAGAAGGCCGTGGGTAATTCATTGCCTATCCGCATTTTCTTGTGGTGCCTAAGGCGAGTGTGTCTAAGGCTAGTGGTTTTTAATTAGGCCCACTACTTACATAGTGGAGTACCTTCCCACTTACCTGGCACTTATCCGGCCACAGGGGGACAAAGAGGCAGTGGAGGATTCTATCCTGCGACTTGTCTTTTGGCAGTTAGGAGCGGTCTAGAGCCGGACCTAGGTGACCACTAGATTCTAGGGTTTGTGTGCTGCATTTGTTTTGTCGTATCATTTTTTCAAAAATCCGACCCTTTTTCAAAAGCAAACACCGCATTCATTTTTTCCCCTAATTATAAGCCAACGCTGCCACTTGTACTAACCCTTTTTAGTACAAGATAGGCTGGACACGGGATTCTAGTGCCCGTTTAGTCCGCGTACCCCTTATCGACTCCGAAGTCGATATTTCTCCATTTACCTTTTCTTTACCTACTACCACACCCACACCGATGGATCCGAATCCATCAAACTTCTTTAACCCTAATCTGCCGCCGTCCGTTGGTGCGCAGAATCCACCCCGCATCTCTCTCCAGGAGAGGTGCTACCCTATTCGAGGTCCTCTTTCGACCTGCCTATCCACACCACCAGCCAATGGGGATAACTTTGAAATTAAGCCCCAGTATATCAATCTTTTACCCAAATTCCATGGACTCGAGACTGAGGACGCTTACGTTTTCATTACCAAATTTGAAAACATATGCGCAATGATGGGTACGTCACAACTTTCAGTGGATGCGATGCGTCTACGACTTCTCCCATTTACCTTGTGCGATATAGCCGAGAAGTGGCTATACAACACTACCGCACATTCTATTACGAATTGGGGAGAATTCGTCACGGCATTCCTTAAGAAATTTTACCCAATATAAAAGACAGCTCGAATCCGTAGCGAACTGAATCAATTTACCCAGCTCCCTGCTGAATCATTCTCTAAATGCTTTGAACGTTTCAAGGATCTATTGGTTCAATGTCCTCATCACGGCATCCCGAGATGGGAATTGTGCCGAATCATATATGAGGGCAGTAACCCTAACACTAAACAGAGCCTTGAAAACATGTGTCAAGGTACCTTCATGTCTAAGGATGATGGGGTAGCTTGGCGATATTTAGAAGAGTTCGCTGAAAAGTCTTTACAGTGGGAAAGTCCATCATTTAGGAGTGGCAACAACCAATCGGATGTTTCCATAGGAGTTAGAGCTGACATTTGAGCTATACACAAGAAACTCGAGACTATGGAAAACAAATTTTTAGCTGCCTCCCTTAATCAAATGTCACTTTCCAAAACTGTATGTGGCTGCTGTTCTGATCCGTCTCACTTGACGGAAGAATGTCCGTTTCAAGGTCTTGAGCATACCAATGCCGCATTTCAAAGACCTAGGAACGATCCTTTTTCTTCCACATATAATCAGGGTTGGAGGAATCACCCTAATTTTGCTTGGAACCAATCACAAGTTCAAAACACGGTTCCAAACCAAAACAATTTCCAAAGGGTCCCTCCACCACAACAGCAGCCACAACTTCAATTGAGTCAGCACCTCTTTCAAGCACATAATTTTCAAAATCAGGTCAACACACCTGCACTATTGACCGGAACTGATGAATCCACTTCTTTTGCACAATACATGAATTTGGTCTTAACAAATATCATGCAAGTTTCGGCTGAAATGAAGTCATCTGTCAATAAAATTGAGAAAAACTCTGCGTCCCAAAACGAGAGTATTAAATCGATGGAAGAAGAAATTGCACGATTAAAAGCCGAAATGAGTGCAAGAGAGAAAGGGAAACTTCCAGCTCAACCATTACCCAATCCTGGCTATTCATATCATGTGAATGCAATCACCACGTTGAGATCTGGAAGAGTGCTTGACAATCATGTTGGGGAAGAAGTTGATGATATTGACAATCCTATCAACACCCCGGCTGAGATCTTTCCACACACACACTTCTAATTCTGACCCCAGTTCTTCTACCCAACCACCTTCTTCCGAGCCTATTCTCCATTTCCCAAAAGGCTCGCTACTACAGCCCACCTCTTTTACCCCTCCACGGACGATCCCCACTTCTATTCTGGGATCGGTTCCACACACACTTCCTTCTCCTATGATGGACCCAGCGCTTATTGCTAAAGCACCTTATCCTAATCGGTTAAGGGCTAACACACCAAGTCCACATATGGAGAAGATCACTGAGATGTTTAAACAGGTTAACATCAATATCCCTCTTCTAGATGCTATCCAACAAGTCCCTACATATGCGAAAGTTCTTAAAGACTTTTGCACTAGAAAGAGGAAGAAACAAATGCCCAAGAAGATATTCATGGCAAAGACAGTAGACACAGCTTTCCCCCAGCAATTACCGAGGAAACGTAAGGATCCTGGCTATCCTACTATTTCCATCTCTATTGGGGAGAAACACATTAACCGTGCTCTACTAGATCTTGGGGCAAGTGTTAACCTGCTTCCTTTCTCAGTTTATGAACAGTTAGGGATCGGAGAGTTAAAACCATCTCCTTGCACTCTCCAGATGGCTGACCGATCAATCACCAGACCTAGGGGTGAACTAGAGGATGTGTTAATAAAAATCGGGGAATTTATCTTCCCAGTAGACTTTATTGTAATTGATACACAGCCTGTAGCGAACTCACGGAATCAAATTCCGGTGATTTTAGGTCGCCCATTTTTGGCCACTTCCAACGCTATCATCAATTGTCGTAACGGTTCTATGACCCTATCTTTCGGGAAGAGGACAATTGAGATGAACATTTACAAGTTAGGAAGTGTACCCTCCGAACCTACTGCTCAGGTCTGTTCTGTCGACTTAATGGATGTCGACAGCAGCGAATTTAATGATCCTCCTGATACCGATCTTGACTCTTTTCATACGTTATTGTTTGACCCAACTATGTATCATACATATACGGACTCTTCCACCGAGATGTCCGGGTCAACAATTAACACCGATTATGAACTATTTTTAGAGTCTGAAGATCACCCCGCACTTTGTGATGACATTATTCTTCGGGGTATTGATGAAACTTTTGAGGAGATCTTCGCTGATGAACTCGCATTTCTGAATAACACGGGTGTTGAGACGAATCATGTCCCACTCACTGAAATTGAACCTCCACCCCTTTTTCTGACTTGTAAAAAGAATGCGAGTAATCCATCACACTCACTGCATCGTCTCTCCAAAATGAGATGCACACACATTCTATTCCACCACTTACCCTTTCCCCACCTCTTCGTCCACCAACCAGAGCATTGCATTGATAAAATTTTTGAATGGTTGGTGTTAACATTTGGTCTTTGCAAAGCTTGGCATCGACCAAGGATTTTTGACCCCCACTTGTGATTTTCAAAGCTTAACATTGCATAACTCAAGTTTGGGGGGTATATATTTTCTGGCTCCTAAAAAGAATTTTTACAAAATGATGAGCCAAAAATAAGTTTGGGGGAGGTTCTTTACTTAAATATTTTGCCCCCACTAATAAATTCCTCCCAAGCTTACAGGTTTTTCGAGATTTAGCAGATGGCAACAGTGAGGACACTGTTGAAAACAAGTTTGGGGGAGGTTTGTGCTTATTTTCGCATCATTTGCATATCATTTGCATAAGCACAAAACATTTTTCAAAAAAACCTATAAAAATTTAAAAAATTTCAAAAGATAATTTTTTTTTTTTGTACATAAATAAGATAATAAAAGTTTAGATAGTGAAAAAAATTACATCCATGAGATTAGAAAAATTTAAGAAAACTAAGAAAATTAGAAGTTTTCTTATACGAACTAGTAATAAGTAGTTATGAGCCGTTGTCCCAAGGGTTAGTAAGATGAAAGACGTCACTAATCTGAGGATAAAAATAAGTCTGAAAAATAGTTTCTATTCTGGAAGCCAAACATTTTGAACGTTGATACCCTGCTATTCGCACTTACACACGTCTTGAAGCCTGGGATAGTAGAGGATACCTTGAAATGCTCTTGTCTTAAAGCCAAAAGTATGAAGGAAATAAAAAGAAAAAAATGAATAAAAATATAAAGTGGTGAGAAAAATGGACACTGGTTTTGTTATCACCAAGGGCAATAAAAAATATATAGCAAGGGTGCTTCTTCACCTAGTGCCCTAAGGCCAACTGGTCTGGGAGTCACTGCTATGCCTGAGGTGGTGCAAGACGAGGAAAATACACCAAGTAAGCAAGCACAGGAGTAATCGGTCGGTTAGTACCTCAAGAAGTATTAACGGTCGCATGAAAGTGTGTGAGCAATCTCATCTAAATATTCATTAATTAAAAAGTACTGAGGCTGACGGGCAAGAGTATGATAGCTTGAATTGAATTCTCCGGGTGTAGGGATGTCTTTTACACACACGCAGGGTTATATGATCGATGTTTGGAAGAAAGATAGGAATGAAGAATTAGACGATGTTTTATTGAGGGAGGACGTGATTTCTAACATCTTTTCATGACCATTAAGATAGGGCTCATGACAACCGAAAAGCTAGCTTAGTTGGAAACCCTAATTTTCGAAGCTTTTCTTTTACAATTCTTTTCTTTAAATGTAATATTCATGATCTTCCTTTTATTATTGGATTTTGTGGGTGCAATCCGCTGAAAACCCTCAGGAGACAACACTCCTCCTACTAGGGACACCTAGAGGTTTAAAGGCTTGTTGCACGTGCTCAGTGCAATCGTGTTGCCTACGAAAGTGTGCTAGTTAGTTTTTCTCTTTCTTTATTTTCTCCTTCTCTTTTTAATAAAACATTTGCTCGAGACGATTGAAATTAAGTTTGGGGGTATTTGATTAGTCGAAAATATTGTATATTTTAGCCGGCAATTTCCTCATTATTTGCACTCATTTAGAAGTGTACGGCATTCATATTTTACATATTAGCAAAACTGTCACAAAATATCAGATTACATGTATTAGACCTTAAAACTAGCATTTCTATGGAAATTGACTGCATTGCATGGCATCGCAATATTTCTATATGTCGCAACCCGTGTTTCGAAGTCTGTGCAGGAAACTAGAAGCATGCTCGAATCAACACTGCTCAAAAGATACGCCAACTCACTAACTTCAGATCTGGTATCAATACAAAGTAGCAATCACAATTCAGCATATCAGAAGAAGCCCCAAACTCCATCACAAGTCCACACCAGAAGACCCAAAGGCCAAGCCCATCAAAGAGCCGCGGATCCGCGGCAGGGGCTTGCTAATGCCGCGGATCCGGGGTGGGACAAGGGATTCAGACACTAAATTTTGGTCTACAATGCTTCATTAAAGGCCCACTGCTCAGAAATGTATCTCAAGTTCCAGAATACTCCAGGGGTTTCTGCCAGATCAGCAAACTAGGGTTTCCAAGCCTAATTAAACCTAGCTTAAACCCTAAGCTAGCTCTTAACAAACTCTTTCTAGAAACTCCTCAACAAACTTTTGGAGGGAATTGTAATTTCAAACCTAGACCTAGGGTTTGGGAAGTCTATAAATAGAAGCCTAAACCTAGGGTTAAAGATATACTTGATACTAGATACTTGATACTTGGATCCATTATCCAAGACTTAGATACTTCTTCATTTTACCCCCTTCATCTTCTTCTTCCACAAGTCTAGTGACAGGACTTGTGTGAAACCCTAACCCTAATTCCAATCAAAATCAAGATCCCGAGTACCCATTAAGCAAGAAGCCCTACAACCTTTAGGAGCGGAGCCGATCTTCAACGGAGCAAGCGATCCGAGCCGATCCACGACTCATGAAGCCGAGCGATGCCCGATCAACAATTTAGATTCTTCCTCTTGTAGTTCTTGAAGCGAATGTAATCAAAATTGTTGAGATAAATAAAGGTGATATTCTTTTATCTTGTTTTCTTTAAATTCTGCATCATGATATCTTTACAATTCGTAAATATTTTCTGTGTGGTGATGTGTGAATAAAACTCCGCTCGTCAAGGAGTCGAGACGGTCAATAGAATGATGATGTAACATAGCTTTAATCGATTCTTGATTCCTACGAGTTTTGTAAACCCTAGCAAGTTCAAGAACCGACAACCCATTTCGTTACGATGCTTTCTTGAATGATATCGCTCGAAATTGGGGAGTTACGATCGTTTCTTGAAATTGCTAGAGGCTAGAATGTGAATGATATCGACAAAAGAACAAGGGATAAGATGAAACCCTAGTTTCACGAGAAAGCCCTAACTCTCGTCGATCATCATCGATCTAGTATCAATCCTTCGAAGGACAAGAACACGAAATCTTTAGATTACATCACGTCTATCGCTCCGATCGATTCCTACAAGCCTCATTTAGATTCTTGACATTTTGGTTGGAAATATTATCGAAACCCAATTCTTGATTGTTTATCAGTTTCTTGATTCTTGATTAAACATCGTGACACCTGAATCAATTGATAAATTCTTGAATCATGTTTTCGTTTATCTTAGCTTAACTTTTCAATTCAAGCATATCATAATACAAACGAATCGTGCAATCCCTGTGGACGATCTGCACTCATTCATGAACTACAATTGACACCATAGTTTGATTGCGGTCAAAATAATTTTTGGTTGTGATTTCTATACAATTTTCATACTACACATCAAGAATTCTATTCAATCAGCGGCATTAAACAAATAGGGATTCTATCAACCTATACAACAATGAGGGTACGGATCTAACGTCTCGAACGATATCCTCATAAATATATATAACTCAAGTCACATCCGTATCAATCTCATATCATGTCTTGGCAACAGTATCTATATTCTCATATTGCCTCACATCCGTATATCGACATATTAAGCCAAGACATCTTATCTCAATCTTATCATATTCATCGATCTCATGTCATATCCTTATAGCTTTCGTCTCATATCTCGATATATGTATTCAATCATTCATATCATCTCCAATTAACTTTTTGATCATATCCGTAGTTTCCTAGTATAGGTTTCTCGGACTATATTCTATATATCGGTTTCCATTTTATAATTGCGGGGGTGCTATACGCCATCCACCCGACTTCCCCCATAGACATAAATCTACTCACCTGCAATACTCCTTGCTAATCCGAAGTCGATGTGCTTCGTTGTCTCAGAAGTCCACACGAGGTACCCACAAATCAACACATATCGCAACGTTATGAAAACCAAGTCCGAGAACCGATACGGCACACGAAGTGCTCATAGGTTAGAACCTATAGCTTACGCATGCAGCAACAACCAAATAACCCTCGTCGTTGACGTACAAACGTCCAACGACCAAATACAATATCAAATACTACAACCCAAGTTCAGAAATCGTATAACACGAAATGCAGCAACGAAAGAAATCACTCCCAGATTTCACCCTAGGCCAAACTAGGGAATTTTGCATACAGAGTTGCTCTAGATATCACCTAAGGGACTCACCAACCAAAAAACATCGAATTCCACCAAAATGTGGCCGCAATTTGCGGCCGCCATGAATAAATCTGCCGCCAGATTAAAGCATTAGAGGCTAGGGTTTCAGATGTGGCTTCTAGGTTGCCTGCATGTCTTTCTGTCATGGGAACTTATTTTATAGTGGTCTCGGGTCATCCCAGATTCCCATATACTATCCCAAACTGTCAATTAATCGATGTCGGGTAATTCTAAGTTCGTGTTTTGGGTTCTAGTCTCTTGTCTTGGCTAGAAAATCATCACCTAAGTCTTGTAAACACTCACTACATCTCAATTTACCACTTACAAGTCAAGTCTCTCACTAAACATCAACTTGGAAAATTCTAAGATCACAATCCACACTAAAATGAACTATAAACTAAACTATAAGGTTAAGAAACTAATTACAAGATGAGAAGTGGAATTTATACCTCATGGGAGCAACTCAAGAAAAATCCTAGATTCCCAAAGTCTCCAAAATCCAAACTTGAAAGGTCCATAGTGTTTAGGAAGAGGTGGGGATCATTTTTAATGAAGGTGGCATGAGGTTTTGATGAAGATTTGTAGATATTTTCATGGGGTAGAGGAGGTGGAGGAAGCATGAAGATGAAGATGAAGGAGATGAAGCGATGAAGGAAAATGAATGAGGGAGAAATGGTCAAGGGTAGGAGCCTCTCTTTCTCTCTCTCATGCCCTCACATGGCATGCCATACCTCATCATGGGTCCCTTCTCTCTCCCTTCAATTATTCTCTCTTTTCTTTTCTCTCTCTTTTCCCAAATAAATCACAAGTCACAAATACAATGAACAACATGCAACCAAAATGCGACATGTCATGGTGCACTAGCCATGACTAATTAAAAATACGGATTTGGCATAATCGTGATTCGTAGTGCACTAATCAAGTTTAATTTAAACTTGCATATAATTAATTATAAAAATGCCCAAATCCAATAAATATATTTTTAAATGAATAAATCATTTTAATCTCCAATTATTTCACAAATATTGGTATATATTTATACCATTTTACGAAAACCCCAAATTCGCAAATCGAATAGTTTTCGCGAAATATATTATTTTAATATTTAATTCCAAAAATAATATTTTATATTTCTGAAATGTTACAGGATCTTGAGGCCTTGCTTCGAGATTCATGCCACGTGTCAAGTTGGGTGTATACACCTCATTGCGGCTGTTTGATTTTTCTGAAACTTTTCGTTTCTCCATGAATTGCACATACAACTCTTGAGCTTCCGAATGTTTAAAAAGAAAAATCTTTAAAAAATAATTGGGTCTGATGGGAATCAAACACACAGGCTACGTCACGGCAGTGTACAGGTTTTACTAGTGAGCTACAAGTTGCTTCTTGTTTTTATTAAACAAATTTAACTTTTAACTCTTATACAGGGTGTAATACCCCTTTCTGTTTAATAATAAGAAATTTCTGTACAGAGATTTCAGAGCCGTTACATTCTACCATCTTTATAAAAATTTCGTTCTCGAAATTTAAAATTACATAGAGACTAATTTTCAAAAAGATAAGGGTATCGTGTATGCATATCTTCTTCTTTTTCCCAAGTTGATTCTCCTGGCGAATTCTTTCTCCACATCACTCGGACTTGTTCCGTAATGTTTTCACCTTTCGGTCCAGGATCTCTACTAATTGTTGCTCGCAGGTTAGGTCGGTTTGTACTATGAGCTCTGAGTAATCAAGTACTACCCTCCTTTGACGGCAGTCAATGGTTGCATAATATACTCCCAGCCAATCCATTCACAATACAACATCGAAATTTGGTATGTCCGGTATTTTGAAATTTGCGTAGAATTCTCGACCGTAAGCTACAACTGGGCATTGATCATATCCCAAAGTTGCCTTCAAGTCTCCAGTTTCGAAACTGACAATCTAGCTTGAAATGAGTGGTTTCACTGGAATCGTGTGTGTTCTCACAAATTGTTGTGAGATGAAACAGTGTGAAGCTCCAGTGTCGAAAAGTGCGAGTGAAGGAAGGGTGACTGCTAGTATAGTACCTAAGTTGTGTGAGATTATGTTTAGATATAGGAAAAGTATAACGATACACAAGGATTGAAAGATTGAAAGGATAGGGGAATTTACCAGTGATGACTTGTCCTGTGGCTTCGGCCTCCTCGGCCGTCGTTGTAAAAGCCTGTCGTCTCGATACATTCCTCCTTGCCAGAGGCACGTTCCTCTGCCCTTGAGGCACGTTTCTCTGTGCGTGGTAGAATTGACGATGAGGGTGTGTTGGTGGTCTACGTGGAGCTGGTGCAGGAAGAGCTAGGCGAGGTGCAGGTGCCTAAATGGCTGGTCTCTGTGGAGCTGTAATTGCTGGTGTTGTGTTAATACGATATGGGTATGCTCCTATAGCGTGCGTAGATGCGCCACAAATCAAACACATGCCATTTGCACGCCTGCAATCCTTCGCCAAGTGTCCACTTCTCTTGTAGTAGAAACAGAAATCTGGACTGGACTGGTTAAACGATCATCCTGGCCTCTTGGGTGCAAAAGTCGGCCTAGAAGAAGCTCCTCCTGTCATCTGGGTAGCAGGGTGTTTGATTCCGGCTGCTTGAGGCTTACCCTTCTTCTTGACCACAACTTCATAACGGCTTGCTGCCTTCAGGGTGAGTTCATGAGTTGGATAGTCGCCTGTGGCTAAAGCCGCTTGAATCTCCGGGTCTAAGCCATGTTAGAATCGTCTAGCACGAATCTCATCAGTACAGATCAAGTGTGCCGCGAACCTGATAATATGATGATGTTAGGATAGTGATATGTCTTACGGAACAGAATTTGATACGAATTCTTTACCTGCTAAGCATGATGAATCCGGCATTATATTCATCCACTGTTTTTACCCACATAGAGCCTTATTGTAGGTGGATGAACTGTTGTTCCATCTCAAAACGTGCAGTCTCGGGGAAGAACTTCGCATCGAACAGATCGCGGAACATCTTCCACTCTATGGGATGTGTGAGATGGCTTTCCTCGGCTTTCCACCAGACTCTTGCGTTGTCGGTGAGCTGAAGCGTAGCCACACGAACCCAATCTATGTCTGGTACCTGTACTACGGCAAGGTCGTCCTCTATACTCTGGGCCTATTCTTCAGCCTCAAGAGGACCCACTTTCCCTGAAAAGTTTCTTGGATGCAACGCACGAAATTGCTTTACTTCAGGTGCTTCGGCTTCCGGGCGGTTCATGAGAATAGCAGTCTGCTGCTGGCCCTCTAGAAGACTTTTGATGGCTTCTAAAAGCACCGTCTGTTCATTGATCGGAGCAATAACGGTAGGGGGAGGTGG
Organism: Agapanthus africanus; assembly: GCA_030015575.1. Classification (NCBI taxonomy): domain Eukaryota; kingdom Viridiplantae; phylum Streptophyta; class Magnoliopsida; order Asparagales; family Amaryllidaceae; genus Agapanthus; species Agapanthus africanus. The sequence goes on from CM057341.1 coordinate 744,667,660, forward strand.
TAAGGTAGGTGGTGGTGTGTTTCTATTGACGTTGGTACTGGTGTTGTTGGAAGAATCCATCACCTTGATAGAAAAGGAAAAGTTAGGATAGATTCAAGAAATTTGAATTGCAAGGAATGTATAGTTGCTGATTCTTATAATTCTTGTGATATATTACTTAAGACTTCATGCAGAACTGACCTGTATGGGCCGCCAACAAAACCTGTCACGCCCTGATTCCCAATAGATGAAAACGATGACGTAGCAAGCCCGCAACGTATTTACTATGAAAATAAATACGTTAAGCGTAATTAAGCAATATAAAATGAACAAGAATGACAAAAGTAATAAAATGAAACAGAAATTTTATTTACAATCAACTTTACAAACAACTGTATGAAAATAAAAGATACAATAATAAAAATAAATGCCTAAACAATGGCATACTGAAAGTAAGTGCAGGCTGGAAGGAACTAGTAGTCAGGCTGAGCTGCAATCTGGTCCAAGTCCTCCTGGCTCGGCTCTACGCCTTCAGAGTCCGGTTCTCCTGACGAACATTCTAAAGAAAGAAAACAGAGAGGAATGTCGTCAGCGAATTAGCGCTCGGTAAGTCCCAAAAGAAGAAAGAGAAGATAGTATATAATGTGAAATGAACATGTAAAGTTGTATATGATCGTTCACAGGTATAAGATAGTTATTCTAACGTAGTTATTTGTAGTTTGATAAGGAAGGTATTCATGTATACGAGAGAAGTCCATCTTACCTTGTGGACTATGGTAACATGTAGTACAAGGCCCTGTCATAACCCATGGGACAACGGCACGTGAATTCATGTAGGTGGATTTTAAGTTACCTCTCGTGCCACGATATACGTTCCGTACCAATCTACCCTTTTATCCCCACGTATTATATTGTATAGCTTAAAGATTATAGGTCTTGGCCGAATTCATGGATATAAAATGTACAGGTTCATGTTCAAGATATAATCATGTATTCAGATAGTCTTGTCAAGTTCATGTCAAGTTATAACCATGGTTCGGTCAAGTCAAGTCAAGTATTCAAGTTTGAGTTTGTTATTGGAATTCGAGTGTTCAGGTTCATGATCAAGTATTCAAGTTCGTGTTTGATTTTGGATTCTGTTTTGAGTTTGAATTCATGTTGGAGTTAGAATCTTATGAAAGGACTTTGTTGTTGCAACATCTTAAGTTCGGGAGTAATTGGAAACTGCTGCACATGGACGGCAGGATTTGTGTCTTTTTCCAAGACAATTGCCATTGAAAACTCCATTAAGTTGTCTAACATGGATAGGCAAGCACTCACTTTCTCCGGCTCCCTGGGGCTCAAGAGAATTGATCCCGCTTAAACCTATATTAAACTAGAGTACTTAAATTATTGTTTTGCATATCTCGATAGGGTTTTATGAAAAAATACTTTAATATAATTTAAAAATAAAGCTCAAGGGTGATTTATAATATTTAGGGTTTTCATGAACATGGATTTTAATTTAAATGGTATTTTTGGGGATGAAACTTAGCTTTTTAAAAAGTTGTGGTATTTTATTGAAAACTGGCGCTTTTGGTAATTTAAAGGTATTTTATTAAAAAATTTAAATCTTCATTTTTAAAATTATAGTTTCATAACATGTTTTTATTGAAAATACGAATTCATAGTTTTATATAATTTTCCAAAATATAGTTTTTATTTAGAAAATTCGTATTTCTTAAAAACCGTGTTTTTATTTCCTTTCAAGACGGAATACTCCGTGAGAAGTTTTGCATCTTGCACTACTGTCCTAAGGATGTGCGATAATCTGCACCATCCATTAGCGGGTCCCCTAACGAGGGTTGTAGAGGCGTATTTGCCAAGGATTACAAAATACTGATTAAAAGAAACCAGTTTTGAAAAGGTGTGGTATTTTAATGAAAAACTTATTCTTTAAAATAGCTATATTTTTAGAGTACCATGCTATGGAACCATAGTGTGCGTGTGGGGTATGTCGTTATCCCGTGAAGTTTTTTCCTAAAGGTATTTAACAATTATTGAAAATGAGAGTCATACTAAAGTTCATGGTATTTTAATGAAAAGTTCGTTATATGATAGTTTCATATGAAAATTTTGGTTAAACTCAAAACTAAAAGATTATAATCAAAGTTACAAATAGGGTGGTAAAGTTAGTTTGATCTATTTATTAAGGAAAAGGAAGTTCCAAGTTCTAAAAAATGTATCGGAGGTAACTCCACTTTACCGATATAGTTTTAGGAAATGATTTGAAATGAAAAGAAGAAGACTTGAGAGGGACTTACGACTTTATAAGTTCTAGAAGGGAGTAAGGAAAAGGGAGGGGGCTTCGTGGCATCGCGGAAGCTTCAGAAACGGCTTCGATCTTCAATGGAAGGAGCGTGGTTACTAACTCTACTTGACTCCACTTGCACTTAGGAACTTTTGAGATGATTTTGCTTGAAATTTTCAAAATAGAGTGGAGTTAGGGCATGTGGTAGTATTTATAGTGAAGAATTAGGGTTTGGGAATTAAAAATTTGGATTAAAATGCATTAAAATGTGTTAAATGGTGAGTTGAAGAGTCTTTGTTTGATTGCAGGAAAATCAAACAGTGCAGGGGAGTTAAGGGGAGTTGAAAAGTTAAGTGTGCAAAGTACGGGGGGATTTAGGGCATATTTGGCCGTCGATGCCGGCCCTAGGGGGAAAACGGGTGGTCGCATCTTGAGGCCTTGCCCCGAGATTAGTGTCATGTGTCAAGTTGAGTGTATACACCTCATTGTGTCTATTTGATTTTTCTGAAACTTTTCGTTTCTCCGTGAATTGCACATGCAACTCTTGAGCTTCCGAAAAATTAAAAAGAAAAATCTTTAAAAAAATAATTGGGTCTGATGGGAATCGAACATACAAGCTACGTCAATGCAATGTAGATGCTTACTAGTGAGCTACAAATTGCTTCTTGCTTTTATTAAACAAATTTAACTTTTAAATCTTACACATGCTGTAATACCCCTTTCTGTACAATAACAAGAAATTTCTGTTGTCACGCCCCGCTTCCCAAAAGACGGAAATGGTGACATGGCAAGCCCACAATATATTTATCCAGAGAAGGCCATTCCCTAAATAAATATACTAAGCGTATTGAAACAATAATACACAATGCAAGAATAAATTGAGACTGCAAAATTTTTCAACAAATATCTTAATTTACATTCAAATTCAAATATGTACAAGTAAAAGAGTTTAGGCTGCAAAGTAAATACAATAATGAAAATACCTAAACAAGTGGCATACATAAACTGAAGGATAAAAAAGAAGCTGAGATAGCCCTGAGTAGCGATCTGGTTGTAGTCCTCCTCTGTAGCTTCAACCTTCTTCGTCTCGACCGTATTCGACGAACATTCAAAGAGAAGAAAATTGGGTGGAATGCTCGTCAGCGAACTAGTACTCGGTAAGTCCCAAAGATAGGTAAGAGTATAGAACATGACAAGAGAAGAATATATATATGATGAATAAGAGTATATGATTATGGGTAAATATATACCATAGGTCTCTAAATGGTCACTATATTAACGTTAAGTTCTATGTGTGAATGTCAACGCGGCCGTAGAAATATTCACAAGCTCAAGAGTGGGACCCCAGAAGTAAGGAAACACGGGCGCATTTCATGTGTTAGTATCAGGGTTCTAGGCTGTGGATGAGTCAACCCGACTGATATTCGAGTAAAATAAAAAAGAGGTTAATATGGAACTCCTAAAACTCTGTTGGGTTCACACAAGAAACTATCCCAAACACCCCGTGTATAATATATTATAACTGGTTAATATACTTATTTGATTTGATTGATTGATCGACATGTCTTGACCGAAACTTGTAAGTCCACGGTATCGCCCCGGCCGTCTAACAGACGCCAAATGCGGAACAAAAACTTTTACAACTGGCGTTATCGTGTACTATAACCCGGATCTGCCATTAAAGCTAAACTAACAAACTACAAAGTGGGTAGAAATGTTATACCGAACGATCCGAGTCCTTCGGTCTTCAACCATCATCCCACGCTTTGTTACGGCTGCTCCGATCTCCTGAATCTCCAGTCTTCTCATCCAGATGACACCACGTCGACGGATCTTTAAACGGGCCCCCGCCTCTGAACCGAGGCAATTCGATCATCAAGTTTGCTAAAAGAGATGACCAAGATTGATGTAGAGAATGAGTAGAACACTTTGTCTCACTTCGTCCAAAGCCACGGACGAACGGTTAATGAAGTTGCCTTTTTGGATAGAATGAAATGAGAATTGAACTATCTAATTTCCATGAATCCATAACCTTAATCTTTTTTTCAAGCAACCATTTTCCTTCCCAAAAGAGGGGTCGGACACTAAATAAAGGAGGGGGTGAGTGTAGGAACTAAAATGGTGACCATTAGCACTAAAACAAATGAATGAGTCACAAAGAACACCTAGCATAATCATTTAATGAAACAATGATTCATTACAACACATCATCATATAATTAATGCACAAAGCCACCTCACCATCCTAGTCATCATCTAGAAACTTCTAGAAGCACGACTCACCCTCATGACTCACCCAAGTGACGAAAAGATAAATCCGTATTTAACCGAATGTTAAATACGGGTGATAGAAAACTGGAAACTGGCAACTTTCAAAAGCGATCTCGAAACGAATTTTTGGATAACCACATAACAGTATAAACATACCCGCATTTGTATTACGACCGAATACAAATGCAACTGAGACAAAGATATTATATCTACACAGTATAATACTCGGATCCGGCTTAAACCAAAGCCCACCAATATTATCTGCCCGAAATATGACACGTACGAAAACGCACGTGCATTTTCCGAACCCTGCCATAAAACCATACGGCCTCTACAACGTTTCGCCCGAACTTGGGAAACTGTCTGTGGGGGACTCTAATGACTCATCAACACACTGGCACTGGGTATAACCACTAGCACGTCAGAGGTACTAGCTGTACGTAACGGTTGCCTATGTATTGATTGGAAGGGAATCTGACAAGCGAACTCATCTAGAAACCCTACTGAGCCTAACAGTGACAATATACATACAGTCCGGTCCATTTGTCTATGAGTATCGCATATCGGCCTAGGGGGCTGGTAACGTCAGACCCCCAATAGCGGTATAAGTCGTGTCAGAGAGTAGCCCAGAACACCCTGAGATACTACTGGAGTACCTACCGGTAAATCTCCTGCCTCGGCCGAGGGCTTTGTGTAATGGCTCTCCTAGACACAGCGCGATCTCACCCCCAATACCGGGAGAGACGAATCCTCTGCCAATCCGCTCACTTGCCTCCATGTGGCTCGGGACTGTACCCAAAAAAGACCTGTTTGCACGACTCCTTTGAGCCGTGGTAGGGTAGAAATCAAAGCACAGTGGAAACTCACACGAGACAAATGACGACCTCAGGTCGATGAACTAACCTGTACACATGTCACCAGGGAACTGCTATCTGACGCTAGGTATAATACCAACTAGCAGGTTCCCTGCGAGTCCTGTCCGATGTACTCATAACCTAATGAGCACCTGTATACACATTAGGTGAACCAACTGACACCAATGGCTTGTGAGACCGGCCACCGCCCCTTGTCGGGGTCTCGACTGTATACACTAGTCTACTCTGGAGTATCGATGCCCTGTCTCGAAACTCCTACGACTAGGGACACTTTTAGGATGTGCTTACAGACCCCAGCTCCCACGTATATGATCGCCATCATACTGCTGGCAGTCAAGCAAGAATCCTATCGGCTCTATCATCATGCAATAGTGAACTAAAGTATGTATACGATGATAAAGACAAACCAGATAGCATACTATCATCTCGAGTAAGACTGTCATATCGGTATAGGTCCTGCCTCAATCATTGCAATCACGTACCTGCGATCCAATAATTGACTTTGAGGGCACTATATCCAACAATCTCCCACTTGCACTTAAGGCTAATTATTACGATGTCGCATACTCACAGCCCGTGTGATACCGAATATCCAACTTCTCAACTAATCAGTTTCACAAATCCCGTTTGTAAAACTATTGTGTTCGAGAAATAGCCTTAGTAAGTGGATCCGCCCTGATGTTTCTTTCTTTATCTCTCTTAATCTCAAGTTCGCTGAGAAAGGCATCTCCTGAATTGAGTAATAGGTGTCTTAGAATATGTCTGGATATCTGATGAGACCTAGTTCATAAATGAACTCCAAATCCAAACTTCTTAAACTGTATTGATAACTGAACCTAATCAGTATCCAGCACCATGCCTCCCACAGTATCCTCTTGGACCACCTCTCCATAATACTGTCTCTCGTCAGAGGGAAAACTATAACTCTGACAATCACTCTGTCATACATGTCACCCTTGAAGCCTGGAATGATAACCATTTCCCGAAGGAGGCTGCCGTCATCAAATCCGTAGAACATGCACTTATGTTCTAAAACTGCTTCCTTATGTTTCTCCAGGATTGGATTAATATAAACTTATCGCATCGAGTGCAAAAACAATATCTGGTGTGGTACTTGACATCTCATGATTGACTCAATTGCCTAAACAAGTGATCTGCCAATCATGCACATCTCTCTCTCCTTTAGTCTGTAAGACACCTTTAGAGAGGGTGACTCCATCACCTGCAGGTACACCACCATGCCAGGAGTCATCTATTCTAAAATACCATTAGAATACCATCAAAGTACACATATTGGGAAACTACCCAAATCTAGATCTAAAACCATAGATCTAGTAACCAGAATGTCTGATATTATATCCATATCCTGTGTGAAGAAACAACTGTGTGACGACCACAATATAACCGATCGTAGTATAGGAATTTTACTTCCTACTCTGTGTATGTCATCCAAATACCAGGACATCACACCCTACTACCTTCTCAACAGATCCATCCCCTATTCTGATGAAGTCAAACCCATGACTGTCATATCAAAAATAGATGATCTATCTCCGCTATAACTGCTCAAGTCTATAAATAGACATAAGCTACTTACCCACTATGCTTCCACTGCTCCCACTGACCACAACAACCCTCTGGCAGAATAATATACACGTGCACTTCTAAAGCTAGTTTAGAACGACGCTATACTTATCCTCCTGCCGGGTCCCATAGTCTGGAATAACAGTAGTGTCAAGTCTGGGTAAACAAGAACCTCCCTGTCACCGTCCTTGAGGCTACCGGAGTACCTCTCGGGTGTCTGAGGTTACCCACCATATCTGCGGAGTGGCTATTGGAATGTCTAACCTGATTGAATATATAGGTCCTATTAAATTTTCCATAATCGTTTGCGGTTCTGGAATCACTTCCAGTTCTACCGTACTCCCACTACCGTTTTCTGAAAAAATCCATTTTACTAAAACTGTGGTGAGTGAAGAACAATATCACTATTGATCTTCTAGATGGTAGAAAATCAACCCTCGACATAGCCCGGGTCAACCCACAAACTGCCATTACAGAAACGTGCCTTGACTTATCTAGTGTCTGGTTTTAAGTATAAGCTGGACAACTCCCCTTACCTTAACATCGTTAAGATATGAACCATTCTATATACAATACAGAAATAGATGCACTAATTTAATTGGAACCAGATTCAAATTATGCAACTGTCTCCAGTGCATATCAACTTAATGGAGAGAGACTAATCAGCATTACTCAACTTAGGAATACATCCAATTATGAGTAACCCGAAAGAGAAACAAGTTTCTCAAAACTATTACTATCAACTGAATACCAATCACAAGAATCTATATCTTCGATTTCTTTGAAGAATCCCGATACTTGCGACACTTGGTTCTCTACTTTATTCTTATACCTATAACTTCTCAAAATTTAGACATTGTATTTCTACGAAACACTTGTCTAAAAACTAGAGAAGTTACAAGTAAACAGAACAGAGTACGAGGACCAACCCCTTTGTCCTGATGGACACTGGACAACATACAATACTTTGTATAAGTCCGCTGAATTGAATAACTCAAAACCTGTGCGTCGTAGGTTGAAAACTGTACCCAGGCGATTTCCTAAAATATCACAAATTACAACGAATTCCGATATAATGAGGATGATCACCTAATTCCCAATAACTTACTCCCACTCATCATCTGTAAAACCATACAGATATGAGAATGAAACCTGGTAAATACATACCCTGGAGTAAGTATCTAATCTGGAAAACAGTTTTCCTTTAACAATGCACTGAAACATGAAAATGTTTCGTAAGGGTATCCTGGTATTTTTAGTAATGCCTCTTCCATAATCAAATTCATGACTATAACCGTATGTTTGTTTGCCATCTCTCCAAATCCTTTTATTTGTCTTTATTCATTATCTTCTGTACACCATCGTTAGGCTAAATGGTTTTCTTCCTTCCCTACCGTTCGGCACCAGCCTATGCTTTGGAAGAAGACTATCCAGTAAGCATAATAGGTGTACCCTCCTAAACCTAGGAGTACTCGCAACTTGAGAGAAGGTGATGATAAAAAACAACTGAATAATACCTTATTCTATTTCTCCTGAACTGAGGAAAAAGCAAAGGTGAAATAGGAGTGGCGATGAAGTACTTGGTTTGGTCGTGAATGATAGCAGTCGCAATTTACTTTGCCCTCTTTCTAATCCTTTTATTTTGTCTTTAGTTATTACCTTCTGTACACCCGACTTAGGCTGATTGGTTTTCTTCATTCCCTACCTTTCGGCACCTGCCTATGGTTTAGAATAAGACTATCCAATAGGCGCAATAGGTGTACTCTCCTAAACCAAGGACCCCTCGCAACCTGAGAGAAGGTGATAATAAAAGACAACTGAATAAACCAATTCTATTTCTCCTGAACCTGGATCCATCCTCGAAGAAGTCCCTTCGAGTTCGTATATAACCATACGATGGATCTATCCAATGGAAGTGGATATCCGTAGTAATACGGGGTATTCTGAGAAATACAAAGGGTAAAAGAAGGAGCGGCAATGACTTATGCAACTTTAGACAATCCAAAAGCCAGTTTTTTAAGAAGGTTCGGTCAACTTGATCACTGAGTCATAGTCTAGGGTCGGTCAAAGGTCGCTGCCAAAGAGAGAGAGAGAGAAAAGAAACACTCTGCGTGCATTCTAACCTAGATCAGAATGGTTATCACTATATCTAATCAGGAAACCTCCCACTGTAATCTCAAATTCTCCTCCAAACCTGAAAGAAGAATTAGTCGGGATCACCCGAAGAGTAAACCAACTCATCAGTGAGAATCGGGATCCAACTATCATCGCATGATAACTTGATGGAATCCACTCATGTTATCACACTCCAGAAGGTATGCGCATACTTGGCAAGTTTCAGTTTCTTTAGAAACTCCCGATATGATTTTTGCCCCATGCTCTTATGATCGTGACTTTGGCCAACCCATCATAAGCCACATGCCAAGTTCTACCCGTCATTATCCAGGTTAATTTGAACCCACCCGTACATACCCTTGACTTTGGCCAACAAGGTAATACGACTGTCCTAAACCAACGCATCTATCTATGTAACAGATGAATACCCAGCAACTACCAAACACTATGCCTTGACTTTGGCCAAACAAACATAGCTTGAATACTACTGACCATCCATAAGAAATGACGGAGGGCTACGGCTGGTTTTTGGCGAAAAACCTTTAACGTAATGAACTTGATCTTGTTGAAGGAACCTGATAGTTTTTTATAAAAATATAGTGGTGAAAACCTTTGCTAAAGAGGTCACTCCCGGTGAAGGGATCTCGGCTCTTTCCACGTGGAATGAGGTGCAGGATATTCTAACTGAATACCCCGATGCAAAGAAACTTGTAATCGACTATATTGAAGTTATTACCCTGACGCAAACTTCTGCCCAAGGAGTCTCTCCCGGTGAAGGGATATCAGCCCTTACCTCGTCGAATGAGGTGCAGGATATTCTAGCTGAATATCACTATGCATAACAAAAGGAAACGTCTTTCTAATAACACTTTTTAAAATTGTTCCAACAACATCAAATATAGGTTTGTTTTATCCTTGCATTGATAAGAATCAATGCAGTCCCATCAATTAATCACACCAGAAAAGAACGAAAATATAATGTACGTATATGCCATCCGCATTCCCCACTGGGTCCCGTCATCACCCGTTAGGTTACTTAACTAACGACAGAGCGGGGACTGGACTAGCGCGGGTGCAAAACATATACAACATCTAATAGTATATATACCAATATACAATAATCGCTCCAGGCGTAATAATATGCAACATTACAGAAAAGTAATAAGCATCACAGAACAATACAGATAATCTGGGATCCCCGGGTTTCACAGAGCCGCTACTGAAACCCGACGTTCCCCTGGTCGTGTGGATAGCCTGTGCAATGAAACCTAGACCCCTACGGGTGCGGCAAGTTACCCGCCAAATCCTGAAGCGAGGCAGCCCCCTACAGCATAGTGAATGGACCACCCGGCACTTCACGGAATCCGGTAACTTGAGCACCCCTCCTTGGGCCAACCTGTACCCCATACGAGTGCGGCGAATAGTCTGCCAATTCTAGAGTGAGGTCCCTCTGCCACTCAAAGCCATGAGATACGGACCCGTTGCCCTCCAGAACCCGGCTATCCGTGCACTCCGTCGTGAGGTAATCCTAGTACATAAAAGAAAATATATACAATGGGTACATCGACCTCAGCCCGATCGTGCCCCAAAAGAATATAATACAAACAGGCAATGACGGCAGTCCACATGTTGGACGCTTGCTCCGCAATATCAAATATACAAATAAATCCAAACTGCACTACCATTGCACACTGCTATCCACCACAACATATCCGCAACATCACAGCACAACACAGAACATCAACGCGAATGTCGCGTTCGCAAATCCGTCTAAAAGGACTATAGCAATTAGACGCAATTTACCGCTCGAATGACATTCACGGTCGGAGATATAATGTAAATACTGCATACTAACAAGTTTAAAATTTCGATCGACAAAACTTCCCGAAGTGGGCCCCACGTACATCTGCAGTACAGTAACAAAAACTGGGCCCAAAAGAATATTTCCAGAAACCACAATTTATCATGTAGAAGCCCCAGAAGAAAAATTACCCACTGATTCACCAAGACGGCCGCGGATACGCGGTCAAAGCAAGGAGTTGACCGCGGTTCCGCGGCCGTATGGTCGAAACAGTGGGTCATTTTTCTGCTGTGTTCTAATAAAAGCCTGTTCAATTTTCTGGTATGCTCAAAATAATTTTTAGACAAGATTTAAAATCAACAGAAACTTTAACCCAGAAAATTGTAGTTTTCGAAATTCCGTTCAATCGATATTTTAAACACGTTAGCACAAGTTAGTAAAGCTTAATGGTGAGGCTTTGATACCACTGTAAGTCCACGGTAGCGCCCCGGCCGTCTAACAGACGCCAAATACGGAACAAAAACTTTTACAACTGGCGCTATCGTGTACTATAACACGGATCTTCCATTAAAGCTAAACTAACAAACTACAAAGTGAGTAGAAATGTTATACCGAACGATCCGAGTCCTTCGGTCTTCAACTATCATCCCACGCTTTGTTGCGGCTGCTCCGATCTCCTGAATCTCTAGTCTTCTCGTTCAGGTGGCACCACGTCGACGGATCTTTAAACGGGCTCCCGCCTCTGAACCGAGGCAATTCGATCATCAAGTTTGCTAAAAGAGATGACCAAGATTGATGTAGAGAATGAGTAGAACACTTTGTCTCACTTCGTCCAAAGCCACGGACGAACGGTTAATGAAGTTGCCTTTTTGGATAGAATGAAATGAGAATTGAACTATCTAATTTCCATGAATCCATAACCTTAATCTTTTTTTCAAGCAACCATTTTCCTTCCCAAAAGAGGGGCCGGCCACTAAATAGAGGAGGGGGTGAGTGTAGGAACTAAAATGGTGACCATTAGCACTAAAACAAATGAATGAGTCACAAAGAACACCTAGCATAATCATTTAATGAAACAATGATTCATTACAACACATCATCATATAATTAATGCACAAAACCACCTCACCATCCTAGTCATCATCTAAAAACTTCTAGAAGCACGACTCACCCAAGTGACGAAAAGATAAATCCGTATTTAACCGAATGTTAAATACGGGTGATAGAAAACTGGAAACTGGCAACTTCCAAAAGCGATCCCGAAACGAATTTCAGGATAACCCCGTAACAGTATAAACATACCCGCATTTGTATTACGACCGAATACAAATGCAACTGAGACAAAGATATTATATCTACACAATATAATACTCGGATCCGGCTTAAACCAAAGCCCACCAATATTATCTACCCGAAATATGACACGTGCGAAAACGCACGTGCATTTTCCTAACCCTGCCATAAAACCATACGGCCTCTACAACGTTTCGCCCGAACTTGGGAAACTGCCTGTGGGGGACTCTAATGACTCATCAACACACTGGCACTGGGTATAACCACTAACACGTCAGAGGTACTAGCTGTACGTAACGGTTGCCTATGTATTGATTGGAAGGGAAGCTGACGAGCGAACTCATCCAGAAACCCTACTGAGCCTAACAGTGATAATATACATACAGTCCGGTCTATTCGTCTATGAGTATCACATATTCGGCCTAGGGGGCTGGTAACGTCAGACCCCCAAGAGCGGTATAAGTCGTTTCAGAGAGTAGCCCAGAACACCCTGAGATACTACTGGAGTACCTACCGGTAAATCTCCTGCCTCGACCGAGGGCTTTGTGTAATGGCTCTCCTAGACACAGCGCAATCTCACCCCCAATATCGGGAGAGACGAATCCCCTGCCGATCCGCTCACTTGCCTCCATGTGGCTCGGGACTGTACCCAAAAAAGACCTGTTTGCACGACTCCTTTGAGCCGTGGTAGGGTAGAAATCAAAGCACAGTGGGAACTCACACGAGACAAATGACGACCTCAGGTCGATGAACTAACCTGTACACATGTCACCAGGGAACTGCTATCTGACGCTAGGTATAATACCAACTAGCAGGTTCCCAGCAAGTCCTGTCCGATGTACTCATAACCTAATGAGCACCTGTATACATCTTAGGTGAACCAACTGACACCAATGGCTTGTGAGACCGGCCACCGCCCCTCGTCGGGGTCTCGACTGTATACACTAGTCTACTCTGGAGTATCGATGCCCTGTCTCGAAACTCCCACGACTAGGGACACTTTTAGGATGTGCTTACAGACCCCAGCTCCCACGTATATGATCGCCATCATACTGCTGGCAGTCAAGCAAGAATCCTATCGGCTCTATCATTATACAATAGTGAACTAAAGCATGTATATAATGATAAAGACAAACCGGATAGCATACTATCATCTCGAGCAAGACTGTCATATCGGTATAGGTCCTGCCTCAATCATTGCAATCACGTACCTGCGATCCAATAATTGACTTTGAGGGTACTATATCCAACAATGAAACCCTAGATTGCAAAATGTGTAGATTGTATTCAAGTGAGTCGAGTAATGTGCGAGTCATGACAATTGCAATCTGGATTCGAGTCAAGTTGGTTCGAGTAGATTGGATTCGAGTACATATTCGAGTTTAGATTCGAGTTCAAGTTAAGTTTAGATTTGAGTTTATGTCTTTTCATGTGAATTGATATAAATGGTTAAACTCTTATGTTCAAGAGAAATCGGCAACTACTGCACATGGACGACAGAATTTGTGTCTTTTTCCAAGACAATTATTATTGATAACTCCGTTAAGTTGTCTAACCTGAATAGGCAAGCACTCACTTTCTCCGGCTCCCTGGGGCTCAAGAGAATTGATCCTGCTTAAACCTATATTTATCTAAAGTCCTTAAAATATTGTTTGCATATCTCGTGGGGGTTTTATGAAAAATAATTGTAATATAGTTTAAAAATAAATCTCGAGGGTGATTTATAACATTTAGGGTTTTTATGAACATGTATTTTAATTGTTGTGGTGTTTTGATGATAAAACCTAGCTTTTTTGAAAATTTGTGTTATTTTTATGGAAACTAGTTTTTTTGGAAACTTGGTGGTATTTTATTAACAAATTCTAATCTTTCATTTTAAAAATATAATTTCTTAATTTGTTTTTATTGAAATACGGATTTCATAATTTTATATAATTTTTCCAAAAATTAGTTTTTTTATTAGAAAAGCCGTGTTTCTTAAAAAACGTATTTTTATTCCTTTTGAGACCGAATACTCCGTGAGGAGTTGTGCATCTCACTCTACTGTCCCAAGGATGTGCGATAATCCACACCATCCATTAGCGGGTCCCCTGACGAGGGTTGTAGCGGCGTAATTGCCATGGATTTCGAAATACCGATTTAAAGAAACCTGTTTTGAAACGGTGTGGTATTTTAATGAAAATGTTCTTACTTTGAATTACCCTTATGCTTAGAATACCGTGCTATGAAAACATAGTGTGCATGTGGGATAGGTTATTACCCCGTGAAGGTTCTAGGGTTTAGGTATACTGGATATCGAAAAGATGTTACACTAAAGTTCAAGGTATTTTAATAACAAAGTTCCTTATATGTTGTTTCATGTGAAAATTTGTTACAACTAAAAACTAATTGATGTGAATAAGGTTAGGATTAGTGTAGCATGTTAGTTTGATCTCGTTTGCTTATCACATGGCTTACAAAAGTTAAAAAGAAAACAATATCGGAGATAACTCCTCTTTCGTCGGTTTGTTTTAAAAAGTTATTTGAGATAGAGAGAGAGAGAGATGAAGAGACTTACGGTTTTTATATAATTAAGAAGAGATCGAAGAAGCTCTCGGGGGTCTTGATTTCATCGGAGATGCTCCGGTCGTCGAGTTTGGCTCGCTACTCTACTTGGCACTTAGAAAGTTTTGAGAGAATTTTTACTAGAATTTCAGAATGGGGAAGAGCTATGGCATGGGGTGGTATTTAAAGTGAAGAATTAGGATTTGTGAATTAAAATTTTGGATTAAAAAGCATTAAAAAGATATTAAATGGTGAATTGAAGGGTCTCTATTTGATTGCAGGGAAATCAAACAGTGCAGAGGAGTTAAGGAGACTCGAAGGGTGTGTGTGTATACAAAACACAGAGCCAATTCGGCCTATATCGACCGTCGGTGCCGGCCTTAGGTGGAGAATGGGCGATCGGATTTGCATGTCCTGCCTTGAGATTCGTACCACGTGTGTTTTTGGGTGTGTACTCCTCATTGCGCCTGTTTGATTTTTCTGAAACTTTTCATTTCCCCGTGTATTGCATGTGCAACTATTGGGGGCTTCCAAAAATTAAAAAAAAAATCAGAAAAAATAATTGTGTCTGATGGGAATAGAGCACAGAGGCTACGTCACACCAGTGTAGAGGCCTTACCAGTGAGCTACAAGTTGTTTCTTGCTTTTATTAAACAAATCTAACTTATAACTCCTACACAGGCTGTAATACTATTTTCTGTACAATAATAAGAATTTTTTGTATAGTGATTTCAGAGTCATTACAACTGTACAGAGATTTTAGAGCCGTTACACTACACAATATGTATGTCATTACCTATCGGTCGGTAAGTCAATTGAAATCAATCGGTGGAAAAGGATGTTCGTGTTTAACAAGGGTCTCGTGCATGCCCGAGACTACGGTCCACCGTTTCCCGGGACATAACCCTGCAGCCATGCCGCTAGGCCCACGACCTAATATATATGTATATATCGCTAATATCGAATGATCATCCTATAAGTCATTGTATCTCGCTAAATACGAGTTCAATTCCACTCTAATTTCCCCAGATCACAATAACTATACGTATAGGACTATTTGTGTATAAGCACGCGCCAAATCACGATCTTATTCACTTTCACGAATTAATCACTTATCACTGGCGTACTTGACACAACTAGTCCAATACCACTCACATTCTACAATGCAAGGTTCACTATAAATCACTATGAATGTTCGCTATCACTAAAAGTATCATGGTCGGGTAAAATACAAGAATGATGCACATAGCAAGTCATATGTGATATGGAACACAATGCACCTTATGATTTCAGAAAAATATATTAATCTACACGGTTGTATTGAGACAAAATGCTACAAAAGAGGTAAAAAGTAAACTCCAACAACGATTTAACAAAATTGGTTCTAGGTCAATCGGGTTTCGGGTTTGCTAGATGCGGTCGTTTCATTTTAAGTTTTTATCGCTGGAAATTCAGTTCCTGAACTGAAAGTCCAATTCTTAACACATTTTCACCCTATTGGGATCATAATTATGCAACGCTATAGTTGAGTAAAATTTAGATCTTTAGATTACGTTTCCAATGCACTAGACACATTGACAATATCCGCTATGTGCGGGGAGATACGTTCTGTTCAAGGTCCAGGCATACGTTTTATCCCTGCTTGGGACTGCGGTACATTTCGACAGTTTAAATTTCAATTAAAATATAAAACAGCAGTAAAATTAAACGAAACCAAAACCAATAGTTAGCTAACAGGATTATCTTTACAATGTTATAGGGTTATGCATAATTCCATGTTCATACAGCGCTACACATTCATATAAAATCAGGTATCGATGTGGAATGCTGCTCTGGACTGCAGTCCAGAGCCGCATTCCCAGTCATTTCTCGTTGATGTGATCTATCATTATCGAAGGATAAACTATAGAGGGTTCTATCTTATCGAGTCGGTTTCGATATGAACCGTAGAACATTACATTCCGACATGTATCTAATTTTATATTAATTTAACATCTCGACATGTACAGTAAAACTAGAATTGACGTTGCCTCTTTGGGATATCGTTTCACGTACGATACTTCGTTATTTTGAGTTCAGATTTCTACACGATATTCGTAAGCAGCAAAAAGAAAATATGGGTAAAAAGTTTGAGCATGATTGACGGGGTTTTAGTTCAGTTCTCCACATCGAACTACCAAAATAAAGAATCGAGAATTATCGAATTAAAGGTGGTTTTGTCTAACACATGGAAATAGTGTCAAAGACTTACAATTTTGATGTTAACGTGAGGTTCAAAATCTACTACACTCAAACTAGTTATCCTAGATTATTATGGCTTTTCATATACAGTAATAACTAACCATCACAGACTAATAATAATCTATCTAGTATACTATTAACACGAGTCTATAATTATAAGTATGTAGCATGTAAAAGCAAGTGAGGTTTCACTTGCTTTCGGTCGCTGATATAGAAGCAACACCACGTGCAGGATTCGTCTTGACACACGAGACGGCGCGTTACTGGACACGGTGCGTGGCGCTGTGCGCGATGCGTGGTGACCCGGTACTGGACACGGTGGAGACACGAGCGTGATACGGTAGTGGGCGTGGTGATAATGCGGGCGTGACATGGTACAGGGCACGGTTTTAGCTCGGCGTGTGGTGCGGGTGTGGCATGGCACGACAAGGGAGTGGGAACGAGGGTGGTGCGGTGCTGGGCACGGAGTGGACACTGGACCGGGGCACAGTGTGGCATGGAGGCGGGCACGGCTTGGGCTCGAAGTGAGCACGGTGGTTCAGGGAGTGGGAATGGGGCTTGGCACAGCGGCAGCATCGACGCGATCATGGCACGTTCCCGGCTGCGACGGCGGCAACTTGGCTCAACTATGGGCACTGAACTTGGCCGTGGCTGCAGCGGCGGTGGTGCTCAGGCGATGGGCGAGGACTGTGCTGATGGGCTGGAGAGTGGTAAACGGTGATACTGAGGATTGAGGGTGAAGCTCAGCTATGGAGAGTTGGCCGACATGGAGATGGTCGGCGGAGGTAGCTTCGGTGGTGGGTTCTGATGGTGGGGTCGGCGACTATGGGTTTTCTGGAGTGGGGAGCTCGGGGGTGTGAGGTGATGGAAGGGGGCTTGAGCTCGTCGGAGGAGGAGGCGGTGGTGGTGTGGGGTTGCGATGGTGAAAGGGCTTGTCGACGGTGGCTTATGAAGGAGGTGAGTTCGCCGGCGGTGGTGATAGGTTTTTAAAGAGAAAGTGAGGGAGTGAATGAGAGAGCGAGGGATTTAGAGATAGAGAGAGGGATTGGTTGAGAGAGAGGAGGAACGACGAGGGATTATCGGGGATGGGATCGTGGACGAGATCTCGGCCGTTGAGCGAGGAGCGGGTCTCACGGATGACGTGGACGAGAAGGAAAGAGAAGGAGACGAGGGGGCTCGATGAAAAAAGAAGGGAAAGGAGTTGGGAGGTGGAGGAGAGGATCTCGGGTGTTGGTTTGGAGTGGGGTGGCATCGACGACGAGCGGGTCTCATGGGAGGTGAGCACGAGAGACGAGGGGAGTTGTTAGGATCGAGGCGGGAAAAGGAGAAAGAAGGAGGAGAAGAGGAAGAGGTGGTGGGCAACGGATCGGGTTCGGGTCGGGTTTGGGTGCGTGGGTTTGCTCTGGGCTTGGGAAGGGTTAGGGAGTAGGGAATTGGGTTAGGGTTTTAGATTAGGTAAAAAAATAAAAAGATATGAAAATTATTAGAAAATATTAGGAAAATATTAAAAAAATACGGAAAAATATACTAGGAACTGGGGATTTACACTGAGAAAGCCATAGAGGATGCTATAGTGGACTTGTCGCTTCATAAATCTCTATTGTTGTGGCTTTATCAAATATAAGATATGTTTTTTCCCCCATGTATGATGATTTCTTAAGACCAAAATCACAGAGAATAAATTAGAAAATGACATATTTCATGCATATTCACTAAATATCTCACATCTTAAGTTATATCTTTACAAATATAACTAGAACTCTAGAGGTGTTATTCCTCCCAGCTCTTTTTTCCTAAAAAAGGAGAATTTTTTTTCCTTTTGAATGTATCTCTCTTAAAAGAAACAAGTGAGAAAAGGGAAAAATCATATTCATTCCTCCAGATTTCTATTATCTATACATTTTTTATACTTTCTTTGTATTCAAACAACAACAACAACAACAACTGAGACTTTTATTCCAAGAATATGGGGTAGGCTACATGAACCAACATGAGAATCGCACCGGGTCCATCACATGAATCCTGTAACGACTCTGAAATCTCTGTACAAAAATTTCTTGTTTATTGTACAGAAAATGGGTATTTCAGCCTGCGGTGAAATTATAAGTTATTTTTGTTCAATAAAAACAAGAAACAGCTTATAGTTCACCGGTAAAGCCCCGCACTGCTGTGATATAGCCTGTGCGTTCGATTCCCATTAGACCTATTTATTTTAAGATTTTTTTCCTTTTAATTTTTGGAAGCCCAAGAGTTGCACGTGCAATACACGGAGAAATAAAAAGTTTCAGAAAAATC
The DNA here is from genome assembly GCA_030015575.1 of Agapanthus africanus. Classification (NCBI taxonomy): domain Eukaryota; kingdom Viridiplantae; phylum Streptophyta; class Magnoliopsida; order Asparagales; family Amaryllidaceae; genus Agapanthus; species Agapanthus africanus. Next base: position 744,686,947 of record CM057341.1, read on the forward strand.
AAACAGGCGCAATAAGGTGTACACACCCAAATACCCACGTGGCACGAATCTCGAGGCTGCACACTAAAATCCGACCGCCCAAAATCCCTATATGGCAGGTGCCGACGGTTGGGATGAAGCCAAATCCCTCCGTGTTTTGCACACACACCTCTTCGACTTCCCTTAACTTTCCTGCACTGTTGATTTTGCTGCAATCAAATAGAGACCCTTTAATTCATCATTTAACACCTTTTTAATGCTTTTTAATCCAAAATTTTAATTCTCAAACCCTAATTCTTCACTATAAATACCACCCCATGCCTTAGCTATTCACCATTATGAAATTATAGCAAAAATTCTCTTAAAAAGTTTCTAAGTGCAAATGGAGTTAAGTGGAGTTAACGGCCAAGCTTGTTCCATCGAAGATTGAAGCCGTTTCTGGATCTTCAGTGACGCAACGAACCCCCTCCCTTCTTCCTTACTCTCTTCTCGATATTACCAAGCCGTATGTCCCCCTCATCTCTTCTTTTATTCATCTCAATTTATCTTTTAAAAAGATATCGGTAAAGCGGAGTTACTCCCGATACTTTTCTTTTTTAACTTGAAAACTCTCTTTCCTTTATACCTTGGTCAAACTAAGTTTACGATCCTACTTGTAACTTTAATTACAATCTTCTAATTTCGAGTTTAACCAAAATTTTCATGTGAAACAAACATAAACGAACTTTTTCATTAAAATACCTTGAATTCTAGTATAAACCTCTTTTCGATAATTGTTAAAACAATACCTTAGGAAAACTTCACGGGGTAACGACCTACCCCACACGCACACCATGGTTTCATAACAGGATATATATATATATATATATATATATATATATATATATGGTTGGTTTAAAGAATAGCTTTTAAATCAAAATACCACATCTTTTCAAAACCTGGTTTCTTTTAAAGCGGTATTTTGTAATCCTTGGCAATTACGTCGCTACAACTCTCGTTAGGGGACCCACTAATGGATGGTGTGGATTATCGCACATCTTTTGGATAGTAGAGCGAAATGTAGAACTCCTCACGGAGCATTCGATCCCGAAAGAAAATAAAATACGGTTTTTAAGAAATACGAATTTCTAAATAAAAACTAAATTTTTGAAAAAAATTATATAAAACCATGAATTCATATTTTCAATAAAAACATATTATAAAACTATATTTTTAAAATGAAGGATTAGAATTTTAAGAAAATACCATCAAGTTTCAAAGAAAGCTAATTTTCAATAAAATACCATAATCTTTTAAAAAGGCTAAGTTTCATCACCAAAATACCATAATAATTAAAATACATGCTAATGAAAACCCTAAATCTTGTAAATCACCCTCGAGATTTATTTTTTAAACTATATTAAAGAATTTTTCATAAAACCCTTCGAGATATGCAAAACAATATTTTAAGGACTCTTGTTTAGTATAGATTTAAGCGGAATCAATTCTCTTGAGCCCCAGAGAGCCAGAGAAAGTGAGTGCTTGACTATTCAGGTTAGACAACTTAACGGAATTATCAATGGCAATTGTTTTGGAAAAAGACACAAATCTTGCCATACATGTACAGCAGTTGCCGATTACTTCCAAACTTAAGAAATTCAAGAGCTAAATCCTTTCATAAGATATTTACTCTAACATGAATCCAAACTCAAACCAGAATCCAAAAATCAAACTTGAACCCTTGATCATGAACCAGAACACTTGAACTTCAATATCCCAAAACTTGAATACTAGAATACTATAACTTGACATGAACTTAACATGAATACCATATGGCTGCTATTGAAACCGACTTGACTCGAACCATGAATACAACTTGACATGAATATATGAACACTTGACACGAATACTTGATATTGACATGAACTCAATCCTGCAATTTGATGTATTCATGGATTCGAGTAAGGATGATACTTTTAACTGTAACTTAGAATGCATGGGGTGTTGGGGTAGTTCATGTGTGAATCTAACGAAATCTTAGGAGTCCCCCTAGATCATGAATCCATGTCTACTAACACAAGAAAACTATCATGAAGGCATGTGTTTCCTTACTCCTGGATTATAGCCTGTTGAGTTTGGAATACTTCAACATTAGGTTGAAGTCCCATTACTAACACTTGATTCGGGCCCGTGGTTCCTTACCTCTGGATTACAGCCTGTTGGGTTCGAGAACACTCTTAAAATTGGTGGACATTCACTCTTGAACTTACGTTACATTAGTTTACCCATGTAAAGACCTTTTAGGACACTTACATTCACTTCATGTGCACTACACCTACACTACACGGCCATTCTATACTATACTCATGTTATTTTGCCATGATATATATATAGAACTGCATGTTAAATATAATTGCCAAGCTTATATTAAATGACATGTTTAAATACCATATCTCCTGGTCCATTGATTCATGATATACATTTTCTTTGTCATTATATTTTTATACTTCACACCCTTTTCTCAAGGACTTACCGAGCGAAACTTCACTGACGGGCATTCCACCCATCTTTGTTTCTTAGAATGTTCGTCAGATACCGTGGAGACTGAGGAGGTGGACACCACCGAGGAGGAGCACGATCAGATCGCGAATCAGGCCTAAACCAGTTGTCCTCTTTTTCAGTTTATGAATGCCACCTGTTTAGGCATTTCTCTTCTTGTATTTTCTTTCAGTTTGTAACAATCCTAAACTTTCTGTACATTTTTTTTCCAAAAATACAGAAAGGGTTACTTGAGCCTGAGCACAAGTTATAAATTTGATTTGCTTTTTAACAGCAAGAAGGAGCTTGTAGCTCATTGGTAAGACCTTGCACTGCTGAACCAAAGCACCAGAGTTCAAATATCATCAGCCACACATTATTTTTATTTAAAATTCTTTTAATCTTTTAGAAGCCCAAAGGTCTACACGTGCCCAACAGGTAAAACCAAGAGTCACACATAAACAAACGAGTCCACTGCAGTAGACCAAACGTCAGAGACACGTGGCAAAGAGACGCACCCCGACTCGCCCAACTCGGGCCGGCGACTCGGTCGAATCGGCCGGTGCCACCGGGTTAACTCAGCCCGATCCCAATATTTCTTGAACTCCCTGCAACCTTTGGCCTACCCTACTCCTCCTGCACTGTTTAAATTCTCTGCAATTAACCAGAGAATTAAAATACCCCCATTTAATCCATTTTAATACAAATTTTTAATACACCCTTTCATTACCCTAAACCCTAATTTTTCCTATAAATACCACACCTCAAATCACCCCCCTTACTCACAAATCCCTGGCCAAACTCTCAAGAAAATTCCCAAGACTTTTTGTGTGCAAGTGGAGTTAGCAAAGGGCGAAACTCCGACGAACTTCCGACGACTATCCGGGGAGATTCCGATGACGAAATGACGCACCGGCACCTCCTACCTCTTCCTCCTTCTCTCTTCTAGTCAAATAACCTGTAATTCCCTAATTATTCTTCTTTTCTCTATTCTAAAAATATTTAAAACTAAAATCCGACGGAAGAGGAGTTAATCCGATTTCCGATTCGGTTTTTCCTTAAAAAGTTATATTATAATTAAACACAATAATACCAAACTCTTATCTCATGACCATTAAACATTAACGAACATAATAGAACAAGTTTGACATCAAAATAATAACCGTAGCAAGTTTTATTCCACTTTTACATTAAAATACCCTTATGTTTCATTTCGACATGCTTGAACTTTTTAAACCGTATTAGCTTAGAAAACTCATGAGGTAATGACTTACCTCCTCACCACACTCATATGTAACATAGCACGATAGAATTTGGGAATATATATCTGAGAAAAATACGACTTTACATATAACTACCTTCAACTATTAAAACCCTTTTCGACATGAAGTGTATTTCAACAAATCTTTGCAAATGCGCCTCTACAACCCATTTCGGGGAACCCGTTCGGAATGGTGCGGATTATCGCACATCCTTAGCCTTAGTAGAGTGAGATGCAGACCTCCGCAAAGAGCATACGATCTCGAAAGATTTAAAATACAATTTTCTTTAGAAAATATGATTTCTATTATAAATAAAACTTATATTTTTAATAAATAAATATATATGTAATTAATTTCAAAATATCTATTTTTAATATTTATAATATTCCACATTTCCAAAATTCAAGAAAAACATTCCATTTACAAGAAAATACCATACAATTCCAATATTACAAATAAATATCATATATTATGAAATTAGGTTTTATTCACTAGAAATATCACATTGATAAAATATACATCCATGAAAACTCTAAAGACGATAATAAAATACTTGAGGTGTATTTTGAAAATTATACAAAATTATTTTTATATAAAACCCCCTCAAGTTATACTAAAATACAATAAGGACCCTAGTAAACATAGGTTTAAGCGGGACCAGTCTCTTGAGCCTCAGGGAGCCGGAGATATCGGTGCTTGCCTATTTAAGGTAGACAACTTAACAAACGGTGTTATCAACACGGTAATTGTTTTTGAAAAAGACACAAATCCTGCCGTTCAAGTGCAGCAGTTACCGATAGCACCAAAATATAATTCAGGACTTCAATTTCTTTTCTAATTGTCTGACTCAGACCGAGTCTAAATATAATCAATCTGACTTGAATATGATTCAAGTATGAAATTACAAAACTACAATATAACATGGATCTATGAATTCGTCTATTCAATCTAATCAATCTATATTGACTGAACCGAGCCATGAATATATTCCATCTATATGTTCATCCATTATATCCGTTCCATTACTGATATCATGGTTTCGGCAAGTTATCCATATATATTCAATATATAATACAAACAATACAATCAAGATATCGCGGGGTTTATAAGGGGTAGATTGGTACGGAAGGTGTTAGAAGTGGCACGAGACAGCAACCATAAAGACACCTAACCTGAATTCAATTGCCGTTGTACCGTGGCTGAACGATTCCTTATACTCCGTATACCGTAGTCTCTGCTCTAGTGAGACTCCTGTCGTATACACTGGCCTCTTCTGTACCAACCTACAAACAACAGCATTAACAATATAATACAATTTTAAAAGTTACACTCTCTCTGTCTATTCTATTTCTCCCTCATCTTTGGGACTTATCGAGCGATTTGTTCGCTGACGACATTCACTTTCTTCTTCTTTGGAATGTCGTCAGGTGATTCGGACTCACTGGAGATCGAGCCCACCTGCGAGGATTTGGACCAGCTAGCTTTCAACCCGGAGCTCTAGTTACTTATACATTTCATTTCAGTACTTTCCATTTCTGTTATGCCACTGGTTAGGCATTGCTTTCCATTCCATGTATTTACTTTTCAGATATATTGTAAAAAGAATGTTAATAAATAAAGTTGTTGTTCAATTATATCTATTGTATCTGTTTCTTGTGCATTTTATTTATATTGCTTAGATATGCTTAGCGTGTTTACTTCAGAATAAATACGTAACGGTCTCGTCGCGTCCCCTTCGCCGTACACCGGGAAGCGGGGCGTGACACAGTTGAACTCATGTATTGTAAATATATCAAGTTTAATATAAATTAAGTTGTTGAAATTTAAATTCCATGCTAATTTCTTGTCATTTTATATTGCTTATTTTACGCTTAGCGTATTTACTCCGGGAAGTGACCTTCTCAAAATAAATACGTCGCGGGCTTATCACGTGCCTGTTTTCATCTTTTGTAAAGCGGGGCGTGACAAATCCTCCGCCTCCACTCACTTCTATCGAACAATATACTTTCATTGAGGCCTTTGGCAACCATATCTTTTTGCATCACCTCCATCCATGTTTTCTTCGGTCTCCCTTTCGCCCTTTTGACTTTGCCTATATCGAGAGTATCCATTCGTAAAACCAGTGCTTCCATAGGTCTGTATTGCATATGATCAAATTATCTTAGCCGGTTTTTTCGTATCTTCTCATCCACAGGTGCTACACCAACTTTTGCATGAATATCCTCATTTCGCACCTTATCTTTTCTAATATTACCACGCATCCAACGAAGCATGCGCATCTCCGCTACGTACATCTTCTGTGTATGATAATTCTTAGGAGCCCAGCATTCTGTACCATATAATAACCCAAACTCTATATGCGATGGCATCATTATTATATCATTTTACAACAAAAAAAGAAGAAACTATTGCCCCGTGCTCAACCATGGATAGGGGTCTATCCACTATTAATAATAGCAGAGAGACCACTCCTATCCATCTCACCATCCATTGTTGAATGTACAACATGATGAATTTTCCATCTCATCCATTCAATGGTGAGATGCATATGAGTGGTCTTTCCACTAATATTAATAGTGTAGAGACTCTTAATTATAAGATTGTCCACATCATCTATAGAAAAGGACAAATGGACATCCGACTCGTCTATTTCTCATATTTACTTAGGAAATCCAGCTCATCTCTCTCTCACACACACTTTCTCTCTAATCAAACTCATCTCCCTTGCTTACTCAAAAAAATACATGCAACTAAATTAAGGAAAACTAAACCTTTTTATTACTACTTATAACATTTTGATCGCTCGTAGAAATCATACTTTAACCGCTGTTATTTGAGAATAAAAAAAATATGTAATACATACAATTTATTTATTTCCTAAAAAATATTTGTTCTTAAAATTTATACGCTGATCATCTTCAATGCAAAATGCCAGTTCAAGTATAATGTCTCCTTCATAAATCCATGCAACCAGCATAGATTGGGCCGACACAAAAGGAAGTCGGTGAATTAAGTGAGGGTAGAATGGTAAATCGACCGAGTCCAGCCCAGCCCCAGCCCAACAGAATCCTCATGCACGCTAGGGGCGCCCCCTACGGAATCATGTGCATATGCTCGCGCGTAATAAATAATGAAGGGAGTGGTGCCGCATCCGCATGGCATCCCTGTGCCTACTCTCTCTCTCTCTCTCTTGTGAACGGTGAAATCATTGACGAGAAACCGTGAATCCCAATTATTCCACCCCATAAGCATGGGTCCCTCAAGTGGGGCCCACGCACCACTTATCGTTTAATTTTGACAAGCGATGGATCATTTTAGAAATGGCTTAAGATGCAGAGCGGTTTGCCAAGGAATATGTGTGTTTCGATTATTATGGTGTTGAACAAACGGTAAATAGGGATCAAGGCAAACGCTTTTGAATAGTCGAGCCTCCGGCAAAACTTTATTATTTACGTATGGGAAAGTTCTTACTATAAGATATTACACACACAGTCATATAGTATATTGTTACTTTCTCCGTCCATTTTTACTTGTAATTTTAGAGAAATACATACCGATTAAGAAAATCATTATCACATTTTTAATATCATTAATTAATCTACTGCCACATCACCACTATAAAAATTATACCATTTCTGTTCTCAACAATTAAGGAAAGCATCATCACCTTTTAATACCGGCAGTTAGTTTTCTCGGATATTTTTGATATTGTATAATTTATTGATATTTTTATCATTAATGAGTTTCCCCTTATTCCAAAATGGGACACTTTTCTCTCTTCAAAATGACAAGTAAAAAGGGACGGAATGGGTAATTGTTATAAGCTTGTGTGCCCCTCTTGTTCACGGATGCATGTACGTGTCAAGCTTGAACATTCGAACGTGGTTGATAGTGAGGCTGTGGGACCTGCACACGTGTGGCCATTTAATTTGACCGTGATTGGCACCTCTTATGTTATATGCAACTCAACTTTGCATTGGAGAAAGGAAAATAAGGATTACATAAATTATGTTCGATGGGTATTTTTGATGTTGAAGAAGCAAAAATAAGTGAAAAACAAAATCAGCTCCTCAGTATGTCTAATGTTTCATTGATAAAAAAACTTATCTGTATGAGCGAAATAAATTTAAGAATCGTAAACCACTCCGGCGATGACAAACTCATGATAGAGTTTGAAAAGCCGTTAGCGCATCTTCGTCGATCTTCACACTCATCTTATCATATAATATAGAATCCTTACATCCGAAAATGCATGGAATCATTGGCCATGAACGATTGAGAATACATCCCGAGTTGTTCATAAGATAATATGGGTAGTGTATGAAGTTGTTAGATTGAAGAAGATCCGAATCTCCTTTAAATGGCCTGTCTTAGTTAAGAAATTTCGGCAATTTGGCTTTCTTTTTAAATAGAAAGGATAGAATACATTTGTTCTCCTCTAGTGTTCTGGTTAAACCATGGAGATATGATTTGATACCTTCCAAGTAATAATTGAGTTTATCTTTTAACTTAGTGAAATTTCATAGTAGTATAAACTAGGATCAATTGCAAGAAAACTAGCATTTTCTTGGAATCTTCACATATGAGCACGCAAGAAAACTTGTAGAAAGAGAACTTTTATTGACCAAGATTCGTGTTCAATCATAAAAGCAAAAGAAAAAATTTATTAAAAATCATTCCACGTCTATACAGGAATTCAAAGGCCGCCAGAAAAATTATTTACTATTTTTATTATGCCCAGCTGTATTGCATCCGGAACAATAAAAAAATTATCAAATTTGAGACCTTCATGATACCGATGACATTAGGCTACGGAACAAGGCCTGATAAAAAGAGAGAGTCTATTGCTCTGAGACCTCATCCAGCAACCTCTAACTGGGCTTTCTTAAGGAACTTATCCGAAATTAATTTATCTAAAAAAAAAATTGAAACCGTTTTTATATACAACAGTATATCACGATATACAACTTCTATTGTAACAAAATTTTCACATACTTTTTCTCCATGGTAGAAAGGAGAAGATCACCAATAATTTGGTGTCATTATCGTAGCATCTTGTTTATAGGTTATATTCTTTAAGCATTTTACATGGAATCAATGATCAAATTGTGCATCATTAATGAAAGTCGTAAACCATTAAAAGTTAGTTTGATTTTTCTAATTAAATCACAACAATATGACATGCGAGCTTTCTTTAAATCATAGTAAAGTAAAGTAATAGGCCCAAGCCATAAGTCCAGCTGAAATAGAGCTCAATGAAACAATGATGATCCAACCTAGCGTTTGCAGCCCAGTTCTAAGGCCAGTCCTAGGCGTAATCAATTCAAGATAACTCAATGTTAACTGGAAAATTCTCTCTCTAAAATAATTCATTTTTACAGCCTCCTCTTAAATTAGTCTTATTCTTCCCATATGACTTGAGATGCCAAGGGTATTTAATCTCAACAATCGTTTTGCCCTTTTTTCCCTTGCAAATTGACTGATATCTTGCTAGATTTAAGGGGAAAAAATAAACAGATGTTAATGTATTGGCGATGGAGGATATGACATATCATTTACGGTTGCAAGAATGATAAAGGAAGCTTCAGTAAAAGAGATTTATTAGACATAAATTTCATTACTCTAAATAGCCATATATCATTGTATTTTCCTTCTTTAATAAAAGGCAGCTTTTCTTTCGATCACCGATATATAATTAAATCCTGTTGAATATATACAAGAGTAAGCTTGTATCTCATTAGTTAAGTCCTTACATTCCTATCCCATAGGTCTCGAGTTTAAACCCCAGACTCTCTAATTTTTTTTTATTTTAATCATCTTGCATTATGTAATCTTGCTTTTAAAGAGAAGGAAAAAAGAATTGTTTTTTTTATATTTTATTTTATTTTATTGGATTTTTGAAAATAGAATTTGTTTTATAAAAAAAATTAGTTTAGGGAATTGATTTTTTCATTTACCTTTTAAGTTATTTACATTTAATCTTTTAAGAGAACATGCATAAGCATCCTATTGGTTAAGACGTTTTAGTGTTATTTAGAGTTTGCAAGATCAAACCCTTGATTTTGTAATTATTTTTATTAAATCTTTTTTTAAACTTACGAATGAGTCCTTTCAATTTTTTTAACTCCTGAAATGAATTCATAATAAATTAGAATTATTATAAAAAGTTTTTTTCACCATTAAACCTAGTTTAATTTATTATTAATACCACTTATTGTCTCATTCTCCTTTAATTGTTTCTTCCTCCTCTCTCCAGTTCAACAAAAAATTATCATCCTCTTCTTCTAACTATAAACCATTCGAAGGTCTCCGATAATTCCAAGTCATCGGAAGCCTCTCGATTAAGGCTTTGACAGCATCGGTGATACGGTTGTTACACCGTATTGCAATATCTTGTAAGTCCCCTCTCCTCATCTGTTTCTCTCCCTCTCTTTATCCTTCCCCTTCCCTTCGTCTAGACTTCGATGAAGCCGGTAGCCTTTATTTGAGTTTTGTGGAAAAAAAAAGATAAAGAAAAATTAATTATGAACGTTATGAAAGTATATCTGAGTACCTCTACTAGATTTCAATAAGCATCAAGTATGCATAATAAATTCATAATAAATAAGAATTATTATAAAGATTTTTTTTTTATCACTAATAAACCCAATTTAATTTATTTTTAATGAGTGTCTCATTCTCCTTTAATTGTTTCTTCCACTTCCAATTCAACAAAAATTTATCATCCTCTTCTTCCACCTATAAGCCATTCGAAGGTCCCCGATAATCCCAAGTCGTCGGAAGCCTCTTGATTAAGGCTTTGACAGTATCGGCGATACGGTTGTTACACCGTATTGCAATATGTTATAAGTCCCCTCTTCTCATCTTTTCCTTTCTCCTTCTCTTTATCCTTCCATTTCCCTTCGTTTAGACTTCTATGATGCCGGTAGCCCTTATTTGAGTTTTGTGGAAAAAAAAGATAAAGAAAAATTAATTATGAACGTTATGAAAGTATGTCTTAGCACCTCTACTAGATTTCAATGAGTATCAAGTATGCAATTTAAAAATTTAGAGAGCTAAGTATACTAAATAAGAATCGAACTAGAGAATTAGGGTTTCAAAATTAAGCAAACAAGTTCTAAACTAAGTGAAGAGAGTCTACAACCTTTATAGTCTAGTTTTTCACTTCTAAAGCTCCAAGTATTAGTCCCTAAAACTCTTTTTTGACTCCATTTGAAAGATGGAACGAGCTTACTTGTAATCTTCGTAGTCGAAGATGGTCCATCTCGAGGCAACTTTCACTCAAGCACACACTTCACTAATCAAGGTATTAGTAAAGATAACAACCTATACTAATGTGCTAGAGTAGTATAGCTTGATGAAGTAGGAATTTTGCTCATTAAAACTATTTCTATTCTTTTTCTTTTTCTCACCCTAGAATAACTAGTGAGGAGATGAAGAATTATGAACTTGGAAGTGAGAGTGAACTCTTGAGCAAAGATGAGATCAAGATTGCTAAATATTTATGAATAAAACAAAATAAGAAGATGAGTAACGGCTTCTCCATACTTCTCCAAGCACCCAAGACCTTGACTCATTCTTTTTTTCTTTTTCTTTATAAATATAAATCATTATCTTCTCCTCTTTAACTCTTGTGTGATTCTCATACATCCATATTCAATATATCACCAACCATGATATATATATATATATATATATATATATATATATATATATATATATAAAGAGAAGAAAATCTTAAGTGAGCATAATATTAGTTAATATATATATATATATAAAATAATATAATATAAATATATATCAAATTATTAAATCAACACTTTATTCAATAATCCTGTTATATAATATATAATCCGACTAATATCATATATATATATATATATATATATATATCAAATCATTAAATCAACACTTGATTCAATAATCCGATTATATTATATATAACCAACTAATATTTAATATTAGTTTATATATATATATATATCAAATTATTAAATCAACACTTGATTCAATAATCCAGTTATATCATATATAACCCGGTTAATATCAAATATATAAATATATATATAAATCAAATCATTGAGTCAAGACTTGATTCAATAATCCGGTTATATCATATATAATCCGGCTGATATCCAAAAAATGCTAGATTAGAATACGGTATCATATATTCGTATTTAATCAAGCCACCCCATATCTCCATACGTGCCCTACTTCGTTTCGATTGAGGTAGGAAAGCTCTATGTGGGACTCTAAAGACGCGTCAATACGCCAGCAGTAGATAATGATCACATCAGATACTTACAAACCGTCAGTGGTACTAGCTGGACATAACGGCTATCCAGGTATTGAACGAATAGAAGATCAACAAGCAAACTTGTTCAAACTCCCGTAGAGCCTATAAGCAACACTTACCATACAGTCCGGTCTCTTCGTCTGATATGTCGCATATCGAGTCTGAGGGGTGGAATCGTCAGACCCCAATAACTTGATAAGTCATGCCGATATTTGGCCTATAACCTTTCGAGAAACTACTGATAACACTTATTTGTAAATCTCATCAGCCCAGACCAAGGACTTACTGTTATAGCTAATCGTCACTGCCTTCATATGATTCGGGACTGTACCAAAAAACCACCTGTTTGCATGACTCATTTGAGCTATGGTAGGAAGGAATCAAAGCACAATGGGAACCACACAAGACACTATGAAGATCTCGGGTTTACAGACTAACCTGTACAAGAGTCACCAAAGAATTGCTATCTGATAATAGGTATGGCACCATCTAGGAGTTCTCGGCAAGTCCTGTTTGGTGTGGTCATTCTCCAATGAGCACCTGTGTACAATCTTTGATGTTAAACACCAATGGATATGGGATCAACCATCGCCCCATACTGGGTCAAGAAATGTACACACTAGTCTACTTTGGAATATCGATGCCCTGTCTCGATACTCCCTCAACTAGGAACTGTTAAGGATGTGCTTGTGGACTACACAAGCCTTACTAGTATGATCTGCATCATAGTCCTGATAGTCAAGCCAACATCCTAAGGGCTTTATCAACATGCATTAATGAGATAGTAAACTAAAACAAGTGTACATGTTAAGATAAAGAGCAACCAGGTAGCATACTATCATGCCGAGCAAGAAAGTTCTCTATATATATGTCCAAGCATCCACTATAATATACAATAATAGACTGTTGGATATAGTGCCCTCTAAGTCAATTATTGGATCACAGGTACGTGATTGCAATGATTGAGGGGGGACCTATACCGACATGACTGTCTTACTCGAGATGATAGTATGCTATCTGGTTTGTCTTTATCATCGTATACATGCTTTAGTTCACTATTATATATTGATAGAGCCCATAGGATTCTTGCTTGACTGCCAGCAGTATGATGGCGATCATATACGTGGGAGCTGGGGTCTATAAGCACATCCTTAAAGTGTCCCTAGTCGTGGGAGTTTCGAGACAGGGCATCGATACTCCAGAGTAGACTAGTATATACAATCGAGACCCCGACGAGGGGCGGTGGCTGGTCTCACAAGCCATTGGTGTCAGTTGGTTCACCTAAGATGTATACAGGTGCTCATTGAGTACACCGGATAGGACTCGCCGGGAACATGCTAGTTGGTATTATATATATCGTCAAACAGCTCCTTGGTGACATGTGTACAGGTTAGTTTGTCGACCTGAGATCGTCATTTGTCTCGTGTGAGTTCCCACTGTGCTTAGATTACTACCCTACCACGCTCAAAGGAGACGTGCAAACAGGTTTTAGTTGGGTACAGTCCCGAGCCACATGGAGGCAGTGAGCGGATCGTCGGGGATTCTTCTCTCTCGGTATTGGGGGTTGATGTCGCACAGTGCACGGGTGACCATCACTAGAAATCCTCGGCAGAGGTAGTGGAGAATTACTGATTTGGATCAGTAGTTTCTCAAGTGGTGATGGGCTTCATACCGACACGAATTATCGCGTTATTAGGGGTCTGACTTTATCCACCCCCTAGACTCGATATGCGATATTCTTAGACGAACGGACCGGACTGTACGGATATTGTCACTGTCAGGCTCTGTAGGGTTTCTGGATGAGTTCGCTCGTCAGCTTCCCTTCCAATCAATACATAGGCAACCGTTACGTACAGCTTGTACCTCTGACGTGCTAGTGGTTATACCCAGTGCCAGTGTGTTGATGAGTCATTAGAGTCCCCCACAGACAGTTTTCCAAGTTCGGGCAAAATGTTGTAGAGGCCGTATGGTTTTATGGCAGGGTTCGGAAAATGCACGTGCGTTTACGCACGCGTCATATTTTGGGCAGATAATACTGGTGGGCTTTGGTTTAAGCCGGATCCGAGTATTATACTGTGTAGATATAATATCTTTGTCTCAGTTGCATTTGTATTCGGTCGTAATACAAATGCGGGTATGTTTATACTGTTACGGGGTTATCCTGATATTCGTTTCGGGATCGCTTTTGGAAGTTACCAGTTTCCAGTTTTCTATCACCCGTATTTAACATTCGGTTAAATACGGATTTATCTTTTCTTGATGAGTGTGGAAGGTTCTAGAAGTTTCTAGAAGAGGTGATTAGGTTAGAGTGGTGTTATTGTTTCATTGGTTGCATTTAATGAAAGGATGACTAGGTTTATGATTCATTGTTTACCATTAATGATTTTGCAAGGTGTCTTGTGACTCATTTCTCTTCATTTATCTTATGGTCACTCTCCCCTCTCCTACACTCACCCCCCTCTTGATAAATAGCCGGCCACTTCTTTTGGCGGGCTATGATTGTATTTTTGAAAAAGATTATGATAGATTTGGTGTATGGAAATTTCATAGTTCCTTTTATCTCCATCAAAGTTTCAAAAGGCAACTTCATTAACCGTTCGTCCATACCTTTAGACGTAACGAGACAAAGTGTTCTACTCATTCTCTACATCAATCTTGGTCATCTCTTTTAGCAAACTTTATGATCGAGTTGCCTCGATTCAGAGGCGGGAGCCCGTTTAAAGATCCGATGACGTGGTGCCACCTGGACGAGAGGACTGGAGATTCAAGAGATCGGAGCAGCCGCAATAAAGCGTGGGATGATGGTTGAAGACCGAAGGACTCGGATCGTTCGGTATAATATTTCTATCCACTTTGTAGTTTGTTAGTTTAGCTTTAATGGAAGATCCGGGTTATAGTACGCGATAGCGCCAGTCAAAAAGTTTTTGTTCCGCATTTGGCGTCTGTTAGACGGCCGGGGCGCTACCGTGGACTTACAGTAGTATCAGAGACTCACCATTAAGCTTTACTAACTTGTGCTAACGCGTTTAAAATTTCGATCGAACGACATTTCGAAAACTACAATTTTCTGTACAAAAGTTTCTGTCGATTTTAAATCTGGCATAAAAATTATTTTGAGCATCACAGAAAATTGTGCAGGTAATTCTAAGCAAACTGGTGAAATTTGGTCACGTGATCCCACAGAACGGCCGCGGATCTGCGGCCCAAACCAAGGTTTGGCCGCTGATCCGCCGCGCTTTTGTGGGAACAGTGAGCCAAATTTCTACAGTATGTTCTACATGGCAAATTGTGGCTTTTGGAATATTTCTTTTGGGCCCATATTTTGTTACTATACAGCAGATGTACGTGGGGCCCACTTCGGGAAGTTTTGTCGATCAAAATTTTAAACTTGTTAGTATGCAGTACTTATATTATATCTCCGACCGGGAATGTCATTTGAGCGGTAAATTGCGTCTAATTGCTATAGTCCTTTTACACGGATTTGCGAACGTGACATTCGCGTTGATGTTCTGTGTTGTGCTGTGATGTTGCGGATTTGTCGTGGTGGATAGCAGTGTGCAATGGTAGTGCAATTTGAATTTATTTGTACATTTGATATTGCGGGGCGAGCGTCCAACATGTGGACTGCCGTCACTGCCTGTTTGTATAATATTCTTTTTGGGGCACGACCGGGCTGAGCTCGATGTACCCGTTGTACATATTTTTATTTCTGTACTAGGTTTACCCCGCGACGGAGTGCACGGATAGCCGGGTTCTGGAGGGCAACGGGTCCGTATCTCATGGCTTTGAGAGGCAGAGGGGCCTCACTCTAGAATTGGCAGACTATTCGCCGCACTCGTAAGGGGTACAGGTTTACCCAAGGAGGGGTGCTCAAGTTACCGGATTCCGTGAAGTGCCGGGTGGTCCATTCACTTTGCTGTAGGGGGCTGCCTCGCTTCAGGTTTTGGCGGGTAACTTGCCGCACCCGTAGGGGTCTAGGTTTCATTGCACAGGCTATCCACACGACCAGGGAAACGTCGGGTTTTAGTAGCGGCTCTGTGAAACCCGGGGATCCCAGATTATCTGTATTGTTCTGTGATGCTTATTACTTTTCTGTAATGCTGCATATTATCACGCCTGGAGCAATTATTGTATATTGGTAAATATACTATTAGATGTTGTATATATTTTACACCCGCGCTAGTCCAGTTCCCGCTCCGTCGTTAGTTAAGTAACCTAACGGGTGATGACGGGACCCAGTGACGAATGCGGATGGCATATACGTACATTATATTTTCGTTCTTTTCTGGTGTGATTGATTGATGGGACTGCATTGATTCTTATCAATGCAAGGATAAAACAAACCTATATATTTGATGTTGTTGGAACAGTTTTAAAAAGTGTTATTACAAAGACGTTTCCTTTTGTTTTGCATAGCGGTATCCGGCTGGAATATCCTGCACCTCATTCGACGAGGTAAGGGCCGATATCCCTTCACCGGGATGACCCCTTGGGCAGAAGTTTACGTCAAGGTAATAACTTCACTATAGTCGATGACAAGTTGTTTTGCACCGCGGTATTCAGTTGGAATATCCTGCACCTCATTCCACGAGGAAAGAGCCGAGATCCCTTCACCGGGAGTGACCTCTTTAGCAAAGGTTTTTCGCCACTATATTTTTATAAAAACCTATCAGGTTCCTTCAACGAGATCAAGTTCATTACGTTAAAAGTTTTTCGCCAAAAACCAGCCGTAGCCCTCCGTCATTTCTTTTGGGTATTCAGTAGTATTCAAGCTCTGTATTTTGACCTAACGCCAAGGCATAGTGTTTGGTAGCTGCTGGGTATTCATTTGTTGCATAGATAAATGAGTTGGTTTAGGACAGTCGTTCTGCCATTTTGACCTAACGCCAAGGGCATGTGCGGGTGGGTTCAAATTAACCTGGATAATGACGGCTAGAACTAGACATGTGACTTATGATTTTTTGACCTAACGCCAAGGTCATAAGAGCATGGGGCAAAAATCACATCGGGAGTTTCAAACATAAAGAAACTTGCCAAGTATGCGCATACCTTCTGGAGTGTGATAACGTGAGTGGATTACGTCACGTTATCATGCGATGAGTGTAACAACCCTAATTTTCTTATACACTTTTTCCTATACAATTTTTTTTCAAATATTTTTTAAAATCCATAAAGGGGTATTTATTGCTTGAGCAGAAGACTTAAGTAATTGATTAGCAATTTAATTACAAGAAGGAGCTTGTAGCTCATTGGTAATACCTTACATTGCTGAACCAAGCCACCAAAGTTCAAATCCCATGCCCCACATTATTTTTAATATTTATTTTTTTTTAAATTTTTCTTCAATATCGTGTCTCTTCATCTTCTAAACCCCCATGTACACTTCAAATTCCTAGATCGGTTTCAGAGACCTTTGAAATCCCCATTTACTCCATTTTAATGATTTTTAATACATTTTTACATTAAAACCTTTCATATACCCTATTTACTCCAATTTTAATGATTTTATACATTTTTACATTAAAACCTTTCATATACCCTATTTACTCCAACTTTTAATGATTTTATACATTTTTACATTTTTATTTAAAAAACTCTTCACCTACCCTACCCCTAGCCTACCCTATAAATACACCCCCTCCTCTCTACTCTCTCATCCCAAAAAATCCTAAGCTCACTCTCTCAAAATTTTCCAAGAGTTGTGTACTTTGAAAACAAGTTCGCGGCGAAGCTCCGACGAGATTCCGGCGACGTTTTTAGAACCAACCGGTGACGAAGCAACCCCTCGGCAACCACTTTAGCCCCCCCACATTCCTTTGCCTAATTGAAAACCCGTAAGCCCCATTCTATCTCCCTTTCTAATTCTCAAAAATACGAAATTACGAAACCCGACGGAATCGGAACAAATCCGATTTCCGATTCGGTTTTCTATAAAATTTCACTTCTAATCAATTCAAACATGTCTAAACATCTTTATCATGATTATTAAACTTGTAAAAATCAATTTGAATAAGTTTTCACACATGAAATGATAACCTTTTTAACTTACCGTATTTTTTCACTT
Organism: Agapanthus africanus; assembly: GCA_030015575.1. Taxonomy (NCBI): domain Eukaryota; kingdom Viridiplantae; phylum Streptophyta; class Magnoliopsida; order Asparagales; family Amaryllidaceae; genus Agapanthus; species Agapanthus africanus. Next base: position 744,705,065 of record CM057341.1, read on the forward strand.
TAATACCATCAATATTTCAATTTCACATTTAACCCCTTAACTTGCTATACATTTAAACTAGAGCACGGGGTAATGACCTACCTCCACACACACGCAAATACAACCCTAAACGACATCATCAAAACTTAGAATACGATAAAACAAAACTTTCATTTAAATACCATATTCTTAATAAAACCATTCTTAAAAGTTTTAGAATTGATACACTTTTAAATAAATACCTCTCATTAGGAAACACGATAAGTTGTGGACATCGATCGTTTATCTAAACCTGACTTTGTGGTGTCTAGGCTAGGCAAGTGAGCTTAAGTAAGTTTAAAAGGTCCGTCTCATGATTCGTGAGCGGATCCCTCCTTCCTCACTTGTACTTACCTGGCCACAATTGGCGGTGAAGAGGCGATTTGAGACTTCCAACGACTTGTCGTTTAGACCATTTAGAAATAGGCTAGTTGGCTTAGAAAACCCTAGAATCTAAAATACGGAAAATTTACACCTTTACAAATAAATACCTTTTACTTTATAAAACCGTTTTCTAAAGGATTAGTATTTTACAATCTTTGCAAAGCGCCGCTACAACCCACCTTTGGGGAACCCGTTAGGGATAATACAGTTTATCGTGCACCCTCGGGCTTAGAAGTGCGAGATTCAGACCTCCGCAAGGAGCGTTCGGTCTCGAAAGGTTTAAAATACGACATCTTAAGAAAATGAGATTTTTGGAATATAAAATATTTATTAAAATTAATTTTGTATAAACGTATATATATTTATCATTTAAATATATATTTTATTATTATATAAATTTTACACCTTTTTCTAAAAAATCACAAGAATAGATTTTACACTAAAATACCATGAACTTCAAATAATCAATATTACAGATAAATACCCTTATTTATAAAACTAGGATATTTTCACTAGAAATGTCACAACATAAAATCCACCCTCATTACAACGCTAAAGGCGAACAATAAATACTTGAGGTGTATTTTGAAAAGTATATAAAAGTATTTTTACATAAAACCCCCTCAAGTTTTATAAATTCCCCTAAGGACCCTAGCAATTATAAAACTTCGATTCACATTCCTGATTGTCTGACTCGGCTTTGAGTCTGATTAGTCTGACTTGAATTTGATTCAAGTCAATCCATAATCTACAAGATTCCAAGTCAATATGAACTCATGAATTTATGAATCCAATATCAATGTATACATCTTGACCGAACCGAACCATGGATATACCTATTCTTTTTACATGATTCTCAGTTATTCCATTTACATGACTCTATGGTTACAACCGTTTATTGATATCATGGTTTCGGACAGCCAATCAATCTTACAACCAATACAATTTACAAGATAACAATATAAACAAGACATCGCGGGGTTTAAGGGGTAGACTGGTACGGAATATGTTAAAGGTGGCACAAAGTGGTCACTTAAGATGTAATTACATCCATGCCGTTGTTCCGTGGTATTATCGACGGAGCCTTGTACTACAGGTTACCAAAGTCCCCGGTGTAAGTGGGACTCCCTTCGTATACACTGGCATCTTCTCTACCAGGCTACAAACAACAGCGTTAATACAATATTACAATATTATAATACAACATTAAAAGATACTCTCTCTCTCTCTCTCACTCTCTATCTATTCTCCTCTTACCTTTGGGACTTACCGAGCGACCTGTTCGCTGACGACATTCTATTTCTTTCTTCTTTGAATGTCGTCAGGTGGTTTGGACCCGGCAGAGATCGAGCCATCTCAAGAAGACTTGGAGCAGTTTGCCAAAAACCCTGCACTTTAGTTTCATTGTACACTTTTCCTTTCTGTATTTTTCATTTCCTGTTATACCACTGTTTAGGCATCTTTTTATTTCAGTTGTATTTCCTTTTCATGTATTGTATAAAAGAATGTTAATAAATAAAAGTTGTTGTTCCTTTTATATCTTGTCTCTTGTGTATTTATTTTATATTGCTTAGATACGCTTAGCGTATATACTTCTGAGTATATACGTAGCGGACCTCGTCGCGTCCCCTTAGCCGTACACTGGGAAGCGGGGCGTGACAGGTTTTGTTGGCGGCCCATGCAGGTCAGAGCTGTATGGAACCCTAAGCAATATAAAACACAAGAACCAGCAACTAAAACATTCTTTACAATCATGTTCCTTGAATCCCATCATTTCTTATTCTTTGAATCATATATCTTGAATCTGTCCTAACCCAAAATTCCCTCACCTCTTTTACAATTTTACCAAAACCTTCGCATCCTTTCATTCCTTCACACATTCTTCATATTTTTAAAACCCTTGCACCACCTTATTATTTTTCACATACTGTCAGCACATCAGTACCAAACATTTCTTAAATTTTTTACACTTTCCTTTTACAAATTTCGAGGACGAAATTTTTAAAAGGAGGGTAGAATGTAACAACCCTAATTTTCTTATACACTTTTTCCTATACAAATTTTTTTCAAATATTTTTTAAAATCCATAAAGGGGTATTTATTGCCTGAGCACAAGACTTAAGTAATTGATTAGCAATTTAATTACAAGAAAGAGCTTGTAGCTCATTGGTAATACCTTGCATTGCTGAACCAAGCCACCAAAGTTCAAATCCCATGCCCCACATTATTTTTAATATTTATTTTGTTTTAAATTTTTCTTCAATATTGTGTCTCTTCATCTTCTAAACCCCCATGTACACTTCAAATTCCTAGATCGGTTTCAGAGACCTTTGAAATCCCTATTTACTCCATTTTAATGATTTTTTAATACATTTTTACATTAAAACCTTTCATATACCCTATTTACTCCAATTTTTAATGATTTTATACATTTTTACATTAAAACCTTTCATATACCCTATTTACTCTAACTTTTAATGATTTTATACATTTTTACATTTTTATTTAAAAAACCCTTCACCTACCCTATCCCTAGCCTATCCTATAAATACACCCCCTCCCCTCTACCCTCTCATCCCAAAAAATCCTAAGCTCACTCTCTCAAAATTTTCCAAGAGTTGTGTACTTTGAAAACAAGTTCGCGGCGAAGCTCCGACGAGATTCCGGCGGGAATTCCGGCGACGTTTTTAGAAACAACCGGCGACGAAGCAACGCCTCGGCAACCCCTTTAGTCCCCCCCACTCCTTTGCCTAATTGAAAACCCGTAAGTCTCATTCTATCTCCCTTTCTAATTCTCAAAAATACGAAATTACGAAACCCGACGGAATCGGAACAAATCCGATTTCCGATTCGGTTTTCTATAAAATTTCACTTCTAATCAATTCAAACATGTCTAAACATCTTTATCATGATTATTAAATTTGTAAAAATCAATTTGAATAAGTTTTCACACATGAAATGATAACCTTTTTAATTTACCGTATTTTTTCACTTTAATACCATCAATATTTCAATTTCACATTTAACCCCTTAACTTGCTATACATTTAAAGCAGAGCACGAGGTAATGACCTACCTCCACACACACGCAAATACAACCCTAAAAGACATCATCAAAACTTAGAATACGATAAAACAAAACTTTAATTTAAATACCATATTCTTAATAAAACCATTCTTAAAAGTTTTAGAATTGATACACTTTTAAATAAATACCTCTCATTAGGAAACACGATAAGTTGTGGACATCGATCGTTTATCTAAACCTGACTTTATGGTATCTAGGCCAGGCAAGTGAGCTTAGGTAAGTTTAAAAGGCCCGTCTCACGATTCGTGAGCGGATCCCTCCTTCCTCACTTGTACTTACCTGGCCACAATTGGCGGTGAAGAGGCGATTTGAGGCTTCCAACGACTTGTCGTTTAGACCATTTAGAAATAGGCTAGTTGGCTAAGGAAACCCTAGAATCTAAAATACGGAAAATTTACACCTTTGCAAATAAATACCTTGTACTTTATAAAACCGTTTTCTAAAGGATTAGTATTTTACAATCTTTGCAAAGCGCCGCTACAACCCACCTTTGGGGAACCCGTTAGGGATAGTACGGTTTATCGTGCACCCTCAGGTTTAGTAGTGCGAGATTCAGACCTCCGCAAGGAGCATTCGGTCTCGAAAGGTTTAAAATACGACATCTTAAGAAAATGAGATTTTGGAATATAAAATATTTATTAAAATTAATTTTGTATAAACATATGTATATTTATCATTTAAATATCTATTTTATTATAATATAAATTTTACACCTTTTTCTAAAAAATCACAAGAATAGATTTTACACTAAAATACCATGAACTTCAAATAATCAATATTACAGATAAATACCCTTATTTATAAAACTAGGATATTTTCATTAGAAATGTCACAACATAAAATCCACCCTCATTACAACGCTAAAAACGAACAATAAATACTTAAGGTGTATTTTGAAAAGTATATAAAAATATTTTTACATAAAACCCCCTCAAGTTTTATAAATTACCCTAAGGACCTTAGCAATTATAAAACTTCGATTCACATTCCTGATTGTCTGACTCGGCTTTGAGTCTGATTAGTCTGACTTGAATATGATTCAAGTCAATTCATAATCTACAAGATTCCAAGTCAATATGAACTCATGAATTCATGAATCCAATATCAATGTATACATCTTGACCGAACCGAACCATGGATATACCTATTCCTTTTACATGATTCTCAGTTATTCCATTTACATAACTCTATGGTTACAACCGCTTACTGATATCATGGTTTCGGTCAGTCAATCAATCTTACAACCAATACAATTTACAAGATAACAATACAAACAAGACATCGCGGGGTTTAAGGGGTAGACTGGTACGGAATATGTTAAAGGTGGCACGAGGTGGTCACTTAAGACGTAATTACATCCATGCCGTTGTTCCGTGGTATTATCGACGGAGCCTTGTACTACAGGTTACCAAAGTCCCCGGTATAAGTGGGACTCCCCTCGTATACACTGGTATCTTCTATACCAGGTTACAAACAACAACGTTAATACAACATTACAATATTATAATACAACATTAAAAGATACTCTCTCTCTCTCTCTATCTTACTCTCTATCTATTCTCCTTTTACCTTTGGGACTTACCGAGCGACCTGTTCGCTGACGACATTCTATTTCTTTCTTCTTTGAATGTCGTCAGGTGGTTTGGACCCGGCAGAGATCGAGCCATCTCAAGAAGACTTGGAGCAGTTTGCCGAAGACCCTGCACTTTAGTTTCATTGTACACTTTTCCTTTCTGTATTTTTCATTTCCTGTTATGCCACTGTTTAGGCATCTTTTTATTTCAGTTGTATTTCCTTTTCATGTATTGTACAAAAGAATGTTAATAAATAAAAGTTGTTGTTCCTTTTATATCTTGTCTCTTGTGTATTTATTTTATATTGCTTAGATACGCTTAGCGTATATACTTCAGAGTATATACGTAGCGGACCTCGTCGTGTCCCCTTAGCCGTACACTAGGAAGCGGGGCGTGACAATGAGAGTTGGATCCCGATTCCCACTGATGAGTTGGTTTACTCTTCGGGTGATCCCGATTGATTCTTCTTTCAGGTTTGGAGGAGAATTTGATGGTACAGTGGGAGGTTTCCTGATTAGATAAATTGATAACCATTCTGATCTAGGTTAGAGTGCACGCAGAGTGTTTCTTTTCTCTCTCTCTTTGTCAGCGACCTTTGACCGACCCTAGACTATGACTCAGTGACCAAGTTGACCGAACCTTATTAAAATACTGGCTTTTGGATTGTCTAAAGTTGCATAAGTCATTGCCGCTCCTTCTTTTACCCTTTGTATTTCTCAGAACACCCCGTATTACTACGGACATCCACTTCCATTGGATAGATCCATCGTATGGTTATATACGAACTCGAAGGGACATTTTCGAGGATGGATCCAGGTTCAGGAGAAATAGAATTGGTTTATTTAGTTGTTTTTTATTATCACCTTCTCTCAGGTTGCGAGTGCTCCTTGGTTTAGGAGAGTACACCTATTACGCTTATTGGACAGTCTTATTCCAAACCATAGGCAGGTGCCGAAAGGTAGGGAATGAAGAAAACCAATTAGCCTAAGTAGGCTGTACAGAAGGTAATAACTAAAGACAAAACAAAGGGATTAGAAAAAGGGCAAAGTAAATTGTGACTGTTATCATTCACGATCAAACCGTGTACTTCATCGCCACTCCTATTTCACCTTTACTTTTTTCCCAGTTCGGGAGAAATAGAATAAGGTATTATTCAGTTGTCTTTTATCATCACCTTCTCTCAAGTTGCGAGTACTCCTTGGTTTAGGAGGGTACACCTATTATGCTTACTGGATAGTCTTCTTCCAAACCATAGGCTGGTGCCGAACGGTAGGGAAGGAAGAAAACCATTTAGCCTAACGATGGTGTACAGAAAGTAATGAATAAAGACAAATAAAGGGATTTGGAGAGATGGCAAAGAAATATACGGTTAAAGTCATGAATTAGATTATGGGAGAGGCATTACTAAGAATACCAGGATACCCCTACGAAACATTTTCATGTTTCAGTGCATTGTTAAAGGAAAACTGATTTTCCGATTAGATACTTACTCAAGGGTATGTATTTACCAGGAAAGATTCTTACATCTGTATGGTTTTACAGATGATGAGTGGGAGTAGGTTATTGGGAATAAGGTGATCATCCTCATTATATCGGAATTCGTTGTAATTGGTGATATTTGAGGAAGTCACTTGAGTTTTTGCCGGACGGCATGTATTTGGTATTGAGTATTCGTTGTTGTGCACCAATTTCAAAATGATATATCTGTACGTTTATTTTTTATAAAGTGAGATATAACTTTTTGAAATTATGTCCGTGACATTTACCTATATCAGTTGACGATTGGGTAAGGAGCATTAAACAACGGTGTAGTTCTTAAACCATAAGTACAGTTTTCAACCTACGATGCGCAGGTTTTGAGTTATTCAACTCAGCGGACTTATACAGAGTATTGTATGTTGTCCAGTGTTCATCAGGACAAAGGGGCTAGTCCTCGTACTATGTTCTATTTACTTATGACTTCTCTAGTTTTTAGACAAGTGTTTCGTAGAAATACAAGGTCTAAGTTATGAGAAGTTGTTGGTATAGGAATAAAGTAGAGAACCGGATGCCACAAGTATCGGGATTCTTCAAAGAGATCAAAGATGTAGATTCTTGTGAATGGTATTCAAGTAATGATTTTTTGAGAATCTTGTTTCTCTTTCAGGTTACTCATAATTGGATGGATTCCTAAGTTGAGTAATGCTGATTAGTCTTTCTCCATTGAGTTGATATGCACTGGAGACAGTTGCATGATTAGAATCTGATTCCAATTAAATAAGTGCCAAATGTTTCTATATTGGATATAGAATGGTTAATATCTTAACACTGTTAAGGTACGGGGAGTTGTCCAGCTTATACTTAAAATCAGAAACTGGATAACTCAAGGCACGTTTCTGTAATGGCAGTTTGTGGGTTAACCCTGGCTTTGATGAGGGTTGATTTTCTACCATATGGAAGATCAATAGTGATATTGTTCTTGATTCGCCACAGTTTTAGTAAAATGGATTTTTTCAGAAAACAGTAGTGGGAGTATGGTAGAACTGGAAGTGATTCCAGAACCGCAAACGATTACGGAAAATTTAATAGGACCTTTATATTCAATCAGGTTTGACATTCCAATAGCCACTCCGCAGATATGGTGGGTAACCTCAGACACCCGAGAGGTACTCTGGTAGCCTTAAGGACGGTGACAGGGAGGTTCTTGTTTACCCAGACTTGACACTACTGTTGTTCCAGCCTATGAGACCCGGCAGGAGGATATGTATAGCGTCGTTCTAAACTAGTTTTAGAAGTACACGTATATATTATTCTGTCAGAGGGTTGTTGTGGTCAGTGGGAGCAGCGGAAGCATAGTGGACAAGTAGCTTATGTCGATTTATAGACTTGAGCAGATATAGCAGAGAAAGATCATCTAATTTTGATGTGACAGTCATGGCTTTAACTTCATCAGAATAGGGGAAGGATCTGTTAAGAAGGTAGTAGGGTGTGATGTCCTGGTATTTGGATGACATACACAGAGTAGGAAGTAAAATTCCTATACTACGATTGGTTGTATTGTGGTCGTCACACAGTTGTTTCTCCAGACAGGATATGAATATAATATCTGACATTCTGGTTACTAGATTTATGGTTTTAGATCTAGATTTGGATAGTTTCCCAATATGGGTACTTTGACTGCATTCTAATAGTATTTTAGAATAGATGACCCTGGTATGGTGGTGTACCTGCAGATGAAGGAGTCACCCTCTCTAAAAGTGTCTTACAGACTAAAGTGGAGAGGGATGTGCATGATTGGCAGATCACTTGCTTAGGCAATTGAGTCAATCGTGAGAAGTCAAGTACCACACCAGATGTTGTTTTTGCACTAGATGCGATAAGTTTATATTAATCCAATCCTGGAGAAACATAAGGAAGCAGTTTTAGAACATAAGTGAATGTTCTACGGATTTGATGACGGCAGCCTCCTTCGGGAGACGGTTATAATTCCAGGCTTCAAAGGTAACATGGATGACAGAGTGATTGTCAGAGTTATAGTTTTCCCTATGATAAGGGACAGTATTATGGACAGGTGGTCCAAGAGGATACTATGGGAGGCATGGTGCTGAATACTGATCAGGTTCAGTTATCGATACGGTCTAAGAAGTTTAGATTTGGAGTTCATTTATGAACTAGGTCCCATCAAATATCCAGACATATTCTAAGACAGGTTTTACTCAATTCGGGAGTGGCTTTCTCCGCGAACTTGAGATTTAGAGAGATATAGAAAGAAACATCAGGGCGGATCCACTCACTGAGGCTATGGGTATGCGTCATCTCAATAATAGCCTTAAGTGCAAGTAGGAGATTGTTGGATATAGTGCCCTCTAAGTCAATTATTGGATCACAGGTACATAATTGCAATGATTGAGGGAGGACCTATACCGACATGACTGTCTTACTCGAGATGATAGTATGCTATCTAGTTTGTCTTTATCATCGTATACATGCTTTAGTTCACTATTGCATGTTGATAGAGCCTATAGGATTCTTGCTTGACTACCAGCAGTATGATGGCGATCATATACGTGGGAGCTGGGGTCTATAAGCACATCCTTAAAGTGTCCCTAGTTGTGGGAGTTTCGAGACAGGGCATCGATACTCCAGAGTAGACTAGTGTATACAGTCGAGACCCCGACGAGGGGCGGTGGGTGGTCTCACAAGCCATTGGTGTCAGTTGGTTCACCTGAGATGTATACAGGTACTCATTGAGTACACCGGATAAGACTCGCCGGGAATATGCTAGTTGGTATTATATATATCGTCAGATAACAGTTCCTTGGTGACATGTGTACATGCTAGTTTGTCGACCTGAGATCGTCATTTGTCTCGTGTGAGTTCCCACTGTGCTTAGATTACTACCCTACCACGCTCAAAGGAGACGTGCAAACAGGTTTTAGTTGGGTACAGTCCCGAGCCACATGGAGGCAGTGAGCGGATCGTCGGGGATTCTTCTCTCCCGGTATTGGGGGTTGATGTCGCACAGTGGACGGGTGGCCATCACTAGAAATCCTCGGCCGAGGTAGTAGAGAATTACTGATTTGGATTAGTAGTTTCTCAGGTGGTGATGTGCTTCATACCGACACGAATTATCGCGTTATTAGGGGTCTGACTTTATCCACCCCCCTAGACTCGATATGCGATATTCTTAGACGAACGGACCGGACTGTACGGATATTGTCACTGTCAGGCTCTGTAGGGTTTCTGGATGAGTTCGCTCGTCAGCTTCCCTTCCAATCAATACATAGGAAACCGTTACGTACAGCTTGTATCTCTGACGTGCTAGTGGTTATACCCAGTGCCAGTGTGTTGATGAGTCATTAGAGTCCCCCACAGACAGTTTTCCAAGTTCGGGCAAAACGTTGTAAAGGCCGTATGGTTTTATGGCAGGGTTCAGAAAATGCACGTGCGTTTACGCACGTGTCATATTTTGGGCAGATAATATTGGTGGGCTTTGGTTTAAGCCGGATCCGAGTATTATAATGTGTAGATATAATATCTTTGTCTCAGTTGCATTTGTATTCGGTCGTAATACAAATGCGGGTATGTTTATACTGTTACGGGGTTATCCTGAAATTCGTTTCGAGATCGTTTTTGGAAGTTGCCAGTTTCCAGTTTTCTATCACCCGTATTTAACATTCGGTTAAATACGGATTTATCTTTTCTTGATGAGTGTGGAAGGTTCTAGAAGTTTCTAGAAGAGGTGACTAGGTTAGAGTGGTGTTATTGTTTCATTGGTTGCATTTAATGAAAGGATGACTAGGTTTATGATTCATTGTTTACCATTAATGATTTTGCAAGGTGTCTTGTGACTCATTTCTCTCCATTTATCTTATGGTCACTCTCCCTTCTCCTACACTCACCCCCCTCTTGATAAATGGCCGGCCACTTCTTTTGGTGGGCTATGGTTGTATTTTGGAAAAAGATTATGATAGATTTGGTGTATGGAAATTTCATAGTTCCTTTTATTTCCATCAAAGTTTCAAAAGGCAACTTCATTAACCGTTCGTCCATAGCTTTGGACGTAACGAGACAAAGTGTTCTACTCATTCTCTACATCAATCTTGGTCATCTCTTTTAGCAAACTTGATGATCGAGTTGCCTCGATTCAGAGGCGGGAGCCCATTTAAAGATCCGACGACGTGGTGCCACCTGGACGAGAGGACTGGAGATTCAGGAGATCGGAGCAGCCGCAACAAAGCGTGGGATGATGGTTGAAGACCGAAGGACTCGGATCGTTCGGTATAACATTTCTACCCACTTTGTAGTTTGTTAGTTTAGCTTTAATGGCAGATTCGGGTTATAGTACGCGATAGCGCCAGTCAAAAAGTTTTTGTTCCGCATTTGGCGTTTGTTAGACGGCCGGGACGCTACCGTGGACTTACACAGACTCTAGGGCATACATATTACTAACAATCTCCCACTTACAGTAAGGCCAGTTTTTGTAGTATCGCATACCCAACATCCCAAAAAGTCTCTCGAACTGTGTCTGGGGGAGGGCCTTCGTGAGTGGATCCGTCGTGTTGTCCTTTCTGTCTACTCTCCTGACCTCGATCTCACGGCGATCAACTATCTCCCGGATCAGGTGATACCGCCTCAGAATATGTTTGGATCGTTGATGGGATCAGGGTTCCTTGGCCAAAGCCACAGCTCCATTGTTATCACAATACAAAGGTATTGGATCCACAATGTATGGAACCACACCAAGTTCAATAATGGACTTTTTCATTCAGACAACCTCTTTGGCAGTATCATTAGCAGCGATGTATTCAGCCTCTATCGTCGAGTCTGCAATGGTATCTTATTTGGAACTTTTCCAATATACCGTCCTTCCGTTGAGGGTGAAGAGAAAACCCGAGACAGACTTGCTGTCATCCTTATCACTCTGGAAGCTCGAATCGGTAAAGGACTTCACTTGGAGTTCTCCGTTACCATACACCAAGAACATCTCTTTAGTCCATCGTAAGTACTTAAGAGTGTTTTTCACAGCTATCCAGTGCTTCTCCCCTGGGTCTGATTGATACCTACTTACTACACTAAGTGCGTAAGCTACATCCGGTCTGGTGCATAACATCGTGTACATGATAGACCCAATTGCAGAAGCATAGGGTATCACGTTCATGCGAGCCATTTCCAAATCAGTCTTGGGAGACATCTTTTTAGAGAGAATAATTCCTAAACAAGCGGGTAAATTACCACGCATAGAATCTTCCATACTAAATCTCTTTAGTGTGGTGTCTATGTACCTAGATTGGGACAATCCCAACATCTTTTTAGATCTATCCTTATAGATCTTTATCCCCATAATGTAGGAGGCATCACCCAGATCTTTCATGGAGAACTTTTGTGATAGGAAGAGTTTGATCGAGTGCAGCATAGGAACATCATTTTCTATAAAGAGTATGTCATCCACGTACAATACGAGGAATACGATCTTACTCTCTACTACCTTTTATATATATATGGTTCATCTACGTTTTTGATGAAGTCAAACTCTTTGACTGCTACATCAAAACAGATGTTCCAGCTCCGCGATGCCTGCTTTAATCCGTAAATTGATCAAGCAGCTTGCATACCTTTCCGCTGCTCCCACTGTCTACGAAGCCCTCTGGCTGTGTCATATACACGCTCTCTTCTAAATCACCATTTAGAAAATCGGTCTTAACGTCCATCTGCCAGATTTCATAGTCATGGTATGCAGCAATGGCAAGTAGGATCCTGATGGACTTAAGCATAGCTACTGGAGAAAATGTCTCATCATAGTCGACAATTGACGAAAACGTTTTGCTACAAGACTAGCTTTGAAGGTCTCAACCTTTCCATTTACATCAATTTTCTTCTTGAAAATCCACTTACTCCAAATGGGTTTTACCCCTTCAGGAGCAACTTCCAAACTCCATACTTTGTTAGTGTACATAGATTCCATCTCAGATCGTATAGTATCCAGCCATTTCATAGAGTCCCTACTTATGATGGCCTGCTCGAAACTAATTGGGTCATCATCTTCCATGATGCAATTCTCGCTCCCACCGTCTATGAGAAAACTGTAGTATCTCTTAGGTGGGTGAGAAACCCTACTAGATTTGCGGAGTGGCTGAGATTTGTCGGAAACTATTAAATCCTCCGGTTCTACCAAATCTTCAGTTGTATTTTGTGTATCTGGAACTTCTTTCAGCTCTACCATATTACCACTAATTTCTTTTACAAGAAATTCCATTTCTAAAAAGTTGGCTTGTTGAGCAAGAAACACCTTTTGTTCCTCAATATGGTAGAATAGATATCCATGTGAATTCTTTAGATATCCTATAAACTTGCAAAGAACTGATCGTGCTTCGAGTTTGTCAGGATTCTATTTTTTAACATATGCCGGATAACCCCATATCTTAACTCGTTTAAGATATGGTCTCTTTCCACTCCACATCTCATATGGTGTTTTAGGCACAAATTTTGATGGAACTTGATTTAATAGGTATGCAGCTGTCTCAAGTGCATAACTCCAAAAGGAAATAGGTAACTCAGCAGTACTTATCATAGAGCGCACCGTATCTACTAGATGCGATTCCTCCGTTCCGATACACCGTTGTGCTATGGTGTATACGGAGGAGTAAGCTGAGAGAGAATCCCATTCTCTTTTAGATAATCTCGGAATTCCATGCTTAAGTATTCACCTTCTCCATCAGATCGAAGGATTTTAATACTTTTACCCGTCTGGTTCTCTACTTCGCTCTTATATTTCTTGAATTTCTCAAAACCTTCAGATTTGTGTTTCAACATGAACACATGTCCGAATATTGAGAGATCATCGGTGAATGTAATGAAGTACGAGGAACCATTCTGGCATGTGTAGACTTAGGACAGCATACATCACTATGTATCAGTCCCAAGAGTTCAGTAGCTCTTTCTCCGTGTCCTGTAAATGGAGTTTTGGTCATCTTAGCTTTGAGACATGGCTGGCAGTTTCATAAGATGTAAATTCCAACGGATTCAAATATCCATCTTTATGCAACTTAACTAGTCTGGTCGCATTAATATGACCAAGTCTACAATACCACAAGAAGGCTTAGTTCATATCTGAACTTTTCCTCTTGTGAGTGTTTAGCATATTTAGAACTGTATTTTGATTTAGAACGTATAAACCATTACACAACGTACCAAACCCAATCAACACTTGATTTAGGAAAATGTTCATAACATTTTTCTCTATTGTAAAGTTATATCCTTCTTTATCTAATAAAAAAATGGATATTATATTGCACATTATTGACGGTACGAAATAACAGTCATTCAAAATCAATGTATTACTATTTGGCAATATTAGGTGATATTCGCCGACAGTTTCGGCAGCAACAATTGCTCCATTCCCTACTCTGAGAGATATATCACTCTTTCTTAGTTCTTTACTTTTCTTTAACTCTTGTAACATATTACAAATATGGGATCCTGATCTAGTATCTAATATTCAGGATATAGAGCAGACTGAGAAACAGTTCTCAATAACTAACACACCCAAAGAAGATACATCAGAATGCTTCTTGTCACGCCCCGCTTCCCAGTGTACGGGAAGGAGATGCGGCGAGGTCCGCGACGCATTTACTCAGAAGTAAACACGCTAAGCGTATTTAATCAATATAAAATAAAATGTACATAAGAGACAAGATGTAAATAAACATCAACTTTATTTATTAACATTATTTTTACAATACAATGAAAAGTAAATACATGGAATGAAAGCAATGCCTAAACAGTGGCACAACAAAAATGAAAATATGTATAAGTAAACTAGATCTCTGGGTCGGAGGCTATCTGATCCAAGTCCTCACTGGTGGGCTCTGTCTCCCGAAGGCCCGATCCACCTGACAACATTCCAAAGAAAGAAGAGTAGGAATGTCGTCAGCGAACAATCGCTCGGTAAGTCCTAATGGTAAGTAAGACAGAATAGACAGAAGGGAATGTAACTTTTAAAGTTGTATTATATTGTTAACGCTGTTGTTTGTAACTTGGTACAGAAAATGCCAGTGTATACGAGAGGAGTCCCACTATTCCGGAGACTAAGGTATACAGAGCACAAGGAACCGTTCAGCCACTGTACAACAGCAATGTAGATTCAGGTTAGGTGTATTATAGTTACAGTCTCGTGCCACTTTTAACACCTTCAGTACTAATCTACTGTAGGGTTGCTAGGCATGCGCACAAGGGTCTACGAGGCATCAACCATGCCCGATTAAAATTTTAGCCGTGCCGAACAACTCTAATACGGATCTTTAAACTAGGTTTTAGGCGAAAACTAGCATGTTAACAACTTTAACACTAAGTGAAAGGGATTACAACCTTTGTAGATCCGGTCCTTCACTTCATTAGCTCCATGTAGATGTCCCCATCGCTGCGATCATGAACTCCGGACTCTAGATAAGCTCCGCAAGAAGAACGAACGTGTTTGCTACGATGACTTCGAGGCCGAAGATGATCTACGTCAGGGAGACACTAACTCAAGCTATTCCTTCACTAGGTCATGAACTTTGTGAAGAGAACACACTCTACTACATGGCAAGTGGTAGAGGATGAAGAAGTAGGAAGTGGGCTCACTTTAGAATTGATTTTCTCATACTTTTTCACATGGCACCATTGGAGCTAGTAAGCTTTTGGATGGAGCTTGATGAAGAAGAAGAAGAAGAAAGAATAAATCCATCCAAATGAAAACTTATCCTCTCAATAAAGTAACCATGGGTGAGTTAATCTATCATGCTTAACTCATGTAGAAAATTAACCAAAGCATGAGGTTAAGGGTTGGGTTAACTAAATATCCATAAGAATGACAAAAGAGTTGACTTTGTCAATGTTTCCACAAGCTTCATGAAAGCTTAAGAACTTTGATAAAGTCTTTCTCTTTTGTTATTCTTAAGATATAAACTAAACCCTAATCTTTATCCTAATCTTGGTATAAGTCTCATACACCTATCTTTGATGTATCATCAAGCATGATACAATCATATGCACACAAATATATATCACATATACACGTATACACATTCAAGTGAGAAAATAAATCTTAAGTGAGCTAATACTAGTTAATGCAATGTAATATATCAAATATATAATTATGCATTAAATTATTAA
Source organism: Agapanthus africanus (assembly GCA_030015575.1). Lineage (NCBI taxonomy): Eukaryota > Viridiplantae > Streptophyta > Magnoliopsida > Asparagales > Amaryllidaceae > Agapanthus > Agapanthus africanus. The sequence goes on from CM057341.1 coordinate 744,720,760, forward strand.
ATCAACTCTTGATTTAATAACCCGGCTATAACCGACTAATATCATGTGTAACAACTTATCGAATCAACACTTGATCCGATAACCTGACTATATCGCATACAACTGATCAATGTTACGAATCGCGAGAATAGAATACGGTATCTCATATCGTATTAATCTCGGTCCCGCACATATCACATATGTGCTCCTACTCCGTTTCGCTTGAGCCAGGAAACCCCTATGTAGGACTCTAAAGACTCGTCAATACGCCGGCAGTAGGTGATGATCATATCAAACACCCACAAGCCGCAAGCGGTCTGCTAAACATAATGGCCACCCGGGTATTGAGTGATCAGAAGATCAACAAGCAAGCCCGCTAGTACTCCTGCGAATCCAATCAGTAACACTCCCGTACAGTCCGGTCTCGTCGTCTGATAAGTCGCATATCTCGCCTAGGGGTGGTAAACGTCAGACCCAGTAGCTTGATAAGTCGTGTCGATATGAGGTCTATAACAGTTCGAGAAACTACTGGTAACATTTACCAGTAAATCTCAACAACCCTGGCCAGGGATTTCCGGTTATAGCCAATCGAACACAGCGCAACATCAACTCCCTATACCGGGAGAGACGAATCCCCTCCCATCGCTCATTGCCTCCATGTGATTCGGGACTGTACCCAAAAGCCACCTTTTTTCACACCCACTTGGACGTGGTATGATGGAAATCAAAGCACAGTGGGAATCACACAAGACTCTATGACGATCTCGGGTCAACAGACTACTCTGTACCAGTGTCGCCAGAGAACTGCCATCTGACGTAAGGTATAATACCATCTGGGAGTTCTCGGCGAGTCCGTCCAGTGTACCAGTCACCACTGAGCACCCGGACACCATCCTTGATGTCAAACACTGATGGATATGGGATCATCCATCGCCCATCATATAGGTCAAGATGCGTATACGCTAGTCTACTCTGGTGCATCGATGCCCTGTCTCGATACACCCACGACTAGGGACCTTGAAGGATGTACTTATGGACTACCATGTCCCCACTAGTATGATCTGCATCATAATCCAGGTAGTCAAGTACACATCCTAAGGGCTTTACCAACATGTAACAGAGAGACAATCAGTATATACGTTAAGGTAAAAAGTAACCAGATAGCATACTATCATGTCGAGCAAGAAAGTCTTCCCTATATATGTCCAACCATCCACTACAATATACATCGTATGTACAGTAATGGCCTCTAGGGCATACATATAACTAACATCTATCCTTTATAAACCCCGTGATGTCTTTATTGTATTGTATTTTCTTTTATTGTAAGTTGTATATGGATGACTTGCCGGAACCATGATATCAGTAAATAGATATAACTGGAGAATCATGTAGATGGATGTATATCCATGGTTCGGTTCTGTCAAGTTGTATATTGAAATAGATTGTACAGATGGATTCATATTAAATTGTTGGATTGTAAGTTTATACTTGAATCATATTCAAGTCAGATTGATTAGATTGAGACTCAGTCCGAATCAGACACTTTGAAAAGAAATTGAAGTCCTAAATTAGTTTTGGTGTTATCGGTAACTGCTGCATATGGACGGCAGGATTTGTGTCTTTTTCCAAGACAATCACCGTGTTAATAACACCGTCTGTTAGGTTGTCTACCTTAGATAGGAAAGCACCCATATCTCCGGCTCCCTGAGGCTCAAGAGACCGGTCCACTTAAACCTATATTTATTAGGGTCCTTATTATAATTTAATATAACTTGAGGGGGTTTTATGTAAAAATAGTTTTGGTATAATTTCAAAATACACCTCAAGTATTTAATTATCATCTTTAAACTTTTCATAGATGTATATTTATTAAATGTGAAATTTCTAGTGAGTAAAATCTAATTTCATAATATATGGTATTTTCTTGAAATATTGTACTTGCGTTGTATTTGTATGGTATTTTCATGTAATAGTGATTCTTAGATTTAGAAAAACTTGGATTATTTATATAATTAAAATAGACATTTTGATAATATATATATATATATATTTAATGAATATAATTTATTTATTTTCTTGTAGAAATCTCATTTTCTAAAGAAAAATGCATAAAAATTCAATCGAGATCGAATGCTCCTTGCGGAGGTCTGCATCTCTCTCTACTAGACCCGAGGATGTGCGATAATCAGCACCATCCTGAACGGGGTCCTCAAATATGGGTTGTAGAGGCACAATTTGCATGGAAATGATTAATACACTTTTTAAAGAAAACGGTTTTGTAAGTTTAGGGTATTTATTTGTGAAGTCGTATTTTCCCGTATTCTATTATCCCAAAATTCATCGTGCTATGTCAAAATGTGTGTTGTGGTGAGGTAGGTCATTACCTCGTGAGTTATCTAAAGGTATAGCAAGGAATAAAGTTATTATGCCGAAACTAAAATATATGGTATTTTTCTGTAAATGTGCGATAAAAGTTACAAAAATGATTCTTTTAAGGTGAAACTTGTTTCAATAGATTTATTAATGTTTTTAAAACAATATGTAAGAGTATGGTATGTTCTGGATTAATAAAAGTTGAGTTTTGAAAAAAAACCGAATCGGAAATCGGATTAACTCTGCTTCCGTCGGATTTTATGTTTTGAAAGTTTTAGAATTTGAGATGAGAGGGAAATAAAGGACTTACTGGCTTGAGGTCAAGAGGAGAGGGAGAGGGAACTACAGAATGCATCGGGGCGTCGTTTCGTCGCCGGAAACTCCTTGTATCGTCGCCGGAACTTCGTCGGAGTTTCGCCCTTCGCTAACCCCACTTGCACACAATTAGGACTCGAAAATTTTTGAGAGTTTTGGTAAGGAATGATGAGTGAGGAGGGGTGAAATGAGGTGTGGTATTTATAGGAGAAATTAAGGTTTGGTGTGTTAAAGAATGCATTTAAAATATGCATTAAAAATTGGTTTAAAGGAATTTTATTGCTCTCTGGAAATGTGCAGAGAAAATAAACAGTGTAGGGGGAGTGGGGTAGGCCATGGGTTGCAGGGGGCAAAAGATGAGTGCTTTACCGTCCGTTGGGCCCGGCGGTACAGGTTCTTTTGGGCTTTTCGCCGGTTTTGTACCGTCGGGTGGGGATAAGGTTGGTGCCACGTGTAGGTGTCGATTTGTATTCTTCAGTGCACATGTTTATTTAAACCGCGACTCTTCAGTTTACGTGTAGTGCACGTGTAGACTCTTAGATTTCTAAAAAGATTAAAAGAAATTTTAATAAAAAGAATATGTGGCTAATGGGATTTGAACTCTGGCGCTATGTCTCAACAGTGCAGGGTTTTACCAATGAGCTATAAGCTCCTTCTTGTTGTTCAAAAGCAAAACAAATTCTTATAGCATTCACAGGATTTGCAAATACCCCAATTGTAAAACCAAATTTCATAATATATGGTATTTTCTTGAAATATTGTACTTGTATTGTATTTGTATGGTATTTTCATGTAATAGTGATTCCTTGATTTAGAAAAACTTAGATTATTTATATAATTAAAATAGACATTTTGATAATATATATATATATATATATATATATATAATGAAAATAATTTATTTATTTTATTGTAGAAATCTCATTTTCTAAAGAAAAATGCATAAAATTCCATCGAGATCGAATGCTCCTTGTAGAGCTTTGCATCTCACTTTACTAGGCCCGAGGATGTGTGATAATCCGCAAAATTCCGAACGGGGTCCTTAAAAGTAGGTTGTAGAGGCATAATTTGCTTGGAAATGATTAATACTCTTTTTAAAGAAAACGGTTTTGTAAGTTTAGGGTATTTATTTGTAAAGTCGTATTTTCCCGTATTCTATTGTTCAAAAATTCATCATGATATGTCAAAGATGTGTGTTGTGGTGAGGTGGGTCATTACCTCGTGAGTTATCTAAAGGTATAGCAAGGAATAAAGTTATTATGTCGAAACTAAAATATATGGTATTTTTCTGTAAAGGTGCGATAAAAATTACAAAAATGATTTTTTTAAGGTGAAACTTGTTTTAATAAATTTATTAATGTTTGTTAAACAATATTTGAGAGTATGGTATGTTCTGGATTAATAAAAGTTGAGTTTTGAAGAAAAACTGAATCGGAAGTCGGATTAACTCCGCTTCCGTCGGGTTTTATGTTTTGAAAGTTTTAGAATTTGAGATGAGAGGGAAAGAAAGGACTTACTGGCTTGAGGTTAAGAGGAGAGGGAGAGGGAACTACGGAATGCTTCGAGGTGTCGTTTCGTCGCCGAAAACTCCTTGTATCGTCACCGGAGCTTCGTCGGAGCTTCACCCTTCGCTAACTCCACTTGCATACAATTAGGACTTGAATATTTTTGAGAGTTTTGGCAGGGAATTGTGAGTGAGGATGGGTGAAATGAGGTGTGGTATTTATAGGAGAAATTAAGGTTTGGTGTGTTAAAGAATGCATTTAAAATATGCATTAAAAATTAGTTTAAAAGAATTTTATTGCTCTCTGGAAATGTGCAGAGAAAATAAACAGTGTAGGGGGAGGGGGTTGACCGAGGGTTGCAGAGGGCAAAAGATGAGTGCTTTACCATCGGTTGGGCCCGACGGTACCGATTCTTTTGGGCTTCTCGTCGGTTTTGTACCGTCGGGTGGGGATAGGGTTGGTGCCACGTGTAGGTGTCGATTTGTATTCTTCAGTGCACATGTTTATTTAAACCGTGACTCTTCAGTTTACGTGTAGTGCACGTGTAGAATCTTATGCTTCTAAAAAGATTAAAAGAAATTTTAATAAAAAGAATATGTGGCTGATGGGATTTGAAATCTGGTGCTATGTCTCAACAGTGCAGGGTCTTACCAATGAGCTACAAGCTCCTTCTTGATGTTCAAAAGCAAAATAAATTCTTATAGTATTCACAAGATTTGTAAATACCCCAATTGTATATTAACTTTTAAAAAAAATTTATGTACACTGAAATTGGAGTTGTTATACTCCTTCTTCATTAGGGTTGCGTGAAAATTCTTGCATTCCCCTATCCCTTTCCCAGACTTATGACAGTTGTCATAAGATAGGGCGGAACCAACGTTTCCCAGCCCAGTATAATAAGCGGGTTCAGTCAATACATTCATGTTATTATCTTGATTAAGGTGCGACATGGTCGCTACCTAGAGAGAGAGGGAGAAGAAAACACTTTAGCGTGCGCTCTTGCAAGATTAGATTGGTTATTATCTTACCTAATCAGGATGGCTCCCACTGTTTTTATCAAATCTTCCTTCAAACCCTAAAAGGTAAGATTAGACGGGATTAATTACACCCTACAAGTTCGCTAATCGGTCAGCCAGGCTGGTGTTGGTACTCCGAGAGAGTCTCCCTGTGTTTTCGCATGGAACTAATTAAATAATCTCGTTTCTGCAGGGGCATAATCCCGTTAACACCTTTCTTAGACACCTACCGGATTATTGTAAAGTGGAAAACTTTTCCAGGAGTAACGCTTACTCGCAGTGGATATCGAGATCCAACTATCATATAGAAGGTATACAATCTCATTGCAAATTTCAACACTTGAAATTCCAAATAACTGTTTTTACCCCTAACGACCTATGACCTTGACGGAGGTCAACAAACCATAGGCCGCCAGTCAAGTTCAACCTGTCATTTCTTGATCGATTCGAACCCATCCACACAAACCCTTGACAGAGGTCAACAAGGTTGTGTGACTGTCCCTACCGATCGCATCAACATGCTGTAGATAAGTATTTCCCAGCAACCGTACACTGTGCCTTGACGGAGGTCAACAAACACAGCAGGAATACTAAACACTACATATCTGAAATGACGGAGGGCTACGATCAATTTTGAAGAAAACTTTTAACGTAATGAAATTGATATCGTTGTAGTACCTTGTGATTTGAAAAGGAGTGGTTTAAGCTCCGCTTTAAAAATCGAGTAGTTTTCAAAACAAACCGAGCGGGTTGTAGCATATGCTAGTTTTTGCTAAAGAGGTCATTCCCAGTGAAGGGATCTAAGCTCTTTCCTCATCGAATGAGATGTTGGATATTCATAATGGAATACCGCTATGCAAAGTAAGAACTAGTGCTACCTTTTTGAAAAATTTGATTCTATAACATCTTTTAGGTTTCTTTTCTTTTCATTAATCTTATTAATGACGTCTCATCAATTATGTTTTCTAAATATCACAGAAGAAACGAAAATAAAACACACATATATGCCATCCGTATTCGCCATAGGGACCCGGGTCTTCACCATAAGGTTACTTAATTTACGGCAGCGAGGTCAGGACTAGCGCGGATGCAAAACATATATAATGTTTACTAATATATCATATATATAAGTAGCATTCGTCTCACGCAGTTATATGATCACATAACATCATAAAATAGCAGAAGCAGATATATGAAATATATGATATATTAGGAGGTCCGTGTTTTAGATTAAACCAGTAACGAAAAATACGGATTCCACGGTCGTGATGAATAGCCAAGCCCACACCCCTAGACCCCTACGAAAGCGGCAAGCAACCCTGCCAATTCTAGAGTTAGGTGTCCGGTCTCGACTCCTCGAGATGGCCTCCCACTGGACTTTAGAACCCGGTTACTTGTGCTCCCTGCCTTGCGTCCATTCTAATGCGGTAAAATAAATAATATATATCGAATGGAGACAACAATCTCAACCCGAAAGTGTCCCAATAAAAGAATATTATATACAATTATTTACATGAATGAAAATTGAAAAACTATCATCTCACATAAAAACCCCGGCCATTCAATCACGACGATCCAATATAACATATCGATAGCAACACAATAACATCACATGTCATCAACGTAAGTAAATATGCGTATCCCTAATGTCGTTATCGTATAGCAACGAGATCGGGGATATTTCCACATATTACACTTACGGTTGCAGAAAAGAAATGAAAACTACAATAATTAGAATCCGCATCTTTGGACATCATAAATCCAGATTATCACATATTCCGAATTTCATGCCTAACCCTATAAACCTTACATTTAAGCCTTGAATTGAAAACTCTTTTCAATGATCAAGCCGGGCAATTCAACAAGATTCCCGATTGATGATTTGAAGGCTCGTTGGGAACTTTAACGGATGGCCGCACCCCTGAGGCTGTCAATGAAGTGGACTTGGGCGGAACACCATGGCCGGGAGCCCCGAGTGGATGCTCTTAGCCATGGGGTTCTCCTATAGTCACTTGGTTGGGGCAAAGGAGCGTGGCTATCTACTAGTGTTTCCCGGCGAGTATTCGCGTACGATACGAGATTACGACGGAGTTTCGATCCAAATCCAAACTCTATGGTAATCCATCATTTGAGACTAAAATGTGAGATTTACAAATCGATAACTACTTTTCGCAAAATTAATCAATGTGGATTCCAAAAATTACATCATATAACCAAAGCAATATAGACAATATTAACATTTCGATCGATATTTCAAACAACAATAATTCACAGAGACCTCAACCACTTGAGCCTCAATAAAAATATCCATGTTCACCGCCGAAAGACAAGGACCGAGACGTTGGGACGTCTCGCCTGAATTTGGGGGCATATACTATTTGGATTTCTCCATCCACCTCTCCGAAAATACCAAGTTGATTTATGGCACCGTATATCGAAGGTTTAGACAGATTTGACCGTTATAGCAGACTTTATCAGATTCCTCCTCGTTTGTGAGGGGTTTTGATTGTGGGGACGCTCTTCCCTGCAGGCGCAAGCCTCTGCAGATAATTATATTATCGCGTTGCGATAACCACTTTCTCGTTCTCTAGCAGTTCACTTCGTGTCGTGTGTATTTTGTTTGTTTTGGTTACCCGTGAATTGTATACGAAGACTAATTTATGTCGTCGTCCGTAGGGCGTGGATCAATCCAAATCCATATATTTTAGATTTGGGATTTTGAACTTAAGTTATATTTTTCCTTTAGTTCAAAATATTTTGTTTGGTTTAAGAACCGTTACTCTAGTTTGAGATTAAGATCAACTTAAACATTAGAGCGTTTGGGACTAATCTATTTTAACAAAGGATACATTAGTCTTATTTAAGACTAAGATCAACTTAGCAATATTTTCATGGTCCTTAAATTTTATTAAGGTCCAATCAACAGAGCATTTGGGCTCAGCTGCAAGAGACTTAGCTAATTTGGGATTAGTCAGCTCAGTCTTTTTTTTCAAAAGTGCTAAGCACTTATTTTGGCTCTGTTTGGTCAACCCCCCCTTTTTATTCAAAAGTGCTAAGCACTTGTTTAATGCTCTGGCGCTCATATGGGTATCATGTGAAGCCTTCAGTTATGGGCGCTGCCCAATCAGTGCTAAGCACTCAGTTATATATATAGTGTTAAAACACTTTTTTTATCTGGCGTCTACGCATGGGGCACGTGCGGCGCTGGGCACTACCCAATCGGTGCTAAGCACTTAGCCATTTCGGCTATATATGAAGTGCTAAGCACTTTTGTGTGGTGCCCACGTGAGGAGCACGTGACGCGCTGGGCGCTGCCCAATTAGTGCTAAGCACTCAACTGTTTTGACTGTATATGAAGTGCTAAGCACTTTTATTCAGCGCCTACGTGTGTTTCATGTGAGGCGCTGGGCGCTATTGGGAGGGCGCCCACGTGGAAAACACATGATGCGCTAATCTCTTTTCTTTTCTTTTTTTTAGAGATTAAATCTCTGTTAATACCATTTTGGCCATTAATGATCATCAAGATCTCTATTTTGAGGACCTTGGATCGTTTTTCCTTTATTGGAGAACTAAGTTTTTCTTTTCTTTTTATAAAAACTAAGTTCTTTATGTAGGCTTAAACCCTAATTTCGGAGGAATTAAATTCCCAGAACACATGTTTTTCTTTCTTTCTTTTTAACCTAGTTCTTTTCTGAATCTTTGATTCTCAAGAACAAGATCTTCCTGATGAGAATTAAATTCTCAACTTGTAGGAGACTTGTCTTATGGATCTCTGATTCAGAGAAAGAACTAGTTCTTTGAGAAGGGTTAAACCCTTAGATAGGTAATAAGAGATATTTTGATCTCTGTATTTCCTTTACCTAGGGTTTTAAGGAGGAAAGTCTTTTTTTTTTATTGAGAATTGGATTCTCTGTTGTTTTGAAAGCTTTTTGTATTTTTCAGAAGCTTATGGAGGGTTCTCTCTATATAAAACTTGAATTCTTGGGTCCTTTATATAGTGGAGACAAATTGTTAATTAGCTTTGAGAAAATCTCTTATTGAGAGATTCCAATTGATTTAATTGATCTCAAAATTGGTTTGGGAAATTTTACTCGCCGTTGGATCTTTGATCCAAGTGTTTCTGTTTTACAGAATATGTTTTCTTGTTTTTTAAGAAGATTGGGGAAATATTTTCCCATATACAGAATTTTATTCTGTCAAGCGGTGATTTTTAATCACCATTGGATTTTTAATCCAAGGGTTCTCTGTTTTACAAAGAGCAATCTTTTTTTGTTTGTAAAGATCGAGGACAAATATTCTTCAGAACAGAATTTAATTCTATTGTTTGATGATTTATCATCACCATTGGATTTTTGATCCAACGGTTCTGTTTAACAGAGAATATCCCAAAATTTTGTTAGGGAAATATTCTCATGTAGAATTTAATTCTACTGATTTTGACTTAAGTGCCGGCGCTCACGTGGGGAGCATGTGGACTCCACTTAAAAATTTAATTCTTACTCATGATAAGCACTCATATGTTTTCTACATTGGCGCCCACGTGAGGAGTACGTGCGGCGCCATATAAGAATCTAATTCTTATATAATAAGCACTCCTGTGCTTTGCACATTGGCGCCGATGTGAGGAGCACGTGCGGCGTCACCATAAAATTTAATCATACAAGATTGGTGCGGGTGCTCTCGTGGAGAGCACGTGAGGCGCTGCCTCATTAAAATTGAACAGAGCTTAGCTCTTTTATTATGTTTAAATATTGGGGGAACAAATGCCCCCCACCGTTGTTCCCACATGACCCACATGTAAGTGCAACGGTGTCATTTTTTCCACCGTTTGATTTTCTAGGGAGTTGAGTCATCCCTTCACATCCTATAAATAGGGCCTATGGCCCTTGAGATGATTGGCGTTTCATCTTCTTCTTTCTTCTTTCTTTAGAATTAAATTCTCTTCTCAGAAATTAGCTTTCTGCCCACAGAACCACTTAGAGTTGAACTCTGATAAAAAAAATTGGTAAGGATTATGCCCAAAATTTAACTCTTAAAGGAATCTTCTTTTTTGTTTTGGATTTTTAACCCATTAAAAGTGCTTGGCTTTTTTTTTTGAAATGATCTCTTAGAGATCTTAAAAAAACTTTTATTTGGGTAGACCGTGAGTCTTAGAGATCTTAGGGTTTTACCCTATTATTGACTTTTGATCTTTGAGGGTTCTATGGAATTTAATTCCATTTTATTTCCCATAGGGATTTTTGGGATTTAGTCCCATTATTAGAGGAATTTAATTCCAGTTTGTATTATAGAGCTTAGCTCTGAGAAATTTTGAAAGTTTTTGGGAATTTTATTTCTCTTTCCTATTTTCTTTTTAGGGTTCTACCACTCTTCTTACAGATTTGGATCTGTTGCAGAACTCGTTTTTTGAGAACATTGAGAGTTTTGAACTCCACTGCTCAATGAGATTATTCATTTAATGAGAATCCTTTTGAATTCTCACAATAGGTGCATGTCTCATCATTGATGAGGCATCACCTTGATTTTGTGGGGCCCATTATCCCTGTTTTTGGACTGTAGTGATTTTAATATGCCATAATAGAGTACAGATTTGGGCGTACTGAAAATGCTAAGGCCCTTAGTTGTAGTTAATTACATTATTCTGATAACTAACTCTCTACGGGTTTTTCTTTTCAGGTATTATGACTTCCGATTTCTTTTTCCCTTACGTTCGTTCGGAGAGTGCTTTTGCCGAAGCGCCTACAGATCGTGAAGTTTTTGCTTTAATCCGGGACCGCGATCCAGAGGAGAAATCTCTTCATTTATGGGGATCGTAGTATAGCCATATTATCTGGGGTCGGCGCAGCTTCATTTGTGTGGTGCCATCGGAACCCATCCCGTCAATTCATTACGCTAACCTTCCGCAGGTTGCTTATGCACTGGAAGAGGTCAACTGGACCTCGGAAGATCGTCTCCAACCTTCCATGGCGTCGATACCAGTCCAGCCGTCGATGGCCCTATACATTCTGGGGCGTCGCATATGTCAAGGAGAAGCGCGTCCTTGGGGTCAGGTTTATACAGGATTGACCCGCCGTCATCCGGCTGGTTATCTGCAGTGGACCCATTACATTTTGTCGGCCAAGAAGTCGCTGCTGCTGAAGACCGGGTTATACCGAGCGATCTATGCGTCTCTCTTTTATTACCACACTCATGTACTCATGTGTGGTGGGTTAAATCTTTCCTGGAGCAGTGGAATATTCCGACCCATACATTTCTTTTGTCAGATCGGAAGGTATCAATTTCTCTGGAAGAATTCGCGGAAATATCTGGGTTACCCGTCAGAGGAGAGTATTATGAGGAGATACTTCCTCCTGACGAGTATGTCTTCGCTACTGAACGATAGTTATAGGCCTTACCCCGAAAAATGCCGTTCAACACAAGTTTCCAAGCTTGATCAAAGTATTGAATATATATGAGAGCTTGTTCTTGGAGTCCGGGGGGCATGGAGTTAGCTTTACGGACTTTGTTGCCTGTTTCCTTCGTCCGGAGGTTTTATCGAAGAAAGATGCAAAATTTGCCAAGCTCGATGATCCGTTCGGATTTGGCTTGGACAAACTGCCAACCGCGGAGGTGGATTTAAAGCAATTATTTATTCCGGATACCCCCATCGTCTCCTTTGCAAAGATTGCCGCTTCGGACATTGATGAGGAGACGTTCTTTATGGGGTTCATTGGCTTGTGGCTGAGCTGGTTTGCGCTCCCAATGCACCCTCGCTATATGAGACCGTCTGTCTTTTATTCGGCTCATCGCATTGCGGCGGGGATACGTATGGCTATTGGGGTTGCCGGACCGACCCACTTGTATCATGGCCTGAGTATAGCGGCCGACACCGCCCAGCCGGGTTTGAAGCCTGTAAATCTTCCCTTGCACTACTTTACCTCATGGATCGAGATGCACGTGCTGGGTGCGTTTGGCGTGCACAAAAGGCCTAGATTTTACGAAGGGTACAACTTCTCTCCGGTCATGCAATTGGTCGATACTTCCTTTCCAGACCCAACACAGCGAGAGGCTCAGCGATTGCTTCTTCGTCCGCGCATGGTTGGGGTCAGCATGACCTTCGTCGACAGGGTCCTGACCATTGGTAAGGAACCTTCTAAAGCAATCTAGACGCTCCATGATGTCTTCAAGGATGGAGCTTCTGCATTGAGGGCCCTGGAGATTGTTCATTTGTATTCTATCAGGCCCGGTTTTCTTATATTCAGACAGAATGCATCGGTGTTGTTTATGAGATATAACCCGCATCGCTTTACCCAGCAATCTGGTTACAACCAAGGTGTTCCCCTTGAAGCGTTTCTTATTGTTCCAGTTGCTACAGAAGAGAGCGTTCGCAACGCGGCGCATCATTTTATGCGGCTAAATACGGGGTCTCGTTTTCTGATCAGTGAGCCGAGTCATATCCCGAAGGCCTCGAATACTTAGATTGCCTGGTATCAGCACGCAACGGGTGCCGTCGTCAAGGAGGAAAGGCGGATGCTTCTTGACCATAAGAATTCTGTCCCGGCTGGTAATCCTGCGGTTCCGCTGAAGAGACGGGCGGTTGTCCGTCCTTATTTGAAAGAGAGCTCCACGGTTATAGTCCCATGAGCCTTTTTGGCTAAGCCATGACCGGATGTAAGTGCTCCTGTGACTGTGATGGCTGCGGCGTCCCCTGAGTCGGGTATTGGTTTGGAGATCGGGACTCGCCGTCCCAAGAAGCCCGTTAAGCGAAAACTTTTGTCGTCGAGTGTGTTCCCTTACAAAAAAAAAATAATAATAAAATATATAATAAATAATGAACAAAAAGCAATAGGAGAAGATCCCCAAATGGGGCATCACGTGTCCACACATGATGCGCCTTGAAGAAAAAATCTTAAGCGTTACGCTTAACAAAGAAAGGGCCGAAAGTGAGCATCACGTGCCAACACGTGATGCTTTTCTCTGGGACTGAGGTATATAAGCAAATCGGCCTAAAGTTATGGCTCACGTGCTACACGTGAGGGCTCCTAATACCTTCAGAGCAGATAGAATTAAATTCTAAATAAGAGAGATCAGAAACCTATTTTGGGAAAAATATTTTCCCAATCTTTCTAAACAAGAAAGATTGTGCTCAGTAAATCAGAGCACCGTTGGATTAAAGATCCAATGGTGATTAAAAACCACCAAGATACAGAATAAGCTCTATATGGGAAAATATTTTCCCAATTTTATTAAAACCAAGAAAAATGTCTTCTGTAAAACAGAGGCCCTTGAATCAAAGATCCAATGATGGATAAAATCCCCGAATTAATCAAAAATCTCTCAATGAGAGATTTCCTTAACGGAAATCAATAAACTTGCCTCTGCAATATAAAGGACTTGAGACTAAAAAGAGAAGAGAGGAGGAGGGAGATACAACCAGAGAAAAAAGAGGGAGGAAAGAGAATTCAATTCTCAGAAGGGAGAAGAATCCACTTTTCAAAACAAAACTAGGTGAGAAGAAAGTATAAAGACGGTCTCATCTCTTCTTTAAGGGTTTAACCCTTTGTATAAGAACTTAGTTCTTTCTTCTAGTAAAAGATCTGCAGAAGCAGATCTCCCTACAAGTTGAGAATTTAATTCTCATCGGGGAGATTCTGCCATGCAGATCCAAAACCTAGGGGAAGATCTAAGTTCAGAGAATTTAATTCTCCCAAAAAGCATATAGGAATTTAGTTCCTCTGATAAAACTATGGTTTAATCCTTCATATAAGAACTTAGTTCTCTCTTCTGGTGAAAGATCTGCAGAAGCATATCTCTCCATAAGTTGAGAATTTAATTCTCATCGTGGAGACTCTGCCATGCAGATCCAAAACCTAGGTGAAGAACTAAGTCCAAAGAATTAAATTCTTATAAACTCAGAGAAGAAATTCCATACATGATCACGTGTTCACACGTCACCACCTGTTATAAACTCAAAAGAAAGATCATGTGTTCATACGTGACCCCCCCAATGATAGTGCTTGGCACTTTTTAAAAAAAAAGAAAGAAAAGGGAATAAACCTAAGGAAACAATGTCTAACTCTGAGGTGCCTCACATGCTCATACATGATGGCCATAAGAATAAAGTGTTTAACACTTATATAAAGATGGGGAATAAAACCAAGCGAACAACACCACCTTTAAAAGCTTTACGTGCCACACGTGAGCACCTTCAACTTTCAGTGTTAACATTTCCTTAGAGCATCACGTGGGAGCACGCGAGCACTAAAAATACTTTAATGTTTAACACTATAAGAAACCAACTTCAACCCCAAATTGGTTAAGTTCCTCCTGAGATTAAATCTCCAAGCAAACCAAGACTCTATGCTCAGAACTGATAACTCCTCGATTTGGAATTTGGTTCAAGGGTACATTTCTCCACACCTCTGATACATGTCGTTGTAATTCTTCAAAGTCTTCAGAGAGGTAGAGGGTCCCAATAACCAATAACTCTTGGTGCACCCTTAAACCGATGAGCCAAAACTCCATGGATTATGATGTACTTAAACCCTATGGACTGCAAGGTTCCTAAACTAAACTCTATGGACTATGATGTCCTTAAACATGGACTGTGATGTCCTTAAACCCTATGGACTGCAACGTCTTTAAACTAAGCTACATGGACTATGATGTCCTTAAACCCAATTGACCGCAACGTCCCTAAACTAAAATCTATGGACTATGATGTCCTTAAACTACGGACCGCAACGTCCCTAAACTAAACTTTATAGACTATGATGTCCTTAAACATAGACTATGATGTCCTTAAACTAAGGACCGCAACGTCCCTAAACTAAACTCTATGGACTATGATGTCCTTAAACCCTATGGACCGCAACGTCCCTAAACTAAGCTACATGGACTATGATGTCCTTAAATATGGACTATGATGTCCTTAAACCTAACGGACCGCAACGTCCTTAAACGAAACTTTATGGACTATGATATCCTTAAACATGGACTATGATGTCCTTAAACCCAATGGACCGCAACGTCCCTAAACTAAACTCTATGGACTATGATGTCCTTAAACATGGACTATGATATCCTTAAACCCAATGGACCGCAACGTCCCTAAAATAAACTCTATGGACTTTGATGTCCTTAAACATGGACTATGATGTCCTTAAATTATGGACCACAACGTCCCTAAACTAAACTCTATGGACTATGATGTCCTTAAATATGGACTATGATATTCTTAAACCTAATGGACCGCAACGTCCCTAAACTAAACTCTATGGACTATGATGTCCTTAAACTATGGACCGTAATGTCACTAAATTAAAAAGATAGAGCCCAAATGCTCTTTCTCTGGATCTAAATGATCCTAAAACCTTGTTAAGTAGATCTTAGTTTAAAAATTAGACTAACGTATCCTTAACAAACATTTAAGTTGATCTTAATCTTAAACAAGATTAACGATCCTTAAATCAACTAAACCCAAATCTAAGAAAATACGGATTTGGACTAATCCCCGCCTTACGGGCGATAACACAAATTAGTCTCCGTATACAATCCACGGGCAACCCAAAACAAAACAATCACACACGACACGAAGTGAACATCTGGAGAAGGATAAAGTGGTTACCGCGATGCGGTAGCGTAATTAACTGCAGAGGCTTGCTCCTGCAGGGAAGAGCGTCCCCATAATAAAAAAACCCTTGCAAACGAGGGGGAATCTGACGAAGTCTGCTACAACGGCTGCATCTGTCTAAACCTCCGATACACGGTGCCATAAATCAACTTGGCATATTCGAAGAGGTGGACAGATAAAACCCAATAGCATCTGGCCCCAAAATTCAGGCCTGACGTCCCTAACGTCCCGTTCGCGTCTTTCGGTGGTAAACAGATTCTGGCATGCCCGGTGGGACCTTTTCCTCTTTCCACTCCACACTTCGTGTGTCATGAACGAATCACGGTTTAATATGGTTTCCCTTGGATTCGAGGTACTAAGATTTGGTGTCTTGCTCCGTGAAGAAGAGAAGATGACATCAATGGCTTCCAACTGCACCAATTGCAATAACCAATCCTATGCTTTCCCTGTGGGAGGAGTAACTTATGGGCCCTAAGCGGCCTCCATCTTCGCAATGCTGGTCGAACAGGTGACACATGCCACCACTGGGTTATTCTTCGGCACCATGATCCCTCCAAACAGCTTCAACGCTCCAGTGCAGTCACAGGAAGCTCCAAAGAAGTCGGTCTTCGATCGGCTTACAAGTACCGCGGCCCCTCTCAACGGGTCGTCCAATTCCACTGCCTCAATCTTCGACAGGCTGAGCCAAAACTCCAGTGGGCCCATAAGGAGGCCTGCAATACCCGAGGGAGTTATCCCGAAATGAATAGCCATCCCAGCTCCGGTAAATGAAGTCATCAAAGGGGCTTCTCCTACTAAGGGATCGGTCTTTGCAAGATTGACCGTTCGAATTCCTGCTTCGGGTGAGGTCGTCATAAGTGCTTCCCCTGCCCGAAAGTCAGTCTTCGACAGGTTAGACATTCCCTCACAACGGACGTCAGTCTTCGACAGGCTAGCGCCAATAACAGCCTCTCCTCAAAGCAGGGGGCATGACGAAGCTACCCCGACAACAGAGGTGAGCCCGGCCGCACGACATGCTTGACGTCGCCACTGGCGTCGACTGAGGAAATCTGGGGGCAGTTCCCCCTCTGGACTTACCCCACCAGCTCCGATGGTGGAAGTTGATGCTGCTGTTCTAATTGGGAACAGCTTTGAGCCACTCAGGAGGGTGCGCAAGAACTCTCCAATTACCGTGCTAAAAGGGTCTCCTCCACCCGCTGAAGATGTTACTAAGGCGAAGCCGGAACAACCCCCTCAGCGGCTGTCCTCCAAAATCCGTAGGGCCTGGCGAAGAGTCCAAGACTCTATAATCGACAAAGACTACTCCCGCCGACAGAAGAAAATAAAGATTCGGCAAGAGGAAGATTGTCCCGTCACCACGCTACGGAAGGTATCGTCGGTTTCGGAGCCTATTGCAACAGCCCCCTCAACTTTGACCATTCAGAAAAAGAGAAGACCAGAAAAGATCCCTGTGCCTACGACAAATCTCAAGGGCACTGAACCTAAACGCCCCAAGTATGGGAGCATGGTAGTGCACACCGTATACATGGTTTCTGGAAAAGAGTAAAGCCGTACTTCTGGGGGTCATCGACCACTTACGCGTTCCGTAATGAAGGCTCAGGAGCAACAACAGAAACTCCAAGAAATGCTGACAAAGATGGCCGCACTTACTGGGCAGAAAGAAAGCCCAGAAACGTCGTCGGAACAACGTCAGGAACAAGAAACCAATGACGAGTTCCTACGAAGCGTGCTCGAGAAAAAAGATAAAGAAGCCGCGGAACTAGCGGCTAGCATAAAACAAATGGCGCTCCTGTTCTAAGATATGGTAGGGATGATGAGTTAGCCGGACCCTCCAGCCGAAGATCCCCCAATAATCATTGAAGACGACAGAGGGGAAATATCGAACCTTCTTCCGGATCTATCAACATCCAGGGAGGAGACGATCTCGAAAGCTGCGCTTGATGACAACATAGCTCAACAAATACGAGCTCACCAGACAAGCGAAGTCGCTGGCCAAGTCGTCAAAACTGGGCGACCCTATCCAAGCTGGTACGATCAAATTAAGTATCCGCTGGGATATACGATCCTTAAATTTCATGTGTATAAGGGGACAAGCAATCCCCATCAGCACGTCACTCAGTTCAGGGCTCTATGCGGCAATACTAGAGGTGACGACAAATTGCTGCTTCGCCAGTTCGACGGCAGCTTAGCCGAGACGACATTTGAATGGTACTTGGAGCTTCCGAACGACTCCATAAAAATGTTTACATAAATGGAGCTGCTATTCACCCAGCGTTTCTCAAGCGCCAGCGAATGCACCCCGATCACGGAATTGATCAATGCCAGGGTGAAGCCAGGAGAGACATGGGTTCAGTTTGCAATTCGGTGGCGGAACCTATGGTCGAAATGTGAAAAACGCATAGAAGAAGTTCCTGCTGTGGGCATGTTCGTAGGGACCCTTGATCCGCAAGCAACTATATCCCAATTTATGATGTTCTTCAAGACGACCACTTTCCAGGCCTTGATCGACAAGCTGGCCCAAATGAACCAGATGGGCCATAGACCGCTCTCCTAAAAAACGGAGCTTCGAAATGAAAAGGGCAAAGGGAAAGCGACCTTCATCGCCAACGCTCAGCAACAGCCAAGTGATCCAAAACCCGCTGCTCGCCAAAATGATAAACATCGATCACTTGGAGAAAAGCTGAGACGTCCTTACTCATTCCCTCAGGATAAAACAAGAAGACTGTTCGAACTGGCGGTACGCAATAGGCTCATCACTCTACCAGATTCGAGACGCCCACTGCAACAGGGCGATGTCAACAATCCCAATTACTGCCCCTACCATCGAATAGTGGGCCACCCGATTGAAGATTGCTTCGCCTTCAAAAACTGGATTGAGGACCATTACCAACAAGGCAAATCCGCGTTGTTTGAAAACTGGAGGGTGAACCCGCTACAACCGCACGCTCCTAAAAAGGTGGATACGCCGGGGGCATCATGCTCATTAGTAGAAGAAGCTCCAAGGGAAGTTGTCCTTTCGGCTAAAACTAAAAGAATGCTGAAGGATCTTCAAGCATGCTCGGCGATCAGGTGGAAAAGCCCGCTGGAGCCTGAGATTATTGACGGGATGCTCAAACCACGCCCAACACCGAAAGCTGGTAACGATAGGCAAAACTTCCAGGCCAAGCCTTCGAAGTCTTCGAAGAAAAAGAAGACCAAGAAGCCCGTGCAGCTCGACGACAATCGTACGGATTTGCAAAATTACATCGATGCACTGGAGGAATACAACAAAAAGGCGCAGACCCCAGTCACACTCGAAGAGTTTCTCAACCACATCCTTGAGAACGGAGACAGTGACATTGATGAAGGAAACAATTCGTCACAAGAACCCGAGGATTATGTGGCTAGTTGCCACATGATCTCTCATTCGTCGGTGAATGACAAAGAAGCTCCCTCGGCATTAGAAAATGACGTAGAGAAGCTGGGGGCAGAACCGGTGCAAAAATCCCTGGAGCCGTCAGAAGACCTGATTGACCGGTTGCTACACGAAGCCTTTCAAAAGAGCAAAGCTGACCAAGAGCGTGAAACGACATCAGGATGAAGAAGCTGCGGCGAAGAAGAGTCACAAAGTACTCCAACCAGATCAAAGCACACCCACGGCAGACAAAAGCAGGTTTAAGACAAGGAAACGGTTCGCTAAAGCCCTGTCGATGGGAATGAAGCTGCCACCTTCAAAGAAAATATTCTTGACGGGTGACGAAGCAGATGTACATCCTAATTACTGCTTATACCATCAGAGGATTGCACACCCTACCGAAGAATGCATGTCCTTAAAAAAGTGGTGGCATGGATACGTTTCTCACCGACAACATTTCAAGCGAATGAAGCGCAAAAATCGTCGGGAGCAGAGAAGCACGACAGATGAGCACAAAAGAACTGCCGGCAACTATCACATGGTTGATGCCAGGGGATCGCAAGTGCTCACATTCGGAAGCGATTCTGATGAAGAAATAGCCATCGACCCTCTCTTCAAGGAATCCACCTCAGGAAAAGAGGAAAAGATAAAGAATTGGGAAAACATTCTGCTGCGTAATCGTACGTTACCCGAAAAGGATCCCGGACCTACAAATAAGGGATCAAGCAAAAAGATAAGGGGAAGGAAAAAGTCCCTGATGATATCGCCCTCGATGATCGAATGGTCGAAGAACTGGCACCCAAAGACCTGCCCAAGAAAAACAAAGTGGATTACAATGTCCTGGCACATCTGAGGAAGATACCCTCACAGCTAAGCATTTTGGATGCCCTTCTGTTGCCTAAAGAGGCACGAGATTCTCTGATCAGGGCATTACAAGAGCCCGAGCAGTTTTAAGCTTTCCTTGCCGAAGAAAAGATGAAGGATGAGCTGGAAGAAGTGCACATAGCTGACATCACTTTCGGCGATGAAGATCCCCACCTCGGAATATGCGAGCACAACTGTCCCCTGTATGTCACTGGGTACTGCCATGACATCAAGATAGGGAAGATCTTAGTTGACAACGGGTCTTCTGTCCACCTCCTAAATGTGAGGGTGCTAAAAGATATCTGCATGAGCATTCAGCACCTCTCTCGGGATAAAATCACTATCTCCGGGTTCGACTCCCAGTCATCACGGATGCTTGGGTCTGTAATACCGACGTTACGCTTTGGGCTACTTGTCACTGATATCAAATTTCATGTCATTAACGCCAAGACCTGTTACAACGCTTTACTCGGATGGCCTTGGTTACACGAGTACAACATCATCCCTTCTACACAACATCAGTGTATGAAGTATTTCAAAGATGGTCTCGAGTATACCGTGACGGGGGAACTAAACCCATTCTCCGTAAATGAAGTCCGAAAGTACGAAGATGCGAAGTATTTCCTACCAGAGTTTGAAGACACGGAAAGATGCCATAAACCGGAGAATAATCAAAAAGCTATCACCACTATTCCGGTCTTCGGGAGCGATACCGAGGAGGAACAAGAGATAGTCTATTCAGGGCCATCCAAATGCAACAGGCTGGGGCCATCTACCTTTATTCTGGTCTTTGGCAGTGATTCTGAAGACGAAGTCAACGCAGTGTTCTCGGTCCGTCCATCAGTGCAGGCCCTCACTGGAGATGATCAGAGTTTGCAAATCGCCATGGTTCCACGGCAGCACTACAGAGAGCTTGATGTGCCTGAGACATATAGTGTGCAAGAGATGCAGACATTCTACGTCCCTCCTAGGCAAAGAGGTGAAAATGTGATCCTATTCTATCGATCCGCGGAGACTAAAGTCGAAAGAGAAGTCTGGTATGGTGTCGATTTTGCGCTCGACAGGCTCCAACCCATCCGTCTGCCCAGATACTACACAGAGGGATTGAAAAGGTTATTAAGATGCCAAGGCGTACCTTTCAAACAGACTGCTCGACAAGCTCAGTTCTACAACAGGATTTGGAACGTCCCTGGAACTTAGCGAAAATTGCCCAACGGAAAAATAGAAATGATTGGGCTTGGATATGTCCAGTTAAAGAAACGGGAGCAATTCCATGGCTGCCATGTCATAAATGACCTCGATGAAGAAGAGGATGCTCTTTTAAAAGACGCTGCCATTGAACCAGAACGAGGTCCCTCCGTAAAAATACCGAGTCCGTCGTTTGAAGAGCAGATGGACAAGCTAGTAAGGGAAGCGAGTTAAAAGGTTCGGAATGACCACAGCCGTGAAATGACCATTTACGAGAAAGCCAAGACGCAACGCCTCCTTCAACAGGCTACAGAGGATGACAATGCCTTTCACCGTCAGCCCGCCATGCATTTCCAAAACAAGAAAAAGGCCCGACGTGGAGGCAAAAAACAAGTTAAAGAACGGAAAAAAAGTTCGACCGGGCAAAACGGATCCAAAAGGCCATACGATCGAGAAAAGGTCAGCCGGAATCCGTCTCTTATGAAAAATATGGGTCGAGCATATTCTTTCCTTCGAGACCGGACAAGGAGAATCTTTGACGTTGTCATGAAGCATCAAATAATGACATTCCCGGAGTCCCGGCACCTCGATCAAGCAAACGACGTTCATCACCCGAATTATTTCTCCTATCACCGAGTGATAGGACATCTTCTTGAAGACTGCTTCACCTTCAAAATCTGGGTTGAAGACCAATATCAACTCGGCAGATTCGCTCTATCCAACAATTGGAGGGTAGCCCCACCACAAAAGCATGTGCCAAAGGCAACGTATATAGGGAAAGTAGAACCAGATCAACATCGGTCCTGGAAACGATCTCGTACCTGTCACGTGATAACGCTGACGGAAGAAAGAGTGCACGAGAATATGGTTGACCTCTCCTGGTACTTCGAAAATCAGGATGAATATGAGTTGATCTCAGAATTTCCACCGGCGCTAAAAGAGTTGGATGATGGAATACATACTACTGCGGACAACCTAATGAAAATCGACTTGGGGATGGCAAACGACCCGCGGCCTACGTTCGTCAGTAAGCCGTTGTCTAAAGAACAGGTGGCTACGCTAAAAGACGTGCTCATGCAATATAAAGACTGCTTCACAAGGAACTATTCCGAGATGCCGGGACTAGATCCAGAAATAGCCGTGCATAAATTGGCGATATCTCCGGATGTCAAGCCAGTTAAACAGGCACCAAGAAGAATACGGCTCGAACTTGAAATGAGTATCAACGCCGAAGTCAAGAAGCTAATCGACTCCGGCTTCATTCAAGAAGTTCAATACCCTGACTGGATCGCTAACATTGTTCCGGTAATGAAGAAAAATGGAACAGTACGCATCTGCGTAGACTTTCGGGACCTCAACAAAGCCTGTCCGAAGGATGATTTCCCCATACCGGTTACCGAGCTGATGATAGATAACACGTCCACTCACGAAGTCTTCTCCTTCATGGACGGATCATCGGGGTACAATCAAATAAAGATGCATCACGAAGACCAGAAGCATACCGCTTTCCGGACTCCTCTGGGCATATTCTGCTACAAAGTGATGCCTTTTGGTCTGAAGAACGCCGACGCTACCTACCAGAGGACCATGACGAAGATTTTCGATGACCTCATACATGAAATCGTCGAATGCTATATCGATGACCTCATAGTGAAAAGCAAATTGTACGAGGAACACTGGGAGCATTTGAAAACAGTGTTCTAATTCTTCGTAAGTATAACATGAAGATGAACCCTCTGAAATGCGCATTTGGAGTCTCATCAGGCAAATTTCTAGGGTTCATCATACGACATCGAGGCATCGAAATAGATTTATCAAAGATCAAGGCGATTATGGAAATGCCCATTCCAAGAACTTTAAAACAATTGCGGTCTCTACAAGGGAAACTCGCGTATATCCGACAGTTCATAGCCAACCTCTCCAGAAAATGCTGTCCCTACAGTCACTTGATGAAGAAGGGAACCCCATTTGTTCGGGATCATAAATGCCAGTGTGCACTCGATGAAATCAAGCAATACTTGCAGAATCTGCTGGTATTGACCGCTCCAGTCCAGGGAAAGCTCCTCATCCTGTACACAACAGCCCTTAAAGGTTCTTTAGGCGTGCTATGGGCATAGGAGAATGACCAAGGGAAGGAGAGAGCCCTCTACTATTTGAGTCGAGTTCTCCTGGGGGCAGAAAACAACTACTCCCATATCGAAAAACACTGCCTGGCGTTAATCTTCGCAATAACGAAGCTTCGGCATTACGCTTTGGCGCATGAGGTCCATCTTATATCAAAAGTGGATCATCTCAAGTATTTGATGTCAAGAGCCATACTAACGGGACGACTCGCTAATTGGGCCCTCCTCTTGATGGAGTTCTCGATAATCTATCGACCCCTCAAGGCAGTGAAAGGCCAGGCCATCGCCGACTTCTTCGCTGAGCATCCGATACCTGCTGATTCACCCCTAAATTGCGAATTACCAGACGAGCACACGTTTGACACGATCGAAGGGGAGAGAGGAGAGAGTGATACCCGATGGGGACTCTAATTCGATGGGGCATCTTCCATGAAGAAGAGAAAGCACAACATCCCTATAATCAAATCGGGGGTAGGCCTTATCTTCATGACTCCACAAGGAGGGATAATGCGCTTTGCCTTTTCCTTACAGAGCCGAGGACAAACAATGAAGCAGAATATGAAGTTTTGATAGCAGGTCTAGAGATCGCTGTCGACATGGGAATCGAAAACCTCCTCATATACGGAGATCCCAGCTGGTCGTTAGCCAAGTAAACGGTGACTATCAAACGTGTAAACCAGAGTTGGTAAAGTATGGCAAAAGAGTGCAACAGTTACTAACTCAAATTCCCTTTTACGCCCTAGAAAGCATACCGCATACATAAAATAGCAAAGCGGACGCATTAGCCAAACTCGCTAAAGAAATGGCTGACGAAAACCTTGATGCCGTAAGGATCGTTGTACAAAGCCGTCGGGTTCTTGCACCAGCAGAAATATCTCCGGAGTTTTTTGAAGAAAAGGAAGCGACCAAGCAAACATCCCTACAAATAGAAGACCAAGAAAAGGCTAAGGATTGGAGAGAAGTCTTTATAGACTACTTTAAATCCTGTCAAACACCGGAAGACGCATCCTCAAGACATCAGCTTATGAAATGAGCTCTGTCTTTCGCCTTCGTCAATGATACTTTATATAAAACATTGTTCAACTCTCTGTGGTTGAGATGCCTGGGACTGGAAGAAGCAAGGAGAGTCGTCCAAGAAACTTATGACGGACTCTGCGGTTCTCATCAAGCCGGGTCAAAGATGAACTTGAAGATCAAAAGGATGGGCTACTATTGGTCCACGATGATTCAGGACTGCCTCGAATACACAAAGCGATGCCAGTCGTTCCAAATTCATGGAGACTTCATCCACCAACATCCAAACCCGCTACACCCAACAATGGCTAGCTGGCCATTTAAAATGTGGGGAACCAACATAATTGGGCCCATCGAACCAGCGTCATCCAAAAGACATCGGTTCATATTGGCAACAACTGATTACTTCTCTAAGTGGGCGGAAGCCATACCACTAAGAGAAGTGAAGATGGAGAATATCCTCCACTTCTTCAAGACACACGTCATCTATCAGTTCAGCACTCCATGACGGATCATCTCCGACAACGGGCCGGCCTACAGAAGTCACAAAATCAGTCGCTTCGCACAATAGCATAATATAGACTGGAGATACTCTTTGGTCTATAATCCCCGAGCTAACGGTCTATTTGAGGCTTTCAACAAAACCTTGATAAAGATCATAAAGAAGACGGTGTCCAAAAGTAAAAAGGACTGGCACGAGAGACTGCATGAAGATTTCTGGGCGTATCGAACTACGTTCAAAACGGCTATGAATACAACGCCGTATGCATTGGTATTCAGCACGGAAGCAGTACTCCCCTTAGAGATAGAGCTACCCTCTCTACGAGTGGCGGTTCATTACGAGCTAACAGATGAAGAGAATGCTCATCTTTGGTTTGAGGAGCTCGACGCCCTCGAGAAAACTCATTTCATGGCGCAGCAAAACTTGGAGGCTTGTAAAGTAAGGATGATGCGCTCATACGAAAGATTGACTAGGCTGAGAACATTCCGCCAAGGCGAACTCGTGCTAGTTGTCAAAAGACCTATGATCCTCAATCATGCCAAACAGGGGAAATTTGAGCAAAACTATGAGGGCCCATATATCATAGACAAGGTCTATTAAGGCGGGGCCTATTTGCTTATGGATATGTATGGCGAAAGACCCTTCCGGCCAATAAACGACCGGTTCCTTAAGAAATACTATGCTTTACAAGTCACAACTCAGGTTAATGACAGATGACGACGCTTGTGTCCGCTCGCTTTCTTTCTGAGTACCAAGCTCTGTAAGTAGTATTCGGCAAAACTTCGCCGCAGAAAACCCAACGGACCGAAACGTCCCTAAACTAACAACGGACCGGAACGTCCCTAAACTAACTATGGACCGTAATGACTTTAAACTAGCTGCGGACCGAAACTTCCCTAAACTAACTATGGACCGTAATGTCCTTAAACTAGCTGCGGACCGAAACGTCCTTAAACTAACAACGGACCAAAACGTCTCTAAACTAACAACGGACCGGAATGTCCTTAAACTAACTATGGACTGTAATGTCCTTAAACTAGCTGCGGACCGAAACGTCCCTAAACTAACTATGGACCGTAATGTTCTTAAACTAGCTGCGAACCGAAACGTCCCTAAACTAACAACGGACCGGAACGTCCTTAAACTAACTATGGACCGGAATGTCCTTAAACTAACTATGGACCGTAATGTCCTTAAACTAGCCGCGGACCGAAACGTCCCTAAACTAACAACGGACCGAAACGTTCCTAAACTAACTATGGACCGTAATGTTCTTAAACTAGCTGCGGACCGAAACGTCCGTAAACTAACTATGGACCGTAATGTCCTTAAACTAGCTGCGTACCGAAACGTCTCTAAACTAACAATGGACCGTAATGTTCTTAAACTATTTGCGGACCGAAACGTCCCTAAACTAACTGCGGACTAACAACGGACCGAAACATCCCTAAACTAACTGCGGACCGTAATGTCCTTAAACTAACAACGGACCGAAACGTTCCTAATTAGCAACGGACCGAAACGTTCCTAAACTAGCTACGGACCATAACGTCCTTAAACTACTACGAACCGCAGCATCCTTAGGCTAACGCGGCACAAAAAAAGGTACGTCCATAAGCGAAATGGGCACGGATGAAAACCCGAAAGGGATCCGTGAGTAAAAACAGCAGGGCTACCAGCGAGTTTGTGAAAGCCCGAAAGGGCGCAGACCCGTAAAAGAAATTTCTGTGCATTTGCAGGGTCTTCTCGACCTTGTAAGGAGAAAATACCCGCGTGAGATCCTTACGACTCACAAGGGAGCAAAACACTTAGGAATCCTCACGATCTCTAAGGAGAAATTACACTTACAAGATCCTCACGACTTGTAAGGAGAATTCCCCCTATGAGACCCTCACGGCTCATATGATTCAAAAGTCTTAAGATACAGGGACCTGAACCTGTCCTTAAGCCATCATATCCTCCAAACTGCCCTACAGGCGTTCAATACTGACCCTTGTATACATTCCACGGGCATAAATAAGTGTTCCCTCCCCCAGTTCCACTAATGGTGCGAAATGTCCTCATGTGGTGAACAACACTTGTAAGTCCTCTCGACTTATAAGGAGGAAACACTCTTGTATGATCCTTATGACTTCTAAGAGAACACGTACTTAAGAATCCTCACGATTCCTAAGGAGAAAACGCACCTATGAGATCCTCATGACTTATAGGGAGAAACACCTTTATGAAACCCTTACGGCTCATGAAGTCAAAAGCCTTAGTCGACAGAATCCTAACCCTGTTTGCTAAGCCACCTTTGTTCGAATCGACAGAGGCAGATGATGATTCGCTCTTGGCAATATCCCAGTTGTAGCGATGCTGATGCCTAAATCGGTAACAAATTCCAAGTCCTTTCACGACAAGTGATAATTCTCTCTTAGCAATATTCCAGTCGCAGCGATACTGATGCTAAGATTGGAATCAGATCTCAAGTCCATACTCGCAACAAAATCAGCGAGCCAAAAATACAAAAAATATATATAGCCGAAATGATTGGGAAACTCGCAATAAAAAGCAGCAAGTAAAAAGAAAAATAGCCGAAATGATTGGGCAACTCGTAATAAAAGTAGCGAGTAAAAAGAAAAATAGACGAAATGATTGGGCACCGCAAAAAATAGCCGAAATGATTGGGCAATCGCGACTTTCGAGATATAAAAAGTTGAAATGATAGAGCATCGCGGAAGGAAAAAAATTAAAGAATCAAACTTTTTCCCTACAGGCGAGTCCATACTGACCCCTGTATACAACCCATAGGCATAAACGAAAAGGGAACTACATTTCCCAACTAACTCTGTCAAAGGGAGAGTCAAATCTCGACGGCAACATCTGCACCCCAGAAGATCAACATGACGTTCCTTCCCGACACCGCAGAAAGCGGAGCAAGTCAAACCAATGACCTCCCCGTCAGAACAATGCTCCGTCTTGGAAACAAGTCAGCCAATGACCTCCCCGCCGGAACAACGCTCCGTCTTGGAATAAAGTCAACCAATAATCTCTTGATTCGTCTCGACCCCCAGGGAGATCAGTGTCCCTACGCAAACCTTTCAATCCGTAAAAAGAAAACTCTCTTGTGAGATCCTTACGACTCTCAAGAGAAAACACGCTTAGGAGTCTTCACGACCCCTAAGGAGAAATTACACCTACGAGATCCTCACGACTCGTAGGGAGAAAAGTCTTTATGAGACCCTCCCGGCACATAAAGTTGAAAAGTCTTTGGCAGCAGACCTGAACCTGTTTCCTAAACCATCACAGCCATACAAAGAGATCAAGATAGACTATCTACAAGACGTATTTGCTAAAGAGACACGACAGTACGACTGCGTATGTGTTTAAAGGAAAATGGTGTCCAAAACGTGCTGATTTATGTACGACACTAGCGCTGGGATGGGATTCACGTACGAATATATGATGAAAGGAAAACATTCAGCAGAAAACATTCAACACTCAGTAATAAGGGAAGTACATCGATATAAATATACTACTCTACAGGGAAAAGATCACCAAATATGGGATCAGAGATACAGGGGTTAACAAAACAAAATACGAGGTTCTCTAATTCCCTCTTTGCCCTCTCCACTATGTCAAAGCGACGGTCTTCACGAGGAGTTGATCCCCACCGATTAGCGCCATGCTCATCAGTGAAAGCAGATATGATGGCCCGCCGGGCTCTTATCTGACTCAGTAAATGAACCGAGCGATCCTTCAGAGCCTGGGTGATTAAGCGTGCCTCGTGGAAACACTCAATTTTATCCTCCACCGTATCAAGAATTGCCGGGGTTATCTCTGCCGGATGAAGAGGAATATCGGCGAACATGGATATAAAGATCATCCGGAGCCAAATGAACCCCATAGGAAGAGGAGAGCCCCTACGAGTCAGGAGCTCATACATCACCGCGTCACATTGAGTGTCGATGAGAAGGGGATCTACTAGCCACGCCACAAGGCGAGGAATCATTTCCTCGATGGGCACCTCCCATGGTCGCCGACAAGAGTGAGGGCGATTGCAAACTATAGTTCTAGGTTTGTTTGAGTTTTGTTAATAAAAGAAGGGTTTCTCTTTGAAGAGAAGAAGGAAGATGTAGCCTCGGGTTATAAAGAGACTCATTCAAAGCTGTGCACAAAAAACATCGTGCATGGTGGAGCTATTCCCAAGGCCGGAAAAATAGGGGCAGGACAAAGGAAAAGGGTGACTCATGGGAATCAGAGTAGAGAGGTGAAACGACCTCATCAGCAGAACCCTACGTGCATGGCATGTGAGCACCAGCCTTGATCCCTTTTGAAAACTAAAACGGCACCGCACGTGTATAACACGTGAGCGCAGGCACTAGTGCAGGATAAAAATTCCCAGCGGTTCCTCATGCGCAAAACACGTGAACACCATCAGCAGTATAACAAAACCTTATATAAAACACATGTAAACATAAAAAGAAAGGAGGGTAAACAAGAAGTTTTGTCATTCATACTCCAAAAACTTATACATGATGTAAAAATAAAAGAAAATGTTTACAATGGTAAAACACTTGATCCTCAGAAGCAAGGTCGAGTAAAGTGTTTTTGGCTTTTCTTACCATTCTCGTGTGCATCTTCTCGCGAATGCAAGCGTCGGGATTCTTGCTGACATCATCCGCCCTTTGAAAGGCAGAGATTATCGTTGTCCGTTGGAAAACTTGATGCAAGATATCGACAAGACCATCTCGCCGCCTCTTCGAGGTCAAGCCCATCAAATATACTGAGTGTACCTTGTCTTCGGCATCATCAAGTGCCTCCAGCGGCATGGCTTCGTAAAATCCAGGAAGGGATTCCCAAATCGCTCCCAAGATGTTCTTCAATAAAGCAGAGCGACGGGGGAGTAGTCGACCGTTGTTTTCATGAAAGCGACGCATAACCTCAGCATTGAGCATCCGTAAACTCTTGGTTTTGAAAACGGCCTTGTACGCGGATGTCTTCATAAGAGATAATTTCATCAAGATCATACAAATAAACGGCCATAGTATCTGAAAGGGAAAAATCAGTGAAAGTTTAACAATCAAAATGATCAAGAAAAGGTTTATTATGAGAATCTAAAAGATTCTCATTAAACGGACACGACAGTTTAAACAACTCTTGACATCCTCATAAAAAACTGTCAAAATACTCAACAAATTTGAAATTAAGCAAATAAAAAAAGCGGCCCCTATGAAAATGTGCTCAAGAACACCAGGGAACGAAATTCCCGAGGGGTCCTATTGATCTTCAGAGCAAAGCTCTTCACTGAGGAATTAAATTCCTTTTATGCAATGGAATTACATTGCAGAAACCCGCATAAAGAGGAAATCAAATTCCATAAAGGTCAAAGGAGGAATGCCCAAAGCATTGAGAGTTATTACTCAAAGTTCACGACATTGAATCTCTAAGAGATGAGTTTCAGAGGAAAGCAAAGCTCTCATGATGGATTTAAATTCCAGGAGTTTTCTTTAAAGAAAAGGGTTTCTCTAATGTTCGAGATCTTTACCTAGAAAAGGTTCCTTTTTCTAACAGAGTTTAACTCTGGAATTGCAATGAACAGAGAACTAAGTTCTGAAGTGGAGAATTAAATTCTCGAAGAAGACAAGCAAGGAAGAAGATGAAAGAACAGTGGCTTCCCAAAGGCCAAACCCTTTCATTTATAAGACGTGACAATGGCGGTTCATCTTCCTATTCCCCTAGGCAGATCCAACGGCTGTAAAGGTGACAGCGTTGCACCCACGTGCAAACCACGTGAGAACAACGCTGTGGGGGCATTTGTTCCCTTACAAAAAAAACAATAATAAAAATATATAATAAATAATAAACAAAAAACGATAGGAAAAGATCCCCAAATGGGACATCACGTGCCCGCACGTGATGCGCCTTGAAGCAAAAATCTTAAGCGTTACGGTTAATAAAGAAAGGGCCGAAAGTGAGCATCACGTGCCAACACGTGATGCTTTTCTCTGGGACTGCGGCATATAAGCAAATCAGCCTAAAGTTATGGGTCACGTGCTATACGTGAGAGCTCCTAATACCTTCTCAGCTGATAGAATTAAATTCTAAATAAGAGAGAGCAGAACCCTATTTTGGGAAAAATATTTTCCCAATCTTTCTAAACAAGAAAGATCGTGCTCAGTAAATCAGAGCACCGTTGGATCAAACATCCAGTGGTGATTAAAAACCACCAAGATACAGAATAAGCTCTGTATGGGAAAATATTTTCCCAATCTTGTTAAAAACAAGAAAAATATCTTCTGTAAAACAGAGGCCCTTGGATCAAAGATTCAACAGTGGATAAAATATCTGAATTAATCAAAAATCTCTCAATGAGAGATTTCCTTAACAGAATCAACAAACTTGCCTCTGCTATATAAAGGACTCAAGAATAAAAAGAGAAGAGAGGAGGAGGGAGATACAACTAGAGAAAAAAGAGGGAGGAAAGAGAATTCAATTCTCAGAAGGGAGAAGAATCCACTTTTCAAAACAAAACTAGGTGAGAAGAAAGTATAAAGACGGTCTAATATCTTCTTTAAGGGTTTAACCCTTCGTATAAGAACTTAGTTCTTTCTTCTGGTAAAAGATCTGCAGAAGCAGATCTCTCTACAAGTTCAGAATTTAATTCTCATCGGGGAGATTCTGCCATGCAGATCCAAAACCTAGGGGAAGATCTATGTTCAGAGAATTTAATTCTTCCAAAAAGCATATATGAATTTAATTCCTCTGATAAAACTAGGGTTTAACCCTTCATATAAGAACTTAGTTCTCCCTTCTGGTGAAAGATCTGCAGAAGCAGATCTCTCCACAAGTTGAGAATTTAATTCTCATCGGGGAGACTCTGCCATACGGATCCAAAATCTAGGAGAAGAACTAAGTCCAAAGAATTAAATTCTTATAAACTCAGAGAAGGAATTCCATGCATGATCACGTGTTCACACGTCACCACCTGTGATAAACTCAAAAGAAAGATCATGTGTTCATACGTGACCCCCCACTGATAGTGCTTGGCACTTTTTTAAAAAAAAAGAAAGAAAAGGGAATAAACCAAAGGAAACAATGTCTAACTCTGAGGCGCCTCACGTGCTCACACGTGATGGCCATAAGAATAAAGTGTTTAACACTTATATAAAGATGCGGAATAAAACCAAGCGAACAACACTACCTTTAAAAGCCTCACGTGCCACATGTGAGCGCCCTTAACGTTCAGTGTTAACACCGCCTTAGAGCATCACGTGGGAGCACGTGAGCACTAAAAATACATTAGTGTTTAACACTATAAGAAACCAACTTCAACCCCAAATTGGTTAAGTTCCTCCTGAGATTAAATCTCCAAGCAAACTGAGCCTCTATGCTCAGAACCGATAACTCCTCGATTTGGAATTTGGTTCAAGGGTACATCTCTCCACACCTCTGATACATGTCATTGTAATTCTTCAACGTATTCAGAGAGGTAGAGGGTCCTAATAACTAATAACTCTTGGCACACCCTCAAACCGATGAGCCAAAACTTCATGGACTATGATGTCCTTAAACTCTATGGACCGCAACGTCCCTAAACTAAACTCTATGGACTATGATGTCTTTAAACATGGACTATGATGTCCTTAAACCCTATGGACCGCAACGTCCCTAAACTAAGCTACATGGACTATGATGTCCTTGAACATGGACTATGAGGTCCTTAAACCTTATGGACCGCAACATCCCTAAACTAAACTCTATGGACTATGATGTCCTTAAACATGGACTATGATGTCCTTAAACTATGGACCGCAACGTCCCTAAACTAAACTCTATGGACTATGATGTCCTTAAACATGAACTATGATGTCCTTACACTATGGACCGCAACGTCCCTAAACTAAACTCTATGGACTATGATGTCCTTAAATCCTATGGACCGCAACGTCTCTAAACTAAGCTACATGGACTATGATGTCCTTAAATATGGACTATGATGTCCTTAAACCTAACGGACCACAACGTCCCTAAACTAAACTCTATGGACTATGATGTCCTTAAACATGGACTATGATGTTCTTAAACCCAATGGACCGCAACGTCCCAAACTAAACTCTATGGACTATGATGTCCTTAAACATGGACTATGATGTCCTTAAACTATGGACCGCAACGTCCCTAAACTAAACTCTATGGACTATGATGTCCTTAAACATGGACTATGATGTCCTTAAACCCAATGGACCGCAACGTCCCTAGACTAAACTTTATGGACTATGATGTCCTTAAACTATGGACCGTAATGTTCCTAAACTAAAACGATAGAGCCCAAATGCTCTTTCTCTAGATCTAAATCATCCTAAAACCTTGTTAAGTAGATCTTAGTCTAAAAATTAGACTAACGTATCCTTAACAAACATTTAAGTTGATCTTAATCTTAAACAAGGTTAACGATCCTTAAATCAACCAAACTCAAATTTAAGAAAATACGGATTTGGACTAATTCCCGTCGTACGGGCGACAACACAAATTAGTCTCCGTATACAATCCACGGGCAACCCAAAATAAAACAAACACACATGACACGAAGCGAATATCTGGAGAAGGAGAAAGTGGTTACCGCGATGTGGTAACGTAATTAACTGCAGGGGCTTGTGCCTGCAGGGAAGAGCATCCCCACAATAAAAAAACTTTTGCAAACGAGGGGGAATATGACGAAATCTGCTACAATGGCCGCATCTGTCCAAACCTCCAATACACGGTGCCATAAATCAACTTGGTATCTTCGGATAGGTGGACAGATAAAACCCAATAGCATCTGCCCCCAAAATTCAAGCCTGACATCCCTAACGTCCCGGTCGCGTCTTTCAGCAGTAAACAGGGTGTCGTTGCTAACTTGTAGAAGAAAAAGAAATCTTTATTCTTGGCTGATATTATATTTGGTCTTGAGCTTCATGCTCCTTATAGCGAAGGCTTGTCCGAATACGGCACAAACGACGGTCTGTTCGAAGCTTCTATTGATGAGAATGCCGCCACTGATCTTCAAGCCGTTATTGAGGCTTTTGAGAGATTAGCCCGCGAGCAAGCAGCGCTTGCTTCTCTTGCGGCGTCCGGTATATCTCATTTACATTCCTGTATATATATATATATTTTTAATTTATTATGCTTTATTAACGCTCTTTTCTTTAATAGGAATCTCCACTGAAGAGCCTCTTTTGGCGTCCCTCAAGACATTTGAGGAAGAGGAGAGGCTTCGCGTTTCTATGGGTGATTGATCATGAAAAAGTGTTTTGTAAATAACCGCAATCAAGACGGTTTCGCTAATAGCTAGCCGTGATGAGTACGGGTCGTCCGCAGAGAAACATGAACTTCTTTTCTTGCCTTAGACGAGTTGATAAGAGAGAAGATGGTTTGTTGTCGTTTTATTTTAATATGGATATAAATTTTATAATAGAAGGGCTTGTAGGGTTTATAGGACTTAGTAGTTAATGGATGAATATTTAGAAATGACACCTTTTATGTTTTAATAGTTTAAAACTAGAGAGATAGCGATGAATGTGGATTAGGGTTCTCAGAGGGATTAGGGTTTCCCTCTCTCGACCCTTGTCCTTCCATTGATCTCTATTAATCTCAAGCCCTTAACAAAACAAGTGTTTAACTAATCTCAAATCGTGGTTGTGACTATCAATAAATTGAAGCGTGCCCGATAAGAAGGTTAATAGTTATTTTGCTAAAGTTTATAAACATTAAAATGTCAAAAGAAGTTAAAAGATATTTCATCTATTATTCTACCATATCCTACAAATCCTAACAAGCAAGAAATTACTCGCTCATAGTTAGCAGCGATTTAGAAGAAAGGGTGAAAAAGAATGAAACCACAATTAAGATGCAGAAAAGTAATGCGGAAAATTAATGCGGAAAAGTAATGCGTAAAGTAAATGCGGAAAAGTAAATGCAAAAATGATTAAAACAATAACTACCTTTATTATCAACTATTGCATTACAATTTTCTTCTTAAAAAGTAGGTTATAAGAACCCTAGTTGTTCGCTAGATTTTTCTCTCAAATTCTGCGATGGATAGATAGATATATTAGATAGATAGCTCTCGGTCCTTTTATAAGCTCTGAAATATGAAACCCTAGATGCCATATTAAAGTATATGAGATTACGATCATGCCCTTGAAAATTCACATCCAACGGCTGCTAAATGACCGCCTTTCCACCGCCAAAAGCCCAATTTGACCGTTCTTCCGCCGCCGTTTGGTGGGATCGTGACTTGAGATTTTTTCTGGCTTTTATTCTTGATATTTAAAGATCCTATTGATATATAGATTCTGAAAATATTGCTCTAAGTCTCTGCTGTTGCTAGATTTTTCGATTTGCTTCTAAAATTTGGCAGATTCGGTTTCGATATCCCGATTTGACTTGGATCTCCTACATAGATTTCAGGTCTGAGCTAATACCTGCACAATATCTCAAATTAAAGTGTTAGTAGCATTTGATATTTTTGAGATATTATTCCAAACATTTATATGATATAATATCTTAAGAATATTGATTAGGAATATTTGATATGATATGTATATTTTAATTACTAATATTTTATTTAAATATTATATGCATATATTTTCCCTAATTATATTAATTAAAATGAAGAAACATATGATAATAATTTTTTTACAAATAAACCCACATATGTTCTTTATTTACAATTAACACCTTTTAGCAGTTAATAATAGTAGAGAAAATGTTCATATAAATGTGCACTATTTTTGACTAATCAAATACCCCCAAACTTATCTTTGATCGTCTCGAGCAAACTATTTATTAAAAGAAAAAAGAAAAATACCTAGCACACTTTCGTAGGCAACACGATTACACTTAGCACGTGCAACAAGCCTTTAAATCTCTAGGTGTCCCTAGTAGGAGGAGTTTTGTCTCCTGAGGGTTTCAGCGGATTACACCCACAAAATCCCATAATAAAAGAAAGAAGATGAAAATTACATACAAAGATAAGGAATATATAAAAGAAAGAACTCGAAAATAAGAGTTTCGAACTACACTAGCTTTTTAGTTGTCATGAGCCTTATCTTAATGGTCTTGAAAAAATGTCAAAAACCACATCATCCCTCAATAAAATATCGTCTTTAGTCTTCCTCCATACATTTCTTCCAAATATCAATCATACACTCCTACGTGTGTGTAAAAAATATCTCTACACTTAGAGAATTCAATTCAAGTTATCATACTCTTGTCCATCTTTTTTAGTACTTTTTAGTCGGTGAATGTTTTTTGATGGAATTGCTTACACATTCTTCATGCGAACGTTAATACTTCTTAAGGTACTAACCAACCGATTACCAAATGTGCTCACTTATTAAGGCGTAATTAGCAATATCATAGTCTTGCAACACCTAAGACTTAGCAGCGACTCCCAAACCAGTTGGTCTAAGACACTACGTGATAAGGCACCCTCGCTATATTTTTTTATGCTGCCTTAAGTACTTACAAAACCGGTGTTCATTTTTCTTCACCATTTATTTTTATATGTTGTTTATATTTTTGTTTATATTTTTTTCATACTAAAACTTTTAGACAAGAGCATTTCAAGGTATCCTCTACTATCCCAAATTTCAAGATGTGTGCAAGTGCGTATAGTAGGGTATCAACGTTAAGATGTTTGGACTCAAGAATAGAGACTATTTTTCAGACTTATTTATATTCTCATATTAGTGATTCATTTCATCTTACCAACTCTTAAGACAACAACTCATGACTACCTATTACTGGCTTCGTTTTAAAACATTTAATTTTCTTGCACTTCTTAAATCTCTTCCCCTCTTTCATATGTATTTTTCACTTTTAACTTTTATTTTCAAAAAAAAATTATTATGCAATGCGATATTTACATATGATGTATAGATATATACAAATCATCCATACAAACCATCTTCCCAAACTTGCTTGCAGCAGTGTCCTCACTGATACTATCTTGTAAGCTCAAAACCTGAAGACTAGGAGGAATAGTTCAATAAGATGGTAAAAAAAAATGGGTTAAGAGTGAATAATCGTGAAATCTTCCCCCAAAGTTGTTCTTGGCACATAATCGTGCAAAAAAAAAAATTCTTTAAAGAGCCAAAATATTTTCTTTCCCCCAAAAACTTGAGTAAAACAGTGTTTTCATTATTTAAGTATTGAAATTTAACATAAGAGAGGGGGATATTATTGATCTACGTGAAGCTTTACAAAGAGAAAAAGTCAACACCAACCATTCAAATATTTTATCTGCGAAACACCATGATTGGTGGAAAATCATGTTACAGATAGATGTGAAGAAGTGGGGAGGAGATAAGAGGTGTAATCGAAAGTATTTACGTCTCGGTTGGTAGAGACGAAAAATTGAGTATGCATGAAAACGAGAATGTGAATGAATAGGAATAGGTAGAATAGTTGCATTCTCGTATGTGATAAGAAGAAGGGGTGGTGGTTCAACTTTTCCGGCCTCATAGGGAGGCGCACGAATTTCTAATGGAGGTTGATACATCACAATATCCATGTTTTTAAGGAACGCGAGTTCTTCAGCGAAAATATTTTTGAAACTTTCATCGATGATGATCTCATCAGAAAGAAAAAAGTCAGTGGAATAGGCAGATTCTCTAGGAAGACTAAAAATTTCAAGGTCAATCTTTTTCGCGCTAGAATTCAACACACCTGATTTGTCAGAAATTATGGAGGTAGGAGACTCAAAAAGCTCATTTACCTTATTTTCAAAAGAGTCTAAATCAAGTAGTCTTTAAAGAATCATAGAACTCGAAATATCAGAGTGTGGTTCATTAAAACTCGGTGGAGTTGAAGGAAAATTAGAAGAACCAAAGAAAGTGGGTGATGAAATGGGTAAACAAACTTGGGTTTCGAGCGTTGTTGAACCAAATGTAGGAGATGAAGGCTGAATATCGTTTTGCATATTGGATAGGTCGATGGTAAACATAGGATCGGTTAAATGTATAGGATGATATTCACATTCAATTGAAGGGACATGATGGGTAGGAGAATCCAACTCATCCAACATAACGGGTTCATCTTCAACGATATTCTCATTACCGCTCTCACTAACACCTTCGGTCAAATCAAACGAATGGGTCTTTAAAAATTCATCAATTATACTATCCTCAATCAATAAATCACTTGGTTCACTTGATGAAATTGGAAGGTTTGAAATATCAAGTGCAGTTGAATAAGGATCGGTTTGATATAGACTGGTGTAAGTCTCTCTTTCACACTCACTATTGGAAAAGTCAAACATGTTATTCTCGGGCACCTCAGCACTTAGATTATGAAGCGGTTGATCATTAAATACACTTGGTTGGGGTGCAGGATGGAGGGTGTCGATATCAAAAGAATTGGTTTTGGTTTGACTTTGATGGATCTCTTGTTCTTTTGCACTACTCAATTCTAACTCTACTTCAAGACTAGACATGGTTTGTGAAAAAATTCTAATGGAGGATTCTCTTTGAACCATGGAACTTTCTAATTGAATTTCAGAAGCATTTTCTAGATAAGGTAAAAAAGTTGAGTATGGTTGGAATGTGTTTAATTGTTGGTAACGGGCGAGTTCAATGTGTTCCGCAATCGACATGCATTTATAATTTGCTACATTAGCCTCAGAAGAAGTGTTAACAAGAGATGGTTTTAATTGTTGGTTACGGGCGAGTTTAATGTGTTCCGCAATCGACATGCATTTATGATTTTCCACATTAGCCTGAAGAGAAGTATCAATATGAGATGGTTTTAATTTTTGGTTATGGGAGAGTTCAATGTGTTCCGCAATCGACATGCGTTTACGACTTGTCCCATTAGCCTCAAGAGAAGTATCAACATGAGAGCGTGTAAAAATTTGGTACTGTTGATAAGAATTAGAAGGGTGTATCCAAGTTTCATAAACATGATTAGGATCAATATTGTGATATGAAGAATATTGAGATTGGTTGGTTAGTTAGCGACTGGCAATTGCTATTTGTTCAGCAATGGTCATGGGTGTAAAATATACCATATTCATCTTAAAACGAGTATCAACAATTTTATATGGAAATAATGGTGATTGTTGTCATAACGGTTTTGGATTAGTGAAAGGTGTGAAACTTTAGCTACGAGCCTTCGCAATATGCTCAGCG
Source organism: Agapanthus africanus (assembly GCA_030015575.1). Taxonomy (NCBI): domain Eukaryota; kingdom Viridiplantae; phylum Streptophyta; class Magnoliopsida; order Asparagales; family Amaryllidaceae; genus Agapanthus; species Agapanthus africanus. The sequence continues at coordinate 744,759,804 of CM057341.1, forward strand.
ATGGACATACATTTAGAAGTTCACTCACTAGCCTTAAACGGATTATCAACATAAGAAGATGTTGAATTTTGATGCGGTTGATAGGACCTTGAGTGAGGTGTCCAACTGTTATTTTCATTGCGCTCTATCCTATCCCTTAAAGATATGGTAGAGTCGGAATTTGTACCGAAAAAATTACGAAAACAAGAAATATCCGGTTCTGGATAGCAAAACTCGGCAAGAGTTCGTCTGTTTGGGTTACTCATTATAAGAAAGTGAAAAGAAAAGAGGGTGAAATGGTAATAATTTAAGCTCTTTTTTTTGGATTTTGGAAATTGTTCTTCTTTGAAAGAGGGTCTCGACAAACGTGCACAAACAATACCTAGAACTAAGGTCACCTAGGTCAAATTACTGGCTCGCTCCTAGACTTCCAAAGGACAAAACGCAGGATCAATCATCTACTTCCTCCTTATCAATCTTGCAGCTAGGTAAGTGCCAGGTAAGTGGGAGGTATCCGCTATACGAATCACCGAAATAGCGGGCCTAATTAAGTAACTAATTTTCTTAGTCCCACTTGCCTTAGACACCACAAGAAAAATGCAGATAAGCAATAGATTACCCATGAACTTCCTCTGTCCTAATTGAGCGCGACAGTCCTTAGGGCTTGGTCTGGATATTTCTTTTTATTAATGTAGAGTTATGCGTATACTCGTTTGTGATTTATGGGGCCTAGGAAGGGTGATGAAATCCCCACCTAATCTGAATTTGGGTTTATTGTCCCTTAATGTCCTTTTTAGATATGCAAAACAAACCAAAATCTAAAACACGCAAAAAGATTTTTAGCGGCTATATTTGCAAAGAATCCTGCAGATAAAAACAATTTATTGGAGTTTTAAAGGAGAAAGGAAGAAAATAGGAGAATACCAGAGAAGATTGGGAGGCCAACTCTTCCAAGGGACCGCGTTCGGCCGTCAAATGTACCCAAAAACAGCGGTTCCGCCGCCGTTTTGAAAGATCTTCTGCTAATTTTTTTCAGAGCATACTACTACTCCTTTGGTCGAGGTTTAAAAGTCTTTGAATCTTTGATGGTTCACTCCAAGTGCTCCAGATTTCTCGCAAAACTCGCACCAAAATCGTTAAAAATACAGAATGCGGTTTTTTTATTTTTATTTTTATGTTCCTGGTTTTTATAAGAAATCAACCCGAATAACAAGAAAAGTAATTACGACCATTTCCCCAGCAACGACGCCATTTGATTGATCATGAAAAAGTGTTTTGTAAATAATCGCTATCAAGACGGTGTCGCTAATAGATAGCCGCGATGAGTACGGGTCGTCCGCAGGGAAACATGGACTTCTTTTCTTTCCTTAAACGAGTTGATAAGAGAAAAGATGGTTTGTTTTCGTTTTATTTTAATATGGATATAAAATTTATAATCGAAGGACTTGTAGGGTTTATAGGACTTAGTAGTTAATGGATGAATGTTTAGAAATGACTCTTTTTATATTTTAATAGTTTAAAACTAGAGAGATGGCGATGAATGTGGATTAGGGTTCTCGGAGGGATTTGGTTTTCCCTCTCTCGACCCTTGTCCTTCCATTGATCTCTATTAATCTCAAACCCTTAACAAAATAAGTGTTTAACTCAAATCGTGGTCGTGACTATCAATAAATTGATAGCGCGGCCGATAAGAAAGTTAACATTTATTTTGCTATAATTTATAAACATTAAAATGTCAAAAAAAGTTAAAAGATATTTCATCCATTATTCTACTCTATCCTACAAACTCTAGCAAGTAAGAAATTACTCGCTCATGGTTAGCAGCGATTTAAAAGAAAGGGTGAAGAAGAATGAAACCATAATTAAGATGCAGAAAAATAATGCGGAAAAGTAATGCTTAAAGTAAATGCGGAAAAGTAAATACAAAATGAATTAAAACAAAAACTACCTTTATTTATCAATTATTGCATTATAATTTTCTTCTTAAAAAGTAGATTAGAAGAACCTTACTTGTTGGCTAGATCTTTCTCTAGAATTCTAGGATGGATAGATAGATACATTAGATAGATAGCTCTCGGTCCTTTTATACGCTCTGAAATGTGAAACCCTAGATGCCTTATTAAAATATATGAGTGTTCACCGCCGAAAACGGAGACGGATCCGGGATGGATCGTCTTGCCTGAATTTCGGGGTAGCTACTATTTGGTTTTATTTGTCCACCTCTCCGAAGATGCCAAGTTGATTTATGGCACCGTGTATTGGAGGTTTAGACAGACGTGGCCATTGTAGCAGATTTCGTCAGATTCCCCCTCGTTTGCGAAGGGTTTTTGATTGTGGGGATGCACTTCCCTCCAGGCTCAAGACCCTGCAGTTAATTACGCTACCGCATCGCGATAACCACTTTCTCCTTCTCCAGATGTTCACTTCGTGTCGTATGTGTTTGTTTTATTTTTGGTTGCCCGTGGATTGTATACGGAGACTAATTTATGTTGTCGCTCGTAGGGCGTGGATTAGTCCAAATCCGTATTTTCATAGATTTGGGTTTGGTTGATTTAAGGATTGTTAACCTCGTTTGAGATTAAGATCAACTTAAATGCTTGTTAAGGATACGTTAGTCTAATTTTTAGACTAAGATCTACTTAATGGGGGTTCAAGATCCAACGAAAGAGCATTTGGGCTCTATCGTTTTAGTTTAGGGGCATTACGGTCCATCATTAGTTTAAGGACGTTGCGGTCCATTGTTTAAGGACATCATAGTCCGTGTTTAAGGATATCATAGTCCGTGTTTAAAGACATCATAGTCTATAGAGTTTAGTTTAGGAACGTTGCGGTCCATTGGGTTTAAGGACATCATAGTCCATGGAGTTTAATGACATCATAGTCCGTAGTTTAAAGACATCATAGTCTATAAAGTTTAATTTAGGGACATTGCGGTCCTTGGAGTTTAAGGACATCATAGTCCATGAAGTTTAAGGACATCATAGTCCGCAGTTTAAAGACATCATAGTCTATAGAGTTTAGTTTAGGAACGTTGCGGTCCATTTGGTTTAAGGACATCATAGTCCATCATTAGTTTAAGGACATTGCGGTCCATAAAGTTTAGTTTAGGGGCGTTGCGGTCCATCATTAGTTTAAGGACGTTGCAGTCCATTGGGTTTCCATTGGGTTTAAGGACATTACGGTCCATAAAGATTAGTTTAAGGACATTACGGTCCATAGTTAGTTTAAGGACATTACGGTCCATAGTTAGTTTAAGGACATTACGGTCCATGAATTCTAGTCCCATTGGTTTTAGGGTTTGCTAAGAGTTATTGGTTATTGCGACCCTCCACCTCTCTTAAGACGTTGAAGGATTACAACGACATGTATCAGAGGTGTGGAGAGATGTGCCCTTGAACTAGATTTCGGATTGAGGAGTTATCAGTTCTGAGCATAAAGGCTCAGTTTGCTTGGAGATTTAATCTCAGGAAGGACTTAACCAATTTGGGGTTGAAGTTGGTCCCTTATAGTGTTAAACACTAATATATCTTCAGCGCTCACGTGTTTCCACGTGATATTTTAAGGCAGTGTTAAACACTGAAAGTTGAGTGCGCTCACGTGTGGCACGTGAGGCTCTAAAGCAGTGTTAAACACTTTTTAATGGTTGGTGATGTTCGCTTGGTTTTATTCCCTTTTCTTTTTTATAAGTGCTTAGCACTTTCTTCTCATGGCCATCACGTATGAGCACGTATGGCGCCTCAGAATTAGACATTGCCTCCTTGGGTTTATTCCCTTTTCTTTTTTATAAGTGCTAAGCACTATCTGGGGGCGGGTCACGTGTGAACACGTGATCTATTTCAATCTTTCTTTTATGTTCATCAAAGGTGGTCACGTGATCCCTAATATGTATGGAGTTCTAGTTTTTAGAATTTCAGGTCCCTTATTTTTATAAGAATTTAATTCTTTGGACTTAGTTTTATTTTCTTAGGTTTTGGATCTGCATGGCAGAATCTCCCCGATGAGAATTAAATTCTCAACTTGTGGGGAGATCTGCTTCTGCAGATCTTCCACCATAAGGAAGAACTAAGTTCTTATATGAAGGGTTAAACCCTTGTTTTATCAGAGGAATTAAATTCCTATATACTTTTTTGGGAGAATTCAATTCTCTGAACTTAGATCTTCCCCTAAGTTTTGGATCTGCATGGCAGAATCTTCCCGATAAGAATTAAATTCTCAACTTGTGGGGAGATCTGCTTCTGCAGATCTTTTACCAGAAGAAAGAATTAAGTTCTTTGGAAGAGTTAAACTCTTGTGGAGACGAAGAAAAGTAAGATGTTCTCTGTGTTTTGTTCCTTCTCACCTAGGGTTTCTTCTATTCTTTTGAACTTTCCGTTTATGGGGAGGTTCTTCTTTTTTTTATACGTCTACGTTCCTCCCTCTCTTCAGTCTCGAGTCCTTTATATAGCAGAGGCAAGTTTGTTGATTTTTGTTAAGGAAATCTCTCATTGAGAGATTTTTGATTAATTCGAGAATTTTATCCACCGTTGGATCTTTTGATCCAGGGACTCCTGTTTTTACAGATGACATTTTTTTGGTCTTAACAAGATTGGGAAAATATTTTTCCATACAGAACTTATTCTGTATCTTGGTGATTTTTAATCACTATTGGATCTTTGATCCAACGGTGCTCTGATTTACAGAGCACAATCTTTCTTGTTCAGAAAGATTCGAGGAGTATTTCCTCAATCAGAATTTAATTCTGCACCTTGGTGATTTTTAATCACCATTGGATCTTTGATCCAACGGTGCTCTGATTTACAGAGTACAATTTTTCTTGTTTAGAAAGATTGGGGAAAATATTTCCAAAATATTATATAGAATTTAATTCTATCGGGTCAGAAGATACTAGGAATCCTCACATGTAGCACGTGACCCAATGGCATTAGGCCGGTTTGCCTATATGCAGCAGTCCCAGAGAAGAGCATCACTTGTCGGCACGTGATGCGCCTTCTGGCCATCTAGTTGTTTTATGAAGGCGCCTATATATTTTGTATATAGGTGCTCACATGTGGCACGCGAGCCCCAACTTCAGTCCCATTTTTTAAGTGTAATGCTTGTAATTTTGGCTCCAAGGCGCATCACGTGTGGGCATGTGATGCTCCCTTTGGGGAATTTTCCCATTGCTTTTTTATTTATTATTTATTTTTCTAAAGGGAACAAATGCCCCCACAACGTTGTTCTCATGTGGCTTGCACGTGAGTGCAACGCTGTCACCTTTACAGCCGTTAGATTGCCTAGGGGAACGGGGATGTGAACCGCCCTTGTCATGTCTTATAAATGCAAGGGTTTGGTCTATAGGCAGACACTGTTCTTTCATCTTCTTTCTTGGTTATTTTCTTGAGAATTTAATTCTCCTCTTCAGAGCTTAGTTCTCTGCTTACTGGAATCATAGAGTTAAACTTTGTTAAAACTTTTTCCTTGGTAAAGATCATGAATGGAACCCCCCTTTTTTGTTCTTTTTATCATGGATTTTAAATCCGGGACAGAGCGTTGCTCTTCTCTTAGATTGGTTTCTTAAAGATCCAAATCACACATTTTTTTGTAGATTCTAAAATCTTGAATCAATGGGGATCGTTGATCCTCCTCTTAGGGTTTTACCCTGCCACCGATTTTTTTAAGACCCTTGGAATTTAATTCCATTGTTTAAAAGGAATTTAATTCCTCATTACAGAGCTTAGCTCTAAAAGATCTAGAGGCCCTTTGGGAAATTTATTCCCTAGCGTTCTTGAGGATCTTTTCAAGGGATTTTTCCTTTTATTTTTTTTATCCATTTAACAGAGTTTGTAAGGGGTGTTCTTTTGTGAGGATGTCTCAAGTCGTTTAAACTCCAATGTGCATTTATTGAGAATCTTTTTTTATTCTAAAAATGATATCCCTGCCTCGTAATTGGCGAGCCGTCATACTGATTTTGTGGGGTCCATTATTTTTGCAATCAATGGTCCCATGGAATAAACTTCTTGTCCTTTTCTTCTGCTGTTTATACACACACACACACACACGTATAAGTTGCATTAATAGTTTTTCCTCCCTTTATTTCAGGAAAAATGGCTTCTCTTCCCTACTTTCCTTTTACTCGCTCAGACGCTGCTTTTCCACAATCGCTGTCGGACGAAGAAGCAATGGCGATGATCAGGGCCCATGACAGGGACTGTACCAATTTGCTCTTGTGGAGAACTTGGTATGGGAATATCATCCGGGGCCGCCGCAACTTTATTTGCGAAGTGTCAACAGAGCCTCTTCGCCCAATTTTGCCGATGGAGCGTCCGCAGACTGCTTTTGCGGTGGAGGCGGTGATTAATCCAAAAATATTAAGTTTACCGCAATCAGAAATGGCGTCGCTTTGCAGCTAGCCGGTGAGTACGGGTCGATCCACAGAGATGGGTAGATTTCTTATTGTGTCTTTACGAGTTGATTCCAAATGTTGTTTGGATTTTAATCTAAAATACTAGATCTATCACTAAACTAAATTAATTTAAATTAAAGTCTTGCTAGGGTTAGGTTTAGGGGAAGTTTGGAGATTAAAGGTTTCCTCACCGCTTTCATTGCCCTATTTTTGATCTATTAGATGTTGGTGTAATTATCAATAAAGTGGATTAGAATCTTTTGGGAAGATATTTCTTCCTCTAGATTCTTATCCTTCCTTTATCGATAATTACCCTAACCCCCATGGAAAACACGCGCAACCGGCCCTTCATACTACGGTTCATCGTTACCTCGAGGGGTAGGATGCCGTAGGGAGCGGTTGTGCGTGCATGCATGAAGTTCTAACTCTTAGGTGTGAGATGGCATGAAAGGGGTGAGAGATCTCATCTCTCAAACCTTTCCCTAAGACTAACCCTAACAAGCGAGGAGATTACTCGCTCATTAGGGGATGAAAAGACATACTAATTAAAAGAATTAAAATAAAGTATTAAAATTAACTTACTAGTTCGATGGCTCCCTCCAAGCAATATAGAACAGATCTGAATAAACTCCCAGCAATTCTGAATTTTATTGATTGAAAAGAGGCATAGGGTTTTACAATTTTTGACTACAATTTATAAGAAAACAGGGAAACTAGGGTTACAGACTCTCGCACATGTGAAAATACAGATTTGCCCACTGAAAATCCAAACCCCCGCACCGACGCACCGACCCAGAAATTTTCCACCGACACGGGCACTTGATGGCCGCGGAACCGCGGCGCCAGCCTAGGTTTGGCCGCGGTTCCGCGGCCAAAGAAGGGAATTGGATCTTCATTTTTCTGGGCTTGGTTCAGGGATTCTTGGGCTTTCAACTTTTATACTTCTTTTCTCCATTTGACTTCTGGGTCTTCGCCAGATCTTCAGTGACAACTTGTAATGATCTTTTGACCGCTCACTTTGACATTTCGGACTGCATTGCCTTATACAATTGTGACTTGTTCTTCGTCACTAGAATTCTTCTACTTGTGGGTCAAAAGTCTCTCTTTTGTATCATCTTTTGTCTTTTCTCACTGTCTTCGGTCCAAGAGCCTGTATCCTGTAATATGCAACAAACGTGCGTCAAGAGTACCTGTTTATTTATAAAACGGATAAGAATAGGGGAATGAAGAATGCAATATTATGGTCTGAACAAGTACCCCCAAACTTATCTTTTGCTCGTCCTCGAGCAAACTTATTACTTATTCACTAAAATCTTAACCGCACTTTCGCAGGGAAACGCGATTGCACCGAGCACGTGCAACAAGCCTTTAAACCTCTAGGTGTCCCTAGTAGGAGGAGTGTTGTCTCCTGAGGGTTTTCAGCGGATTACACCCACAAAATCCTATCAACTCGGCCCATTGACTTTTATTTTCCAATTAGGTTTTCTAACAAGGAATTCTATTACCTTTTGACTCGCAAATTATCCACCCATATTCTTCACACTTCCTCATTATTTAACTTAAGATTATATATGTTATGTAGACCTACTTAGATTTCGGCATCTCTTAAGTTTTCCTTCTAGGGTTCCATCTCCACTTAGGAATTTCTATCAACTCTACTAAAGATACAAGTTCTAATCTTCATTCCTCTCTCTTATCTAAATTCCAATCACATATCCCCACGTGTGTGTATAAGTCACCCCTACACTTGGAAATTCAAATCAAGCAATCATACTCTCGTCCGTTGTCCAAAGCACTTCTTAATTAGTGAATTTTTAAATGAAGTTTGCTTACACATCCTTCATGCGAACGTTAATACTTCTTGAGCTACCAACAACCGATTACAAGATGCGTTAGCACTTTAAAGCGTACTTCCTAGTTTTGCAACACCCAAGGTTTTAGCAGTGACTCCCAAACCAGTTGGTCTAAGGCACTAGATGATGAGGCACCCTCGCTAAATATTTTTCTATTTTTACAGCCTTAAGTAATCACAAAAACCAGTGTCCATTTTTTTTATTCTTTATTCTCACCTTTTTTCTTTTATTTTCTTCGTACTAAGGACTTTAGACAAGAGCATTTCAAGGTCTCTTCTACTATTCCAAGTTTCAAGATGCGTGATTGTGCATTTTGTAGGGTACACGTTTTCAGAATCTAGACTTAAGCTAGGAACTATTTTTCAAACTTATACTCTAATAAGAACATCAATACTCTTCCCTCATTTTGACTTAGCCCAAGAAGTGAACCCAAAATTTGCTTATTTCTAAATAATCTACAAAGATATATACTTTCTACCGTTAAACTTTAAGGAATTTTATTTTTAGGGTTTTTAATTCACTAAGTCTAAGATCTAGTTGTTCCTAGCCAGTTGACCTATTTGTCAAACCAAAGTCAATTAGCCAAAATTGAATACAATAATTTTTATAATTTTTGAAAATTTTCAATTTTTTATGGGTTTTCAAATAAGTATGCAAATGCAAAAATATGTACAAATGAATGCGAAGGAAGAAGACGTACCGAGCATACCCCCAAACTTGAACTTGACAGTGTCCTCACTGTCATGCTAAACCAAGAGGGCCAAAATACCGGCACTTCCCTGTTTATTTATAAACTTTTTATTGCTAAGAAAAACAAAAATATATACAAAAAGGCCCTCCCCCAAACTTCATTTAAACTATGTTAGACATTACTGCCAAACTTTGTATAGACCAAACGTCAACACCAACCAGTTGAAAAATTTATCAGTAAAGAGTATTGGTTGGTGGAAGAATAAGTTGTAGCGATCCACAAAGAATTGGGGAAGATAGAAGTGGTGGTATGGGAGGTGTGGAGGTGAATATACAGGATGTGGTGATGAATCAAAACGAGAATGCGAATGATCAGCAATCAGTGGAATGTTGGCATTCTCGTAGCTTCTTAAAAGAAATGGGGGCGGTTCAACTTCCAAAGGAGAAGGTTGACTAACCACAATACCCCCAAAATGTTCCTTTGGGTCCGCTATTGACTTGGCATCATCCATCAATTGCATATGATATTCAATTATAAGGGAACTGATCTCCTCGATGTCCGCCATAGTCCAACCGAAAACTTGCCGCCTATCTTGTAAGACTTTTAAAATAGCGTTCTCTTGCTCGAAGGCTAGAGAGGCTGATATTATAATGGGAAAAGTCTCATTCTCACCTATATAAGCATATTTAAGGTGAAGCGGTAAGGACATGAGTTCGAGTTTCGGAGGCGAAAGAATCATTGCGGAATCTAACTCGAACTCAAAGGACTCCAACACAGGTTCGAAATCACTGCAAACAACCGATTCGGATGGCTCAACTAACTCATCCACAAATTCAAAAAACTCATATTCGGGCTGTGAGTCGTCATCATCCGAAAAAGTGAAACATTTATAATCCATATCGGTTGTGTCAACTGTGGTAGGCACAAGGAGGGACGCACTAGTGGCGTCAAAACTGTTTTCATCAAACAAGAATCTTTCAAGCTCGCAGTCCTCCTGCGTGATTTCGTGAATAGAGCAAACTTCTCGTGTACTAGTTTTAGGCACGGGGGGCAGACTTCCCATCTTATAAATATTGAACTCACTAGACATCTTCCCAAAGGAGGGAGTCATGGAGCCATTGCGACAATTTATTACTGCATTAGAAGTGGCCAAAAATGGTCGACCAAGAATCACCGGAATTTGGTTTCTTGGGTTAGCAACAGGTTGTGTATTCATAACAATAAAATCAACGGGGAATATGAACTCCCCAACTTTGATCAACACATCCTCTAGTTGACCCCTTGGATGGGTGATTGATCGATCAGCCATTTGGAGAGTACAACGAGTGGGTTTCAACTCTCCAACCCCTAATTGTTCGTACACGGAGTAGGGAATCAGGTTAACACTAGACCCAAGATCTAAAAGTGCTCGATTAATTTTCTTATCCCCAATTGTGATTGAAATCGTAGGACAGCCGGGGTCCTTTCGTTTTTGGGGTAAGGTTTGATGGTGGTTAATAGCATTGCTCACTGCACTAGCCACTAGCACTTTCTTGGGTACTTGAGATGCCTTCTCTTCGAGGTGCATAAGCCCTTTAAGATTTTCGCGTATGAAGGGAATTGTTGGATTGCATCCAAGAGAGGTAAATTTATGCTAACCTGCTTAAATAATTCCACAATCTTCTCCACTTGTGCAGTTGGTTTATTGGGACTCAACCTGTTTGGAAATGGAGCATTTTGAAAATTTGTTGAGTCAAATGTCTGTGGAGTAGAATGTGGAGTAGGAACGGATCCCAGTGTGGATGTGTTCGTGTTGTGAGAAATGGGTCCGTTCGAGTTAGAAGAAGTAGAGCCGTGTGAAGGGTGGAGAATAGGCTCTAAAGAAAAAGGTGAAGAAGAAAGTGAAGAAAATGAAGAAGGGGAAGATGACGATGGAGAAGAAGAAGAAGAAGAAGAACCACCGGCGGGGATGTCATCATGAGTTCCCACATTATTTTGCAGCTCTCTTCCGGATCTCAACATGGTCACCGCATTTACATTGTGATTGCGATATGCGTTTTGTGTGTGACCGGGATTTGGCAATGGTTGAGATGGAAGCTTTCCCTTTTCTCTCTCACTCAATGCAGCAGTTAATTGTGCAATTTGTGCCTCAATAGATTTGATACTTTGATCGTGTGAAGCATTGTTATTCCTCAAAGACTGAACATAATTTTCAAATCTTGCTGCGGATTCAGTAGATTGCTTGAGAAATGCATCTAGACTTTTTTCGAGCGAGATAACCTTATCATCATTTGGTTGAATCAAATTGTTCGTTTGATTTGTATAAGGTTGTTGTTGGAAAGGTTGCTGGTTTTGAGTTTGTGGAGGTGCTTGTTGTTGTTGTGGAGGAGTAGGTCTTTGAAAATTGTTATTTCCTTGGACCTGTTGATTTTGGTTCCAAGCGAAATTTGGGTGACTCCTCCACCCTGGATTGTATGTCGAAGAGTACGAATCGTTTCTTTGTCGTTGCTGAAATGCAGCATTGACTTGATCCTGTCCTTGAGTAGATGCATTGTAAGGACACTCTTCGGTAAGATGCGATGGATTCGAACAACAAGCACAAACAGTTCGTGGAGGCATAACAGGGGCAGGAGAAGACGATGAGATTTTGGTCTCAATGGCTTCTAGCTTTTTCATAAGTGCGGCCATCTGGGCCTTCATAGCGATCGACATATCTACTTGATGTATGCCTGCCCTAGACTGACCAATAGAAGAAGATGATGTGGTCTTGGTATTCTCCCACTGAATTGTTTGCTCACTAAGATCCTCAAGAAACTGCCACGCTTCATCGCTAGACTTGGAAAGAAAATGACCTTGACATATGGTTTCTAGCAACTGCTTCGTTGCCGAGTTCAATCCCTCGTATAATGTTTGGCAAAGTTGCCAACTTTCGATCCCATGATGAGGGCATTGAACGAGTAGGTCTTTAAATCTCTCGAAGCACTTCCAAAATGGTTCGGAAGGAAGCTGTGAAAATTGTATAATCTCGTTACGGATTCTAGCAGTTTTGTGATGAGGATAGAACTTTTTCAGAAAAGCTCTCACAAACACGTCCCAATTTCTAATGGAATGTGATGCGGTGCTATATAGCCACTTCTCGGCTAGGTCACATAAGGTGAAAGGAATGACCCTTAGCCTTATAGCGTCATCACTTAATTGGGTCGTTTTCATCATAGCGCACACATTTTGGAATTTATTAATAAAAATATACGCATCTTCCGATTCCAAACCATGAAATTTTGGCAGCATATTGATGAAATGTGGTTTTATTTCAAAGTTGTCCCCATTTGCCGGTGGGGGTGAAAGACATGTAGGTAAAGAAGTGCGGACGGGGTAGAAGAGATCCTGGAGCGCAACTCGTGCGGGCGCTACAACAGGCGGAAGATTCGGGTTATTCGCACCTAACGGAGGTGGAATCATTCCCGTCGGTAAGGTATCGTTGGGGTCGTGTCCCGACATACCTTCGAAAGAAGAATTTAAAGGTGGAGGTAAGGAAATGGACGGAATGTCGACGAAGGGTTCGTCGAAGGGTTCGTCGGTCGGTACCAACGAAACACGGACTAATCGGGCGTTAGTATCCCTAGTCCAAAATGACATACACTAAAGGAGTAGTGTAGTCAGAAAATATAGAAAAACAGAATGTGGGGGTAAGATAACGTCAATGGAGGGAAGTGATGGAAGTGAGTTGCAAGGTTTCTTAGCGACAAGTTGCAAGGTTTGAAAAAGATTTTTCTCTTCTTTTTTTTTATTTATGTGAGAGTTTTGCAAAAAGGTTTTTTTTGAAAAGGGACTCGTGCACAAATCAACCACACATGCACAATCAGGCCTAGATCTAGGGTCACCTAGGTCTGCTAGACAGCTCCTAACTAGGGCTAGAAATAGGACCTCAAACCGCCTCTTCACGGACAAGTACGGCCAGGTAAGTGGGAAGGAACCACCACTACAGTGGGCCTAATTAATAACCACTAGCCTAGACACCGCAATGTCGGTTAGGATAAACGGCCGATGCCTATACTAGTCCTTTTCCTATTGAGCTCGATATCCTTAGGTCTGAGTCTAGTCTTTTTTAATTAATTGTGGTCAATGCACATGCTTTAGGTGTTTTCTGGGGTCCTGGGAAGGGTGATGAAATCCCTACCCAATCTGAGTTTGGTCAATTAGCCCCTTAAAGTCCGATTAAATTATGCAAAACAGTAAAATTCACTTGCAATCAATTTTTAACGCGGTGCAAAGAAACCTGCAGAAAATCCGTTATTTAGAAGGGGAGAAGATTTTGCGCAAAGAAGTCCTGCAGAAAGTTTTTACAGAGAGATATATGGGAGGTTGCAGAGTGGAGGATGAGAAAACAAACCAGCAAATTTTCAGGTGCTGATGTGGCCAAGGCGCGGCGAAACCGCAGTCTGGGACCCCCTTTTGCGGCGGAAACGCGGCTGAGTAGTGGGATCAGGCTCTGGAAAAAATTCCGCTGTTCTGTACTTGCAATTATTCTCTGTTCTTATGTACCAAATTCTGTTTTGCCCTCTGTAAATTTTCAGATCCGTCATTCTTCGCTGTTCTGCAAGATTCAAACAATACACCCTTCAAACAGATCAAAATTGATAATTTTTTATTTCTTTTTTTTTTATTTTCAGATTTTTATAATTTTTAAAATTTATATTAACCCGAAATTACACAGAAAGAAATTTTACGCCATCCCCGGCAACGGCGCCATTTGATTAATCCAAAAATATTAAGTTTACCGCAATCAGAAACGGCGTCGCTTTGCAGCTAGCCGGTGAGTACGGGTCGATTCACAGAGATGGATAGATTTCTTATTGTGTCTTTACGAGTTGATTCCAAATGTTGTTTGGATTTTAATCTAAAATACTAGATCTATCACTAAACTAAATTAATTTAAATTAAAGTCTTGCTAGGGTTAGCTTTAGGGGAAGTTTGGAGATTAAAGGTTTCCTCACCGCTTTCATTGCCCTATTTTTGATCTATTAGATGTTGGTGTAATTATCAATAAAGTGGATTAGAATCTTTTGGGAAGATGTTTCTTCCTCTAGATTCTTATCCTTCCTTTATCGATAATTACCCTAACCCCCATGGAAAACACGCGCAACCGGCCCTTTATACTACGGTTCATCGTTACCTAGAGGGGTAGAATGCCGTAGGGAGTGGTTGTGCGTGCATGCATGAAGTTCTAACTCTTAGGTGTGAGATGGCATGAAAGGGGTGAGAGATCTCATCTCTCAAACCTTTCCCTAAGACTAACCCTAACAAGCGAGGAGATTACTCGCTCATTAGGGGATGAAAAGACATACTAATTAAAAGAATTAAAACAAAGTATTAAAATTAACTTACTAGTTCGATGGCTCCCTCCAAGCAATATAGAGAGATCTCATCCCTTGGTTAAGGCTTTTGTGAACCAGTGGAATCTTCCCACCAACACCTTCTTGATAGGGGATCGCGAGGTCTCTATTTCATTAGAAGAGTTTCGCGAGATTTCAGGACTACCAATCAGGGGAGAGCATTATGAAGAGTTGCTGCCTCCCGATGAGTATGTGTTTGAGACGTTGCCGGCTTCGCTTGATGGCTTGACGGCCGAAAACGCCGTCCGCCATAAGCACCCTAGCTTAATCAAGGTTTGGTTATTTTTGAGAAACTGTTCGCGGCGTCGGAAGGTCATGGCATCACTTTTGATAGCTTCATTTCCTGCTTTATCCGCGAAGATTCTTTGTCTAAGACGGCTCCAAAGTTTGCGAATATCAACGACCCTTTTGGGTTTAGGTTAAATAAACTGCCGGCCAAAGAAGAAGATTTACCGCAGTTTTATATCCCGATCTTGTCGACTGTGTCCTTTGATTCGATTGCGGCTCCCGGCATGGGCGAAGAGACCTTCTTTGTCGGTTTTATCAGCCTTTGGCTTAGCTGGTTTGCCATTCCAACGCATTGTCGCTTCATGAGAGCTTCGGTCATCAATCTTGCTCATCGCGTAGCTGAAGGGACACGACTGGCCATGGGTATCGCGGGGCTATCGTACTTATACCATGGGCTGAGCGTTGTAGCCAATACTTCGACCCCGGGTGTAGATGTTGTGAGTTTCTTCCTCCACTACTTCACGTCGTGGATCGAGATGCAAGTATTGGGGGCGTTCGCAGCGCATCAGAGGCCAGATTTCTATGACGCTTATAGTTTCTCGTGGCTCATGAGGTTGGTGGATGCTTCTGCACCTGATCCGACTCAGCTAGGGGCCCTTCATGTGTTGCTTAACCCGTATACTAACGCAGGTGGGATGGTATTCAACGACCGAGTCCTCTCTGCTCCTTCGGGACCGGTTCAACAGCTATTCGATTTATCGAAAGGGGGAGCACCGTCCTTAAAGCCTAAGGAAATTATGCACTTGTATTTGATTAGGCCGGGTTATTTGGTGTTCCGCCGAAATGATACGGCTCTTTTCATGCGGTATAATCCGCACCGCTTTGCTCGGCAATTGGGTTATAACCAAGGCATTCCCTTCGAGACATTTTTGGTGGAGCCCGGCTCGTCTCTGGGAGTTGTTCGTGACATCATCCATCACTTTATTCGGCTGAACACCGGCTCTCGTTTCGTGATCCCCGAGGCCGAATATATTCCAAGGTGTGTGAGGTCTTTTACGGGTTGGTACCGTCATCGAGTTGGTCCCATCATTGCCGAGGAGAAGCAGACACTCTTCGGTTATAGAGCTCCCGTTTCGACCCAAGCCAAGGGCATTCTACCGCGACCGCGGACAGTGGTTCACCCTCTATTGAGGGGTAACGGTGCCTTACTTATCCCTGAGGCGGCGGATGCGGAATCGACTCCTTCCACAGTTGGTATGCCAATGCGCACTAGAGCCAAGGCAAAGGCTTCCGATAAGGCGCCAGCAGTAGTTTCATCAGTTGCGGCGTCATCAATGGCAGTGTCATCACTGGTAGTACCGCCAAAAGAGGATATTGGAGGCGAGGTTGGGCAGCGCCGTATCAAAGCACCAAAGGGGAGGAAGCGATCCTCTTCCAGTGTTAGCTCTAGTTCAAAAAGGAGGAAGAAAACGGTTACCGGTCTGGTCGACTTCTTGCTCGAATCTGAGGTTGTTGCCCAAGACGAACCCATATCCATACAAGAGCCGGATGATGGTCTTCTCTTTCCGGGTTCGTCTGCTGAGGAAGCCGCACAATTGGCTGAGGCTATAAGGCGCTCACAAGATGAAACTGAGAATGTGGGTGTCCCGAAAAAACCTTATCCTCCTGTCATATTCTACGAAGATCCCCATCACTACGGAGGGTACATATGGGTCCCCTGCGAAGGGAAGACGAGATAGCCCTCAAGCAGCCTATCTCCGCCGCTTCCAAAGATGAGCTGGCATTGAAGATCGGTGGCCTTGAATCTGCACTTGAACCCCGGCGAGCACACTTCCTCGGGAAGGAACGACGAGTTGAAAAAGCCATACTAGAAGCATCCTGGCGCATCGGTATGTGTGCTTTCCATATATTTTTTTTGTAAATAATTTGTGTCGCTTTTTATATCTGCTTATCTTTGCGAAACCTTTGCAGGGATTTCAGCAATGGCAGAGGATTTGAGCTCAAGTCGCGTCTTGACCGTGGATTCTGTAAATGTCTCCAATGAGGCACTAGTAGGTATGGAGGAGGTCGTTACAGTTGCTATTCCTGCTGTGGAGCTTCTACTGGTAGCCTTTGTTCCCCCGGTGCCTGTTCTTTCAAAAGAGGTGCCCTTATCGGATGTAGATTTAATGGATCTTTCTGGTGACGGCCTGGAGATTATGGAAAGGGTAGTTGAGACTGCTGTTCCTTTATTGGAGCCTCAAGCGATGGCCGTTGCTCCTCAATTGGAAGATGTCACACCAGCAAATGACTCCGGTGATGTTCCTGAGGGCATAGAGGAGGCTGCCGAGGCTGCTATCCCCCCGGTTCAAGGTGGGAAGAGCATCGAAGGTAGTCTTCTATACTTTGTTTTTAATAGTCTTTCCATTATCTGAACCTTTCCTTCCTTTCAGAACTATGGGAATTGGCGGCTTCTATTGTGGACCTATCCCCCAGAAAGTCCTTGTTTCCCCCGATAAGAGAGCAAAGCTCTGTTCAAAATTTGAACTGAGCCAGCGCCTCACGTGTAAAGCACGAGAGCGCTCGTGCCAACAGCGCCAGCGCTAAGAGTCAAAGACTCTGAGGCAGCGCCTAACGTGCAAAGCACGAGAGCGCTGGCACCAAGAGCGCCAGCGCCATGAGTCGAAGACTCTGAGGCAGCGCCTTACGTGCAAAGCACGAGAGCGCTCGCACCAAGAGCTCCAGCGCTATGAGTCAAAAGACTCTGATATAGTGCCTCACGTTCAAAGCACGAGAGTGCCAGCGCTAGAACTAAATGTTCTCCACCCTTAGAACAAAGATCCAACGAAGATGATAAATCATCAAATTACCATAATAAAATTCTGTTGAGGAAATACTCCTCAAATCTTTCCAAACAAGAAAGATTGTGCTCTGTAAATCAGAGCACCGTTAGATCAAAGATCCAATGATGATTAAACATCACTAAGATACAGAATAAGTTATGTATGGGAAAATATTTTCCCAATCTTGCTAAAAACAAGAAAGACGTTTTCTATAAAACAGAAGTCCTTGGATCAAAAGATCCAATGGTGGATAAAATCCCCAAATCAATCAGAGATCTCTCAATGAGAGATTTTCTTAACTGATTCAACAAATCAGCCCCCCTATGTAAAGGACCCAAGAATTCAAGTCTTGCACAAAGAAACTTCCCCATAAGTTTCAAATTGAAAGAAGAAGAGACGGAAGAACCCTCCCCATAAACTATCAAGTTCTCAAAAAAGAAAAAGAGAAGAGCAAGCTCTAAGAAGAAGAACTTTCTTCAAGGTAAATAACAACAAGTGAGATCATAGCATCTCCTCTATATTTGGTAGTTTAACTCTCACATCAGAAGAACTTAGTACTTTTTTCAGATCACAGATCTATGAGACAAAGTCTTTCATAACAATAAGAGAGATCATAGCATCTCCTCCACATTTAAGAGTTTAACTCTCACATTAGAAGAACTTAGTTCTTTTTCCAGATCTCAGATCTATAAGACGAAGTCTTTCACAAGGGAGAACCAAATTCTCAGAGAAATTGACTTGGGCAGAACAAAAAAGAACTCAGTGCTTAGCACTCAAATCTGGCGCTCAGCGCTCCACGTGCTCCTTATGTGGGCGCTATTTAATAAGAAGTGCTTAGCACTTAAATTTGGTGCTCAGCGCCGAGCGCTCCACGTGCTCCTCACGTAGGCGCTATTTAATAAGAGCGCTAAACACTCAAATGCTGGCGCTCAGCGCCAAGCACTCCACGTTCCCCTCACGCGGGCGTTGCTCAAAATAAAAAGAGCGCTTAGTGCTCAAATGCTGGCGCTCAACGCCAAGCGCTCCACGTGCTCCTCACGTGGGCGCTGAGGAAATACAAAGCGCTCTGTAAATAATATCCCAGCGCCATAAAGAGTGTTCAACACTCAATAAAAAACAAAAAGAAAGAGGGGTGCCGGAATCCAAATCAATGCTCAATATTGTTGAACAAAAAAGGACTGAGCCCAAGCAAGTGTTCAACACTTTATTCAAAACTGAGTGGACTAAGCCCAAGTTGGCCACAAGTCCTTAATTCAGATCAACCAAGCACATGCGCTCACAATCTCTTTGATTGGTCTTAGTCCCAAACCTGACTACAGATCTCCCAACCAATATTGGTTCAAGGGTACATCTCTTCACACCTCTGATATGTGTCGTTGTAATTCTTCAACGTCTTCAGAGAGGTGGCGGGTCCCGACAACTAGAAACTCTACAGACTATGATGTCTTAAAACCCTACAGACTATAATGTCTTTAAACATAGACTATGATGTTCTTAAACCTAATGGACCATAACGTCCTTAAACTAAAACAATAGAGTCCAAATACCCTTTCGTTGGATCTAAATGATCCTAAAGCCTTATTAAGTAGATCTTAGTTTAAAATTAGACCAACGTATCCTTAACAAACATTTAAGTTGATCTTAATCTCAAACGAGGTTAACAATCCTTAAATCAACCAAACCCAAATCTAAGAAAATACGGATTTGGACTAATCCACGCCCTACGGGGGACAACATAAATTAGTCTCCGTATACAATCCATGGGCAACCAAAACCAAAACAAACACACATGATACGAAGTGAACATCTAGAGAAGGAGAAAGTGGTTATCGTAACCTGATAACGTAATTAACTATAGGGGCTTGCGCCTGCAAGGAAGGGCGTCCCCGCAATCAAAAACCCCTCGCAAGCGAGGGGGAATCTGACGAAGTCTACTACAACAGCTACATCCATCCAAACCTCCGATACACGGTGCCATAAATCAACTTGGCAACTTCAGGGAGGTGGATGGATAAAACTAAATAGCATCTGCCCCCTAAAATTCAGGCCGGACGTCCCAATGTCCCGGTCACGTCTTTCGGCGGCGAACAGATTCTGGCACGCCCGGTGGGATCTTTTCCTCTTTCCACTCCACACTTCGTGTGTCGTGTTTGCGAACGAATCACGGTTTAATGTGGTTGCCCATGGATTCGAGGTACTAAGATTTGGTGTCTTGCTCCGTGCAGAAGTGAAAATGGCGTCAATGGCTTCCAACTGCAACAACTTCCACTCTGTCCCTGCTAGAGGAGTGACTTAAGGGCCCCAAGTGGCCTCCATTTTTGCAATGCCGGTGGAACAGATGACACAAGCCACCACTGGGTTGTTCTTCAGGACTATGCTCCCGCCAATGAGCTTCAACGCTCCAGTGCTATCGCAGCAAACTCCAAAGATGTCGGTCTTTGATCGGCTTACCACTACCACGACCCCTCTTAACGGGTCGTCCAAGTCCAATGCCTCAGTCTTCAACAGACTAGGCCAAAGCTCAAGTGGGCCCATGAAGAAGCCTGCAATACCTGAACGAGTCATCTCGAAGCGGATAGCTATTCCAACTTCAATAGATGAAGTCGCCAAAGGGGCTTCTCCTGTTAAGGGGTCGGTCTTCGCTAGACTGGCCATTCCAACTCCTACCGCGGGCGAGGTCGTTACAAGTGTTTCCCCTACCCAAAAATCAGTCTTCGATAGGTTGGACGTTTCTTCTCAACGGACGTCAGTCTTTGACAGGATGGCACTAACAACAGCCTCTCCTCAAAGTAGGGGGCATGATGGAGCCACCCCCGTAACTGAGCTGGTCCCGTCTGCAAGACATGCTCGACGTCTTCACTGGCGCCGAGTAAGGAAAGCTGGGGGCAGTTCCCCTTCTGGACTGACTCCACCAGCTCCAATGGTGGAAATTGATGCTGCTATTCCAACTGGAAACTATTTTGAACCACTTAGGAGGGTGTGCAAAAACTCTCCAATTGCTGTGTTAAAAAGGTCTCCTCCACCTGCTGAAAATGTTACAAAGGCGAAGCCAGAACAGTCTCCTCAGCGTCTGTCCTCCAAAATCTATAGGGTGTGGCGAAGGGTCCAAGACTCCGTGATTGATCAAGACTACTCCCGCCGACCGAAGAAAATGAAGGTTCGGCAAGAGAAGGACCATCCTACCATACCACAGAAGGTATCGTCTACATGGGTGCCCGTTGCAACAAACCCCTCTACTGCGATCACCTATAAACGGAGAAAGCCGGAGAAGATCCCCGTGTCTGCGACAAATCTCAAGGGCACTAAACCTAAACATCCCAAGTCTGGGGGCATGGTAATGCACAACGTTTATATGGCTTCTGGAAGAGAAGATAGCCGTACCTCCACGGGTCATCGACCACTCACCGGGTCTGTGACAAAGGCTTAGGAGCAACAGCAAAAGCTCCAGGAGATGATAACGAAGATGGCTGCGCTCACTGGGCCGAAAGAAAGCCCGGAGATGTCGTCGGAGCAGCGCCAGGAATAGGAAACCAACGCCGAGTTCCTCCGAAGAATGCTCGAGAAGAAAGACAAAGAGGCCGCCGAACAAGCGACCAACATAAAACAAATGGCGCTCCTGTTCCAAGATATGGTTGGGATAATGATACAGCTGGATCCTCCAGCTGAAGACCCTCTAATAATCCTTGAAGACGACAGAGGGGAGACATCAAACCCTCTTCCGGCTCTATCAGCAGCCAAGGAAGAGACCATATCTAAAGCCGCCCTTGACGACTATATAGCTCAACATATACGAGCTCATCAGGCGAGCGAAGCGGCCGGCCAAATCGTCATGACTGGACGACCCTATCCGAGTTGGTACGATTAAATAAAGTACCCACCAGGATATACGATCCCTAAATTCCATGTGTATAAGGGGACGGGTAATCCACACCAGCACGTTGCTCAATTCAGGGCTCTGTGTGGTAATACTGGGGGTGACGACAAACTGTTGTTTCGCCAGTTTGTTGGCAGCTTGTCGGAGACAGCATTCGAATGGTACTCCGAGCTCCCGAATGACTCTGTCAAGACGTTTGCAGAAATGGAGCTACTGTTTACACAAAGATTGTACGTCGACGTTGTACACCCCACGAGTTGCGGGGAGGCGGAATAGGTAAAACAATCATTTTGTTTAAAACAACATCGACTAACCGAAAGGATCTTTGCTAAACACTAACTAACATAATCATAGGAGTAATTAGCTACTATGAAAGAAGATTATACCTAATGAACCAATTCCTTCTTCTTCTCGTTAACCACATCCTCGTCGGCCTCCTCTTTGTAATAGACGATCCACCCGAGAGCTTCTACTCCAAGCTTTGCCTCTAACTTGAGGAAACTAGGTTACTCCAATTGCAAATCAAAGTCACCTAGGGAATATAGAGTGTGATTATGGATTAATGAGTCTTGCCAATCCTTGATCTCAACACATGAGAGGTTAGGATTAGGGTTTGAAGAGAGAGAGCTTGAGAAGAAAGAAGGTGGGAGTGAGAATGAAATGAAATAATGATATCATTTGAATATATAAAGCATAATGATTTATTAAATGAATAATCAAATGATTTATCAACCATGCTTCATTTATTCATTATGAGTGATTCATCTCATGAGTCATTAGTCATTAAATGCACCATTAACTACATGAATGAATCACATAAATGAGTCACTAAATCAATAAATGCAAATGCCACCTTAGCCCCCAAGTCATCATCCTTCTAGAAGCTTCTCGAGAATTTACGAGAAAGCCCCTCCTATCCGTGAAAACACGGAAAAACTTTAGACTGTATAAATCCAATAATCCGATACTAGAATCTGGCTTAAACAAAAGCCGGCTAGTAAAAACTGTCCGAATATCGTACGTGCGTAAAAACACGTATGTGTCTGAACCCTTGTCGTAAAACCATACAACCTCTATATCGTTTCGCCCGAAGCAGGGAAACTCTCTGTGTGGGACTCTAAAGACTCGACTACTACGCTGGCAGTAGCTTTAACCACAGACCGCAAGCGGCACTAGCTGTACGTAACGGTCCCCAGGTAGATGTCGATAAGAAGGCCGATGAGGAAACCCATCCGAACTCCTACTGAGCCTGATGTGATAATCTCCGTACAGTCCGGTCTGTTTGTCTAGGACTATCGCATTTCGGGCCTAGGGGGCGGCAAGCGTCAGTCCACTAAAAGCGGTATAAGTCGTGTCGGAGCGAAGCCCATTACACCTTGAGAAACTACTGGAAAACCTACCAGTAAATCTCGCTTGCCTTGGCCAGGGACTTTGCGTAATGGCTCTCCAGACACAGCGCGATATCAACTCTTAATACCAGGAGAGACGAATCCTGTCTAACCGCCACTGCCTCCAAGTGCTCGGGACTGCACCCAACTGCTACCTGTTTGCACGACTCCTTTGAGCCGTGGTAGGGTAGCAATCTAAGAACAGTGGGACACACTCGAGGCGAAGTAGCAGTGTCAAGTCTGTGGACTATGCTGTACTCATGTCACCTGGGAACTGTTAACTGACGACGGGTATAATACCAACCAACAGTTCCCTGCGAGTCCTATCCGGTGTAAGCACCTATGTACTATCTCCAGTACGACATACTGATGGCTGTGGGACAGACCATCTCCCCAACTGGGATGAGAAGCGTACACACTAGTCTACTCAGGAGTATCGATGCCCTGTCTCGATAATCCTACGTCTAGGGACCTGAAAAAGGATGTGCTTGTAGACTACCCAGCCCCCACTAGTATGACTGCCATCACAACGCTGGTAGTCAAGCAAGATCCTAAGGGCTCTATCAATACGTACACACATATTAAGATAGATATAACCAAGTAGCATACTACCATGTTTAGCAAGACTGTTAATATAACTGTGAATATCCCAAGCTTCCATTAAGTAATATATAAGCTAGTATGATACAATAATGGCCCCTAGGGCATATACACTAACAAAGATTCTCAAGCGCTAGCGAGTGCACCCCGATCACCGCACCAATTAACGCTAGAGTGAAGCCGGGAGAAACCTGGGTTCAATACGCCATTCGGTGGCGGAACTTATGGTTGAAGTGTGAACAGCGCATAGAGGAAGCTCCTGCCATGGGCATGTTCATGGGGACCCTTGACCCTCAGGAAAACATTTCCCAATTCATGATGTTCTTCAAGCCGACCATTTTCCAGGCCTTGATCGATAAGCTGGCCCAAATGGACCAGATGGGCCATAGACCGTCCTCCTTAAAGACGGATCTTCGGAATGAAAAGGGGAAAGGGAAAGCGACCTTCGTCGCCAACGCTCAGCAACAGCCGAGTGTCCTGAAGCCGGTTGCTCAGCAAAACGATAAACAGCGATCACTCGGAGAAAAGATGAGACGCCCCTACTCGTTCCCTCAGGATAAGACGAAGAGATTATTCGAGCTAGCGCTGCACAACAGGCTCATCACTCTGCCAGAGCCGAGACGTCCAACGCAATCAGGCGACGTTAACAGCCCCAATTACTGTCCTTACCACCCAATCGAAGATTGTTACATCTTCAAAAGTTGGATCGAAGATCAGTACCAACAGGGCAAGTTCGCGCTGTCCGAAAACTGGAGGGTGAACCGCCACAACCACACGCTCCGAAAAAGATGAACACGCCGGGGGCATCATGCTTATTCATAGAGGAAGCTCCATGGGAGGTGGCCCTTTCAGCTAAGACTAAAAGAATACTGAAGGACCTTCAAGCATGTCCGGAGATTAGGTGGAAGAGCCCGCTGGACCCTGAGATTATTGAGGGAATGCTGAAGCCGCGCCCAACGCTGAAAGCTGGTGATGGTGGACAGAACCTTCGGGCCAAGCCTCCAAACTCTTTAAAGAAAAAGAAGAAGGCCAAGAAGCCCGTCCAACCCGACGACAACCGTAAAAGTTTGCAGAAATACATCGATGCACTGGAAGAATATAACCAGAAGGCACGGACCCCAATTACATTGGACGAATTCTTCAAGCATGTTCTTGAGAATGAAGACGATAACGCTGATGAAGGAGACGATTCTTCAGAAGAGCCCGAGGATTATGTGGCGAGCTGCCACATGATCTGTCACTCGTGAATAAAGGGCAAAGAAGTTCCTGATGTAGAGAAACTGGGGGCAGATCCAGAACCGAAACTCTTGGAAACGTCGGATGAGATGATTAACATGTTGCTGAACGAAGCCCGTCAGAGGAGCAAAGCTGATCGAGAGCGCGAAATGGCCATATTCTAAAAAGCCAAACATCGGCGACAGGATGAAAAGGTTGAAGCACTCCAACCAGATCGAAGCACGCCCGCGGCGGACAGAAGCGGGCTTAAGACGAGGAAACGATTCGCTAAAGCCCTATCACTGGGAATGAAGCTGCCACCTTCTAAAGGAAATACTCCTGGAAGCATACACCTTGACAAAGCAGATGGGCATCCAAACTACTGCTTATACCATCGGAGGATCACGCACCGTACCGAAGAGTGTAACGCCTTCAAGAAGTGGTGGCAGGGATACGTTTCTCACTGACAACAGTTTAAGCGCATGAAGCGCAAAACTCGTCGGGAGCAAAGAAGCGCGAAAGATGAGCACAAAAGAACTGCAGGTAGCTGTCACATGGTTGAATCTGAAGAATCATAAGTTCTCACCTTCGGAAGCGATTCTGATGAAGAAATAGCCCTCGGCCCTCTCTTCAAGGAATCCACCTCAGGAAAAGAGGAGGAGATAAAGAACCGTGAGAATATTCAGCTGCGTAACCGTACGTTGCCTAAAAAGAATCTTGGACCTACAAACAAGAGATCGAACAAAAAAGATAAGGGGAAGGAAAAGGTCCCTGAGGATATCGCCCTCGATGATCGAGTCGTCGAAGAGCTGGCAGCCAAGGACCCGCCCAAGAAAAACAAGGTGGATTACAACGTTCTGGCACACCTGAGGAAGATACCCTCGCAGCTAAGCATTTTGGATACCCTTCTGCTATCTAAAGAGACAAGAGATTCTCTGATCAAGGCACTACAAGAGCCTAACAAATTCCAAGCTTTCCTTGCCAAAGAAAAGATGAAGGACGAGCCGGGAGAAGTGCACACAGCTGACATCACTTTCGGCGATGAAGATCTCCTCCTCGGAACGTGTGAGCACAACCGTCCCCTGTATGTCGCTGGCTACTGCCATGACATTAAGATAGGGAAGATCTTAGTTGATAACGGGTCCTCTGTCAACCTCCTAAATGTAACGGTGTTAAAAGAAATCTGCATGAGCGTTCAGCACCTCGCTCCGGATAAAATCACCATCTCCAGGTTCAACTCCCAGTCATCATGGACACTCGGGTCTGTGATTCTGACGTTACTCTTTGGGCTGCTCGTCACTGACATAAAATTTCATGTCATTGACGCCAAGACCTGCTACAACGCTTTACTCAGCAGGCCTTGGTTACATGAGTACAACATGATCCTTTCTACACAACACCAGTGTACGAAGTATTTCAAAGACGGCCTCGAGTACACCGTTACGGGAGAGCTAAACCCATTCTCTGTGAACAAAGTCCGAAAATATGAAGATACCAAGTACTTCCTGCTAGATTTTGAAGACATGGAGAAGTGTCATAAGACGGAGCTTAAATAGAAGCCCGTCACTCCTATTCCTATCTTTGGAAGCGATACCGAGGAGGATGAAGAAATAGTCTACTCGGGATAGCCCCAGAAGCGGGATGATAAATCCGGACCATCCGCTCCGATCTTGGTGTTTGGCAGCAACTCCGAAGATGAAACCAACGCCGTATTCTCCGTCCGCCCGTCGATGCAAACCTTCGTTGGAGCAGATAAAAGTTTACAAATCACGATGGCTCCGCCTCGGCATTATAAAGAGCTCAATGCGCTCGATATATACAGCGTACAAGAGTTACAAACTTTATACGTGCCTCCAAGACGAACGGATGAAAAGGCAATCCTCTTTTATCGATCTACGGAGACCAAGGTCGAGAGAGAAGTCTGGCGTGGTGCCGAACCTGCGCTTGACAGGCTCCAACCAATCCGTCTGCCCCGATACTACGCAGAGGGATTGAAAAGGTTATTGAGATGCCAAAGCGTACCCTTTAAGCAAATCGCGCGGCAGGCCCAATTCTACAACAGGATCTGGAGCGTCCCCGGAACTCAGCGAAAATTGCCCAACGGCAAAATAAAAACGATCAGGCTCGGATATGTCCAGTCCAAGAAACGGGAGCAGTTCCATGGCTGCCATGTCATAAAGGACCTTAATGAAGGAGAGGATGCTCTTTTAAAAGATGCTAACCCTAAGTCAGAACGCGGTCCTTTAATAAAAATGCCCAGTCCGTCATTTGAAGAATAGATGGACAAGCTAATAAGAGAAGCGAGTCAAAAGGTTCATAACGACTACAGCCGCGAAATGGCCATTTACGAGAAAGCCAAGACGCAACGCCTCCTTCAGCAGGCTACGGAGGGTGATGATGCCCTTCACCGTCAGCCCGACATGCATCCCCAAGACAAGAAAAATTCCCGACGCAGAGGCAAAAACAAGTCAAAGAATAGAAAAAACGTCCGACAGCGGCAAAACGGATCCAAAAAGCCATGTGATCAAGAAAAGGTCAGCCAGAATCCGTCTCTAACGAAAAAGATGGGTCGAGCATATTCCTTCCCTCAAGACAAGACAAGGAAGATATTCGACCTCGTCGCGAAAAATCAGATGATTACGCTGCCGGAGTCCAAGCACCCCGAACAAGCAAACGAGGTTCATCGCCCGGATTATTGCTCCCATCACCGAGATAGGACATCCCCTTGAAGACTGCTTCACCTTCAAAAGACTGGGTTGAAAACCAGTATCAACTCAATAGGTTCGCTCTATCCGACAGTTGGAGGGTGACCCCACCACAAAAACACGAGCCAAAAGCAACGTATATGGAGAAAGTAGAACCAGATCAACTGCGGTCTTGGAAACGATCTCGTACCGGTCACGTGATAACGCTGTTAGAAGAAGGAGTGCCCGAGAATATGGATGACCTCTTCTGGTGCTTCGAAAACGAGGATGAAGATGAATTGATCTCAGAGTTTCCACCGGCGCCAAAAGAGCTGGAAGATGGAATACATACTACTGCGGACAACCTAAGGAATATCGACTTAGGGACGGCAAACGAACCGCGACCAACGTTCGTCAGTGAGCTGCTGTCTAAAGAACAAGTGGCTATGCTAAAAGTCGTGCTTACGCCGTATAAAGATTGCTTCACATGGAACTATTCCGAGATGTCGTGGCTAGATCCAGAAATAGCTGTCCATAAATTAGCGATATCTCCGGACGTCAAGCTAGTCAAGCAAGCACTAAGAAGAATGCGGCTCGAACTTGAAGTGAGCATCAACGCCGAAGTCAAGAAGCTAATCGACTCCGGTTTCATCCAAGAAGTTCAGTACCCTGACTGGATCGCCAACATTGTCCCAGTGATGAAGAAAAATATGACAGTGCACATCTGCGTGGACTTCCAAAACCTCAACAAAGTATATCCGAAAGATGACTTCCCAGTACCTGTCACCGAGCCGATGATAGATAACACGTCCACTCACGAAGTGTTCTCCTTCATGGACGGGTCGTCAGGGTATAATCAAATAAAGATGCATCCCGAAGACCAGAAGCGTACCACTTTCCGGACTCCTCTGGGCATATTCTGCTACAAAGTGATGCCTTTCGGTCGGAAGAACGCCGGCGCTACCTATCAGAGGGCCATGACGAAGATTTTCGATGACCTCATACATGAAGTCGTCGAATGCTATATTGACGACCTCGTGGTGAAAAGCAAATCGCACGAGGAGCATTGGGAGCATCTGAAGATAGTGTTCCAACATCTTCGGAAATACAACCTGAAGATGAACCCTCTTAAATGCGCATTCGGAGTTTCCTCGGGAAAATTCTTAGGATTCATCGTACGACACCGGGCATCGAAATAGACCCGTTAAAGATCAAGGCAGTTATGGAAATGACTCCGCCAAGAACTCTCATGCAACTGTGGTCTCTCCAAGGGAAGCTCGCATATATCCGACGATTCATAGCGAACCTCTCCAGCAAATGTCGCCCCTACAGCCATTTAATGAAGAAGGGGACCCCTTTATCTGGGATCGTAAATGCCAGAGTGCATTGGATGAAATCAAGCAATATCTGCAGAATGCATCGGTATTGACCGCTCTGGTCAAGGGAAAGCTCCTCATCCTGTACATAACCGCCCTTGAAGGTTCGTTAGGCGCACTATGGGCACAGGAAAACGACCAAGGGAAAGAGAGAGCCCTTTACTATTGGATCCTCTCAAGTATTTGATGTCAAGATCCATACTAACGGAATGGCTCGCTAAATGGGCCCTACTCTTAATGGAATTCTCGATAATATACCGACCTCTCAAGGCGGTGAAAGGTCAGGCCATCGCCGACTTCCTCGTTGAGCATCCGATACCTAGCGACTCACCCCTAAATTGCGAACTGCCAGACGAGCACATGTTTGACACGATCAATGGGGTGAAAGGAGGAAGTGATACTTGATGGGAACTCTATTTCGACGAAGCATCTTCAGTGAAGAAGCGACAGCACAATACCCCTATAATCAAATCTGGGGTAGGCCTTATCTTCGTGACTCCACAAGGAGGGATAATGCGCTTTGCCTTCTCCCTAACGGAGCCGAGGACAAACAATGAAGCAGAATATGAGGCTTTGATAGCAGGTCTTGAGATCGCTGTCGATATGGGAATCGGAAATCTCCTCATATACGGAGACTCCCAGCTGGTTGTTAGTCAAGTAAACGGCGGCTATAAAACGTGAAAACCAGAGTTGGTAAAATACGGTGAGAGAGTGCAGCAACTGCTGACTCAATTCCCCTCCTACATTCTGGAAAGCATACCGCGTATAAATAATAGCAAAGCAGATGCATTAGCCAAACTCGCTAAAGAACTGGCTGATGAAAACCTCGATGACGTGAGGATCGTTGTACATAGCCATCGGGTTCTTGCACCAGCAGAAATATATCCGGGGTCGTCTGAAGAAAAGGAAGCAACCAAGCAAACAACCCTGCAAATTGAAGACCAAGAAAAGGCTAAGGATTGGAGAGAAGTCTTTATAGATTACTTCAAATTCCGTCGAACACCTGAAGATGCGTTGTTAAGACATCAGCTCATGAAATGAGCTCTGTCTTTCGCCTTCGTCAACGATACTCCATATAAGAGATCGTTCGTCTCTCTGTGGCTAAGATGCCTGGGATCGGAAGAAGTAAGGAGAGTCGTCCAAGAAACTCACGACGGACTCTGCAGTTCTCATCAAGCCGGGCCAAAGATGAAGCTGATGATCAAAAGGGTGGGCTACTATTAGCCCACGATGATTCAAGACTGCCTCGAATATGCGAAGCAGTGCCACTCGTGCCAAATTCATGGAGACTTCATCCACCAGCATCCAAACGCGCTATACCCAACGGTGGCTAGCTGGTCGTTCGAAATGTGGGGAACAGACATAATTGGGCCCATCGAACCAGTGTCATCCAGAGGACATCGGTTCATATTGGCAACAACTGATTATTTCTCCAAGTGGGCAGAAGCAGTACTGCTAAGAGAAGTTAAGACGGAGAACATCCTCCATTTCTTCAAGACACATGTCATCTATTGGTTCGGCACTCCACGACGGATTATCTCTGATAACGGGCCGGCCTACAGAAGTCACAAAATCAGCCGCTTCGCATAGCAGCATAATATAGACTGGAGATACTCTTCGGTCTATAATCCCCGAACTAACGGTCTAGCTGAGGCTTTCAACAAAACATTGATAAAGATCATAAAGAAGACGGTGTCCAAAAATAAAAAGGACTGGCATGAGAGACCGCATGAAGCTCTCTGGGCTTATCGGACCACGTTCAAGACGGCCACAAACATAACGCCATTCGCGCTGGTATTCGGCACGGAAGCAGTACTCCCTTTGGAGATAGAGCTACCCTCTATACGAGTGGCGGTTAATTGCGAGCTAACAGACGAAGAGAATGCTCATCTTTGGCTTGAGGAGCTCGACGCCCTTGATGAAACTCGTCTCATGGCGCAGCAAAACTTGGAGGCTTACAAAGCAAAGATGACGCGCTCATACGAGAGATTGACTAGGCCGAGAACATTTCGCTAGGGAGAACTCGTACTAGTGGTCAAGAGACCTATGATCCCCAATCGTGCCAAACGGGGGAAATTCGAGTCGAACTATGAGAGCCCGTACATCATAGACCTACGAAGGTGGGGCTTACTTGCTCATGGATTTGCAGGCCGAAAGACCCTTCAGGCCGATAAACGGTCGGTTCCTAAAAAATACTACACCTAATGAGTCATGGCCCAGGTCAACGAAAGATGACGACGCCTATGTCCGCTTGCTATCTTCCCAAGCCCAAACTCTATAAGTAATATCCAGCGAAACTGTTGTCTTCAAAATGGCAACAATGGACCGAAACGTCCTTAAACTAACAAGGGACCGAGATGTCCTGAAACTAGCTACGGACTGAAACGTCTTTAAACTACTACAAACTGCAGCATCCTTAGGCTGACGCAAAAAAAAACGGTTCGTCTATAAGCGAAATGGGCACGGATGAAAACCCGAAAGGGCTCCATGAGTAAAAACAGCAGGGCTACCGGTGAGTTTGTGAAAACCCGAAAGGGTGCAGACTCGTAAATAAATTCATGCACACTTGCAAGGTCCTCTCGACCTTGTAAGGAGAAAATACCTGCGTGAGATCCTTACGACTCGCAAGGGAGCAACACACTTAGGGATCCTCACGATTCCTGATGGGAAATTACACTTACGAGATCTACACGAATCGTAAGGAGAACCCTCTTATGAGACCCTCACGGCTCATAAGATTCAAAAACCTTAAGCTACAGGGATCTAAACCTGTTCTTAAGCCATCATACACCCCAATTTGCCCTACAGGCGGTCAATATTGACCCTTATATACAATCCACGGGCACAAATAAACGTCTCCCCCACCAAGTTTCGCTAATAGCGCGAAATGTTCTCACATGGTGAGTGACACTTGTAAGTCCTCTCGACTTATAAGGAAAAAACACTCTTGTAAGATCCTTATGACTTATAGGAGACCATACACTTGAGAATCCTCACAATTCTTAAGAAGAAAACGCACTTACAGGATCCTCACGACTCGTAAGGAGAAACGCCTTTATGAGACCTTTACGGCTCATGAAGTCAAAAGCCTTAGTCGACAGGATCCTAACCCTGTTTGCTAAGCCACCTTTGTTCAAATCGACAGAGGCAAATGATGATTCGCTCCTGGTAATGCCCCAGTGGCAGCGTTGCTGATGCCTAAATCAGTATCAGCTTCTAAGTCCTTTCACGGCAAGTGATGATTCGCTCCTGGCAATATTCTAGTCGCAGCGATGCTGATGCTAAGATTGATATCAGATCCCAAGTTCCATACTCGCAGCGAAAAGTCAACGAGCCGTAAATGCATATGAAATTGCCAAAATGATAGGGCAACTTGCAACAAAATCAGCAAATAAAATATATGCATACAGAAATAGCCGAAATGATTGGGCAACTCGCAATATAAAGCAGCGAGTAAAAAGAAAAATAACCGAAATGATTGGGCACCGCGAAAAATAGCCGAAATGATTGGGCAATCGTGACTTTCGCGATATAAAAAGCTGAAATGATAGAGCATCGCGGAAAGAAATAAAAAATGAAACTTTTGCCCTACAGGAGAGCCCATACCGACCCCTGCATACAATTCATGGGCATAAACGAAAAGGGAACCACATTTCCCGACAGACTCTGTCAAAGAGAGAGTCAGATCTCAACGGCAACATCTGCATCCCAGGAGATCAGCAACGACATTCATCCTCGTTCCAAGACTCTAATGTTCACAGACAACCTGGAGTCAGCCCCGACACCGCAGAAAGCAGAGCAAGTCAACCCGACACCACAGAAAGCGGAGCAAGTCAGCCAGTGACCTCCGTCTCGGAAACACGTCAGCAAATGACCTCCGTCTCGGAAACACGTCAGCCAATGACCTCCGTCTCGGAAACACGTCAGCCAATGACCTCCGTCTCGGAAACAGGTCATCCAATGACCTCCGTCTCGGAAACACGTCAGCCATTGACCTCCGTCTCGGAAATACGTAACCAAACGACCTCCGTCTCGGAAATACGTCAGCAAATGACCTCCGTCTCAGAAATAGGTTAGCAAATGACCTCCGTCTCGGAAATACGTCAGCAAACGACCCCGTCTCCGAAATACGTCAGCACATGACCCCGTCTCGGAAATACGACATCCAATGACCCCGTCGCGGGCACGTCAGCAAATGACCCCGTCTCGGAAATACGTCAGTAAATGACCCCGTCTCGGAAATACGTCAGCAAATGACCCCGTCGTGGAAACACGTCATCCAATGACCCCGTCTCGGAAATACGTCAGCAAATGACCCCGTCTCGGAAATACGTCATCCAATGACCCGTCTCGGAAATACGTCATCTAATGACCCCGTCTCGGAAACACGTCATCCACTGACCCCGTCTCGGAAATACGTCAGCAAATGACCCCGCCTCGGAAATACGTCAACCAATGACCTCCCCGTCGAAGCAACGCTTCGACTCGGAAACAAGTCAACCCCGACACCGCAGAAAGCGAAGCAAGTCAACCACGACACGGAAGAAAGCGGAGCCAGTCAACCAATAACCCCTCGATTCGTCTCAAATCGTAGGGGAAAGCCTTAAACAATGGGGATAAAGACCTGTTTCTTAAGCATTGGGACCCTGCAAGTCGGCCCAAGATGGGCCATTGTCCCGGGTCACACTCTCCAAATTCAAATCTCGACAAGGAGGGGAGCAACCACTTACGAGTCCCCTCGACTTGTAAAAGGGAAAAATTCTCTTGTGAGATCCTTACGACTCTCGAGAGAAAATACGCACTTAGGAATCCTCACGATTTCTAAGGAGAAATTACACCTACGAGATCCTCTCGACTAGCAGGGAGAAAAGTCCTTATGAGACCCTCACGGCTCATAAAGTTGAAAAGTCTTAGGCAGCCGAACAGAACCTGTTTCCTAATCCATCGCTACCCTACAAGGAAGTCAAGATGGACTATTATATACAATCTATAGGCCACTCTTGCCAAAGTTACATGCCACTGAAATGGAGAAGCTATTCAAGAGTACGTAGACTACTTTGCACCAAGTCAAAAAAGGCATAACCCGTGAACATCAACCACATACTATGCAAGGCAGTAAAGAGAACATTTGATTCGCATCCAATTAAGCGTTCGAAACGTACCCATTCATGTATGTGCGAAAAAGCTTAATGCATAAAATAAATGCTTAGAAATGAAAAAATTTCCATTCATACCTCAGAAAATTCTTACATTGATGAAAACAGTAAAATAAAAACATCATTAATATATTTATAATAGTAAAACATTAAATCTGGGACATGGACTGAGAAATTCAGAAGTAAGGCCATCCAAAATGCTTCTGGCCTCTCTGACCATTTTCGTGTGCATCCTCTCGCGAATGCAAGCGTCAGGATCCTCGCTAATATCGTCCGTCCTCTAATAGGCGGAGATTATCGTCGTCTGTTGGAAAGTTTGATGCAAGATATCAACAAGATTATCTCGCCGCCTCTTCGAGATCAAGCCCATCAGATATACTGAGTGCACAATGTCTTCGGCATCATCCAGTGCCTTAAGCGGCATGGCTTCAAAAAATCCAGAAAGTGCTTTCCAAATCGCTCTGACGATGATCTTTAAAAGAGCGGAACGACGAGGAAGTAGTCGGCCATTGTATTCATTAAAGCGACTCATGATCTCAGCGCATTGGGCATTCGTGAACTCCTGGTTTTGACAGCGGCCTTGGACGCGAATGTCCTCATAGGAGATAATCTCGTCAAGATCTTACAGATAAGCAGCCATAGTATCTGGAAAGAAAATTCAGTGAAAGACTAGCAATTAAATATCAAGATTCTTGATGTCTAAAATAAAAACAGTAGTGACGGGCCATCATTGATGGGGGCAGTCACCCATTAAGGGTGGAATCCTAAGAGGCTCCTCATTTAATATGAAGTAAATACGCTAATCGTATCTAAGCAATATAAAAGTAAGCATAAGAGAAAAGAGATATAAACTGAACAACAACTTTATTTATTAACATTCTTTTGTACAATGCATGAAAAGTAAATACAACTGAATAAAAACTATGCCTAAACAATGGTATAACAGAAATGAAAGTACTGAACGGAAAGTGTACAATGACTAGAGCTTGGGTTCTTCACTGAACTGGTCCAAGTCTTCAGCAGTGGGCTCGATCTCTGACGGGTCCAAATCATCTAACGACATTCAAAGAAGAAAGAAATAGAATGTCGTCAGTGAACAGGTCGTTCGATAACTCCCAAAGATGAGAGGAAAGTAGAATAGACAGAATAAGAAGGTATCTTTTAAAGT
Source organism: Agapanthus africanus (assembly GCA_030015575.1). NCBI lineage: Eukaryota > Viridiplantae > Streptophyta > Magnoliopsida > Asparagales > Amaryllidaceae > Agapanthus > Agapanthus africanus. The sequence goes on from CM057341.1 coordinate 744,794,592, forward strand.
TGTATTATATTGTTGTAATTTTGTATTAACGTTGTTGTTTGTAGCATGGTACAGAAGAATACTAGTGTATACGAGAGGAGTCTCTATATGCCAGAGACTAGAGGCAAGTATAGTACAAGGAACCGTTTATACCACGGTACAACAGCAACTGGATTCATGTTAGGTGTATTAAGTCTTACCGTCTCTTGCCACTTCTAACACCTTCCGTACCAATCTACCCCTTAAACCCTGAGATGTCTTGTTTGTATTGTTTGTGTTGTAAACTGTATTGATTGTATAATCGATTGACTGACTGAAACTATGATATCAGTAAACGGATGTAACTGTAGAATCATGTAATTGGAATAACTGGAGAACCATGTAAATGGAATGAATATCCATGGTTCGGTTCAGTCAAGTTGTATAGATTGATAATTGGATTCATGGATTTATGTTGAATTGTAATATTGAAAATTGTAGATTGTAGATTGTAGATTGTACTTGAATCATATTCAAGTCAGATTATAATGAGACTCACTCTGAGTCAGACAATTAGAAAAGTAAATTGAAGTCCTGATTGTTTTGATGTTATCGGTAACCGTTGCATATGGGCGGCAGGATTTGTGTCTTTTTCGAAGACGATTACCGTATTGATAACACCGTTGTTAAGTTGTCTACCTTAGATAGGCAAGCACCCACTTCTCCGGCTCCCTGAGGCTCAATAGATTGGTCCTGCCTAAACCTATGTTTACTAGGGTCCTTAGGGTAATTTATAGAACTTGAGGGGGTTTTATGTAAAAATAGTTTGTATAGTTTTCAAAATACACCCCAAGTATTTATTATCGTCTTTAGAGTTGTAATGAATGTATATTTTATAAATGTGATATTTCTAATGGGAATATCCTAAATTCATAATAAAAGGTATTTATTTGTAATATTGATTTATATGGAATTCATGGTGTTTTAGTGTAAATGATTCTTGTGATTTTTTGAAAAGAGTTGGAATATTTATAATAATTCAAAATAAATATTTTAATGTTACATATACATATATTTATATGAAAATAATTTTAGTATATATATTATATTCTAGAAATCTCGTTTTTCTTAAGATGTCGTATTTTAAATCTTTCGAGACCGAATGCTCCTTGCGGAGGTCTGCATCTCGCACTACTAAGCCCGAGGATGTGCGATAATCCGCACCATCCTAAACGGGTTCCTCAAATGGGTTGTAGCGGCGCTTTGCAAAGATTTGTATAAATACTAATCATTAAAGAAAAACGGTTTTATTAATTATGGTATTTATTTGTAAAGACATCGTTTTCCCGTATTCTTTGTTCTAGGGTCTCCTAAGTCAACTAGACTGCTCCTAACTGGTCCAAAGCGACAAGTTGTGAGATATCTCTCAAATCGCCTCTTCACCGCCAATTGTGGCCAGGTATGTACAAGTGAAGAAAGGAGGGTTCCGCTCATGAATCACCGTGAGACGGGCCTTTTAAAGTTACCTTTCTCACTTGTCTAGCCTAGGCACCACAAAGTCAGGTTTAGATAAACGACTGGATGCCCACAACCTTCCTCTGTCCTAATGAGCGCGACAGTCCTTAATTGGCTGAGTCTAGATATTTTTTTTATTAGCTCAAAGGTTATTTATTTGTAAAAATATCGATTTCCCATATTCTATGTTGTATATGAGTGTGCGAGAAGGTAGGTCGTCATCTCGTGATCTACTTAAAGGTATAACAAGTTTAATGGTTTAAATGTCGCAAAAAGAACTATGTGGTATTTAAATGAAAAAATACGGTAAAAGGAACTAGCAATTATTTTGTTATATGAAACTTAATCAATTTGGTTGATTAGTGTTTAATAGTCAACATGAGAGAGTTTAAGCATAATTGTATTAACGAGAAGTGAAGTTTTATGAAGAAACCGAATCGGAAATCGGATTTGTTCCGATTCCGTCGGGTTTGGTAAATCTTTATTTCAGCAAAGAAAACAGAGGTTGAATTTGGGGACTTACAGGTTTTGGAAAATAAGGAGAGTGAGATTGAAGGAGAGGAATCACCGGTGCGTCGCTTCGTCGCCGAGAGCTCCTAGAACGATCGCCGGAAGTTCGCCGAGAATTTCGCCGTAGCTTCACTTCGTGCTCGTTTTCAAAGTACACAAGTTTCTTGGAAATTTTAGAGAGTTGGCTCAGAGTTTTGGGGTGAGAGGGTAGAGGGTAGGGGTGTATTTATAGGGATAGGCTAAGGTTAGGATAGATGTAGGGTTTTAAATTAAAAAATGTATGAAAATTCATTAAAAATGGAGTAAAAGAGGTATTAAAGGCTCTCTAGAAACGATCTGAACATTTAAAATATGCAGAGGAGTTGGGAAGGGGAAGTCACACTTTTGGTGTTGACGACTTGGCCGACCGACCGAGTCCGGCCGGTCCGCCGGCCGACTTGGCCGAGCCAGGTGGGGGGTCGTCGTCGGTAGTCACTGGTACTTTCAGTTTTGTGGGTGTAGTAGGAAAATCTGGAGTTATCACGTGTTGACTGTTGGGCTTCTATAAAATTTAAAACAAATAAATATTAAAAATAATGTTGGGCATGGGATTTGAACTCTGATGGCTTGGTTCAGCAGTGCAAGGTATTGCGAATGAGCTATAAGCTCCTTCTTATAATTATAGAGCTAATTAATTACTTAAAGTAATAACAGTAAATGTAAATATTCCAAGTATACATTAATTTTAAAGCAAATTTTTGTACACTAAAATGGAGTTGTTACATTCTTTTAACTTGTAATTAAAAACCAAAATAATTACTTATATCTTGTGCTCAGGCTAAAATACCCCTTTATGGATTTTTGAAAAAATTGTACAGAAAATTGTACAGGAAATTTAGGGTTGTTACATTTTACCCTCCTTATAAAAATTTCGTCCTCGAAATTTGTTAATGGAAAGTGTAACAAATTCAAAGAATTTTTGACAGAACTGTTGGTAGTGTATGAAAATATTTAGAAGAAAGAAATATTGAAAAAAAAAATTGGTCAAAGTGAGGGAGTTACATGGGTTACCTTGGTTCACAGTCTCAGGTTCTATGGCTGCTAAGGTGGAGGCTTGACGTCTCGGCACATTTTTCTATGTAAGCCGGTACATCGATGCCTGACTAGGTAAACGTGGTCCATGTGGAGGTGGTGCTGGGAGTATAGGACGAGTTGCAGGAGCCTGGATAGCTGGCCGCTGCAGGTAGTTGGTGGGTGTGTGAGCTGAGTTGCGTCTATAGGGACAATCTCCAATTATATGATTGGATGCGCCACAAACTAGGTACAGGCCTTTTGCGCGCCTACAGTCCTTCCACAAGTGTCCATCCTTATGGCAGTAGTAACAAAAACCTGGACTTGACTGGTTAATTGTTTATTTCTGTCTCTTGGGATCAGAAGGTTGTGTAGTATAGGTTCCTCTTGCCATCTGGGTGGCAGAGCGTTTCCTGACGGTTGCTTCTACTTCTGGTCGGTTCAATAATATAGCAGTCTGCTGCTGCAGTCCAACCAGGAGGCTTCGGATTTCCTCAAGCAGAACCGTTTGCTCGTTGAGCGGAGCAGGGTCGGCAGGTGTGATTTGTAGTGGTGGTGGAGTGTTGTTGAAGTTGGTGCTGGTGTTGTTTGGGGAATCTATAATCTTGAATGAAAAATTTAGGTTAGGACAGATTCAAAGTACATGATTCAAGGAATATGAATTGTAAAGAATGTTTTAGTTGCTGGTTCTTATGTTATATTGCTTAGGTTGTTCACGCAGAAAAAAACTGCATGATAGAGTTTCATACAGCTTTGACCTGCATGGGCCACCAACAAAACCTGTCATGCCGCGCTTCCCGGTATACAGCGAAGGGGACGGGACGAGGCCGCTACGCATTTACTGTGAAGTAAATACGCTAAGCGTATCTAAGCAATAAAAAAATAAGCACAAGAGACAAGAGATATAAACTGAACAACAACTTTATTTATTAACATACTTTTGTACAATGCATGAAAAGTAAATACAACTAAATAAAAACAATGCCTAAACAGTGGCATAACAGAAATGAAAGTACTGAATGGAAAGTATACAATGACAAGAGCTCGGTATCTTCACTGAACTGGTCCAAGTCTTCAGCAGTGGGCTCGATCTCTGACGGGTCCAAATCACCTAACGACATTCAAAGAAGAAAGAAATAGAATGTCTCAGCGTACAGGTCGCTCGGTAAGTCCCAAAGATGAGAGGAAAATATAATAGACAGAATAAGAAGGTATCTTTTAAAGTTGTATTATATTATTTTAATGTTGTATTAACGCCGTTGTTTGTAGCTTGGTATAGAAGAATGCCAGTGTATACGAGAGGAGTCTCTATATGCCAGAGACTAGAGGCAAGTATAGTACAAGGAACCGTTTATGCCACGGTACAACAGCAATTGGATTCATGTTAGGTGTATTAAGTCTTACTGTCTCGTGCCACTTCTAACACCTTCCGTACCAATCTACCCCTTAAACCCCGAGATGTCTTGTTTGTATTGTTTGTGTTGTAAATTGTATTGATTGTATAATTGATTGACTGACCAAAACCATGATATTAGTAAACGGATGTAACTGTAGAATCATATAAATGGAATAACTGGAGAACCATGTAAATGGAATGTATATCCATAGTTTGGTTCAGTCAAGTTGTATAGATTGATAATAGGATTCATGCATTCATGTTGAATTGTAATATTGAAGATTGTAGATTGTAGATTATAGATTGTACTTGAATCATATTCAAGTCAGATTATAATGAGACTCACTCTGAGTCAGACAATTAGAAAAGTAAATTGAAGTCCTGATTGTTTTGATATTATCGGTAACCGTTGCAATGGGCGGCAGGATTTGTGTCTTTTTCAAATACGATTACCGTATTGATAACACCATTGTTAAGTTGTCTACCTTAGATAGACAAGCACCCACTTCTCCGGCTCTCTGAGGCTCAAGAGATTGGTGCCGCCTAAACCTATATTTACTAGGGTCCTTAGGGTAATTTATAGAACTTGAGGGGGGTTTATATAAAAATACTTTGTATAGTTTTCAAAATACACCCCAAGTATTTATTATCGTCTTTAGAGTTGTAATGAATGTATATTTTATAAATGTGATATTTCTAATGGGAATATCCTAAATTCATAATAAAAGGTATTTATTTATAATATTGATTTATATGGAATTCATGGTATTTTAGTGTAAATGATTCTTGTGATTTTTTGAAAAGAGTTGGAATATTTATAATAATTCAAAATAAATATTTTAATGTTACATATACATATATTTATATGAAAATAATTTTAGTATATATATTATATTCTAGAAATCTCGTTTTTCTTAAGATGTCGTATTTTAAATCTTTCGAGACCGACTGCTCCTTGCGGAGGTCTGCATCTCGCACTACTAAGCCCGAGGATGTGCGATAATCCGCACCATTCCGAACGGGTTCCCCAAATAGGTTGTAGCGGCGCTTTGCAAAGATTTATATAAATACTAATCATTAAGGAAAAACGGTTTTGTTAATTATGGTATTTATTTGTAAAGATATCGTTTTCCCGTATTCTATGTTCTAGGGTCTCCTAAGTCAACTAGACTGCTCCTAACTAGTCCAAAGCGACAAGTTGTGAGATATCCCTCAAATCGCCTCTTCACTGCCAATTGTGGCCAGGTAAGTACAACTGAAGAAAGGATGGTTCCGCTCACGAATCACCGTGAGACGGGCCTTTTAAAGTTACCTTTCTCACTTGTCTAACCTAGGCACCACAAAGTCGGGTTTAGATAAATGACTGAATGACCACAACCTTCCTCTGTCCTAATGAGCACGACAGTCCTTAATTGGCTGAGTCTAGATATTTTTTTTATTAGCTCAAAGGTTATTTATTTGTAAAGATGTCGATTTCCCGTATTCTATGTTGTATATGAGTGTGTGAGGAGGTAGGTCGTTATCTCGTGATCTATTTAAAGGTTTAACAAGTTTAATGGTTTAAATATCACAAAAAGAACTATGTGGTATTTAAATGAAAAAATACGGTAAAAGGAACCAGCAATTATTTTGTGATATGAAACTTAATCAATTTGGTTGATTAGTGTTTAATAGTCAACACGAGAGAGTTTAAGTATAATTGTATTAACGAGAGGTGAAGTTTTATGAAGAAACCGAATCGGAAATCAGATTTGTTCCGATTTCGTCGGGTTTGGTAAATCTATATTTTAGAAAAGAAAAGAGAGGTAGAATTTGGGGACTTACGGGTTTTGGACAATAAGGAGAGTGAGATCGAAGGAGAGGAATCACCGGTGCGTCGCTTCATCGCCGAGAGCTCCTAGAACGATCGCCGGAAGTTCGCCGGGATTTTCGCCGTAGCTTCGCTTCGTGCTCGTTTTCAAAGTACACAAGTTTCTTGGAAATTTTAGAGTGTTGGCTCAAAGTTTTGGGGTGAGAGGGTAGAGGGTAGAGGGTAGGGGTGTATTTATAGGGTTAGGCTAGGGTTAAGGTAGATGTAGGGTTTTAAATTAAAAAATGTAAAAATGTATGAAAATTCATTAAAAATGGAGTAAAAGAGGTATTAAAGGCTCTGTGGAAACGATCTGAATATTTAAAGTATGCAGAGGATTTGGGAAGGGGAAAAGTCACACTTTTGGTGTTGACGACTCGGCCGACCGACCAAGTCCAGTCGGCGGCGCCGGCCCAAGTCTGCTGGTCCGCCGGCCGACTCGGGAGCTCGGAAGGTGGGGGGTCGTCGGAGGTAGTCACTGGTACTTTCAGTTTTCTGGGTGTAGTGGGAAAATCTGGAGTTATCACGTGTTGACTGTTGGGCTTCTATAAAATTTTAAACAAAAAACTATTAAAAATAATGTGGGGCATGGGATTTGAACTCTGGTGGCTTGATTCAGCAGTGCAAGGTATTACCAATGAGCTATAAACTCCTTCTTGTAATTATGGAGCTAATTAATTACTTAAAATAATAACAGTAAATGTAAATACTCCTAGTATACATTAATTTTAAAGCAAATTTTTGTACACTAAAATGGAGTTATTACATTCTTTTAACTTGTAATTAAAAAGCAAAATAATTTCTTATATCTTGTGTTCAGGCTAAAATACCCCTTTATGGATTTTTTAAAAAATTGTACAGGAAATTTAGGGTTGTTACAAGCCTCATCGAGCCAAGGAGTTGAACTCCCTTGAGAGCTGTGCTCTGCAAACAGAAATTACATATGTCAACTGTAATCATGAAGGAAATAAAATTCCCCAAAATTTCTGTGAGAACGATGGAATAAATCCATCAAAACCCTAAAAAGCAAAGCTTTTGCAGAGTAAAAACTCCAAGATCTTCAAGATCTGTGAACAAACTCTATGAGTTCTTCATGGAAGATGAACAGTGTTATAATTCATGGGTTAAAATCACCCTAAAAAATTATATCTTGAAGATCTATGATCTAAAAATGAGCACGGCTCTGTTAATGGGTAAAACCCTAAAACTATTTTTAAAGATCTATGATCTGAGAAGAGCAAAGCTCTGTTAATAAGTTCAATACTTACCAAATTTGAGCAGAGTTTTGACTCTAAAAAGAGTTTCTTAAGGAAAAGAGCTACGCTCTGAAAGGGGGAGAATAATATTCTCAGGAGAAACAAGAAGAACAAAGCAAGAAGATGAACAACGGTCATCTAAAAGGGCCAAAGGCCCTATTTATAGGCGCTGGAAGTCGATCCAATTTCCAAGAAGATCCAACAGTGGAAAAGCTGCCACCGCTGAACTCACGTGTAAGCCACATAAGCGCAACGGTGGGGGGGCATTGTTTCCCCTAATAAGAGATCAAAGCTCTGTTCAAAATTTGAACTGAGGTAGCGCCTCACGTGCAAAGCACGAGAGCGCTCGCGCCAAAAGCTCCAGTGCTAAGAGTCAAAGACTCTGAGGCAGCGCCTCACATGCAAAACACGAGAGCGCCAACGCCAGCACCATGGGTCAAAGACTTTGAGGCAGCGCCTTACGTGCAAAGCACGAGAGCGCTCACGCCAAGAGCGCCAGCGCTAAGAGTCAAAAGAATCTGATGTTGCGCCTCACGTGCAAAGCACGAGAATGCAAGCGCTAGAACTAAATGTTCTCCACCCTTGGATCAAAGATCCAACGAAGATGATAAATCATCAAATTACCAGAATAAAATTCTGTTGAGGAAATACTCCTCAAATCTTTCCAAACAAGAAAGACTGTGCTCTGTAAATCAGAGCACCGTTGGATCAAAGATCCAATAGTGATTAAACATCACCAAAATAAAGAATAAGTTCTGTATGGGAAAATATTTTTCCAATCTTGCTAAAAAAAAAGAAAGATGTCTTCTGTAAAACAGAAGTCCTTGGATCAAAGATCCAACGGTGGATAAAATCCCCAAATCAATCAAAGATCTCTCAATGAGAGATTTCCTCAACTGATTCAACAAAGCAACCCCCCTTATATAAAGGACCCAAGACTTCAAGTCTTGCATAAAGAAACCTCCATATAAGTTTCAAATTGAAAGAAGAAGAGACGGAAGAACCCCCCCATAAACTTCAAGTTCTCAAAAAAGAAAAAGAGAAGAGCATGCTCTAAGAAGAAGAACTTTCTTCAAGGTAAATAACAACAATTGAGATCATAGCATCTCCATTATATTTGAGAGTTTAACTCTCACATCAGAAGAACTTAGTTCTTTTCCAGATCACAGATTTATGAGATAAAGTCTTTCATAACAATAAGAGAGATCATAGTATCTCCTCCACATCTATGAGTTTAACTCTCATATCAGAAGAACTTTGTTCTTTTTCCAGATCTCAGATCTATAAGACGAAGTCTTTCACAAGGAAGAACCAAATTCTCAGAGAAATTGAATTGGGCAGAACAAAAAAAAGAACTCAGTGCTTAGTACTCAAATCTGGCGCTCAGCGCCGAGCGCTCCATATGCTCCTTACGTGGGCGCTATTTAATAAGAAGTGCTTAGCACTCAAATCTGGTTCTCAGCGCCGAGCACTCTACGTGCTCCTCACGTGGGCGCTATTTAATAAGAGCACTCAACACTCAAATGATGGCGCTCAACGCCAAGCGCTCCACGTGTCCCTCATGTGTGCGCTGCTCAAAATAAAAAGAGCACTTAGCACTCAAATGCTGGCGCTCAGCGCCAAGCACTCCACGTGCTCCTCATGTGGACGCTGAGGAAATACAAAGCGCTCTGTAAATAAAACCCCAGCGCCGTAAAGAGTGTTCAACACTTAATAAAAACAAAAAGAAAGAGGGGTGTCAGAACCCAAATCAATGCTCAGTATTGTAGAACAAAAAAGGACTAAGCCCAAGCAAGTGTTCAACACTTTATTCAAAACTGAGTGGACTAAGCCCAAGTTGGCCATAAGTCCCTAATTCAGATCAACCAAGCACATATGCTCACAATCTCTTTGATTGGTCTTATTCCCAAACCTGACTACAGATCTCCCAACCAACATTGGTTCAAGGGTACATCTCTTCACACCTCTGGTATGTGTCATTGTAATTCTTCAACGACTTCAGAGAGGTGGCGGGTCCCAACAACCAGAAACTCTACAGACTATGATGTCTTTAAACCCTACAGACTATGATGTCTTTAAACCAGACTATGATGTCTTTAAACCCCACAGACTATGATGTCTTTAAACATGGACTATGATGTCCTTAAACCCAATGGACCGTAACGTCCTTAAACTAAAACGATAGAGTCCAAATACCCTTTCGTTGGATCTAAATGATCTTAAAGCCTTGTTAAGTAGATCTTAGTCTAAAATTAGACTAACGTATCCTTAAAAAACATTTAGGTTGATCTTAATATCAAACGAGATTAACAATCCTTAAATCAACCAAACTCAAATCTAAGAAAATACGGATTTGGACTAATCCATGCCCTAGGGCGACAACATAAATTAGTCCCCGTATACAATCCACGGGAAACCAAAACCAAAACAAACACACATGACACGAAATGAACATTTGGAGAAGGAGAAAGTGGTTATCGTAACCCGATAACATAATTAACTACAGGGGCTTGCGCCTGCAGGGAAGAGCATCCCTATAATCAAAAACCCCTCGCAAGCGAGGGGGAATCTGACGAAATCTGCTACAATGGCCGCATCCGTCCAAACCTCCGATACACGGTACCATAAATCAACTTAGTATCTTCGGAGAGGTGGATGGATAAAACCAAATAGCATCTGCCCCCCAAAATTCAGGCCGGACGTTCCAACGTCCCGGTCACGTCTTTCGGCGGCGAACAGTCCTTCCAGTGCTTACTTGACATAGGTACCCTACAAGAGATATCCCCGCAAAGTATCATCCTTTCTTCCGAGAAAGGTTTGTGTTCTTTGACCTTTTTTCTTTATTATTATTTTTTACAATGACGATAATATGCGCTCCACAGTTCTGGAAGCCGATGACGAGGTCGGGATCCTCGATGGGCCTGGGGATCTCTCAAACCCCCCTTGCATGACTGTGGGTAAGTAAGGTTTTATCTTTGGCATTGCTTTGTCTATTCTATGTTTGTGACTCTCACTGACCGTTCACAAATCTTGACAGCTCTGCCAACCCTAACTCCGTTGGAATCTTGGATCTTCATGCCACCGGGTCCCTATGCCCGGCGCGCGTCTGAAAGGATGGCGAGACAAAGCATCTACTCCCTGGCGGTTCTCATTGAAGATCTTCGAGCTGGAAATTTTGTTACGGCCGAAGAATTTTCTGCCAAAGGCAATACTTCTTTGCCCTTCCTTGCTACTTATCATGATGAGGCATTGGTGCATGTTTGGGTTGAGTATTATCGCAAGGTGGAGGCTTGCTTACATAATCTCGAGTGTATACGCCTTCCTTCTGAGCTTTTAACCTCCAAGGTGAGCCTGCGGGGGTGGATTGAGCGGTGCGCCTCTAATCTTCAGTCTTGCGAAAAGTGGCTCAACCGGAAATTTTCGGAGAGGGAGCTAGCTTCAAATGCTCTGGGGGAATTTCATGCTCAACTCACTGCTAAGACCACTCGTATGTACGAACTTTGGCGGGTGCTTCAAGAAGCTATCACGGTTGTGGTGGCTATTGATAAAGCCGTTATCTTTACCCGCGAGATGGTCGAAGCTCATAAAGTTGTTGAAAAGGAGTTTGAGAGTCGGCTCGCCTCGTATCAGGCTCAACAGTCTTAGGCGGAGACCCGTCTCGTAGTAATAACAAAATTTGAAGCCGAGGCCCAGCGGAAGAAAGATGAACTGACGAACTTATTACACCGTCCGCCGGCTTAAAGATTTTTTGTATATTCTCATTTTCTTGTATTCACTCCTGAATGAGAGAATATTTTGTATCCATTTTGATTCTTTTTATGACATGTATCTTGTATTCATTTTGAATTCATGAATAAAAGACATATATATATTTTTTATATTATGTTTGCATGTAACTCTGGTGAATGTGGCTCATATGTAGTTTATCTTGATCTTCTTGTAGGGCAGCGATGGCTTAGGAAACAGGTTCAGGTCTGCTGTCTAAGACTTTTCAACTTTATGAGTCGTGAGGGTCTCATAAAGACTTTTCTCTCTACGAGCCGAGAGGATCTCGTAGGTGTATTTTCTCCTTAAGAATCGTGAGGATTCCTAAGTGCGTTTTCTCTTGAGAGTCGTAAGGATCTCACAAGAGAATTTTCTCCCTTACAAATCAAGAGGACTCGTAAGTGGTTGGTGAGTTGACTTGTTTCCAAGTCAAATCATTGGTCCGACGAGGAGGTCATTGGCTGACTTATTTCCGAGACGGAGGTCATTGGCTGATTTGTTTCCTAGACGGAGGTCATTGGATGACTTGTTTTCGAGACGGAGGTCATTGGCTGACGTGTTTCCGAGACGAAGGTCATTGGCTGACTTGTTTCCGAGACGGAGGTCATTGGCTGACTTGTTTCCGAGACGAAGGTCATTGGCTGACGTGTTTCCGAGACGGAGGTCATTGGCTGACGTGTTTTCGAGATGGAGGTTATTGGCTAATTTGTTTCCGAGACGGAGGTCATTGACTGACTTGTATCCGAGACGGAGGTCATTGGCTGACGTGTTTCCGAGACGGAGGTCATTGGCTGACTTGTTTCCGAGACAGAGGTCATTGGCTGACGTGTTTCCGAGATGGAGGCCATTGGCTGACGTGTTTCGGAGACGGAGACCAATGGCTGACTTGTTTTCGAGATGGAGGTCATTGGCTGACTTGTTTCCGAGACGGAGGTCATTGGCTGACGTGTTTCCAAGACGGAGGTCATTGGCTGACTTGTTTCCGAGACGGAGGTCAGTGGTTGACTTGTTTCCGAGACGGAGGTCATTGGCTGACTCTAGGTTGTCTGTGAACCGTAGTGTCTTGGAACTAGGGACTTTGCCATGGCTCCGATTGGTGATGTCACGTCCGTGTCCTGCTGGAATGAGGAGGAACGCCGCTATCGGTCTCCAGGCCGTAGATGTGGTCGTCGAGATCTGATTTCCCTTTGACGCGGCCCGGTGGGGAAATGTAGTTCCCTTTTCGCTTATGCCCATGGATTGTATACATGGGTCACTATGGACTTACCTGCAGAGCAAAAACTTCATTCTTTCATCATTTTTTTTATTTCTTTCCGCGATGCTCTATCATTTCAGCTTTTTATATCGCGAAATTCGCGATTTCCCAACCATTTCGGCTATTTTTCGCGGTGCCCAATCATTTCGGCTATTTTTCTTTTTACTCGCTTCTTTTTATTGCGAGTTGCCCAATCATTTCGGCTAAATATTTTTTTTATTTTTGGCTCGCTGATTTTGTTGCGAGTATAGACCTGAGATCTAATTCCAATCTTAGCATCAGCATCTCTGCGACTGGAATATTGCTAGGAGCGAATCATCATTTGCCGTGAAAGGACTTGTAATTTGACACCGATTTAGGCATCAGCATCGCTATGACTGGGATATCACCAGGATCGAATCATCATTTGCCTCTGTCGATTTGAACAAAGGTGGCTTAGCAACAGGGTTAAGATCCTGTCGACAAAGGCTTTTTGACTTTGCGAGCCGTAAGAGTCTCATAAAGATATTTTTCCCTACGAGTCGTGAGGATCTCGTAGGTGCGTTTTTTCCTTAGAAATCATGAGGATTCTTAAGTGTATAGTCTCTTATAAGTCGTAAGGATCTTATAAGAGTGGTTTCTCCTTATAAGTCGAGAGGACTTACAAGTTTCGTTCACCACATGAGGACATTCCTCGTTGTTGGTGGAACTCCTTTGGGGAAATGTTTATTTGTGCCCGTGGATTGTATACAAGGGCTAGAATTGGACCGCCTGTAGGGCAAATTGGGGTGTGTGACGGCTTAAGAATAGGTTTAGAACCCGGTAGCTTAAGGCTTTTCGAATCCCATAAGCTGTGAGGGTCTCATAGGGGAATTCTCCTTACGAGTCGTGGGGATCTCGCAAGTGCATTTTCTCCATAGGAATCGTGGGGATTCTTATGTGTGTTGCTCCTTCATTAGTCGTAAGGATCTCACTCAGGTATTTTCTCCTCATAAGGTCGAGAGGACCTTGTGAGTGCACAGAAATTTCTTTTACGAGTCTGTGCCCTTTCGGGTTTTCACAAACTCGCTGGTAGCCCTGCTGTTTTTACTCACGGAGCCCTTTCGGGTTTACATCCGTGCCCATTTCGCTTATGGACGTACCATTTTTTTGTTTTTTTTTGCCGCGTTAGCCTAAAGATACTGCGGTTCGTAATAGTTTAAAGACGTTACGGCCTGTAGCTAGTTTAGGACGTTTTGGTCCGTTGCTAGTTTATGAACATTACGATCCGTCGTTAGTTTAGAGACATTACGGTCCGTCGTTAGTTTAGGTACATTACGGTCCGTCATTAGTTTAGGGACATTACGGTCAGCCGTTAGTTTAGGGACATTACGGTTCGTTATTAGTTTACGAATGTTTCGGTCCGTATCTAGTTTTAAGGACATCTCGGACCGTTGCTTTAGAGGCGAGGTTTTGCTGGATACTACTTATAGAGTTTGGACTCGGGAAGATAGCGAGCGGACATAGGCGTCGTCATCTATCATTGACCTGGGTCGTGACTCGTTGAGCATAGTATTTCTTAAGGAACCGGCCGTTTATTGGCCGGAAGGGTCTTTCACCATGCATATCCATAAGCAAGTAAGCACCACCTTGGTATACTTTGTCTATGATGTATGGGCCCTCATAGTTTGGCTCGAATTTCCCCCGTTTGGCGTGATTGGGGATCATAAGTCTTTTGACAATTAGTACGAGTTCGCCTTGGCGAAATGTTCTCGGCCTAATTAATCTTTCGTATGAACGTGTCATTTTTTCTTTGTAGGCCTCCAGGTTTTGTTGTGCTATGAGACGAGTTTCATCGAGGGCGTCTAGCTCTTCAAGCCAAAGATGAGCATTCTCTTCGTCTGTTAGTTCGTACCGAACTGCCACTCGTAGAGAGGACAGCTCTATTCCCTGGGGGAGTACCGCTTCTGTGCCGAATACCAGCGCGAATGGCGTTGTGTTCGTGGCCGTCTTGAACATGGTCCGATAAGCCCAGAGAGCTTCATGCAGTCTCTCGTGTCAGTCCTTTTTGTTTTTAGACACCGTCTTCTTTATGATCTTTGTCAAGGTTTTATTGAAAGCCTCAGCTAGACCATTGGCTCGGGGATTATAGACCAAAGAGTATCTCCAGTCTATATTATGCTGCTGTGCAAAGTGGCTGATTCTGTGACTTCTGTAGGCCGGCCCGTTATCAGAGATAATTCGTCGCCGAGTGCCGAATCGATAGATGATGTATGTCTTGAAGAAGTGGAGGATGTTCTCCGTCTTTACTTCTCTTAACGGTATGGCTTCTGCCTACTTAGAGAAGTAATCAGTTTTCGCCAATATGAACCGATGTCTTTTAGATGATGCTGGTTCGATGGGCCCGATTATATCGGTTCCCCACATTTTGAATAGCTAGCTAGCCAACATTAGGTGTAGCGGGTTTGGATGCTGGTGGATGAAGTCTCCATGAATTTGGCACGGGTGGCATTGCTGCGCATAGTCGAGGAAGTCCTGAATCATCGTGGGCCAATAGTAGCCCATTCTTTTGATCTTCAGCTTCATCTTGGGCCCGGCTTGATGAGAACTGCAGAGTCCATCGTGAGTTTCTTGGACGACTCTCCTTGCTTCTTTCAGTCCCAGGCATCTCAGCCATAGGGAGTCGAACGATCTCTTATATAGAGTATCATTGATGAAGGCCAAAGACAGAGCTCGTTTCATGAGCTGATGTCTTGAGGATGCATCTTCAGGTGTTCGACGGGATTTGAAGTAGTTTATAAAGACTTCTCGCCAATCCTTAGCTTTTTCTTGATCCTCTATTGGTAGGGCTGTTTGTTTAGTCGCTTCCTTTTCTTCAGACGACTCTAGGGATATTTCTGCTGGTGCGAGAACCCGACGGCTTTGCACAACGATTCTCGCATCATCGAGGTTTTCGTCAACCAGTTCTTTAGCGAGTTTGGCTAATGCATCCGCTTTGCTATTTTCCATACGCGGTATGCTTTCTAGGGCAGAGGAAGGGATTTGAGTCAGCAATTGTTGCACTCTCTCGCCGTACTTTACCAACTCTGGTTTGCACGTTTGATAGTAGCCGTTTACTTGACCAACGACCAGCTGGGAGTCTCTGTATATGAGGAAGCTTTCAATTCCCATGTCGATAGCGATCTCAAGACCTGCTATCAAAGCCTCATATTCCGCTTCATTGTTTGTCCTCGGCTCTGTAAAGGAAAAGGCAAAGCGCATTATCCCTCCTCGTGGAGTCACGAAGATGAGGCCTACCCTAGATTTGATTATGGGGGAGTTGTGCTTTCGCTTCTTCATGGAAGATACCACATCGAAGTAGAGTTCACATCGGGTATCACTCTCTCCTCTCTTCCTGTCGATCGAACGTGTGCTCGTCTGGCAATTCGCAATTTAGGGGTGAATCGGCAGTTATCGGATGCTCAGTGAGGAAGTCGGCGATAACTTGGCCTTTCACTGCCTTGAGAGGTCGGTATGTTATCGAGAATTCTATTAAGAGTAGGGCCCATTTAGCGAGCCGTCCCGTTAGTATGACTCTTGACATCAAATATTTGAGAGGATCCACTTTTGATATGAGATAGACCTCATGCGCCAAAGCATAGTGTCTGAGCTTCGTTATAGCGAAGATTAACGCCAGGCAGTCTTTTTCGATAGGGGAGTAGTTGTTTTCTGCACCCAGGAGAACTCGGCTCAAATAGTAGAGGGCTCTCTCCTTCCCTTGGTCATTTTCCTGTACCCATAGGGCGCTTAAGGAACCTTCAAGGGCGGTTGTGTACAAGATGATAGGCTTTCCCTTAACTGGAGCAGTCAGTACCAGCGGCTTCTGCAGGTATTGCTTGATTTCTTCTAGTGCACCCTGGTATTTACGATCCCAAACGAACAGGGTTCCCTTCTTCATAAGGTGACTATAGGGACGACATTTTTTGGAGAGATTGGCTATGAACCGCCGGATGGACGCGAGCTTTCCTTGTAGAGACCGCAACTATTTTAAAGTTCTTAGAATGGGCATTTCCATAATTGCTTTGATCTTCGATGGATCTATTTCGATGCCCCGGTGTCGTATGATGAACCCTAGGAATTTGCCCGAAGAGACTCCAAATGCGCATTTGAGAGGGTTCATCTTCAGGTTGTATTTCCGAAGACGCTGGAACGCTATCTTCAGATGCTCGCAGTGCTCCTTATATGATTTGCTTTTCACCATGAGGTCGTCAATATAACATTCGACAACTTCATGTATCAGATCATCGAAAATCCTTGTCATGGCCCTCTGATAGGTAGCGACGGCGTTCTTCAGACCGAAAGGCATCACTTTGTAGCAGAATATGCCCAGAGGAGTCCGGAGAGCGATATGCTTCTGGTCTTCAGGATGCATCTTTATTTGATTGTACCCTGATGAGCCGTCCAAGAAGGAGAAGACTTTGTGAGTAGACGTGTTGTCTATCATCAGCTCGGTAACCGGTACGGGGAAATCATCCTTCGGACAGGCTCTGATGAGGTCTCGGAAGTCCACACAGATGCGAATCGTCCCATTTTTCTTCATCACTGGGACAATGTTGGCGATCCAGTCAGGGTACTGAACTTCTTGGATGAAGCCGGAGTCGATCAGCTTCTTGACCTCGGCGTTGATACTCATTTCAAGTTCAAGCCGCAGTCTCCTTGGTGCTTGTTTGACTGGCTTGACGTTCGGAGATATCGCCAATTTATGTACAGCTATTTCTGGATCTAGCCCCGGCATCTCGGAATAGTTCCATGCGACGCAGTCTTTATACTGCATAAGCACGTCTTTTAGCGTAACCACCTGTTCTTTAGGCAGCAGCTCACTGACGAACGTAGGCCGCGGGTCGTTTGCCATCCCCAAGTCGATTTTCCTTAGGTTGTCTGCAGTAGTATATATTCCATCTTCCAACTTTTTCGGCGCCCGTGGAAATTCTGAGATCAATTCCTCTTCATCCTCGTTTTCGAAGCACCAGGAGAGGCCATCCATATCCTCTTGCACTCCTTCTTCCGACAGTGTTATCATATGATAGGTACGGGATCATTTCCAAGACCAATGTTGCTCTGGCTCCACTCTCACTATATACGTTGCCTTTGGCACGTGCTTTTGTGGTGGGGCTACTCTCTAAATGTCGGATAGAGCGAATCCGCCGAGTTGATATTGGTCTTCGACCCAGTTTTTGAAGGTGAAGCAGTCTTCAAAAGGATGTCATATCGCTCGGTGATAGGAACAATAATCCGGATGATGAACCTCGTTTGCTTGTTCGGGGTGCTGAGACTCCGGGAGTGTCATCATTTGATGTTTCATGACAAGGTCAAAGATTCTCCTTGTCTTATCTCGAGGGAAAGAATATGCTCGACCCATCTTTTTCATGAGAGACGGATTCCCGCTGACCTTTTCTCGATCGCGTGGCCTTTTGGATCCAACTCGCTGCCTTAGAATGTCGTCCCCATTCTTGACCTTGCTGTTGTTTCTATATTGGACTTTCTTTTTGCCACAAGAGCACATATAGGGTTGGGGGTGAAAGGGATCGTCATCCACCGTAGCCTGCTGAATGATACGTTGCGTCCTGACTTTTTCGTAAATGGCCATTTCGTGGCTATGGTCGTTCCAAACCTTTTGACTCGCTTCCCTTACTAGCTTGTCCATCTGTTCTTCAAACGACGGACTCGACATTTTTATGGTAGGACCTCGTTCTGGTTTAGCATCAGCGTCTTTTAAAAGAGCATCCCCTTCTTCATCGAGGTCATTTATGACATGGCAGCCATAGAATTGCTCCCGTTTCTTGGACTGGACATATCCAAGCCCAATCGTTTCCATTTTTCCATTGGGAAATTTTCGCTGAGTTCCGGGGACGTTCCAAATCATGTTATAGAACCGAGCTTGTCGAGCAGTTTGTTTGAAAGGTACGCCTTGGCATCTTTATAACCATCTCAATCCCTCCGTGTAGTATCTGGGAAGAGGGATAAGTTGGAGGCTGTCGAGCGCAAAATCGGCACCATGCCAAACTTCTCTTTCGACTTTAGTCTCCGTGGATCGATAGAATAGGATCACAATTTCACCTCTTCGCCTGGGAGGGACGTAAAACGACTGCAGCTCTTGCACACTATATGTCTCAAGCGCGTCAAGCTCTCTGTAGTGCTGTCGCGGAACCATGGCGATTTGCAGACTCTGATCATCTCCAGTGAGGGCCTGTATTGATGGACGGACCGAGAACACAGCGTTGACTTCGTCTTCAGAGTCACTGCCAAAGACCAGAATAGGAGTAGATGGTCTCGGCCTGTTGCATTAGGGCGGCCCCGAATAGACTATCTCTTCTTCCTCCTCGGTATTTCTCCCGAAGACCGGAATAGTGGTGATAGCTTTTTGCTTATTTTCCGGTTTATGGAATCTTTTCGTGTCTTCAAAGTCTGGTATGAAATACTTCGCATCTTCGTACTTTCGGACTTCATTTACGGAGAATGGGTTTAGTTCCCCCGTCACTGTATACTCGAGACCATCTTTGAAATACTTCATACATTGATGTTGTGTACAAGGGATGATGTTGTACTCGTGTAATCAAGGCCTTCCGAGTAAAGCGTTGTAACAGGTCTTGGCGTCAATGACATGAAATTTGATGTCAGTGACAAGCAGCCCAAAGCGTAACGTCAGTATTACAGACCCGAGCGTCCGTGATGACTGGGAGTCGAACTCGGAGATGGTGATTTTATCCCGAGTGAGGTGATGAACGCTCATACAGATTTTCTTTAGCACCCTCACATTTAGAAGATTGACAGAGGACCCGTTGTCAACTAAGATCTTCTCTATCTTGATGTCATTGCAGTATCCGGTGACATACAGGGCACGGTTGTGTTCGTACGTTTCGAGGAGGAGATCTTCATCGCCGAAAGTGATGTCAGCTGTGTGCACTTCTTCCAGCTCGTCCTTCATCTTTTCATCGGCAAGGAAAGCTTGGAACTGCTCGGGCTCTTGTAATGCCTTGATCAGGGAATCTCGTGCTTCTTTAGACAGGAGAAGGGCATCCAAAATACTCAATTGTGAGGGTATCTTTCTCAGATGTGCCAGGACATTGTAATCTACCTTGTTCTTCTTGAGCGGGTCCTTGGCTGTGAGTTTTCGACGACTCGATCATCGAGGGAGATATCCTCAGGGACTTTTTCCTTCCCCTTATCTTTTTTGTTCAACCCCTTGTTTGTAGGTTCGAGATTCTTTTCGGGCAACGTACGGTTGCGCAGCTGAATATTCTCACAGTTCTTCATCTCTTCCTCTTTTTCTTAGGTGGATTCTTTGAAGAGAGGGCTGGGGGCTATTTCTTCATCAGAATTGCTCCCGAAGGTGAGAACTTGAGATCTGTTCGTATCAACCATGTGACAGTTGTCGGCAGTTCTTTTGCGCTAATCCATCGTATTTCTCTGCTTCCAACGAGTTTTGCACTTCATCCGCTTGAAATGTTTTCGGTGAGCAATGTATCCCTGCCACCATTTCTTGAAGGCATTGCAGTCTTCAGTGGGATGTGTAATCCTCTGATGGTATAAGCAGTAGTTAGGATGTACATCTGCTTCCTCATGGTATATATCGCCAGGAGTATTTCCTCTGAAAGATGGCAGTTTCATTCCCATTGACAGGGCTTTAGCGAACCGTTTCCTTGTCTTAAGCCTGCTTTTGTCTGCCGCGGGCGTGTTTCGATCTGGTTGAAGTGTTTCAACCCCTTCACCCTGTCGCCGACGTTTGGCCTTTTCGAATATGGCCATTTCACGCTCTTGATCAGCTTTGCTATTCTGACGGGCTTCGTTCAGCAGCATGTCAATCATCTCGTCTGACGGTTCCAGGATTTTGGCACCGATCCTGCCCCCAGCTTCTCTACGTCATTTTCTAATGCCGAGTGAGCTTCTTCTTCATTTATTGATGAATGAGAGACCATGTGACAACTTGCCGCATATTCCTCGGGTTCTTCTGACGAGTCTTCTCCTTCATTATTGTCATTATCTCCGCCTTCAAGGATGTGGTTGAGAAACTCTTGGAGTGTAACCAGGGTTCGCGCCTTCTGGTTATATTCCTCCAGTGCGTCGATATGCTTTTGCAGGTCTGTGCATTTGTCGTCAGACTGCGCGGGCTTTTTTATCTTCTTCTTCTTCTTCTTCGAAGACTTCGACGGCTGGGCCTGGGTATTTGTCCCATCGCTACCGTATTTTGCCACATACGTGGGTTTGGTCCTCCAAGGCCTGTTAGAGCTCTAACTCTCGGTGTTGGGCACGGTTTCAGCATTCCCTCAAATATCTCAGGTTCCAGTGGGCTTTTCCACCTAATCGCCGGACATGCTTGAAAATCTTTCAGTATTCTTTTAGTCTTGTCCGAAAGAATAACCTCCCATGGAGCTTCCTCTATAAATGAGCATGATGCCCCCGGCATGTCCACCTTTTTAGGAGCGTGCGGTTGTGGCGGGTTTACCCTCCAGTTTTCCGACAGCGCAAATTTGCCTTGTTGGTACTGGTCCTCAATCCAATTTTTGAAGACGAAGCAATATTCGATTGGGTGGCCCACTATTCGGCGGTAGGGGCAGTAATTGGGATTGTTGACGTCGACCGGTTGCAGCGGGCATCTCAGATCTGGTAGAGTGATAAGCCTATTGCGCACCGCCAGTTCGAACAGTCTTCTTGTCTTATCCCAAGGGAATGAGTAAGGACGCCTCAGCTTTTCTCCGAGTGTGCGCTGTTTATCATTTTGGCGAGCAGCTGGTTTCGGATCACTTGGTTGTTGCTGAGCATTGGCGACGAAGGCCGCCTTCCCTTTGCCCTTTTCACTTCGAAGCTCCGTCTTTGAGGAGGATGGTCTATGGCCCATCTGGTCCATTTAGGCCAGCTTGACAATCAAAGCATGGAAAGTGGTCGGCTTGAAGAACATCATGAATTGAGATATAGTTGCCTGCGGGTCCAGGGTCTATACGAATATTCCCACAGCAGGAGCTTCTTCTATGCGTTGTTCGCATCGCGACCATAGGTTCCGCCATCGAATTGCATACTGAACCCAGATTTCTCCCGGCTTCACTCTAGCGTTGATTAATGCGGTAATCGGGGTGCGCTCGCTAGCGCTTGCGAATCTTTGTGTAAACAGTAGCTCCATTTCTGCAAATGTCTTGACAGAGTCATTCGGGAGCTCGGAGTACTATTCGAATGCTGTTTCCAACAAGCTGCCAACAAACTGGCGAAGCAGCAGTTTGTCGTCACCCCCAGTATTACCGTACAGAGCCCTGAACTGAGCGACGTGCTGATGGGGATTGCCTGTCCCCTTATACACATTGAATTTAGGGATCGTATATCCCGACGGGTATTTTATTTGATCGTACCAACCCGAATAGGGTCGTCCAGTCTTGACGATTTGGCCGGCCGCTTCGCTTGCCGGATGAGCTCGTATCTGTTGAGCTATATAGTCGTCAAGGGTGGCTTTAAGATGGTCCCTTCCTTGGCTGCTGATAGAGCCGGAAGAGGGTTTGATTTCTCCCCTCTGTCGTCTTCAAGGATTATGGGAGGGTCTTCGGCTGGAGGGTACGGCTGGATCATCATCCCCGCCATATCTTGGAATAAGAGTGCCATTTGTTTTATGTTAGCTGCTTGTTTTGAGGCCTATTTATCTTTCTTTTTGAGCATTCTTCGGAGGAACTCGGCATCGGTTTCCTATTCCTGGCGCTGTTCCGACGACTTCTCTGGGATTTCTTTCAGCCCAGTGAGCGCGACCATCTTCATCAGCATCTCCTGGAGCTTTTGCTGTTGCTCCTGAGCCTTTGTCAACGATCCAGTGAGTGGTCGATGACTCACGAAAGCCCGACTATCATCTTTTCCGGAACCCATATAGACAGTGTGCACCACCATGCCCCCAGACTTGGAGCATTTGAATTCAGCGCCCTTGAAATTTGTCGCAGACACGGGGATCTTCTCCGGCCTTCTCCTTTTATGGGCGGTCGAAGTTGAGGGGGCTGTCGCAGACGATATTTTCCGTGGTCCGACGGCGGGATAGTTCTCCTCCTACCGGACCTTCATTTTCTTCGATTTGCAGGAGTTGTCTTTGTCGATTACAGAGTCTTGGACTCTTCGCCAGACCCTGTGGATTTTGGAGGACAGCCGCTGAGGGGGATGCTCCGGGTTCGCCTTTGTGATATTTTCAACAGGTGGAGGAGACCTTTTTAATACGGCAGTTGGAGAGTTCTTACGCACCCTCCTGAGCGGCTCAATGTTGTTCCCAGTTGGAACAACAACATCAATTTCCACCGTTGAAGATGGTGGGGTAAGTCCGGAAGGGGAACTGCCCCAGCTTTCCTCACTCGGCACCAGTGGCGATGTCAAGCATGTCGTGTAGCCGGGATCACCTCCGTTGTCGGGGTAGTTTCGTCATGCCCCCTGCTTTGAGAAGTTGTTGTCAGTGTCATCCTGTCGAAGACTGACGTCCGTTGAGAGGGAACGTATAATCTGTCGAAGACCGACTTTCGAGTAGGGAAGCAGTTTGGGCGACTACACCCGTAGCGGGAGTTGGAACGGCCAGTCTTGTGAAGACCGATCCCTTAGCAGAAGAAGCCCCTCTGATGACTTCGTTTACCGGAGTTGGAATAGCTATCCACTTCGGGATAACTCCTTCGGGTATTGCAGGCTTCTTCACGGGCCCACTTGAGCTTCGGCTTAGTCTGTTAAAGACCGAGGCATTGAACTTGGACGACCCGTTGAAAGGGGCCGTGGTAGTGGTAAGCCGATCAAAGACTGACTTCTTTGGAGCTTCCTGTGACGACATTGGAGCGTTGAAGCTCATTGGCGGGAGCATGGTCTCGAAGAACAATCCAGTGGTGGCCTGTGTCACCTATTCCACCGACATTGCGAAGATGGAGGCTGCTTGGGGCCCATAAGTTACTCCTCCAGCAGGGACGGAGTGGGAGTTGTTGTTGCAGTTGGTGCAGTTGGAAGCCATTGACGCCATCTTCTTTTCTGCATGGAGCAAGACACCAAATCTTAGTACCTCGAATCCAGGGGCAACCATATTAAACCACGATTTGCTCGCGAACATGACACACGAAGTGTGGAGTGGAAAGAGGAAAAGGTCCCATCGGGCGTGCCAGAATCTGTTCACCGCCAAAAACGGAGACAGATCCGGGATGGATCGTCTTGCCTGGGGGGCAGATGCTATTTGGTTTTATCTGTCCACCTCTCCGAAGATGCCAAGTTGATTTATGGCACTGTGTATCAGAGGTTTAGACAGATGCGGCCGTTGTAGCAAACTTCGTCAGATTCCCCCTCGTTTGCGAGGGGTTTTTGATTGTGGGGACGCTCTTCCATGCAGACGCAAGCCCCTACAGTTAACTACGCTACCGCATCGCGGTAACCACTTTCTCCTTCTCCAGATGTTCACTTCATGTCATGTGTGTTTATTTTATTTTTGGTTGCCCGTGGATTGTATACGGAGACTAATTTATGTTGTCGCCCGTAGGACGTCGACTAGTCCAAATCCGTATTTTCTTAGATTTGGGTTTGGTTGATTTAAGGATCGTTAACCTCGTTTGAGATTAAGATCAACTTAATTGTTTGTTAAGGATACGTTAGTCAAATTTTTAGACTAAGATCTACTTAACGGGGGTTCAGGATCCAACGAAAGAGCATTTGGGCTCTATCGTTTTAGTTTAGGGACATTACGGTCCGTCATTAGTTTTGGGACGTTGCGGTCCATTGTTTAAGGACATCATAGTCCGTGTTTAAGGACATCATAGTCCATGTTTAAAGAAATCACGGTTTATAAAGTTTAGTTTAGGGACATTGCGGTCCATTGGGTTTAAGGACATCATATTCCATGGAGTTTAAGGAGATTATAGTCCGTAATTTAAAGACATCATAGTTTATAAAGTTTAGTTTGGGGACGTTGTGGTCCTTGGAGTTTAAGGACATCATAGTCCATGGAGTTTAAGGACATCATAGTCCTTAGTTTAAAGACATCATAGTCTATAGAGCTTATTTTAGGGACGTTGCGGTCCATTTGGTTTAAGGACATCATAGTCCATGTAGTTTAAGGACATCATAGTCCATCATTAGTTTAAATACATTGCGGTCTATAGAGTTTAGTTTAGGGACGTTGCGGTCCATCATTAGTTTAAGGACGTTGCAGTCCATTGGGTTTCCATTGGGTTTAAGGACATTACGGTCCATAAAGATTAGTTTAAGGACATTACGGTCCATAGTTAGTTTAAGGACATTACGGTCCATGAAGTATAGTCTCATTGGTTTGGGGTATACCAAGAGTTATTGGTTATTGGGACCCTCCACATCTCTGAAGATGTTGAAGGATTACAACGACATATATCAGAGGTGTGGAGAGATGTACCCTTGAACCAGATTTCGGATTGCGGAATTATCAGTTCTGAGCATAAATGCTCAGTTTGCTTGGAGATTTAATCTCAGGAAGGACTTAACCAATTTGGGGTTGAAGTTGGTCCCTTATAGTGTTAAACACTAATGTATCTTCAGCACGCACGTGTTCCCATGTGATACTTTAAGGCAGTGTTAAATACTGAAAGTTGAAGGCGCTCACGTGAGGCTCTAAAGCATTGTTAAACACTTTTTAAAGGTTGGTGCTGTTCGCTTGGTTTTATTCCTTTTTTTTTAAGTGCTAAGTACTTTCTTCTCGTGGCCATCATGTGTGAGCATGCGAGGCGCCTCAGATTAGACATTGCCTCCTTGGGTTTATTCCCTTTTCTTTTTTTATAATTGCTAAGCACTATCTGGGGGCGGGTCACGTGTGAACACATGATCTATTTCAATCTTTCTTTTATGTTCATCAAAAGTGGTCACGTGTGAACACGTGATCGCTAATATGCATAGAGTTCTAGTTTTGAGAATTTCAGGTCCCTTGTTTTTATAAGAATTTAATTCTTTGGACTTAGTTTTTTTTTCTTAGGTTTTGGATCTGCATGGCAGAATCTCCCCGATGAGAATTAAATTTTCAACTTGTGGGGAGATCTGCTTCTGCAGATCTTCCACCATAAGGAAGAACTAAGTTCTTATATGAAGGGTTAACCCTTGTTTTATCAGAGAAATTAAATTCCTATATACTTTTTTGGGAGAATTCAATTCTCTGAACTTAGATCTTCCCCTTGGTTTTAGATCTGCATGGCAGAATCTCCCCGATGAGAATTAAATTCTCAACTTGTTGGGAGATCTGCTTCTGCGGATCTTTTACCAGAAGAAAGAACTAAGTTCTTTGGAAGAGTCAAACTCTTGTGGATACGAAGAATAAGTAAAATGTTCTCTGTGTTTTGTTCCTTCTCACCTAGGGTTTCTTCTTTTCTTTTGAACTTGCCGTTTTTGGGGAGGTTCTTCTTTTTTTTTTCTATACGTCTTCGTACCTCCCTCTCTTCAATCTCGAGTCCTTTATATAGCAGAGGTAAGTTTGTTGATTTTTGTTAAGGAAATCTCTCATTGAGAGATTTTTTATTAATTCGAGTATTTTATCCACCATTGGATCTTTAATCCAGGGACTCCTGTTTTTACAGAAGATATTTTCTTGTTCTTAACAAGACTGGGAAAATATTTTCCCATACAGAACTTATTCTGTATCTTGTAGATTTTTAATCACCATTGGATCTTTTGATCCAACGATGCTCTGATTTACAGAGCACAATCTTTCTTGTTCAGAAAGATTCAAGGAGTATATCCTCAATCAGAATTTAATTCTTCACCTTGGTGATTTTTAATCACCATTGGATCTTTGATCCAACGGTGCTCTGATTTACAGAGCACAATTTTTCTTGTTCAGAAAGATTGGGGAAAATATTTCCAAAATAGGGTTCTGATCCCTTTTATATAGAATTTAATTCTATCGGGTCAAAAGATACTAGGAATCCTCACGTATAGCACGTGACCCAATGGCATTAGGCCGGTTTGTCTGTATGCAGCAGTCCTAGAGAAGAGCATCATGTATCGGCACGTGATGCGCCTTCTGGCCTACTAGTTGTTTTATGAAGGCGCCTATATATTTTGTATACAGGTGTTCACGTGTGGCACGCGAGCCCCAACTTCAGTCCCATTTGTTAAGTGTAATGCTTGTAATTTTGGCTCCACGGCGCTTTACGTGTGGGCACGTGATGCTCCCTTTGGGGAATTTTCCCATTACTTTTTTATTTATTATTTATTTTTCCAAATGGAACAGTGAGATTACGATCATGCCCCTGAAAATTCATATCCAACGGCCGCTAAATGACCGCCCTTCCGCCTCCAAAAACCCTATTTGACCGCCCTTCCGCCGCCGTTTGGTGGGATCGTGACTTGATATTTTTTCCGGCTTTTCTTCTTGATATTTGGAGATCCTATTGATATATTGATTCTGAAAATATTGTTATGAGTCTCTGTCGTTGCTAGATTCTTCGATTTGCTTCAAAAATTTGGCAGATTCGGTTTCAATAACCCTATTTGACTTGGATCTCCTACATAGATTTTAGGCCTGAGCTAATACCTGCACAATATCTTAAATCAAAGTGTTAGTAGTATTTGGTATTTTTGAGATATTATTCCAACCATTTATATGATATAATATCTTAAGAATATTGATTAGGAATATTTGATATGATATGCATATTTTAATTACTAATATTTCATTTAAATATTATATGCATATATTTATCTAATTATATTAATTAAAATGAAGAAACACATGATAATAATTTTTTTACAAATATACCCACATATGTTCTTTATTTACAATTAACACCTTTTAGCAATTAATAATAGTAAGGAAAATATTCATATAAATGTGCACTATTTTTGACTAATCAATGGGTCTCGGTATGATTCGTTTTGCGACGCTTTTGAATATACATTTTAGCTCATTTCGCTCACACCCTGACTCCCTTCTTTTTTTATTACAGGAACCACCGTAACTTGTGTTGTTCCGAGTGCAATGCCATCCTTAGGTGGTGGTGCGGAGGAGCCTTCAGAGCTACCGGCTACAGTTGAGGTCATCCCAGGGCCGCCATGGAAAGCGTCGCTAAAGCAGCCGATGACGAACGTTGCAGCAGATCCGGAGGCCGAGCCTGATTTAGACAAAGATGTTCCTCTGTCGGAGGTTCTGAGGAGATCTCTTCGTACAATTTGTAACATTTCAGAAATATAAAATATTATTTTTGGAATTTAAATAATAAAATAATATATTTCACAAAAACTATTCGATTACGAATTGGGGTTTTCATAAAATAGTATAATTATATACCAATATTTGGAAAATAATTGAAAATTAATATGTATTATTAATTATAAAGGCATCTATTGGATTTGGACATTTTATAAATTATTATGCAATTATTTGTATGTAAGTTATGCTAAACTTGATTAGTGCACTACTAACCATGATTAAACCAAATCCATTTTTATATTAGCCATGGCAAGTGCACCATGACATGTTGTATTTGATTCATGCATGGTTTCATGTTATTTGTTGTTGTTATTTGGGGTTTAAAGGAAAAAAGAGAAAAAAGGAAAAGAAATAACAAAGGAGACAAACAAGCATGGGCAAGAAAGAGAGTGAGAATGAGAAAGGGAAGAGAGAGTATTGTATGACATCCCCAACATTCCTTCTCCACTTAATTTCTCTTCATCCTTCATCTTCATCTCCTTCTCCTCCTTCCTCCATCTCCACTACTACTTCCAAAACATCCCTAAATCCATATCAAAACCCCACACCACTTTCATCAAAATTGACCAACACCTCATCCTACACCCCCCAACAAGCTCAAGTTTGGATTTTAAGGACTTTCAACCATCTTGGAACTTTCTTTAGTTGCTCCAAGAGATATAACCTTCACCATCCTTCATATTATCAAGTTTCTTAACCTCTTTGTCATGTTTAATGTCTGATTTAGTTAGATTAGCGACTTTGGAAATTTCTAGAATGTGTTAGTGGATAAATGGACTAATAGAGATGTAATTGAGGTTTAGTTAGTGAACCTAAAGCCATTAGTGATGATATTCTGGCTAAACTTGAGACTAGAATCCCAAAACATGAATTTAGAATTTTCCCGATATCGGCTTTTGAGGATTTATGATGATCTATTAGGATCTGTTGTGACCCGAGAGCTCTATAAAATAAGTTCCTATCATAGTGAGACGTACAGGCAACCAAGAATTTTCCCTGGAAACCCGAGCCCCTACCTTCAAACCCAAACCGCAGATTTATTCATTGTGGCCGCAAATTGCGGCCACACTGTGGAGTCTAGGGTTGAGTTTTGGTCCATGGTTCTCTTATCTGATATGTAGACCTACCCTATATGTAAAATCTTATAATTTGACCTAGGGTAGAATCTAGGAGTGATTTTCCATGTTGCTGATTTCGGATTTCCGATTTCTGAAAACTTGGTTTTGGTATTTGAGTTTGGACTTGGTCGTTGGACGTTCGTACGTCAACGCTGAGGGATATTTAGTTGTTCTTGCATACGTAGGTTATAGGTTCTAACCTATGAGCACTTCATGTGCCGTATCGGTTTTCGGACTTAGTTTTAATATCGTTATGATGTGTATTGAATGTAGGTACCTTCGCGTGGACTTCCGAGACGATGAAGGAGATCAAGAAGCTCAACGACTTCGACTAAGCGAGGATATTGCAGGTGAGTAGATCTATATCTACGGGGGAAGTCGGGTAGATAGCGTATAGCACCCCCGCAATCATCATAATGGAAAACTGATATATAGAATACATTTTGGAGAAATCTATGCTATGAACTTAAATATATTATCAAAAGATTTAGTATGAGATGATATGATAAATATAAGATGACTCGGATTGATATATCGATATGATGAACTGAGGATGTGAAGCGATATATAGATATATAATTGAACAGAGGACAAGTATGATATGATATATATTGATATGAGGATATGATGAAATAAGATAACATGAGCGGATATGCTTGATATGAGGATGTGAGGCGATATGAAAACATAGATACATATGCCAAGATATGTTATGAGACTGATAAGATATGATGTGAGGTTGATATAGATATGACATGACATGATATATATATATATATATATATGAGAATGAAAGATGATGTGACGTACGAGACCATAGATCCGTACCCTTGTTTATGTATAGGACGATAGATTCTTATCCTGATTTGATGACACCGTATGATAGATTATACCGTACGTGATAGGATACCGGATGACTGGTCCACACTCTTAAATCGAGGATGATGTACGAGAATTATATCACATCTGATACTATGAGCCTGGATCGCCGACTTATGGACTTGTCTTGATTCAGGGAATCATTGCTGCTAAACACCTTAGTGGATAATGGGTTATATTTGATGTATCCAAGGGTAATTGCATATCTTATTACCGTTCATGTTATATTGTATCATTCCCCGTAACATACGTACTATGTTCCTAGCATTACCTGTATATGTCTTTCTTTACTGGTACACCTGCACTATTACCGATGATGCGCATGTTTCACTTACACCGATTTGCCGGCTCACACATTCATCATCAGTAATTGCTATGCCACTTATACAGTAGAACTGCTATATCACGGTATTATTCTTAACTGTAAAGTACATTCATTGTTCAGTAATTATCATATGACATGCTTACATGATAATACTTGAGATGTTTATAGTACTGTTCTATGTTGTATATACTGTACTTTATGATTGCATGCATTGCGATGCTGTTTTCATGAGATCTCTAGATTTGAGAACCGCGGTTATATTTCAAAGGAAATTATGAATTGTTTTAAAAACGTGGTTTCTCATGATATGATATTTCGTGTCCACCATGAGTTTTCTCAGTTCTGAACTATGAGATACCCAATTCGAGGAGTGAGGAGGAATCGTTTGCGGGTATATGGTGGACCCGGTAAGGTACCCCAGGGCAAGAAGATAGTGGAGTAGATGATGAGCCTGGCAGGGGATGTACTACCTACCGATGATAGTTTGGACCCGGCGGTTATCCGGAGAATACCGACCGGAGTCGTGAGAACAGATGGATATGAGAGCCGATTCGATGATGCGGCGCCTGAGATATTAGGATTTACGTGTCGATACTGGACACGGGTTTCATGATGTTTTGAATGTCGATGTTGGACACTCAGGTTTCATGATGTTGATGTGTCAATGCTGGACGCGAGTTGCATGATGTTTCAAGTGTCAATGTTAGACACTCATGTTTCATGATGTTTGTGTGTCGTTGATGGGCACACGTTGCTTGATACACATGCATACATTTCAGATGACAATCATTATATGTTGTTATTGGCACAACTCTATTGTTGATACATATGCATACATGGTCACCCTAGATACCAAGTATTACTTTCATGATACAGTAGGACCTAAGGATCGTTGTCTATTTGATTTCTACCTGCTGATATTTCTACTCACGAGTTGGCAACTCACCCCCATTGTGCCACAGTTTTCTTGCAGGTTCGACCGCTCAGATCAGTAGCGGCATCGCTGGCACACAGCTTTCTTCAGGGTATTTTTCTTTGGTGGGTTGGATACATATTTGGATTGTGACCACTCTTGTACCTATTATTTCCATTGTATCTAGATAAGCTCCATCAATCAGAAACCAGACTTTGTATATTGGTAGACCTAGACAGACTTGTATATTTGCGGGACTTAGAGCGAGATGGTTGTACGTTCGCTATTTGAGCTGATGATGTCTTGCTTTACTTATTCTCTTTCTGTGTTTGATCTTCGCCGTAGGCGTCGTATATATGCTTATTGCGTGGTTGTGATTTCGCCAATTAGCGAAGAGCTAGCTCCCGCTTGGGGATGCCTTTTTATTGCATATATGTGGTTTTGGATCAAAATATACAAGGGAGGTGCTGCCCAAATTTTAAAGGTCGAAAATGTTTTCAAAGATAGATACAAACTATTGCATTTTCATATGATATGACTTATATTTTAAAAAGGATGGCTTAAATTCTTTATGTCGATGTTTCAAAACTGCACCTCCGCTATTTTCCACAAAAAGGTTTAGATTTCCGGACTTCGGCTTACTTGAATTACGTCGGGGTCCTGTAGACTTTATGTAATTTCTCATGCCGGTCACGTGCTAATTCCAAGTCATGACATAGCTAAAGCTGAGAGGAAGCGCAGAAAGCACGCAGTAAGGGAGCGTCAGGCTAACTTGGCCACAGGCACAGGTTCGAGTGATACACGGCCCCGTGACGTTCCCATGGAGGACACTCCTTCTGCCTTGTCCAACACTCATAGGCAGATTGCGCGTGCGGCTCGCGAAGAGGCTGAGTAGTTACTTCAAAATAAAACAGTGCACGATCCCTTATAGAAACCTAGTAGGACTTATTTACTTTTTCA
The DNA here is from genome assembly GCA_030015575.1 of Agapanthus africanus. Lineage (NCBI taxonomy): Eukaryota > Viridiplantae > Streptophyta > Magnoliopsida > Asparagales > Amaryllidaceae > Agapanthus > Agapanthus africanus. The sequence goes on from CM057341.1 coordinate 744,826,486, forward strand.
GGTTTCATCCCATAGCAGTTTTTTTTAATTATAACACAATTTTCCTTGAATGGTGCAGCAGGGCCGAGTTTAGGTATTAACGTGGTGAGTAAAGTGCCAGTGTTTGAAGAGTCTAGGGCGTCAGGCCTTCATTTCGAATTAAGGACTGTTCCAACTGCCACTTCCTCCCCCTGTGGATGCCCGACATCGGAGGGTGATGCGAGCATGACGACGGGCCTTATTGATTTGGGGGACGAAGGTGTCGGCGTTGAATCCATCTCCCCAGTGATGGTGGAAATCGAGGAAGCCGTCATGGTTAGTGGCGCTCCAGACACCGCTATGGTTTCTGCCCCGTCAGGTATTCCTCTTGTTATTTCTTTTGGGTTCTCAATCCTACTAGACATATTCACTGATATCTTTTTTATTCCGAATATAGGTGCGGTAAACCTCGGCGCTGTGCTGATTGAAGAATCACCGTCTGCCGTTGCCATGAATGTCGCTGCTCCTCCTATCTCTTTTGTACCCCCGAGTTCTCTCGGGTTTAATGACGGAAGATAAAGATTTTTCATTTTCTTATTTCAGTATAGATATTATTTCTTGGATTAATTTCTTTACCATATATTGTTGCAATCTTGTAGGAGTGCTTTTTGACCGCCAAATGTTAAGCTCTCACTTCTCCTTTCAATCGGAATTCGTTTCTCCTTCGGGTGTTGGTTAGTATGTTCTTCATTTCTTATTTCATCTTTCTATGAATAATTTTTCTATTGCTAAGCTTTTTTCGTATTGACCACAGTCTTACGGCTTGAGAGAGAGAACGAAAGAATAGCTGAGTCTCCTATGCTCCCTGATTTGCCACTTTTGACTACTGGTATGTTAGATCTCATTCATCATCATTCTTTTTTATTTTTAGGTTGAAATCTGACCCTTCTTTGTGCATACTTTACTCAGCAGCAGCTACACCGGCTTTGGCTCCTTTTGAGTCTCGCATTTCTATGCCCGCGGGGCCCTTCGCTAAGCGTCAATCTTCCAGGGATGCGACAAATAGTAGGCGGATGCAAAGCGAATTTATTGAAGACCTTAATGTTTAAGCTCTCACTTCTGTAGCAGACTTTGCGGATGAGGTCAACCCTATACTGGCGACACTTGTGACTTTCCACCATAAAGATTTCGTTAGCATTTGGGTTGACTACTGTAAGCGAATTGAGGCTTGTCTCTATGAGATCGAGCACAGACGTCTTGCGCCTGAGGCGTTATCCTCGAAGGCTCAACTAATCGCATGGATCAGGCAAAGTGCCTCTTTAATTCAATACTTCGAGCAGAAGTTGGTCCTAAAGCAAAAGGAATATGAGACGGCTTTTGGCGAATCCAGCCGATTGCGTGTCCAGGTCGAAGCGAATGCCGCGCGGCTGCATGTTATTTTTGAAAATATTCAACAATGCGTTTCCAAAGGAGTAGCGCTGAGGCAGAATCTTGACTCTACTGAGCGGGGAATGTGAGATTGCGAAGTTGCTAAGCAGGTAATTGCTGAGAAGCTTTCATCATGCTTGCAACAACGGGCTTAAGTTGAAGCGATGCTGACTGCAATAGTGGCGCGTGAGGAGGAGCTGAGGCAAGAGAGTGAACGGGTTGCTATTTTATTGAAAGCCCGCCTTCTTAAAAGTTAGAATTGTATTTCCCCCCTTTTTAATATAAATTGTATCTTTCAAACATTTTGATTCATGAATAAAGAATATACATTTTTTTGCATGCGCTCCTCTGTATTTGATGTCTTAATCTAGCGCTAATTAGTTTATTCACTCGTTTTGGAGTCTCTAGTTTATTCACCCGTTTCGGAGTTTCTAGTTTATGTACTCGTTTCGGAGTTTGTAGTTTATTCACTCGTTTCGGAGTCTCTTTAGTTTACCTCCCTTGGGTTTACAGGCAAACTTGTCCTAATGTTGTATGTAGATAATCCCCATTGTTTTTACGACAGAGGTCCATTATGTTTGTAGTACCAGGGTTTTAGTCCGTAGTACCGTCGTGCTGGCTGATATATTTCTCGATATGCAGTCTTTAAGCCGCTGTTCGAGTAGCCCCGCGACTGTTGTGTCTCTGATCCCTTCGGAGGCTGGACAAGACGTCTTTAAGTAATCTCCTTATGTCATACTACTGTCGGAAAAGCAAGCGTTAGGAATTTGCCATGACGATTTTTACCTGAGGTTAGGCTCAATTTAGAACCCCGATGAGCCATAACTGCACCCTTCTGGGGTGGGATGATCTACAATGGTCTTTTAAGCTTTATATGAGTTGCCGTCAAGCCCCGAAGCTAGGAATATGCTGTCACTTCATCTTTCTTTTGTTTTGACGATGTCGCGCTGATTCTTTGCTGAAGTAGGGTAGACATCTGTATGACCTCTATGCTGTATGTATTGCAATTGAAGTCTGGAGCTAGGAATATGACATTGCTCCAATTTCATTTGATAGTCGCGTCCGCATCCTGCTGAAATGAAGGGGAATGCCAGGCTAATCTCTAGGTTGTATATGTACCGTCAAGACTTGGAGATAGGATTTTGCTATGCCTTTATTTTTGCTTTGACCTTTGGGTCTTTTGTTGACGTTGCGTCTGCATCCTGCTGGAATGAGAAGAACGTTGAGATAGTCTCTAGATTGTATATGAACCGTCAAGACTTGGAGCTTCTTTTAACGAAGCGAGATGGGAAAATATGGTTCCCCTTCTTTTGTTTATGCCCATGGATCGTATACAAGAGTCAATATGGACATACTTATAGGGCATAAAAGTTTCATTTTCACTTTTTTTTCCCGCGATACTCCATCTTTTCAGCTTTTATGTCGCGAAAGTCATGATTGTACAATCATTTCGGCTATTTATCGCTGTGCCCAATCATTTTGGTTATATTTTTTTAATTTTTACTCGTTGCTTTTTATTGCGAGTTGCCCAGATATTTAGGCTATTTATTGCGGCGCCCAATCATTTCGGCTATTTTTTTTACTCGTTACTTTTTACTGCGAGTTAAGAACTTGAGATCTGATACCAATCTTAGCATCAGTATCGCTGCAATTGGAATATTGTTAGGAGCGAATTATCATTTGTCGTGAGAGGACTTGGAGTTTGACACCTATTTAGGCATCAACATCACTACAACTGGAATGTTGCCAAGAGCGAATCATCATTTGCCTTTATCGATTTGAACAAAGATGGCTTAGTAGAAAGGGTTAGGATCCTGTCAACTAAGGTGTTGGGGTAAAAATTTACACCCCGGTTGACCGAGTCAAAGTCAAGGTCAACCCCAAGCTAGGTGGGCCCAAGCCCAGGTCAAGCGGGCCCATGCCCAAGTCAAGCCCGCGGCCAGCCTCCCCATGCCAACAACAAAATCATGTAATAAATAATTTTTATGTAATTTTTTATACATGAATGTATGCAAAATGGGCATAAAGCCAATATTTTGTAAGCCCGTGGCTTATGTGCAAAAATGAAATGGCACATGAGCCATGGGATGGCTAAATTGCCATTTTTGTAAAGCCCAAGAGGCTATATGTAAATATGTAAGCCTATAAAAGGCAACATGATGAATAAAAAAAACATAATACCTTTCATTCTCTCCACAAAAATTTTAGATCTGAGATCTTTTGTGCCTCCTGCTCCTTCTCGAAGGTTCTAAACCTTCTCATTTCTTTTGAATTAAATCAAGAGTTTTACTCTTTCTTTTCAAAAACTAAGAAGTCTTCCACCACAAAACCCATAAAGGGGAACTTGGATCTACCATTAGATCTCAGAAAGGAGAGATTTTTAGATCTCACATCTCTTGATCATCAAGATCCAGCCAACAGAGGAGGAAGAGGAAGAACCCCTTTCATCTACCAAAACATTTTAGGAGTTTAACTCCATATATTTACATAGATATATATATAATAAATATTTCCTTTCTGAAGCATAGCTTCTGGTTCTGGGACTAAAAGCCCCTTTGTCTCGCCAGCGTCCAGCGCTCGAGCGCAAAACACCCACGTGCCGACACGTGGCGCGCTTGCGCTCAGGCGCACTGCGCTCGAGCGTAAAGCGCCCACGTACAGACACGTGGCGCGCTGCGCTCAGGCGCACTGCGCTCAAAGCGCAAAGCGCCCACGTGCCGACACGTGGCGCGCTTCGCACAGGCGCACTGCGCTCGAGCGCAAAGCGCCCACGTGCCGACACGTGGCGCGCTTCGCACAGGCGCACTGCGCTCGAGCGCAAAGCGCCCACGTGCCGACACGTGGCGCGCTTGCGCTCAGGTGCACTGCGCTCGAGCACAAAGCGCCTACGTGTCGACACGTGGCGCGCTTGCGCCTGAGCGCACAGCACCTAAGCGCACAGTGCTTAAGGCGCTGGCCCTACGCATCCTTTTGATGCCTTTTCCCCCTCTTTCTTTTATATATATATATATACATATATACATATATATATATATACACATATGCATACATATCTGCACACTCACATACACCACGACACTGTCCCTGTTAGAAAAAAATTTCTAACGGGGCGCTGCCCCGCACCCCGTAAGGGGGCTGCTAGCCCCCTTGACCCCCAGCCCGCTATCCGGATAGCAGGACCCCCGTAAAAACTCTGCGTGGCTCCCGATATATCCCAAAACCCTCTTTCAAAACACATCACACGCACACTGCACATTGAGTCCGCATGACCAGTTTAACCCGTTAATCGGAGGTTCCCTCGCCCCAAAGGCGAGGGGTAACTAACGGCAGCTTAGTCCGCGGCTGCCGGAGATTCGGATCCCCACAATCATTAAACCCCGGCCTACCCTAGACAGGGGGAATCTGTAGTACGCCTGACAAGCGCGCGCGTATTCCCATCTCAATGCGGTGACGAAAAACACCCTATAGATTCTGGCATGCCCGGTGGGACCAATCTTTCCTCCCATATTTCGGGTTAAACGTTCATGCGAACTCAATCAATTTACATGTCTATATTTATACTAAAACAATGCTTTTTCGTGCAGATTTTCAAGCAATCACCTTCCGACGATGTCTTCGATGATGAACTCAGCTCCCGTCTCCTACACGATGAGGATAGACTCTAGGACGGTCCTTCCGGCCAGTTTCGGGCGACAATGGGAGGAGCCGCTGCTACCATTCGGCTCTATCATGTTCATGCCAGTTGGTGCCATCCCGGCTCCTCAAGCCCCGGCGGCAGACAAACCGGTCTCGAAAGGCAGGAGACCAAATGTGGTGATCTCAAGGGCGCCCCAACCCAAACGCAAGTCGGTATCTGAACGACTTTCCTTGGCCCCAGCTGGGGGCAAGGCCATCAACACCAACAAAGCTACAACGCGTCCCGACCAAGCTCCAGCGGCGCCCCTGACAAATGCTCGATCGGGTGTCTTCTCTAAGCTCCCCGTTGATCAACTCACAATGGCTTCCCGGATAGCGGATGCCCGCCAAGCCTTCAAAATCGAGAAGCTGAGGGAGAAAAGGCTCAGATATAGAGCCAACAAAAGGGCTAGGGCTCCTGCCAGGCTGAACCTCATGAGGTTCGAAGAACAGGGTTACCCCACCGAAGATGAGGAAATGGCTGGGTATGTGGTCCACACTGTCTACACGGTGGGCACGCGCAGCAAGAATAAGGACGGGGCTACCACATCTCAAACCCAATCTGGCTTGAATGTGGTGGCCGCTTCCCAAGAACAGTCGACCTCTAAGTCGTTAAACTGGGAATGTAAAAAAAAACAAAAAATGTGTAAATAAAAGAAAAATTAAGAAAAGCCGAAATGATGGGGCAACTCGCAATAAAAAAATCAGCGAGTAAAATAAAGATGAAAATAAAGCCGAAATGATGGGGCAACCGCGAATAAAAGCCGAAATGATGGGGCAATCGCGATCTTCGCGATAAGAAAAGCTAAAATGATAGAGCAATCGCGGTAAAAGAAAAATCCAATTTCCCAAAATTCTTCCGCCCTACGGCCAGTCCCCAAATTGACTACCGTATACAATCCACGGGCTCAAATAATTTTCATCATACCCATATCCCACCGCAATCACCAGCTATGCGGCTGGTCTCCGCCTTTGGAATTATGCTCCATTGAGAAGACCCACTCATGTATCCTCACGATACATGAGGAGAACAAACCTTTGTGGGATCCTTACGACTCACAAAGGAAAAACACACTTAGGAGTCCTCACGACTCCTAAGGAGAAAATACACCTGCGGGATCCTTACGACTCGCAGGGAGAAAATGCTTTTATGGGACCCCCACGGCCCATAAAATTGAAAAGCCTTAGGCGATAGGGATCCAAACCTGTCTCCTAAGCCATCGCTCCCCAATCCCCAACGGCGAATGATGAGTCGCTCTTGGTGCCATATTCCAGTGCAGCGATACAGACGCCAACCAAATTCTAAATCCCATACCCTAACGGCGAATGATGAGTCGCTCCTGGTACCATATTCCAGTGCAGCGATGCAGACGCCAACCAAATTCTAAATCCCATACCCTAACGGCGAATGATGAGTCGCTCCTGGTACCATATTCCAGTGCAGCGATGCAGACGCCGACAAAGTCCCAAAAATTTTACGGCCCTACAGTCTGGATCATACATCCTGCAAAACCGTATACAATCCACGAGCGTAAAACGATCCCAATCTCTTCCAAGTCCTACCGGTGAGACCACATTCAAAGTCCCACCAAAAATAAAAATAAAAAAAAATAAAAAAAAAGGGTATGTCCACAAGCAAAAGGGGCACGGATGAAAACCCGAAAGGGCTCCGTGAGTAAAAACAGCAGGACTGCCGGCGAGTTTGTGAAAACCCGAAAGGCCGCAAACTCGTAAAAAAAAAAAGAGATGAAATGCACTCACAAAGTCCTCTCGACTTTGTGAGGAGAAAATTCCCGCGTGAGATCCTTACGACTCACAAAGGAGCAATACACTTGGGAGTCCCCACGACTCCTAAGGAGAAAATACACTTATGGGATCCTTACGACCCGTATGGAGAAAATGCTTTGTGAGACCCTTACGGCTCACAAAGTTGAAAAGTCTTAGGCGATAGGGACCTAAAACCTGTCTCCTAAGCCATCATTTCCTAATAAGCAAACGCAAATGATGATTCGCTCCTGGTACCATATTCCAGTGTAGCGATGCTGATGCCAAACAAAAAAACCAATCCCCAAATCCTCTCATGACAAATGATGATTCGCTCCTGGTACCATATTCCAGTGTAGCGATGCTGATGTCAACCCAAATCAAATCAAACCAACAACCTCTACGGCGGAATCATGCTTCGTCCCAGAATATACCCCGTGTCGAAATCATGCTTCGCCTCGGGATATCTACCTTCCCTGCCGGAATTATGCTCCGCCTCGGAATCAAATCAACCAACCAGCTTTGCGTCGGAACCATGCGTCTTCTCAGAGTGTACCCCGTGTTGAAATCATGCTTCGCCTCGGGATATGTACCTTCCCTGCCGGAATTATGCTCCGCCTCGGAATCAAATCAACCAACCAGCTCTGCGTCGGAACCATGCTTCTTCTCAGAGTGTACCCCACGTCGAAATCATGCTTCGTCTCGGTGTATCTGCCTTCCCTGTCGAAATTATGCTTCGTCTCGGAATCAAGTCAGCCAACAAGCTCAGCGCCGGAATCATGCTCCGTCCCAGAATATACCCCGTGTCAAAATCAATGCTTCGCCTCGGAATATTTGCCTTCCATGTCGGAATTATACTTCGCCTAGGAACCTACCTCTGCATCGAAATTATGCTTCGGTAAGAATGTATGCCGCTCTTCGGAATGATGCTCCGAACCCTGGAATCATGCTCCGCCCATCGGAATGATGCTCCGATCCCTGGAATCATGCTCCGCTACTCAGAATGATGCTCCGACCCTGGAATTATGCTCTGCTAATCGGAAGGATGCTCCGATCCCCTGGAATGATGCTCCGCCCTTCGGAATAATGCTCCGATCCTCGGAATGATGCTCCGAATCCTGGAATGATGCTCCGCTCTTCGGAATGATGCTCCGATCCCCTGGAATGATGCTCCGCTCTTCGGAAGGATGCTCCGATCCCCTGGAATGATGCTCCGCCCTTCGGAATGATGCTCCGAACCCTGGAATTATGCTCCGCTCTTCGGAATGATGCTCTGATCCCCTGGAATCATGCTCTGCTCATCGGAATGATGCTTCGATCCCTGGAACCATGCTCCGCTCATCGGAATGATGCTCCGATCCCCTGGAACCATGCTCCGCTCATCGGAATGATGCTCCGATCCCTGGAATCATGCTCCGCTCTTCGGAATGATGCTTCAATACCCTGGAATCATGCTCCGCCCTTCGGAATGATGCTCCGATCCTTGGAACCATGCTCCGCCCATCGGAATGATGCTCCGATCCCCTGGAATCATGCTCCGCTCATTGGAATGATGCTCCGATCCCTGGAATCATGCTCCGCTCTTCGGAATGATGCTCCGAACCCCTGGAATCATGCTCCGCCCTTCGGAATGATACTCCGAATCCTGGAATGATGCTCCGCCCCTGGAAGGATGTTCCACCTCGAAGTCCAACTTCAAGATCCATCAATTTCATGCACACAACTCAAATGTGCGGTGTGCATTTATTGATGGGGGGCACTTTGTTGGGGTAAAAATTTACACCCCAAGGTCAACCCCCAAGCTAGGTGGGCCCAAGCCCAGGTCAAGCGGGCCCATGCCCAAGTCAAGCCCGCGGCCAGCCTCCCCATGCCAACAACAAAATCATGTAATAAATAATTTTTATGTAATTTTTTATACATGAATGTATGCAAAATGGGCATAAAGCCAATATTTTGTAAGCCCGTGGCTTATGTGCAAAAATGAAATGGCACATGAGCCATGGGATGGCTAAAATGCCATTTTTGTAAAGCCCAAGGGGCTATATGTAAATATGTAAGCCTATAAAAGGCAACATGATGAATAAAAAAAACATAATACCTTTCATTCTCTCCACAAAAATTTTAAATCTGAGATCTTTTGTGCCTCCTGCTCCTTCTCGAAGGTTCTAAACCTTCTCATTTCTTTTGAATTAAATCAAGAGTTTTACTCTTTCTTTTCAAAAACTAAGAAGTCTTCCACCACAAAACCCATAAAGGGGAACTTGGATCTACCATTAGATCTCAGAAAGGAGAGATTTTTAGATCTCGCATCTCTTGATCACCAAGATCCAGCCAACAGAGGAGGAAGAGGAAGAACCCCTTTCATCTACCAAAACATTTTAGGAGTTTAACTCCATATATTTACATAGATATATATATAATAAATATTTTCTTTCTGAAGTATAGCTTCTGGTTCTGGGACTAAAAGCCCTTTTGTCTCGCCAGCGCCCAGCGCTCGAGCGCAAAACGCCCACGTGCCGACACGTGGCACGCTTGCGCTCAGGCGCACTGCGCTCGAGCGCAAAGCGCCCACGTACCGACACGTGGCGCGCTGCGCTCAGGCGCACTGCGCTCGAGCGCAAAGCGCCCACGTGCCGACACGTGGCGCGCTGCGCTCAGGCGCACTGCGCTCAAAGCGCAAAGCGCCCACGTGCCGACACGTGGCGCGCTTCGCACAGGCGCACTGCGCTCGAGCGCAAAGCGCCCACGTGCCGACACGTGGCGTGCTTGCGCTCAGGCGCACTGCGCTCGAGCGTAAAGCGCCCACGTGGCGCGCTTGCGCTCAAGCGCACTGCGCTCAAGCGCAAAACGCCCACATGCCGACACGTGGCGCGCTTGCGCCTGAGCGCACAGCACCTAAGCGCACAGCGCTTAAGACGCTGGCCCCACGCATCCTTTGGATGCCTTTTCCCCCTCTTTCTTTTATATATATATATATATATATATATACATATATACATATATATATACACATATGCATACATATGTGCACACTCACATACACCACGACACTGTCCCTGTTAGAAAAAAATTTCTAACGGGGCGCTGCCCCACACCCCGCAAGGGGGCTGCTAGCCCCCTTGACCCCCAGCCCGCTATCCGGGTAGCGGGACCCCCGTAAAAACTCTGCGTGGCTCCCGATATATCCCAAAACCCCCTTTCAAAACACATCACACGCACACTGCACATTGAGTCCTCATGACCAGTTTAACCCGTTAATCGGAGGTTCCCTCGCCCCAAAGGCGAGGGGTAATTAACGGCAGCTTAGTCCGCGGCTGCCGGAGATTCGGATCCCCACAATCATTAAACCCCGGCCTACCCTAGGCAGGGGGAATCTGTAGTACGCCTGACAAGCGCGCGCGTATTCCCATCTCAATGGGGTGACGAAAAACACCCTACATAAGGCTTTTGACTTTATGAGCCGTA